>OY728163.1:1598859304-1600059304 GCA_963277665.1 Viscum album | reverse complement strand
GCTTACCCTATCCCCGAATCCTTTTATGCCCCAACCTCGGTGCGACACGCAGGAAAACCTGATCTTCGACCTCAAACTCCAAAGGTCATCTCCGTTGATCAGCATAAGACTTCTGTCGAGACTGTGCTGTAGCCATCCTCTTCCAAATCAACTCTATCTGCTCTGAGATCTCCTGAACAAGACAAAGTCCTAGCGAAGCTGCCTCTCCTGCCTCTAGCCAGCATAAGGGTGATTGGCATGGCCTACCGTACAAAGCCTCGTCTGGTTCCATCTGAATGGTCGCCTAAAAACTGTTGTTGTAGGAGAACTCCACAAGAGGTATATGATTCTCCCAAGAACCACCGAAGTCTAGAATGCAAGCTCAGAGCATATCCTCAAGCACCTGGATTGTGCGCTCGGACTGGCCATCTGTCTGGGGATGGTATGTTGTACTCAAAAGTACCTGTGTACTCAAAGCCTTCTGAAGTCCCTGCCAGAACCGAGAGGTAAAGCGTGAATCTCTGTCTGAAATAATGGAGTGTGGAACTCCATGTAGACGTACAATCTCTCGGATGTACAGTCGTCCCAGATCATCAACACTGAAGGTCTCCAAGATTGGCAAGAAGTGTGCAACCTTCGTAATCCTGTCGACGAAAACCCAAACAACATCACTTCCCCGAGGTGACCTCGGTAACCCAGTCACGAAGTCTATCGTGACATCGTTCCACTTCCACTCTGGAATGGGTAACTGCTGTAAAATCCCTACTGGTCGCTGGTGCTATGCTTTCACCTGCTAACAAGTAAAACATTTCATGAAAAAACCAACAACATCCTTCTTCATACCTGGCCACCAGTACTGGCGATGAAGATCCCGATACATCATGGTGATTCCAGGATGAACTGCCCAAACTAAGGAATGAAAATCCCGCATCCGCTCCTCACGTATGTCTGCTGGTACCCATACGCGTCCCTAGAAACGAAAGATCTCATCCACTCCCACTGTCCATCCAGGAAGAGGGTCCCCTCCTGACACACTCTCCCGTAGGACCAAGGCCTCTGAGTCTGATAGCTGCCTCATTCATACCTGATCAAGAAGTGTAGAGGTAACAACCAAAAATGAAATAAAGGTCTGTCCCTTCCTGTCGTGCACCTCCAGATGCATCTCATAGAATAGAGCCATAAGCTTCCACTCACTACTGGCCTCCTGAACTGCCTGAATCTGATTTTGTATGCTCAATGCATCTGCCACTGCATTGCCCTTTCCTGGCGTATAGGCGAGCTCAAAGTCAAAGGACTGGAGATACTCAACCCACCTGCGCTGTCTCAGATTCAGATCACACTAAGTGAAGATATACTTGAGACTCTTGTGGTCAGTAAAAACCATAAAGTGCTCCCCCAGAAGATAGTGTCTCCAACAGCGTAAGGCATGAACAACTACTGCCAATTCCAGATCGTGCATCAGGTAGTTCCTCTCGTGTGGCCTCAAATGCCGAGACCCGTACACAATGAATCCATCTCCCTGCATAAGCACATCTCCCAGCTTGATACCTGAAGCATCACAGTAAACAGTATAACCCTTGCCCGGATCCATCAAGACTAGTATCGGTGGTGACGTCAACCTCCCTTTCAGCTTCTGAAAGGCTGACTCACAAGAATATGACCATAAAAACTTCACCCCCTTCTTGGTCAGACCTATCAACAGTTCTTCTAGGTGCGAGAAGTCCTGAATTAAGTGTCTGTAGTATCTGGACAACCCTAGGAAACTCTGCACCTCAAAGACGTTCTTCGGCTGCTGCCAGGAAACTACAACTCTCACTTTCTTTGGGTCCACTGACACTCCTGTCTCTGAGATTACATGACCCAAGAAGTGAATCTGGTCCATCCAAAAGTGGCACTTCGAGAGTTTAGCATAAATACGATGCTCTCTCAGTGTACTCAGAATGATCTGAAGATGTGTGGCATGGTCGTGTCGAGTGTGAGAGTACACCAAGATATCGTCCACGAAGACCGCGATAAAGGATTCCAAGTACGGATGGAACACTCAGTTCATCAGTGCCATAAAAACTATAGGTGCATTCATGAGACCGAACGGCATGACTGTATACTCTAAAAGACCATACCTTCTCATGAAAGCTGTCAGAGGTATATCTGATGGTCTAACGCGCAACTGATGATAACCGGACCTCAAGTCGATCTTCGAGAACACCCGAGATCCTCAAAGCTAATAAAAGAGATCATCGATCCTCGGTAAGGGATATCGGTTCTTGACCATCAACTGGTTCAACTTCTGATAATCCACAAAAAGTTGAAGGGTACCTTCTACCTTCTTCGCAAATAGGACAGGCGAACCCCATGGAGAAGTACTGGGTCAGATGAAACCCTTTCCCTACAACTCCTCCAACTGCTTCTTGAGCTCCTAAAACTCAGTTGTAGCCATCCTATAAGGAGGAATGGACACCGGTGCTGCTCCTGGCATGAGCTCAATCGAGAAGTATACCTCACGCTCTGTAGGTAAACCTAAAAATTCTTCTGGAAAGACATCCCTGAAACAATCCACCACTAGAGGAAAGTCTAACTGTGAAGTCCCTTGGTCATCCAGATAAATACTGGCAATCTGGGCTGTAACTTCCCTTAGCCCATGATGCTCTGGTCCAACTCTACCCGCCTGGACATCCCACTCACCTCTATGAAGGAATGATCTGCCCTCTAGTGATATGAAACTCACCCTACGACGATAGCAATCAACGACTATCTGGAAGGGAACCAACTAGTCCATATTGAGAATGACGTCATATCCTGTCATCTCTAGGACATAGAGGTCCCATAAGAAATGAAACCCCACAACCTCGAGAGGGCACTCTCTGAACTAACGTACGCTAGATGTCCTCGTTCCCAAAGGTGTGTCAAGAGTCAACAAGTCGGCAGACAAAAAGATACATAGCCCAAGGCTCTCCACAACTGTGACAGAGATAAAGATATGGGAAGCACCAGTATCGAAAGGAGCTGAAGATAAAACTAAGGCTACTAAGATCGTACCTCGAACTATAGAAGGGCTGGGATCCTGCTCCTGATAGGTTTTCTTAATGGTGAAAGACTGGCCTGCACCACGACCCTGAGCCCCTGGCTGACCACTCTGAGCTGATCCACTCTACTGTTGCTGATGACCTAGCGACTGAACACCACGGCCGCGACCTCCACCTCGTCCTGAACGGCCAGAAGAACTCCAGTTCCCTGACTGGTGGGAAACTAGTGAAGCATCTCCAGAAAGTGGGGTCATAGAGGAACCCCTACCACTAGCTGAAGGTGAGAAGATGTGACATAAACGCTGAAGATGGCACATCTTGCCGTAAGATCGTCACTCCATCAGATCTCTCGGGCACTGAGGCCTAGTGTGTCCACTTCTACCGCACTGGTAGCATACAACCTGGCTACCAGAAGAAACATCCCGCAAACCCCAATCTCCTCGAGAAGACTCTCTGCGACGCTTCCTACTATCTGTAGGAGGAACACCAGCTCTGGATATCGAACCGCCCTAGCTCACTGCTCAAAAATCTCTCAGATTGCACTCAGTGATCAGCGCCTGGTTGACGATGGAGGATATTGAATTCAACTGGAAGATATTCACTTGGGAATGGATCTTCTGCCTAAGACCATCTTCGAACTTCCCAGCAAGGAACAACTCATCACCTGCTGGGATCAGTGTGAAACGCTGCAGCTCAGTGAAACGAGACGAGTACTCCATAACAGAGAGAGTACCCTACTGTAGACTCATAAACTCCTAGGCTCGATCGGCCCTCAGGGTCTCCGGATAGAAGTAGTCAAAGAAGGTGCGTCAAAACTCGTCCCAAGATATATCCTGCTGACGCCCTGACCATGAGATCACCTCCCACCACCTCTTGGTGGTGGCCTAGAGCATATAAGTAGCCAACTTTACCCTTTTCTCCGGAGGGATCTATAGGTGCTCAAAGATGGTCAGTGTGGCCTCTATCCATAACTCTACAGCCTGAGGTCCTCCATCCCCTGAAAAAGTAGGAGGATGCTGCTGCTGGAAAACCCACGTCAACTCATCCATCGACGGGGTAGGAGGTGGTGCTCCCTGGAAGGTCTGCATCATCCTCAGGAATTCCTCCCTGAACCATGCCTTAGTGCCTGAAACGGGTATGACAGCTTGTGCCAAGGATGGCTCGACTGGAGGATCGACAAGAAGTCCCTGATCAGCCACATCTGGCGTCTGATCACTGCCTGACGATAGATGTACAACCGGAGTACGTCTCAGAGGCATAACTCTGAAATATCAAAAGTATACCTTAGATCAGAAAACAAGGATAGAGAACACAAGAGTAAAAAATAGGAACATGGTAAGAAAAAAAACAAGTTTACAAAACACGACTACACGGTGTGTATAAAAACTACACGGCGTGTCCTCTTAAGCCACCGACATGGGCGTGTACCCCTGCCCTACAGGTCGTGTAACACCCCAAACTACATGGCATGTTGACCCAACACACGACGTGTACATCAAGACTATTCCCCTGCCCGAGTCTCTTTACACGGCTAACTCGCACGGTTCAAACTAACCTCAGACTACACGGTGTGTTCCCTAGGGACACGATGTGTACCCGACACTGACTCGGTGGCCCGTGTTGTTAGTTACACGGTCGTCTACACGGCTGGACCTTACACGGTGTGTTCTGAACAAACACGACGTGTATAAGAGAAGGTGAAATCGTCCCGTGTTGTTCGTGACATGGTCGGGTACCTGGGAAAGACTACACGACGTGTTCCAAAAGCAACACAGCGTGTCTTAGAGAAGGTCACGCCGGCCCGTGTTGTTCGTGACATGGCTGGGTACCTAGACAGAACTACACAGCGTGTTCTACTCGAGATTTCCCCGACCCGTGTTGTTAGTGACATGGCCAGGTACAATGCTCTACACTACATGACATGTACATACCATACATGGCGTTCTCCTGACGTTATTTTCACAACACCGTGTTCCTACACACACAGTCAGTAACACGGCCTAAAACAACACGACGTGTAACCAGAAAGTACACGCCGTGTATTCTGGGTTTTTCTGGGTAGTAGCTCAGAAACTGCATAGAAACCCCGAAACACTAAAAACAAGGTAAAGAGGTGCCAAATTCTGATCTGTGAGGGCCCATAATCCCCACGAATCAAAGCTTTGAATCTCATACAGTCATGTACAAGAGAAAATAGGATCATGATCCACCAATTTCCAATTCAAGAGGGCCCATAACACCTCAAGAATCAAAATTTGGCGTTCATTTAAACAAAGTACAACACAAAAAATTCTCTAACAAGTAGCAGAGATTCTATCAAGCATCTATCACAACAGCATGCATAATCTACACAACGTCTATCACAACAACATGCAATCGCTAATGCACCCTAAATGGCATGGCAAGAATTCATGGCATGTGATTTCTACAAGTTCCTATATGATGCATGAGACGACATACCCTCATCTCATCAGGTTGCGACAGAAATAGAACCGTAATATCCAAACAATAACAGGACAAAAAATGTGAATCACTCTAGGTGAAATCGTATCAACCGTAAAATCTCAAAACCAGAAAACTGTAATAAACGAGGTAGTATGGCTTTTCCCTGTACACGAGTTAGATACTCCTAGGCACATCTTATTACCAAATACCGAATCCATCATATCCCTAGCTAAAGTCTCCAAATAGTAATGTAAGAGAAAAGAATTCCTTTGATACCACTTTTTAACATCCCGGTTCCGGAAGCCACCCAGAGGCGCCCCGTACCCGGTTGGTCACATGGCCTCAAGCACATTTCCCCAAACGCCATAGCCTGCCGACTAGCAGTGAGGGCCTTGGGTGTGATAGTGGGGAAACTATACCCTCATTGGCAGAGTATACAACGGAAGAAAAATAAACATGCAATTGCGGAAGCAGTAATAACCAATAATATAACAGGGGAAGACTAAATCAACAACTAAAGCACATATGTATATATGAAATTATGCATGATACATAACTAGGAAAGCAGCCAAACAAGTCACAATGATGGAAACACTACAGTACCAAAACAAGTACAAAAGAAAAGTAAACAGCTCCTCAGCATCGCAAGCCAAATCTTGGTCCCCTGCTCCCCTTCTCCAAGCAATCAAGTTCCAGAAGTCAAAGGGCGCTTTTCCTTGTCTATACCTGCAACAACATAGTCTGCTTGGGCCCAAAAGAATGGCCCAAACAGGGTGTGAGATAAAATCCCAGTAGGAAACCACCCGAAGATCGGTGCCTAACAGTCGGTGAGTATATGGTAGGTAAAAGTATAATAAGCAGTAAACAGAAACAGCAAGCAGTAGGCAGTAGACAGTAAGGAGTAAAACAGGATGATACATAACAACAATCAATCCAAAACCAAACAACAGCAGTGAACCAAACAGCTAAGAATCTGGAAACCCTTTGGGAAGTACTTGCAACCATCCCCTCTAGTCCTATCCATGAAGTACCACAACCCTCTGGGCAGTGCGCTTATCCTAACCCCTCTGGCTTGGTCATACGCATTTATGAGACTCTCTGGGAAAACTCACTCGGTCAATTCCCCTTATAGTCTAGGGTAGTCGGGGACTCTCTTGAGGAGGATCACGCGGTATAACCCTCTTATACCCAAGGTCTAGAGACTATCTAAGGAAGCTATCTCGGTCAATTCTTCCTATAGCCTCAGGTATACCATAGACTCTCTGAGGAAGCTCACTCAGTCAATTCCTCCTCTAACCTGGGAAGGTTCTTAAAGAGATTTAAACAAGGTAAGACTCTCTGAGGAAGATCACTCGGTCTATCCTCCTGTATTCTATAAAATCCAAGACTCTCTGGGAGCTCACTCGGTTCATCCCCTCTATAGTCTATAATATCTAAGACTCTCTAGGAAGATCACTCGGTCTATCCCTTATAGTCTACAGCACCAGGTTCTCTCAGCCCCGTGCCAGTCAGTGCATAATAATGCTATAAGGACAAAGTACACCTATAGAGATACTTGGATAACCAAAGTACACCCATAGAGCTACTTAGATAAACATTCTACAAGGAAACAAGCATGTCATTAATTTTACTTCAACCTATAACTGCAAGGCATGAAACAAGGTGTAGCAGCCAAAGGAAAACAAGACCCAAAGGTCATAAACAGAACAAGAAAGGGAAAAATACATCCAAGAAAAAAAAATCCTCTAAAATGGTCAATTTACCTCTACACAAGAATACAATCAAGGTAGGAAAACAATGAGGGCAAAAAGGTAAACACGCAATACCCCGTTCACGGGTATTGGTTGAATTTGCACATAAAACTCAGAGACTTTGAACGGTAAGGCACAAACCACCTACCTCGATCCTAGGAGATAGATATACTTGAACCACGATGGCTAATTCTCCCTAGAACATCGTAGATCTGATAAAATTCACAAAACGTTCAACCTTAGATAACTTGAGAAGGATGAAAAATCGGAAAACAAGGCTCAAGCAGAAGGAAGAACTCACCGCTGCGCTTCCAACACAATTGACCGTGCTCGAATAGAAGAACAGATGGAGAGGAGGGAGATCGGTGAAGATCTGGCCGTACGGGTCGCTCTCGGACGAAACAGACCTCGAAGAAGATGATTATGGCGATTAGGTGTGACCCCGGTCCGTTTAGTGAAAAAAAGTACACGGCGTGTATTTTTAAAGTACACGGCGTGTAATGATATTTTTCGTACTCTGCCAAAATCGGTCTCCACGTCATCCCAACACACCGTGTGTGTGGCCCCGGACATGGCCAACACACGGCTTCGAGCGGGAAAAGAGTACACGACATGTACTCAGAAAGTACATGGCGTGTACTTCAAAAATTTCTAGAATCACAAAAAATTCTCAAAAACTCCAGAAAAGGAAAGACATACCTAAAACGAAGATCTAAGTTCTTACAGTTATGGCCCCGGGGAAGACCAAAATCAAGTTGAATCAGAAATGAAATGGATTTGCCTCAACAATGAGGAGGGTGAATACGATGCATTATTTTTCATACAGAAGGACATACTCATAAGAGATGCCCCCAAGTGGTAGCACAGAGCTCCACATCTCATCATCCATGATCGAGTTTGTGTATTTTATCACGAATATGTATATTTTGATTTGTATATGGAAGTTTCAATATTGAATCCTTTTATTTTTTACTTACTCTATTTCTAACATGTTTTAATTTTGGTTTGTCTCGTTTTTTGATTCTCTAATAAAGAATTTTGTGATACTCAAACTATTCAAAAAAACAACATAGAATGAAAATGAATATATCATGCTTCTATATGTAACAAAAACAATAATCCACACACAAAAAATGAGGCATAAATTAAAAATATTAACACAATCATTTTTCATTTGATTATTCTAGATTTATTTAAATAATAGTTGAAAATTTTTATTGAACCTTTCATACCACATGCACCAATGTATACTACCTTGATATTATATGAGAAAAATGAAATATCACTGATACCATCCATATGATTATCATCCCTATGCATTCAAGTATCTTATGGGCCACACAAAAGAACTATCTCATAGAATCCCACATGCATTGCTTAGGAGACCTCTATAGGTTTTAATTAATACAGACATCATAAAAATTGAATCTCAAAATTAGTTAATAGGGTGATTTATTTATTGAGGGGATTGGTCAAGTAATACAAACACTAATCCACACACAAAAAATCAAGTATAAATCGAAAATATTAACACAATCATTTTTCATTTCATTGTTCCAGATTTATTTAAATAATAGTTGATTTTTTTATTGAATTCACTATAATAAAGTAACGATGATATCATTTGTGAAGATGGAAGCTTTTCCATTGCTCACATATCAGGCTACTCATGTATCATGACTGCTTTTAGAGGGATGTCCAGTGCCTCAGTTGAGTGTACGCAGATCTCACCATTTCCATCATACCACACCACCTCCCACTATCATACCTCATCTTCGTCGTGCTGGATTCTATAGCATAGCGATGTGCGACTTTACCTTTCTCAATCATCAGTTCATTGCTCTACTTGTAGAGAGATGGAGGCCATAGTAACATACAATCCATTTTAGAGAGGGGGAGATGACTATTACACTGTAGGATGTGGCCATTATGTTGGGCCTCCCCCTCGATGGTGCAACTCTGACTGGACGATTCAGAGCAGATTTTCCAGAGCATGTTCATAGACTACTGGGCATAGAGGTCCCTGATGATGGAAGGACCATTGTTGGTGGTCGATTACGCATGTCTTGGTTAGACTAGCACTTCACACAGTTAGCAGAGGATGCCGATGGGATCATCGTTCTGTGATTTTCATGTGCATATATTTTGAGGCTGATCGGTGGAACATTTTTTGTTGATCACTCCACTAGTTTTGTACATTTGATGTATTTATCATTTTTGGAGGATTTGGATGAGGCCAGCCAATATAGCTGGGGGTATTCTTGTCTAACATATACATACAGAATGTTATGTAGCGCATGTCGCATCGATAAGATGCAGATCACATGATGCATGGTTCTTCTAAAGATGTGGGTATGGGAGCACATCCCACGTTTATCTCCATATGCTCATGTGCCATTACCAGCAGATATTGTAGCAGAGGATCCACGTGGATGTTGGTATTTTATTCCTTCCTTATATTGTCTAACTTAATTGTATAAATTTCTATTATGAAATATAAATATAACAATATTATCTATAGGTGGAGTCAGACACATCGACATTCAGATTCCCCCAGACAGGACGTCCACACTACAGACTTATGTTAGACACCATTCAACCACATGACGTAAATGATTATTATTTATATTGTTAAATATTTATTCTTTACTATACATGTATTCATTTATTAATTGATTATTAATTTTTTCTTTCAGATTTTATGGATGCCATATACAGATGCTATTATCCAGAGTCTTCCACCGTACTGTACGACGATGCTTACTATCATATCCTATAGGGTTCCATTGATTCATTTTCATATAGTTGAGTGGCATCAGACCGACATAGTTATGAGGCAGTTCAGATTCTTTCAGCCTATTCCTAACCCGCCCAGTCAGTTAGATTCACTGCATTCCCTGAAGATGTTAGGGAAGAGAGATTTTGATTGGAGGAGATACCTTGAAAGATATATTGATTTATGGGATATATGACAGTACTTACAGTTACGAGGGGTGGGGACAGTGCATTTTTATTTTGTGGATCAGATGAAGTACGCAGCTTGGTACTACATGTCCCTAGTCAGATTTCTGACATGACACAGACGAGGCTTTCATGAGATGGTATACATAGTTACTTTCACAATTCAGTGAAATTTTTATTCATATTACTTAACAAAATAATTTATTTCATGGGATTCTTGTATCTATCATATATTACACATGTCTGATCCAGTAGAGCACACCATTTTTGACCCATCATATTTTCACACCCTTGTATCACAGTTGATTTCTTCAATGAACAAGATTTATCATGGAATTTTCTTTGATCCACCACATGCTAAGGAGGATGCGGAGCCTGCTGATGATCATATAGATGTACCAGGGGGTGAAGACCCTGTTATGGATCTTGTTGTTCCATAGGAGGAGGATGTTCAGATTGACCAGTCATATGCTGTTGTTCCATAGGAGGAGGGTGTTCTGCATGATCAGTCATATGATCCTCTAGCTTTTTAGGCTCAGCCGTAGGTAGATACAGACGTTGACTGGGTTGAGCTAGATTTGTTAATAAAAACATACTCAGCACTATATCCATCTTCTTTCCATGTTGGTGAGAGTTCCAGCCATTCTACACTATCATTAGATGCAGGACATGGTATAGATGGTGAGACTGTATATCCTCCGCCTATCACACAAGAGGATGTGGGGGTGGCTAATGAGGATGATGTGCAACGTACACCAAAGCGCAGACAAAGATAGACATGACATGGACGCGTCCAGTATACACCTAGCTGTGGGACAGAGGAGAATCCATGCCAGAGACATAGATGTCATGACCCGTCCTAGTAGGGCCCGTGCCGTGACTCCCCATGCCCGCCTCAAATTGGCCAGGGGATGGTGACTAGCACCGAGTAGGCATATTACTACATTGGAGGAATTACCTAAGAACATGTACACACACACACATCTCCGAGACCACAAATGATGAAATATAAAAAACCATTAAGGAAAAAAATGTATGCATACAACTAAACCCAACCAACAGAGTATGATGAAAAGTAAAGTACTAAAAGTAAACTAGGCCAGAATACAAGACCACCAAAATAAGAGTATGAAAACTGAAAAGTCCAACCTATAACACAAAAAGGTACTGGGACTATAGCTCGTAGCCGTAGGAACGCCTCAGCCTGTAGGGAACTCAGAAAGCTTAGTTCTGTCCTGGTTCCCGCTAGACTCTGTCAAAAGGTTGCTCATCTACACAAGACTCGAGATGTGCAACAAATCCCATGGAGGGGTGAGTATAACAATACTCAGTAGAGGAACCCAAAAACCAAAATGTAGTACATGAAGTAAAGGTACAGTCATCTATGCACAGTATATGTCTATAGAACATATAGCAAGAGAAACACAAACCAGATATACTCAAAACCCAAACTTGTGGTCTAGAGACAAGTCTCACAACCGCATACTTTCGCTAGGGATTCAGTTCCATGATTTCCACGAATCACTTGTTCCAGGAGAACACACTCCACGAGTCTTATAGCTTTGATGACATCCGTCCGAGAAGTACTATTCATCAGGAAACTTCACAAGATGTAGTTACACTCATTACGGGAGACACACTCCTGAGTGGGAAGATTACGATAGATAGATGCACTCATTACGGGAGACACACTCCTCAGTGGTAAAGATCACGATACACATATGAGGATCACTAAAAGGGCCATGGAAGATACCGCAACTCATCCGGATTCACAAGCTATGTAGAGGATCAACACCTGATAGAGTTTTTCACGTTGATTCCTGACTCTACCTAGGGTCAGGAATGGATAGAATATCTCAATCCAGGACTCTCGGATGGATTCCTGACTCTATAACAGGAATTCCTGCTGAAGGGATCATACTCCTATAGAAGGAAATGATGCTTGAAATTCAGGGGAATGAGAAGAAGGGGAACTAACCCAAACGAAACATGTCCAAGATACGGTGGAAAAGAGGACCATTCCATTTTCCAATAAGTACATGGAGTGTAGAAAAGTTACACGCCGTGTCGTTTAACCCTGGGTACTGCCCATGTACAATGGCCCGTGTTGTAAGGATGGTCTTGTAGAAAAGTTAGTACACGACATGTAGTACTGTGTACACTCCGTGTTCGAGTGACTGGGGTCAGCTCTGTGTACGCTGGCCATGTGCCTGTACACAGTCCTCAACCCGTGTACTCCAACCCGTGTGATCGGTACACAGGGTGACCCGTGTTACTGGCCTCGTCTAGCCGTGTGATGGATTACACGGTCATGTACTCCATCCCATGTCCGTGTACCCCATGGATACATGTCGATTCCCACGTAGCCACCTATGCCATGCTGTATAGAGAGTACACGTCGTGTTCTGAAGCTGTGTAGTCCATCTCGTGTCCGTGTACTTCCCAAAATACACGTCGAGTTTCGGGGAAAGTCTAACACACCGTGTGACCAGGGTCACATGCCGTGTCATTCCTCCACTACTAGAAAATTTCCCTATAACCACAGTTTCAAACCGTGGATATAGCTCAAGAAACCGTGGGTATAGGCCATACCTAGGGTTTCAAGAACCGTGGGCTCCAGAGGCATCGGGATAGCCCCATACCCACAGTTCTGTAGAAACCGTGGGTATATCCCACTGAAATCTCATATTACCCACGGTTCTAGAGAACCATAGGTATTCATATGTACCCACGGTTTACATAACCATAGGTATACATTTTTACAACCAAAATTATATAACCATGGTTAAGTAAACCATGGGTATACATAGTTTTTTCACAACAAACATACCCACGGTTCAACAAACTGTGGGTATAAATAGATACCCCACTACAGCCCCCCACTAGACACCCCCACTGGACCTGCATCCCCTCCCTTCCCCCCTGGATAGACCCCCCCTCCAGCCACTACCTTCCCCCCTACAGCCCCCCACTAGACCTATATCCCCTCCCTTCACCCCTGGAAAACCCCCTGTAGCCCCTCACTTCCCCTTGGACAGACCCCCTGGACCTGCATCCCCTCATGGATAGACCCCCCCTGTAGCCCCCCACTAGACCTGAAACCCCCCCTAGACAGACCCCCCCATGCAACCCCTCCCTTACCCATGGAAAGACCCCCCAGACCCACAACCCCTCCTAGACAGACCCCCCTGCATCCCCCCACTGGACCTACAGCCCTCCCCCCTGGACAGACCCCCTCCCTATAGCCCCCCACTGGGCATGGCACCCCTCCCTTCCCCCCTGGAAAGACCCCCTAGACCTGAATCCCCTCCCCCCTCCAACCCCCTTGAACTAAAACCCCCCTCCCCCTAGACCTACATCCCCATCCCCCCCGGGACAGACCACCCCAGTAGACCCCCCGGACCTGCAACACCCTCCCTGGGCAGACCCCCCGCTTCAACCCCCCACTAGACCTGTAGCCCCCTGAACAGACCCCCCCCACACTAGACCTATATGCCCAGCCCCTCCCTCCCCCCTGGAAAGACCCCCGGTCCTACAGCCCCCTCCCCTTGGACCCCCCACTGGACCCCCTGGACCCTAGACACCCCCACTGAACCCCCCCATTGGAACCCCCTAGACCCTAGACCCCCCCATTGGACCCCCTGGACACCCCCCCTCTTGGACAATCCCCTTCACCCCCTCCCTCCCTCCTAGATAGCCCGCTCCCCCTGGACCCCCCCAGAAACCCCCCATTGGACCCCCTTGGACCCTGGACATCCCCACTGACCCCCCCCCCCCGAACACCCCTATTGGACCCCCCTTGGACCCTGTACACCACCACTAGACCCCCTCCTGGACAGCCCCCCCCCTCCTGGACATCCCCCTCCCCCTGAAATCCATGAGACTTCTTGTGAAACTGTGGGAAGATGAAAGAGAGTGTTCTAGCTCAACATTTGATCATAGATTATTGTATATTCTAGTCTGCTCTATTCATGATTTTAGACAGGGTGTGGGTTTCAGTCCTTCTATGGTTAGGTAAGCGGAACCAGTTCCTGTAAAGGACAATGCTTTGGTGTTTCTCCAGAAAATAACTCACACCTTATGAGGTAATGTTGAACCCTATGAAGAAGAGGAGTGTATTGAGAAGATAATGATAATGTTTTAATTTTGATGACAATTTTAAGGCTGTCATAGTAAAATGTGTTTTGTTCTTGTTAGAGGGTCCTAATTGAAGATGTTGGGACTCAGTGGTTCAAACGAGGATGAATGTAGAGATATGTTGAAATATTTCAAGATCATTTTAAAAGAGAATAAGTGTCCTGATGCCCTAACTTATTCCAGATCCCGGGAGTATATTTATCTTTCCAAATGTGGTTGACCAGTGATGGAGTATACCAATAATTTTACTTAACTAGTTCAGAACACACCCTAGATCATTTCAAATTAGTAGATGAAATATTAGAAGTTTGATATGGGACTACAGATAGAAATTTATTCTTAGGTATTTTTTTCAAGGTGAAATCTTACAGTGAGGTAGTTGATCATTCATTCAAGGTTTAGATCATCTTAAAAGCAATGTATAGTTACATTGGACACCCCTTGGACACCCCCTGGACACCCCTCCCCAATCCCCCAGAAGCCCCTCCCTTCCCCACTGGACAAACCCCCTGGACACCCCATGGACACCCCTCCCCACTCCCCCTGCAGCCCCTCCCTTCCCCCCTGGACAAACCCCCTCCCCCTTGTCATGAATAATGGCATGAAGATCTATTTCATGAAGATGTGTTGAAGATGTGTTGAAAATATATATATAAAGAGTGCATTTGATGTGTTAACATAATGAAGAAGTCTTGGAAGAGGACTGAGGGTGAAGGTATGCATGGAAGAATTTCATAATGAAATGAAATTCATTATTTGAAGATATTGATATGTGTTTGGAGCATGGATGAAAGTTGATACAGGTTGGAAATTAGATGTGGATCATGTTCACTGGTTGAATTAAAGAGGTGGATGATATATTAAAGCTATAATTGATCATAATATCTGAAATCTAGAACTAATTTAAAATAAATGAATGGTGGAGAAATTTTTAACTGGTTTAATAGGCTGAGGTTACACAAAATTTCAATGGCCTGTATAAATAATTTTTTACAGGGAGTCAGAAGCTTCCATGAAGCTGTTATAGAATGAGAACTACGGCTGTAGGTGTGGAAAAGTAGGATAATAGGAAGTGTTCATGAGGAAAACACATGTAGCATGTGAATGAAACTCTTGCATGGTTCATATGGTTGCATGAATCAAGTTTTCGGCTCCCATGCTAGCGATGTTTTGAATGAAGATTTTTGGTAATATAGATTCCATAGTATTTAGAGTCTTAAATGAAGAATACAGTGTTGCGATATTCTTTATGTTCTACTGGGACATAGTTTGTGATGAGCTCCTTAACGCTATGAGGGAGTTCTTTAACCATGCCTCAATGCCCTATGGAATCAACTCCAATTTTATTTCCTTGATCCCGAAGAAGTAAAATGTTGTGGATGTAAAGGATTTTATACTTATTTATATTGGGAATACCTTTCCAAAAATCATTAGAAAAATTATTTCTATGAGGTTAGGCCCCATTGCTCATGGGTTTATCTCTTCAAATCAGTTTATCTTTATCCATAGTAGGAATATTTAGAACTACCTATGAATGTGTTAATATCATGAAACTAAAGGTTAAACATGGTAACTTTTCTATAAATCTTGATATCTCAAAGGAATTCGATACAATAAAGTGGAGTGTAATTTTTGAAATTCTCAGAAGGTATGTACACCCCTCTGTACCCCCATTCCCCCCTGGATATCCCCCTTGAACACCCCCATTCCCCCTAGACAGCCCCCTTACCCCCCTGAACACCCTCCAGATGTTTATGTTTCCTCATTCTACAATCCACTGAGACTGATTCTTGAGAACCAAAATGTTCCCATGCAACTCCTTCCACATCCATGAGACTTTCCTCCCTGAATCTCCAAGGTCAGATCAATACTATGACATATATGAAATTTCCCCATAGAGAATGACGTTTAAGAACCTCCCAAGAAAACATAGCTTGCAAAATGTGCATTGATCCCTCGACACTACATAAGTTGATACCACCATCTACCACTGGTCTGTCCATCCTCATCCACACAACACTAGGAAAATCTTCCCTCCCAATGATAATACAATATTAAATAAGTCATTATCTTTTCAATATTCCCCAACACCACTTTCGAAGCCATTATTACCGATAACACATGAATCTTAATGGAGGTAAGGATGAAATTCACCAGCGTAATTCTTCCACTGAAGGATAAAAAGAGGTTTTTGGGGCTAGGGAAATGGATGGTGTGAGGGATGGTGTGGGATGGAGTGGCTGGTGCGGGTGGGAAGACAGGTGGTAGGGGGATGGTAGGGGCTAGAACTGGTGGTTGGGGCTGTTTTGCAGGTGGCAGAGGGCTTGCATTATTATTTTGTAGGAGGCTGGGGGGTGGGGGTTGGTGTGGTGGCTGGTGTGGTTGCAAGTGGGGGCTGGATTGCAGGTGGCCGCGGCGTGACCGTGGCGTGACCGCGGCGTGACCGCGGCGTGACCGCGGCGTGACCGCGGCGTGACCGCTGCGTGAAAGCGGCGTGACCGCGGCGTGACCGCGACGTGAACGTGGCCTAACCGTGGAGTGACTGCGTCCTGACCGCGGCATGTTGGCCCAGTCCAGCAACATCCATGGGGAAACATCTTCCGGACAGGAGCGAAGGGAGCAGGAGTAGGTGAGGCAACATTCCGGTCATCACCCCGCCGACAGAAATTGTGATTAGTCAGTCTCAACACTGATCACAAGACTCATGGAATATTATCACAAAGCTAATCATTCATCAGATTCCCCATTGTTGTAGAAAGCTCCAACTACACTATATGAGGTGTGTGTTGTTTACTGTTCTCACATAGAAAAAAAGATAATATAGAAGCATTTTCTCTACAAGGGTCAAAACACTAATCCGATCATCGGGATCATAAAAATATCAAAATATGAAGGACACTTTTACAAATACAAATATCATTATAAAAGTATTCTCAAGTATTCTTATTGTCCAACATTTACTATGATTTCCATCAAGCACTTAGATGGTCCCTGTAGAATACAAGTAGCAAACTTAACCCTCATCTCCAATGTTGTCTACAAGTGACTAAATATTTTCATGAGTGACTCAATCAAGAGATTTGCAACCCGAGGGCCTCCCTCCACATTAACTATGGGTGGGTAATGTATCTGAAACTCTATCTAGGTATCATACATCGAATTCTGACAGGAATGCGAACCACTACGGGGTGTCATCCTGGAGCAGGGCCAAATAATGGCATTACCACAGCGTGACTGCGACGTGACCACGAAGTGACTGCGGCGTGACCATGGCGTGACCATGCCATGACCATAGTCAGTTGGCCCAGTCTAGCAACATCCGTAGGGTAGAATATTCCAGCTAAGAGTGAAGGTAGACGGAGGAGGCGGGGCATCATTCCGGTCATTGCCCCATTGGAAAAAATTGTGATTAGTCAGTCTCAACATTGATCACAAGACTCATAGAATACTATCACAGATTTGATCATCCATTAGATTCCCCATTGTTGTAGAAATCTCCAACTACACTATATGAGGTGTGTGTTGTTTATTGTTCTCACACAGAAAAAAGAAGATAATGTAGAAGTATTTTCTCTACAATGGTCAAAACACTCATCCAATCATCGGGATCATAAAAGTATCAAAATCTGAAGGACACTTTTCCAAATACAAATATCATTATAAAAGTATTCTCAAGTATTCTTATTGTCCAACATTTACTATGATTCCCCTCTAGAAGTTAGATGTTTCTTGTAGAATACAAGTATCAAGATTCACCCTCATCTCCAATGTTGTCTACAAGTGACTAAATATTTTCATGAGAGACTCAATCAAGAGATTTGCTACCTGAGGGCCTCCCTCCCCATTAACTATGGGTGGGTAATATATCTAAAACTCTATCTTGGTACCATACATCAAATTCTGACAGGATTGTGAACCACCGTGATGTGTCATCCTGGAGCAGGGCCAAATCATGGCATTACCGCGGCGTGACCGCGGCATGACAGCGACATGACCACGGTGTGACCGTAGCGTGACCGCAGTGTTTTGGCCCGGTCCAGCGACATCCTCGGGGTAGTATCTTCCGGTCAGGAGTGAAGGGAGTGGGAGGAGGCAGGGCAACATTCCAGTCGTCACCCCGCCAACAGAAATTGTGATTAGTCAGTCTCAACATTGATCACAAGACTCATGGAATACTGTCACAGAGATGATCATCCATCAGATTCCTCATTATTGTAGAAAGATAAAACTACACTATATGAGGTGTGTGTTGTTTACTATTATCACACATAAAAAAAAGATAATGTAGAAGCATTTTCTCTACAAGGGTCAAAACAATCATCCAATCATCAGGATCATAAAAATATCAAACTCTGAAGGACTCTTTTCCAAATAAAAATATCATTATAAAATTATTCTCAAGTGTTCTTATTGTCCAACATTTACTATGATGCCCCTAGATCACTTAGATGGTCCTTGTAGAATACAAGTAGAAAGCTTCACCCTCATCTCCAATGTTGTCTACAGGTGAATAAATATTTTCATGAGAGACTCAATCAAGAAATTTTCGACCTGAGGGCCTCCCTCCCCATTAACTATGGGTGGGTAATGTATCTAAAACTCTATCTAGGTATCATACATAGAATTCCAATAGGACTGCGAACCACCGCGAGGTGTCGTCATGGACCAGGTCCAAATCACGACATTACTGTAGCATGACCATGGCGTGACCGCGACGTGACCATGGTGTGACCGCGGTGTGACCACGGTGTGATCGCAGCATGTTGGCCTGGTCCAGAGACATCCACGGGGCAACATCTTCCAGGCTGGAGCGAAGGGAGTGGGAGGAGGCGGGGCAACATTCCTACCATCACCCCACTGGCAGAAATTGTGATTAGTCAGTCTCAACATTGATCACCAGACTCATGGAATACAATCACAGAGATGATCATCACTATTCTTTGGTTTACAAGACAGTTCCCCTCCGTTGGAGGGGTTTTATTATAAAATCAGGTATGTTTGATTAAAGAGGCATGGTCTTTATCCAGAATAATGGCATGATGATTTATTGCATGAAGATGTGTTGAAAATTTATATATGAAGAGTGCATTCGATGTGTTAACATAAAGAAGATTTCTTAGAAGAGGACCAAGGGTGAAGGCATGCATTGAAGAATTTCATAATGAAATGAAATTCATGATTTGGAGATATTGATATGTGTTTGGTGTCTTGAACATGGGATTAATCACCTCCACAAACAATTAATTAAAACTTCATTAGAAAATAAATAAAATTTTGGCATAACCCATCCATATGTCGGACATCCATGCAAAAGGAAAAGAAAATAAATAGAATCAACACAGTAAAAGCAGAAAAAAATGAAACACACTATTAATCCCTAAACTACCCCAATCTCCCTCCCCTACAAAGAAAACTACGTATCCGCCTCCAGTTCTCTTCTATCCCCCTTCGCAGAATATAAGTACCCTCTATCTGTAGAAAACGGTAAAAGGCCTAAGTGGCCGATGAGATAACGAAAATAAAATAAAAACTCAACTACAACATACCTGTCTCCTCTTCCCCAGCACCAATGAGTGGGTTGCTCATTTCATTGCAGAAAAAGCTTCACCAGGATACTTCCCATGTTTACCAGATTTTTCACCCTTGTATTTCCTAGACATATGCATTATGAAAAGGTGTTTTTATAGGTAATGTTGCTACGAACATTTCCAGTGTAATCATTGCTAGTCTAAGAACTAATAATGTAAGCATTGCAACTATAATGATTTTAGTATAAACATTGATAGTGTGAATACTACTCCTGTAAGAAATGATAGTGTAATGTTGCTAATAATGAAGCCATATGTGTAAATATGTAAACTTTTACAGTGTAAACATTGTTGTTAGTATGGGCTGCTAGTGTAATCACTCCTAATATAAAAGTTACAGTAGAAGTCGTGCTAATGTAAGCAATGATACCTAACCACTGCTAGTGTTATTATTATGATGATACTATAAATATGGATTCAAACTTGTTTTTGATGGGGTAAAATATTGGAATATTGGGATTGATCATCAATTTCCTTGCGTTTAATGCTACTATAAAAAATAACAGAAACTGCATAATAGGATTGAGAAAATTATTAGATGTTTTATGTTATAGAAATTCAAATATTAAATAATATAGGGGTAATAACTGCCTAATGTTTATGCTCTCATAAAAAATGTACCTTAAAAATCCATTTCATACAAGCACAATAATTAATAGAATGATTTCTTTAAATGAATATTTAGTAGGAGGATCCTAAAATAGAACATAGTTTAATAATCATTAAAAAAGAATGAAACAAAAAAGTGTAGATTTGTATTGGTTTGTCAGAAGCATACCAAGCAATGAAAACCATAGAGCACTCCTATTCATAGTTGATAAATTCTCACTCCTTTGGAATCACTTTCAAAAGAGATTGACGAATCAGAGCTACTGTTGGGCTTCACTTTCTTATCAGAAGAAATATTGATGTTTTTAGCACCAGTGTGTGATGACTTAGTTAAAATTGCAGGCTTGAAAGTAGTATCATATAGAAATGGATTCAAGGCCAATTAATACAAGAGAGCCTCATCTATCCTTCCTTCATTGTAGTAAGTAGAAATCAACAGAGTAAACGAAAGAAAATTTAATTTTTGGACACACAGATAGAAGCAGCAAAAGGAACTCTGACACCACTACAATTTGATTTAGTTTTTTGAGACATTTTATAATATTATTACAAGTAATACTACCTAGGGTAAAGCCACTTTCAGTCATCATTCTGTGGAAATTAAATTCATGGTCTTCTTTTCCTTTTTTAATAAAATCTTGCATGACATAGTCATATATGTTGATATCAACACACCCTTTTCTTCTTGTTGCCCTGCACATGTACAAAATATAATTAATATGATTCAAATACAAATTTAAAGGTTTTTAAACTGCATACATAATTCATTTTCATAGTTTAAACTAGTTTTAGAGTTCATTATGCATACACGTTCATTTGAATACAATTTGAAATGTGTTTATTTTATTGTGCTATGAGTAGTTTGAATTTAATAATCATTGTATTTTAAACAATATACACACATAGCTTACTAAATACAATCATAGACAAAAAAACCATGATAATTCTGTGAAAACACATGTAAAAAACACACCTAAGTGAAACATACCTTCAGGAAAGATAGGATACATGGAATCCCATACCTGCAACCCAGTTGTAAAAAACGTCATGAAACCAAACACATTCAAAGCTCCAGTTATACATGAGCTTATAAAATTTCCATGAAAACTGAGTTTCATAGACAAAAAACACCAAGTGCCCCCTGCACCCAGCCCCACCCCAAAGAACCCATCCCCCCTACACCCAGCCCCACCCCATGCATTGAGCCCCACCCACTACAACCAGCCCCCAACCCCACCCCTGCACCCATCCCCCCTACACCCAGCCCCAACCCCCTACACCCAGCCCCACCCCCATCACCTAGCCCCCTCCCCCCTTCACCCACCCCCACCCCCAACACCCAGCCCCCCTCCCTGCACCCAGCCCCACCCCCTGCACCTAGCCCCACCCCCTTGTCCTGACTCAACAGCCTATGTAGGAAGTGTCTCTTCCAGTGCATGCTCTGGGTGACCTTCATGCACTGGAGTGGAAGATAATGGAACAGACTCATCAGATGCTGGCTGGATGGTAGGAATTTGAGGTGGTATAGACACAACAACATATGGGTAGTAGGATGGGGGATACATCTTCAGATATGGATATGGTAAAGGTCGAAACATCTATGGAGGCGGTGTAGTCAAGGCTTGTGAAAAAGAGGGTAGCTGAGATGATGATGGAGGCATGGATAAAAACATCCTCGAAGACTCAAGAGGATGGAGAAGTGTAGTGGAAGGGGTGTCCGATGGTAGGTCAGTGTGGAAACGGGTATTACGGGTGCTCCATCTAGGTCTAGGAGCATCCCCACTCATACCCATGCTAACCGGATTATGAGTCAAATCTGGTGGAACTGAATGTCCCTAAAAAAATTTGATAAAGAATATTAACATGAAATTATATGTAATGCAGAAAAAAACATTACAATTATAATACTCACTGATGGAAGAGGAGGCAATGCACGCTCATGCCCCGGTCGATCAAGATCATATAGTCTCTTTCTTCGACCTTCTGTAGTATTTGGCATAATATATATAAGAAAATATGATTTAATTAAATGACACCAGAAAATACAAAAAACAAACATTTCATTCCAAACTGAAACATAATTAAATTAATTATAGTAATACTAACCTAAGAAACTCATGTTAATATAAACTGAATGAACAATGAACATATATGGTTGATTCTATATATTACCGACCACTACTTTAGGTTCAACATCAACTCTCACAATGGGACAATTTGATTCATCAAATTCAATATTTTGTCCAACACCAGTGGGGATGTCAATAATGGTGGAAATTTCATCACCAACATCATGAAAAATATGTCTAGGGATTACATCATTAATGACACCATAATCGAGTCTCATATGATCTTTCACATAAAACACTTTTTTATCCATTGATGCCAAAATGAATGGTTCATTGGTACATAGGCATCAAATAATATCAATAACTCTGAATCTGTAGTCATTAATAAATATACCATGACGCCTCATTGAATCAAACCATTTACATTTCATCATAGTGACTCTACCTTGAGAGTAGTAATCCAATAACAATATTTTATCAACTATCCCGTAATAATACACATCTTCATATTGAGGCTGACTATCTGATACACTGGCATAACAATCCATTATAGAGGTTAACATAACACCATCATGTTGTGTTCTCATTTTCACCGCTCGATCCATTGTAATAAATTTATACCCATTTATTATTAAAGAATTACATTCTTGAACCAAAGAATTAGGACCAAAAGCCAAAGCTCTCAATTCTTGAGAAAAAGAGCCAATAGGTACACTAAACACCTAAAATATATATGAATAATATAATTAAATGGATATCTATTTTTTAAACTAATTAAAGTAATGGTAATACCTTTGATTTTAACCAAGAAGGAAACTCTAGGCTATACAAAGCCACTCTCCTTCTCAAATACAATGATCAATGAACTCTACTTATAATTTGTTTATGTTACCTACATAAAAAGATAATAAAAATTTAAGGTATATTTGAAATTTCATAATATGATATAACATATAAATATCCAAATTACTTACTTGATATAGTCATCGAACAAACCACAGTTAAACAAGACTATGCGATGTGCCATCTCCCACTCTTCAAGGCTCAATGTAGCCAATGTATAAGACCCAACAATTCCTCCTATTTGGGGAAGATATGGAAACGAGGGCTCAATTTCCCCATACTGGTCATATTAATTTCTCATTGGCCGATTATGTCTTGTGGTGACATCAGACAAATACATTGAAAAAAATCCATACATTCTTGAGCCAGATAACCCCTCAAAATCAAACCTTCAGGATAATTCTTGTTTTGAACATATGATTTCATTGTGCACATATTTCTTTCAGTAGGATACATCCACCAAAAATAAACTGGTCCCCCAAGAAGTGTTTCAGTTGGAAGATGAACTGTTAAATGCAACATGCAAGTGAAAAGGATGGAAAAGAATCTTTTCCATATCACATAAAATTAATGGCGCCTCCTGCTGCATTTTTATCAAGAATGACTTGGATAACTTATTATCACAAAGGTCTCTAAAATAATGGCACAAGCGAATCACTATCACCCTTACATTATTGTATATAAAATGACGAATTTCTATTGGAATCAATTCATGAAGAAGGATGTGATAATCATGAGTTTTTAGAGATTTTAGTTTCACAACTCTTCTATTGACTCGTTTAGATATGTTGCTGGAATAGCCATCAGAAACCTTGATATTCTCCAATACTACCAGAAATTCATCTTTCTATAATGGTGTCATCACATAAGAAATACAAGGAACTTTCCATTTGTTTTCACCGATACACACAGGATGCAGTTCTGGTCGAATACCCCAATCCAACAAGTCTCGACAAGATCAGAAGTCATCTTTGGTCTTCCTCTTGATATTTAGAATAATTGCAATCAACATTTCACATATATTTTTCTCAATATGAATTACCTCTAAACAACGACATAACAAATTGGTAGACCAATATGGAAATTCAAAAAAAATATTTCTCCTTTTCCAATTGTAAGAGGTTTCAGTGTCAACATTCTTCCTCTTTTTAGATTTCAACCGACCTTTACCTAATGAAAACTAAAATCTTTTAATTAATTAAGCCCATAAATTCCTGACATACATTGAGGCGGTTGTTCAGTCTCAATGGTATTATCAAACCTCTGACAATTCATCCTGTATTGATGATCCATTGGCAATAATCGTCGATGCCCCATGAAACTGAAACTGCGAAGATATTTAAGCCTTCCCGCTCATGTATTCTTCATACAAAAAAGACATGATAGTTTTCCCTTCGTTCTCCACCCAGACATCATTGCATAAGTAGGTAAATCATTTATGGTCCATAGAAGGACAACACAAATCTGAAATGTATTATTTGAAGAAGCATCGAATGTCCGCACACCGAAATACCAAAGTTGTTTCAACTCTCTTATTAAAGTCTGCAAGTAGACATCTATATCATTACCAGGATTAGAAGGTCTAGATATCTGTATAATCAGTAAAGTGAATGGTTTTTTCATACACATCCATGGAGGAAGATTATAAACATGAATAAAAACTGGCCACGTGCTATGAGAAGTAAGCATATGACCAAATGGATTAAAACCATCACATGATAAACCCAACCTGGAATTAAGAACCTCAGTTGCAAAATCAGGATGTTGTGCATCAAATTCCTTACATGCTAATCCATCTGTAGGATGAACCAACTCATCATTACCTTTAATTCTCTCTTTATCATTCCATCTCATATTGGCTGAGATTTATACAAACATGAATATATTTTGAAGTCTGGGAATAAATGGAAAGTTCCACATGAATTTCTGTGCCACACGAGATGGTTTTCCATCTGCATTTGTCTTCCATCGAGATGTACCACATTCTTTACAGTCATTACAGTTGGTTTTTCCTCCCAAAATAAACTGAAATCTTTCAGACAAGCATGAACTTTATTAGTATCAAAATCCAAGATGCTTAATTAAATTCCATGCCTTGTAATGATTTTAGGGAATATCTGCACCATCAGGAATAAAGTCCTTCAAAAATGTAATAATGTAATCAATATCGGTATTATAAATTCCATACATGGTTTTCCCATGATATAACCGCATTAAAAATTCCAACTTGGTCATTTTAGTACATTCCTGATATACTGGAGTTCTGGCATCACCCAATAAATTTTTCACTCTCTTATCATCATCTTTAGTATTTTCCTCATGTGTATTGATATCATTGTCTTCTTGAAATAGCATACTATCTCTCTCAAGATGAAGGACAAATGGAAACTGATGGAATATCAAATTCTCCATGCCATTTCTTTCATTTTGTTCGTTACTAGTAGAACATTGACCCGTCTCTCCATGGTGATACCAAACATAATAGTTTGTTTGAAATCCAAATTTCATTATATGGTAGCTAACTTTTTTCGGGCATAACCACAGTATTCCAACACATTTATAGCATGTACATTGTATACAACCTCCATCTGAAGCATTGTCAAATGAAAAATCTAAAAAATTCTCCAAATTATTTTGAAAAGCGGTTGAAATCCTATCGGTACGATACATCCAGCTTCTATCCATTCTATAACAAGAAAAATAAAATTTATCTTCCAATAAACAATGTAAACCATAATTAAAAAAGTGATATGTACTATATAAAATAAAACTATTATAATGTAAAAACTTAATATTTAATCCACATTTGTATTTCAAGTGCCTTTATTTTTATAACCAATTTCAACCCTTTCAGTTTCAGAGATAAAATTCTTACCTCTATCCTATAAAGGGATGATCAATAAGTTAAACCATAATGGGACAAGAAATGTTTCATGTCTATGATAGAGTGGTATGTTTCATTATAGTTGAACTAAGGGAGAGATAAAAAAGTTTGTCCTCCATTAGATGTAACATAAAAAAATCAAATTCTAACATTAAAACACACCCTTAAACATGGGTTATTTCATTTAAAAAGCAAGGGATAGATAAAAACATTCATCCATCATCAAAAATATTTTAAACGAGTCCCATATTCATGTAATTTAATATTTACCATGGGTAAATTTTAATTCAAAGAGGGAAATTTTTTTAAGGAAAACCACTTCATCTCCAAGAATTAATGAAAATCAATTAGATAATTTATATAAAACAATCATGGGTATCAAATATTTGTATGAATATACTAGAAGACGAATTTAATAAACTAAATCACTTTTTGGATTTTTTTAATAAAATAATTACCTAGAAACACCTACTGCATACAATGTGGAACAAGTCACAACAAGACTCTTAAAAAGGAAAAGGTCATTTTGGTAAAATAAATGAATTTAAAATAAAATGAAAAATCAAATACACATTATTAGATTAATATCAAACACTAAATTTTACACACACCATGATTAGGGTTCTCATAATAAATGAAAATGAGGGAAATTGAAGTGAAAATACCAGGGGAATCTCCCTTAGGATTTAGGTAATGTCTTCTGTATCAAATGTCATCGATTACTATTTTGGATTCTTATGGTGTACCCTCATTTAATTTTGAATGATGAGTTAACTGAATTAGACTTGATCTATTTGGTTAGAATACCTCCATCGTAAGCTACAGGTTATAATGCTACCATTCTTATAAATTCCAGTGTCTTTATCTATTCCTTAGAGTATATAATAAGATCCAAATTATATTTTGGATCAGTTCAATCTTTTCATCTATGGTCCAACTAAAAACCATTAAATGTGTTTACTATAGTAGAATGCTTTCCCTTAGATAATATTTTAGGTTTATGTTCTTTGTATGTTACTGTCTTCGACAATTGGAGTTTGGTAAACCTATATATTATCCTACCTACATATTCTCCCTTCATTCTCAATTTGGATTTGATCTTCTAAGGCCACTGAATCTTCCTTAGGAACGTCACTTAGAATAGGGTGTCTAGGCTCAATGAATTATTTCTCCATCCACTTAATGCTAGTAAATGTTCCCATTGATATTATTACTATAGGTTTTAGAAAATATAATAATCTTTACACCTCCATAACTTCTTCCATTATTTATACATTTTTTATCATTTGATGGTTTTTTTATTCAAATTACATTTCTTCTTCAGACAAGGGTAATACAAAATTCATAAATTGAGGATATCACACCCCATAATGGTGGCATGAATACTAAGCCTATCTGATCTATAGGCAAGGGATCTAATGCCCCAAACCCATGGGGTAAATTTCTAACACTTCCTAGGAATGGTGAGATGAAATTATTCCCTGGTGTAAATTTATCATCAATGAGGGATTCTATTTACTAATAATTATTAATAGATAATCTTGTTTACTATAATGCTGATATGATCGATCATGCTAGATTCAACACATGCCACATATCTATCTTGAGAATTAGCTCCACCATCATGTCCAATGTCTAAGGTCACTTTTAAGGTACTGGTTATATGTAAAAATATAATCTTGAATAAATATTCTAGGTCACCATATAGTCTTGGTATAGGTATACGATGTGTTCCCAAGGTAAACATCATATATCCCTTAGGAAATTGATAGCCCATATACAAAACCCAAAAAGGGGAAGTAGAAATATGACTATAATATGTATGGAGAGGTGAACATGGTGTGTAGGATACATAGGGATAGTTGGAAGGTTCTCCATCTTCATAGGTCATGTTCTATCAAGGAAAAATGGAATGTGTTATTAAACCTCATGGTTTTTGAGGCTACTCAGGCTTCCTAGGTGTATATTTCATATACACAAAAAAATATCTAGATAAGGGTAAAATATTGTATGATTTAACCACACAATGTGTGGTATTTAACATATCCTAGAATCCCTAGCTATTGTACCTACCAAAGTACATGATGTGTGTTCTTTCGAACTATACGCCATGTAGTTGGGTTCTAGGATCTAAACATTACTCTAGTCCTTGATTCATTTCTACTTCCTCTTATTTTTCTTCTTATATCACTTGAATTGCCTTTGGCCATGCTAAACATGATAATTCCACCTATGTAAAGTGGTTTCAATCCTTTGGTACCTAGATTGATGATTCATATCACAATCTTGTCGATGTGCATATTGTTATTCATGGAGAAACCCCAAATCCAGACTCCCCTACCCCATTTTATCTTATCATATAATCCATCCTCACACTAAAATCCTACATGGAGAATACACAATGTAAATATATAGAACCTATTTTAATTTTTAATTAAAATCAATATGTGATATTAGTTGAATCATTAGCTAAAATCTAAAGTTATTGATGAACATATAAAGAACGGTGGGAGAAATAGAAGAAACCACAAGAATGGAAATGGTGATCTAGTATGATCAGGAATCATCTACATTTTCATACAATAAATAAAAAAATAAGTAATTTCTAGTCCCAATATTAGTTATCCCAATATCATAATTTCAACCAAATATCATAATTTAAAAAGGCCATCTGCTACCTGAATATTGATTCAATTTAATTAAAATTATCCCATGTTCAAATCAAGGAAAAAATGGGGATAAATCCATCTATATAAATTCCTTACCATGATGGTGAAATGATGTTGATTTGATTTTACTTCACAACTAAGGTACTTATTATCGACATCATTAAAAACTGACATTTCTTCCCTAATTTGTCATCACCACCAAGCCTTCACTCCATCTTCTTCTTCCTCCCCCTCTAAGGTTCATGTGGTCATAGAACAACTAACCCTGAGGAGATTTCATAATATGGATTAAATAAAGAAATTCATGGGTTTCTCGGTATAATAACCAATTAATTAAATAATTAAATAATTTAACTAATCATCTCATGACTGAAAACACCCAAGAGTCTCAATTAAAATGAATCTTAAGCCATGAATATGGTAAAATTCACATTTCAGATTCAATCTCAATCTTGGTTTCTCAATATGAGGCACTATTTAAGATATATAAGAAACGTTAAAAAACATACAATTCATGGACTAAAAATTATATAGTATATTTTTATATTATTTATAAAGATCCTTGACACTCTATTTTATATGAAAAATAAGACTTGGGGTAAACATGACAATATAGAACCAAAGAAACCTGCAAAAAAAATTTGTGAAGTTGCATACTCCATGCCTACTGGTTTCCACTACTTGCATAACTTCCCCCTATATTAGAGTCTTTTAGAATGGATTCCTATAAAGATATGGGTCACACTATAATAGTAATTCTAGAAACCCGTGAACAAATTACTAACCTATTTTGTGAATTACATGTAGACCCACTCTCAATAAAAAGAGTGGTATCATTAATACTAGGAAAAACTCATTACAGAGGAGGATATTGAGATTCTATCTCCCGTCACCCAACCCCATGAGGGAGAACTACTACCAAAAGATCCTTCACCCTAAGTGAGGAAAAATTTAACCTAGTATTTCCCAAAGTATTCTCTATTACCCCATGCCATCATGGGATTCACAACAAATATCGAATTTCCTTTCTATATTAACTCCTACAATATATATGAAGGAGGATTAATAGACCCCCCATCCCAAATGAGAATCCTAGACTCACTACACCATAATTAGTTGGTGAATTCACTACAACACTAGTAAACAGATTCGAGGAGGCTCCTTTCCACCCCTTTCTCTCCTGCCAAAGCCACCACCCAGCTCGCAAAGCTGTGGAATAGCCTCCATCCTTATCTCCAGAACAACAATAGAAAATTATAATTCAAGCATCTAATTCGTAATAAACTATATAGGACCATCAATATTCATCGACAAATGGAAAGGAAGTATATATCAAACCACTATATGAATTTTGAGACATCAATCCATGTGATTCTCCAAAAGGTAAAAGTTATGAAAATACATAGTATTACCTTCATAAACAATCTTAGGGATAATACTAGTACCATAATCAAAACTAAACTAAATTAAGTCTAGGAGAGTTTGATATAGTCTTGATTAAATACATAATCTAGCCTGAATGGGTTTCTTCCTTATCATTTACAACTAATCAGCCTATAATAATACCTTGAATGCATCACCAAAATGCTTAAGAACTCTGAAATTATTGGAATAGAGCTTAATTCTAGGGATCGAAATAAATAAAATTAAAAAGGAATATATTTCAATGCATGAATCACCAGATTCCAACACATTAGAAAATAATATAGAGGCTGAAAATAATGAAAGATATGAGACCAAACAACCACAAATTCATCTGCATCCACTAATCTAATAGAAAAAGAGTGGGGGCCTAATGATCCCTAGAATCACCTTTTTACTCCAAACCTAACTCTAGGTTCACTTGTTGATCAAACACAAATGTTGAAGTCTGTCATAAGCTTTATATTGAAAGTAGGATAAGTTTGAGAGATGATATCTCAAAAAACCAAGTCAACAAAAGAGATCTCAACCACTAGAAAAACAAGGAGAATAAATTTCATACCTAGATGCCGGAGCTGGGGGCAAGGAGGCGGAGGTTGGGACGGGATGTTTCCGGAGCTGGGGGAAGTTGAGGCGGAGGCCAAGGCTGAGAGGAGAGGGAGCCGAGAGGGGGGGTGTCGTTGGAGATGGGGGAAGGGAGGCGGAGGCCGTGATGTTGAGGCTAAGGCAAAGGTTGGGAGGGAGGTCAGGAACGGATGCAGAGGCCGGTGAAGGGAGGATATGGCCAGGACTCAGTGGTTGGATGGCCGGGAGGCAGAGGTCAGTGAGGGGAGGAGAGGGTCGAGCGGTGGAGGTCAGATGACCGGGAGGTGGGGGTCGGGGAGGGGAGGAGAGGGTCGTGAGTCAGGGAAGCGAGGAAGAAGAAGAGGGTTGGGAGTCGGGGAAGCGAGGAAGAAGAAGAGGGTGATGGAAGTGAGGGTAAGGGGGAGGAGGATCCCGATGGAATCTGGGGAATTGGGTATAGGTTTCCCACAGTTTTATTAAAACCGTGGGAATAGATAATAAAAAAGAGATATCCCCATGGTTTTTCTAAACCATGGGGATAGATGTGTGGGGAAAGATCCCCTTCCCAGTAGTACTCTCTAACCCCCAAAACCCTAGCTACCGCCAATAGTACTACACGACATGTTCTTCGGAAGTACACACCGTGTATTCTAGAAATTTCCATAATCGTGGACCTCCGCCGCCGTGCCTCCTTGTTGTTCTGATCATCGATCTGACTGTCTGGTCTCCATGAAACTCCTAGGTTTTGGTCGCCCTGACACCATGAACCTGATTCCGTTGTTTTTAGACCTCCGATCAGCTCCGAAAACGTGCAATGATCCACCCACACGAAGAACGCTCGAAGAATGGCCCTTCCCGATCCGGTATGATTCGTCGTCTTCTATCATCGTTTCACCTCCGCAAGGTTGTTGTGGTGTCGAATCTTTAATTTGGGATTGTTACGTCGCAAAACGGATGCACAACGATCTGTTGTTCCTCGCCCTGAGAAGAACGCGAAGAACGCAAGGAGAAAAGAAAGGGAAATAAATCCAATGAACAAATCGAGGAACGAACCTCCGCCGTCATTCGTCACAGCGTTGATCCGCTCCTTTTAGTAGGATTAAACGGAGCATAATCAAACAACAACAATTTAACATGGATCAATTCCCTGAATCATCCCAATAAAATCCTCCCACAAGAACGTACGAATCTGCGGATCAACTTGATCGTGGTTGATCCGAGTTTGTCATTTAAATCAAAAGAGGGTAAATGAATTTAAATAACAAACCCCTACCTCACGAAGGGTTCCATTTCTGAAAAATGGGGTGGTCATTCCGCCATCATCGCTGAGATCCTTCAACTTCGTGGGTGCAGCGATCCACAGCTTCGATTCATCGTCATTCTTCACTGAGAGTTCTCTCCAAAGCACCAAGGATTCTCTAGAGTTTCTCTCCACCTTCTGCCAACGAACAACGTTTGATTAACCCATTAAAAAGAGGGGAAGTTCTTGGGATTCCATCATACTATGGCATTAATGAGTCAACATTATTGTTTTAGGGTCATTATGACATGGAATTTATTATTGAAACAGCTGCCATGTCATTGCGCTACAACGAATGTTTCCAAAAAATAAAATAAAATAAACATTTCCATTTATTTTATTTTATTTGACTGAAAACGTCTAAAAATTAAATTTTTCCCTTGACCCATGCTGGTCCAGGTTAGACTCGTGCATAGGTAAAGTCATCATCCTAGACGCAATGGTGCCCTCAGATTTTTAATCTGGCCAACCGTTTGAAAACTACCACAACTGCGCACAAGTGCCAACTCACTTAACTTAAAAAAAGTTTGAACCACCATTCCGGGATCACCAGGCCTCAGAATGATGTGTCGTCTCTACACCTGGTCTCGAAATAATTCCATATAATATTTAAAAATAATACATGGAAAATCTGAGACACTACATTCTCCTTACCTTGGGGCTTTACATCCCCGAAAAGCTAAAACAAGGATACTCAAAAAGATGTGGGTACTGGGCACGGATCTGGGCCTCCCGCTCCCTCATTCCCTTCTAATGATTCTCGTGCTTCCACCATACGCGCACTAGGGGAATCAATTGCCCATGAAGGATCCTCTCCTGTTGATCCTTGATCTCCCCTGGGTATACAACAAAGGTAACTCCATCCTCAATGTCCATCTCGCCCAAGTTGATGACGTGCGATGGTTCATGCATGCACCTCATCAGCTGTGACATGTGGAAGACATAATGTACCCGATGCAACTGTGGCGGTAGAGCTAGGTAGTACACCACCTCGCCAACTCTACATAGTATCTGGAAAGGTCCGATGAACCTCAGAGATAGCTTGCTACCCTGGTCAAATCTCTGTAACCCTCATCAAGGTGAGACCCGAAGAAAGATGTGGTCTCCCTCCTCGAACTCCAGAGGTCTCAATCATCTATCACCATAAGACTTCTCCAGGATCTGTGCAGTCTTCATCTACTCCTGGATGATCTACACTTTCTTTGTGGTAGCTCACACCAACTATGGACCCATGAGTGCTGACTCTCTAGGGTCAGTCCAGCAAATCATTGACCGGAAGGGTCTCCCATACAAGGCCTCAAACAATGCCATACCAATGGTGGAGTGGTAGCTATTGTTGTATGAAAACTCCACCAGTGGTAGGTGGTCCTCCCAACTGTGACCAAAGTCCAAGGTACAGGATCACAACATATCCTCCAGAACCTGAATGGTCCTCTCCATCCGACAATATTTCTGGGGATGAAATGTTGTGCTCAAGCATAGCTGAGTCCCAAAAGCCTCCAGAAATATCTTCCACAATCGGGATGTGAAACAGGCATCTCGGTCCGAGACTATTGTCAAGGGGAATCCATTAATCCAAACTATATCTTTTACATAGAGGCATCCCAAGCTCTCTACGGAACTCTGCTCCCTAATAGTTAGGAAGTGGTCCGACTTGATGAGTGAGTCAACAATCAACCAGATGGAATCATTCCCCTTAGACGTCTGTGGTAAGCCTATTATGAATTCCATAGATATTCCATACCACTTCCACTCTAGAACTTCCAGGGGGTGAGCTAATCCTGCTGGAACCTGGTGCTTAGCCTTCACCTGCGGGCATGTGAGGCATCGGGAAACGAACTCTGCTACTACCTTCTTCATGCTTGACCACCATAAGTGATGTCAAAGATCCTGGTACATCATTGCCACTACAAGATGTACCGCCAAAGGGGATATATAAAAATCCTTTAGGACCTCTTCCTACAATGCCACCGGTACAACAATGCATTCTCTAAAAAGATGTATGTGCTCCCCACCTTGCGAATATCCATTAGAAGCATGTCCTGTGGAAAACTGAGCACGTAAAGCCTCACAGTCAACATCCCCAAGCTGTGCCTCCCTAACTCATTGTAAGAGTGGAGGGGTGACAACCATCAACTACAGTTAAGCTGCATCTTCTCTGTCCATGAAGGACAACTACAACATGGATAACTGCTCTGTCACCTCACTCAATAGCTGTGAGCTTGACCTTCAGCTAACAGTATCTGACACATTTTCACCCTTCCTATGAGTATATATGATCTCAAAATCATAGTATTTGAGGAACTCTAGACAATGACTCTATCTTAGATTCATATCTTTCTGCAAAAAGATGTACCTAAGGCTCTTGTGGTCAGAGTAGACGATAAAACTCTCACCCATAAGGTAGTGTCGCTACATCTTAAATGCAAAGAAAACCGCTACCAACTCGAGATCATGGGTCGCATAATTATACTCATGTGGACTAAGCTAGCACAAACCATATACAATCACTACCTACCTCTGTGTTAGAACATAGCCATGCTAGGTCCCTGATGCATCACAGAAAACTACGTACTCAACACCCTCCTATGGAAATCTCAAAACTTGGGTTCTCGTCAAACTCTATCTCAACTTCTCAAAAGCCTGGTGGCACTTCTCCGTCCATATGAAGGGTTTCCCTTCCCTGGTTAAGGCTGTCATCAGTGCTGATATCCGGGAGAAATCAAGAATGAATCTCCGGTAATATCCTTCCAACCCAAGGAAGCTACGCTCCTCCGTCATGCTCTGAGGTGGCTCCCATGATAACACATCCTCCACCTTGGCTGGGTCTACAGCTACACCATCTTCTGAGATGACATGTCCCCAAAAGTGGACCTCCTAAATCTAGAACTGGAACTTTGAGAGCTTCCCATAAATCTAGTGCTCCCGAAGTACGTCTAGAACCATCCGCATGTGTCTTGTGTGGTCCTCCTCTGACGCCGAGTATACAAGGATGTCATTGATGAAGACCACTATGAACTGGTCCAAGTATAGTTGTAATATCTGGTTCAACAGTCCCATGAACACTAAGGGGCGTTCCTCACACCAAAAGGCACCACCAAGTACTCATAGTGACCATAGAAGCATATAAAAGCCATCTTCAGTATATCCTCATCCCGTACTCATAACTAGTGATAGCCTGATTGAAGGTCAACCTTCGATAACCATTGTACCCCTCTCAGCTGGTCAAAGAGGTCGTAGATTCTTGGTAGAGGGTACTTATTCTTCACTGTCACCTAGTTCAGGAACTGGTCATCAACGCACAACCTCAGAATCCCATCTGCCTTCTTGGAAAACAAGACTGGAGCCTCCCAATGTGAAACGTTGGGTCTCACAAAACCCTTTCTATGAAAATCCTCCAACTGCACCCTCAGCTCGCGAAGCTCTACAGGAGCCATCTGATATGCTGGTGAAGAAATCAGTGTCGTCCCGGGGTGTAAGGCGATGCAGAATTCAATTTCCCAGTGGGGGGGGGGGTAATCCTAAAACATCTTCAGGAAAGACATCATCGTACCTCGCCACTACTGCTAGGAACTGGGAGCCCACAACATCCACTGCTATGAGGGAAAGGCTAGCCAACTCATGAGAGATTGGCTGCACCCTCCTATGCATAAGCCCATTCTATACTGCCTGGGTTTCCCTTTCTTCGAAAAAGGAAAAACTTATCCCATCACTACGGATACGCCACACTCTTCACCTAAAATAGTCAATCTGTGCATGGACCAAAGATAACCAATCCATACCAAGAATGACGTCGTAAGGCCTCGATGATACCACCAATAGGTTTCAACCGAAACTCTCACCTCCAAGGGTAAGATCACATAGTCTATAAAGGTGCGTGATCATTGAGTCTCCTCCCGTAGGTGTCTCCAAGCATAAGGATCGAGTCAATAGTTCTAACAGAATCTCAAGGTTTTGCATAAAACATGTGGCTATGAAGGAATGACTGACACCTGTATCTATAAGTACGGAAGCTAAGGTATAAAAGACACAGATCATACCTCGAATCATCTCTGGAGTCCCTGGGTCATACGCCTCGATTGCATGCAGCTGTCCCCGTCCCTATCCCCCAGCTCCCTTAGCCTGGTGCGGACCTCATGGGGGTGGTGGTGGAAGTAAGTCAAAGCGTCTGCCATCACCCATAGATCTCCCTACTCCTCTACCACATCTGCCACCTAGCAGGTCTATCTTCTCCAATCTCTGTCTCTACCTCAGTGGTCCATCCACCGCTTCCCTATCAGCAGCTTGAGGGGTCAGACAATCTCGAGCAAGATGCCCCCTATCATCGCACGCATAGCATCTCTTCTCCATAGGATGACTGGATCCATCCTGAGATCCCTAGACTATTGATCCTCTGTCCTGGGTCCTCCTATGATGTTTCCCACATCTAGATCCATGTTCCTGACGTCAGCTACCTACTACTGGGGTCTCCGCAGCTGTCTACCTGCTGATGGCTATCATCGGTTGTCTCTGCTCTTCCAAGAAGCTCTCGATCACCAAGTCCCGCTCGAGCACTCCATCATAAGTCAAAATTCATAGAGGCATGAAACTAGATCGGATGTCCCGTCATAGACCTCGCTCGAAGGTCCGAGATCTGAAGTACTGATCCATGACCATATCCATCGAGTACTGGGTGAGGTTGGTGAACTTCGATGAATAATCATCTATCGTCAAACTACCCTGATGGAGCTGAAGAAGCTCTTGGATGCGCACAGCTCATAGCGTAACCAGAGAGAACTCCTCCCTGAAGAGTCGCTCGAACTCCTTCCATGAAAGAGTCTCCTCGTCATGAGTCTGTGTGGTCAGACTCCACCATTGTCCTACCAAACCCTGAAGAAGGCTCGCTCCTAGGATCACCATCTGGTCCTCTGGTGTCCTCACTAGACGAAAAACTCTGGTTACCTCCTCAATCCAGTCCTTAGCCGCCTGAGGGTCGGGCTCGCCTCGGAACCTGAGGGGTCTTTTCCTCTGGAACTCATGGAGCGTGCTAAGTCTGCGCCCCACATCGGTCAATACTGCAGGTACCACGGGCTGCTCCACTGGTGGTGGCATAGCAGGTGCACCACCTGGTGGCAACGCCTGAGGAACTGGTCCCTGTATCGAAGCCTCTTCACTGAGGGGGGTCATCCTTGTGATCGTACTGTGGAATCCTAGAGGGTATGCGTCGCGGAGGCATCCTGTAATGACACAAGATGTACCATGGTCAATGAGTATATCTGGACAGTTGACACAAAGGAAATGGAAAACACAACCCATTCTTATATGATGCATGTACCATTATTATACTTCCCCGAAACTAGTGTTTTCATGTACCGAGTTGAAAAGCAGGTTATCAGAGTCCTGGTGTATGGATACGTTGGTCGTCGCACCAACACTAGTGTCTCTGGCCTAAAATCTGAACCAGAAACACTTTACACTATTGCCCCAAATCAATCTCACAGACTCTTGGTCCTAAGGTAGAACTGACCACCTCTGATACCACTCTATCACAACCCATCCCAGTGGGTCCCACGCCGTGACTCCCATATCCCACCTCCAATAGGCCAGGGGCTGCTGACTAGAATTGAGTAGGCATATTACTACATGGGAGGCATTTCCTAAGAACCTGTACACACTCACACATCTCTGAGCCCACAAATGATGAAATGTAAAAAACCACTAAGGAACAAAATGAATGCATACAACTAAACCAAACCAATAGAGTACGACGAAAAGTAAAGTACTGAAAGTAAACTGGGCCAGAATACAAGCCCACCAAAACAAGAGTCTGAAAACTGCAAATTCCAACCTATAACACAAAAAGGTAATGGGACTGCTGCTCGTATCTGTAGGAACACCTCAGCCTGTAGAGAACTCAGAAAGCTCAGTCATGTCCTGGTCCTCCCTGGACTCTGTCAAAAGGCTGCTCGTCTGCACAAGACACCACACGTGCGGGAAAATCCTGTTCATGGGTGAGTATAACAATACTCAGTATAGGACCCCGAAAACCACAAAGCAGTGCACGAAGTAAAGGTACAATCAGCTATGCACAATATATTTCTACAAAACATATAGCAAGAGAAACAAAAACCAGATATACTCAAAACCCAGACTCGCGCTCTAGAGACAAGTCACACAACCGTATACTCCCGCTAGGGATTCAGTTCAAAGATTTCCTTGAAGCAATCGTTTCAGGAGAACACACTCCATGAGTCTTATAGATCTGATGACATCCATCCGAGAATCAATGATCATCGGGAAACATCACGAGAGTTAGTTACACTCATTATGGGAGACACACTCCTGGGTGGGAAGATTACAATAAATATATTCACTAATTACGGGAGACACTCTCCGGAGTGGGAAAGATCATGATACACATATGAGGATCACTTCTAGGGCCATGGTGGATACCACGACTCATCCAGACTCACTAGCTAGGTAGAGGATCAATGCCCAATAGAGTTGGTCACATCGATGCCTGACTATACCTAGGGTCAATAATGGATAGAGGATCTCGATCTGGGCCTCTCAGATGGATGCCTGACTCTATCACATAAATTTCTGCTGAAGGGATCATACTCTTGTAGAAGTAAATGATTCCTGACCTTAAGGAGAACGAGAAGAAGGGTTACTAACCCAAACGAAACATGTCCAATATATGGTGAAAAAGAGGACCATGCCATTTTCCAAAAAGTACATGACATGTAGAAAAGTTACACACCGTGTCGTCTTACCCCAGGTACTGCCCGTGTAGACCGGACCGTGTTGTAAAGCTGGTTGTGTGGAAAAGTTATTACATGGTGTGTAGTACTGTGTACACGCTGTGTCCGAGTGACTGGGGTTGGCTCCATGTACGCTGGCCATGTGACCGTACACAGTCCTCAACCTGTGTACTCCAACCCATGTGATCGGTACACAGGGTGACCTGCATCACTGGCCTCGCCTGGCTGTGTGATGGAGTACACAGTCGTGTACTCCATCCCGTGTCCGTGTACCCCCTGGATACACACCGAGTCCCACGTATCCACCTCTGCCATGCTGTGTAGAGAGTACATGCCATGTTCTGAAGCTGTGTAGTCTATCCCGTGTTCGTGTACTTCCCAAAATTCACACCGAGTTTCGGGGAAAGTCCAACACAGCGTGTGACCAGGGTCACATGCTGTGTGATTCTTCTCTGACCCCTGAAACCCTAGCCACCACCTCCAGTACTACACGGTGTGTTCTTCATATGTACACTTCGTGTATTCTGGAAATTTCCTGAATCGCGGACTTCCGCTACCGCACCTCCGTGTTGTCCCGATTTTCGATCCAGCCATCCGATCACCATGAAAATCCTAGGTTTTGGTCGCCCTGACACTATGAAATTGACTAAGTTGTTTTTGGACCTCCAATAGGCTCCAAAAACATGCAACGATCCACCCACATGAAGAACTCTTGAAGAACAACCCTTCCCGATCCGGTCCGATTCGTCATCTGCTATCGTCGTCGCGCCTCCGCATGGTCGTTGTGTTGTTGAATCTTTAATTTGGGACCGTTGTGTTGCAAAATGGATGCAAAACAATCCATTTTTCCTCACCCTGCGAAGAACGTGAATAACACGCGGAAAAAAGAAAGGGAAAGAAATCCAATGAACAAATCTAGGAACGAACCTCCGTCGTCGTTCATCACGGCATTGATCCGCTCTCGTTAGTAGGATTAAATGGATCAGAATCAAACAAAAAAAATTCAACATGGATCAATTCCCCAAATCATCCCAATAAAACCCTCCCACAAGAATGTACAAATCCGTGGAATAACTTGTTCATGGTTGAACCACGTTCATCATTTAAATCAAAAGCGGTGAAAAGAATTTAAATAACGAACCCCTACCTCATGAAGGGATTGATTGCTGAAAAATTGGGTGATTGTATAGCCATCATCACCGAGATCCTTCAACTTCATTGGTATTGAGATCCACAGCTTCGATTCGTCATCATTCATCATCGAGAGTTCTCTCCAAAGCGCCAAGGATTCTCCAGAGTTTCTCTCCAACTTCTGCCAATGAGCAACGTTCGATTGACCCATTAAAAAGAGGGAACATGCTTGGGATTCCATCACACGACGACATTAATGAGTCAGTGTTGCTGTTTGAGGGTCATTATGACATGGAATTTATTATTGAAACAGTTTCCCTGTTGTTGCACTACAGAGAATGTTTCAAAAAACAAAAATAAAATAGACTTTTCCATTTATTTTATTTTATTTTACAGAAAACGTCCGAAAATTAACTTTTTCCCTCGACCCGCATCGGTTGAGGTTAGACCCGTTCTTAGGTAAATTCATCATCCCGGACGCAACAGTGCCCTAAGATTTTTAATCTTGGAATCATTTTGGAAACTGCCATAACTGCGCACAAGTGCTGACTCACTTAACTTAAAAAAAGTTCGAACCACCATTTTTGGATCATCAGGCCTCCGAATGATGTTCCATATCTTCACCTGGTCTCGAAATAATTCCATATAATATTTAAAAATAATACATGGAAAATCCAAGACATTACAATAGATTAGGTTGATTTTTGATTTATGATACATTATATATGTGAATTACTATTATCTTTTATAGAGTTCTATTTTTTTAATAAGTGTCTTACTGTCATAAAATTATATTTGAAAATTAATAATTTCTATTTGTTAATCATTAATAAATATTAATACTCTGGATGAAAAGATCTGTGAACATCAAGAAATCTTGAAAAATATTATTGATCTCAGTGATTTGAATCCTAAAATCATGGAACATGATTCTTTTGTTTAAAAAAATTAAATTGAATGAAGAATAATTTCAATTAATAATGAATAATTATAAAGAGTTGATGATTATGATTAAAGATAAAAAACCACAATATGAGATGTATGTAATTATAATTTCATTTGGCCAATTCTAAGAAAATACATATTCAAACTTTATAAAAGGACACATGTTTTACTGGTGCACAATCTTCACTGGAGGATTTTACTGTTAAAATACCACCATCATATGATAAAATTTATGGACATTATGAAAAATATTTATTTCATATTCTTATAAAATAAGAAACAATCCTTAAGAGGGTTAATAATGTGTTATCATATGTAAGAATAATTATCGTATAAGATCACCCTTGTCGAAGTAATATAAGATTTCAAAACTGATGTTTCTGTGTGTTTCTCTTTTGGGGGAGGTAAATGAAGAAATATTAAATTAATTCCATAATTAATATATCAATAAGAATCAAATATAATTACTGTAGAACATTCAAGAAGATAATTTTATAGAAATATAATTTTTTTTCTAAATCTCTCTTCCTTTGATAACAAAAAAAATACTGAATAGAAAGGGGTTATAATTGAATTAATCAAATACATAAGAAATTTTTGATTCTAAATAAATGATGATTTTTTTAAACCATTCTGTAGGATGTGTGAACGGGGTTCACGCATCCTTTAGCGACTTCATAAAGGATGTGTGATCCATATTCACGCATCTATCATTTCTAGGATGCGTGAAAGGGGTTCACGCATCCTTAGAAGACGGGATGAAGGATGGGTGAACCCCGTTCACGCATCTCTCCGCGCTGAAGATACGTGAACGAGGTTCACGCATCTCGAGACCTATTTTTAAAAATATTTCAAACCCTATCCCTATTCAATAATTTTTTTTAAAACCCATATATACAAATTATCCGTGCACATGCAGTACCTTGGGCACGATGATATCATGGAGAGTGATGAATTTTGCATGGAAAATTTGGCATAAGGTTTTTTAAGGGTCTATTTTTTTTTAATTTGAAAAATGGGTTACCCCAGCACCACTTGAAAGTGGTGCTGTGGGTTTTCAATCATCAAAGCATTATTTGAAGTGGAATTGAACATTATACCCTAAATCTATAAGCGCCACTTGAAGTGGCAATCATAGTTTGAGATTAAATCTATTTGCTCCACTTCAAGTGGCACTTAAATCTTCCCCCCATATATAAGGGGGCTCTCCCCCTCCCCATTCCCAAACCACCTCTCTCTCTCTATCTTACCTCTCTCCGATCTGCTCTCTCAAATTCCTCTCAATGCTCTGCCTCTCTTTGCCCTCGTAACCCCTTAGTGCTCTACCTCTCTTTGCCCACGTAGTCATTGTACTCCGAAGGATCACCACCTTTCTGCAAATTTGAGGTAATTCTAATTTTTAATTTGTTTAATATGTTAATTAATTAATTTATATGTTCTGTTTATAGAAATAGTTCACAATTAATGTTTTATTTTTAGAAATAGTAATAGTTTATTTTAAGTTATTGTAATTAATTAATGGTAATTAAGTAATTAATTAATTGTAATTGGGTGTTTAATTAATTATAATTTGGTGTTTAATTAATTATAATTAGGTATTTAATTAATTTTAATTAGATGTTTAATTAATTGTAATCAGGTGTTTAATTAATTTTAATCAGGTGTTTAATTAATTGTAATTAGGTAATTAATTAATTGTAATTAGGTGTTTAATTAATTGTAATTAGGAGTTTAAATAATTGTAATGAGGTCATTAATTAAGTGTAACTAGGTAATTAATTAATTGTAACTAGGTAATTAATTAAGGGTAATTAGGAAATTAATTAATGGTAACTAGTTAATTAATTAATTGTAATTAGGTAACTAATTAATGGCAATTAGGTAATTATTTAATTCAAATTCAGTGATTAATTAATTCTAATTCAGCAATTAATTATTTCTAATTTGGAAATTAATTAATGGAAATTCGATAATTAATTAATGGTAATTGGACAATTAATTAATTCTAATTAGGTAATTAATTAATTCTAATTGGGTAATTAATTAATTCTAATTCAAAAACTAATTAATACTAATTAGGTAATTAATTAATGGTAATTAGGTAATTAATTAATTCTAATTAGATAACTAATTAATTATAATTAGGCAATTAATTAATTCTAATTAGGCAATTAATGAATGGTAATTTGGCAATTAATTTATGGTAATTAGGAATTAATTAATTCTAATTAGGCAATTAATTAATTATAATTTGGTGATTAATTAATTCAAATTTGGTGATTAATTAATGGTAATTCGGTGATTAAATAATGGTAATTGGGCAATTAATTAATGGTAATTGAGAAATTAATTAATGGTAATTGGAAAATTAATTAATTTTGATTCGACAATTAATTAATTCTGATTAGGAAATTAATTAATTATAATTAGGCAATTAATTAATTCTGATTAGGTAATTAATTAATTCTAATTAGGCAATTAATTAATTCTAATTTGGAAAGTAATTAATCCTAATTACGCAACTAATTAATTCCAATTAGGCAACTAATTAATGGTTATTAGGAAACTAATTAAGGGTAATTATGCAATTTATTAATGGTAATTAGGCAATTAATGAATTCTAATTGGGAAATTAATGAATTCTAATTAGGGGATTCATTAAGTGTAATTAGGGGCTTCATTAAGTGTAATTAGGTACTTCATTAAGTGTAATTAGCGAAGTAATTATATTAAGCATAATTAGGGGCTTCATTAAGTGAAATTAACGAAATAATTATATTAATTAGGGAAGTAATTGTATTAATTAGCAAAGTAATTATTTTATAAATTTCTTCTAGAATATACCATTGCTTTACATTCTAGATATGATAATGAATTTAGTTTCTTATCTACCTTGACCTCAGTTTGTAATTGATGTTATGAAATTGAATTTAGTTGTTGAATATATTTTGTGCATATTCAGTGTTAGAGTTTTCATGAATTGAATGCTCTCTTAAGTAAAGTATCCTAGGGTAGAGGGGCTTTGGGTCAGACCACCTACTTTCCTGGAGGCTTGCCTTGTCTAAGAAAGTGAATGGGGTTGGCTATCTGTCTCTCTAGGCATACTCATGTAGAGTTTTCCAATCCCATATAACTCTATGATCTTACTTGATGCGTTCATGTACCTCATGCATATGATGCATGTGGATATGTATGAATTTGTTTGACTTCTATTTTCGAGTAAGTAACACAAAATCATGAGTTGTGTAAAGAGTTACACATCAATGTTGTTTGAACATATTGATTTGGTGGAGAGATTAGGATTCCAACCAAAATTACTAGAAACATGCATATATAAATTGATTATCTCATCATATTTAATTAATAACGATGGCTTATTTTATATAAAAAATGACTGCCTATATTTATTGTAATGGACAAATAATTGAGATAGATTAAGGATGTATTTATAGTATACAGCCAGGTGTTGTGATGCTTTGAGGCTGTACAACTTTGAAATATCTTCAAAGGAAAATTCATCGAAAGTTAAAACTGATGAGCACTCAAGTGATAAAATCTATCACATACAGACATCTGTAATTTGTAGATAGGTTTTGGAATGTGGCCTATCCCGTAACTGATGATGAATAATGGGAATACATACTTTCATTGTTTATGTATCAACCTGAGATTCAAAATATGGAGTTTTATGTCACTATTTCTACAATGGAGGTTCCATCGACATTGAAAGTTGGGCCATCACAACTTCACGAGACAATGTCATATTCTCGTGCTACAACACATTAAGAAGTTCCATCAGCAATGGTAATTATTCTATCATTTCCTTTGGCCACAATTTCATTGGATAGTCCTCCACGTACTTTAGATGAGTTGGTCGATGATTTTGAGGATGATGAAAATTTAGAATAGGAAGATGAAGAAGAATTTGAAGAAGAATAAGATCATATTGAAGAACATTCTGTGCCCACTCATGTGTGGTTTAACCAACCATTGAACCATCCTTCACTATTGGATTCATGGTCGACTAAAGGCATGATTTTATTACTATAATTTGATTGGTTAGTTATTACCCCTAGTACAAAATTTCAAGGTATCATTAGTGGCACAAATTGAGTGTCTGATGAAGGTGTTCTGTATATTAGAAGAGAGTTTGAGAGGAAAGATGCAATGAAAAATGTGATAAAACAATATCACATTTACAGACATTACTCTTATGTTGTAGAAGTGTCGATTAGGTCTTATTATTTTATCCATTTTGAAAAATATGATTCGAACTATCAAATGTGTCTATAAGCCATAATTGATAACACTTTTCACAGCTCGTGCATCACTAGATTTACTCCACACACATATGTGAACCCAAGATTTTCACTAGAACACTATTCCTTAGATGTTGAGTTTGTTTTAACTAATATTTTGGAAATTACTATAGCATGTCAAGACGTTCCTGTCGTTCTGGTAGTGGAGCGAATCAAATAACTTTTTCGGTATCAAATCTCTTACCAAAAGGCATAGGAGGAACAAAAAAAGTCTATTGTGAAAGTGTACTATTATTGGGATGACTCTTATTAAATTTTAACACAACTTATAGAGATTTTATGCCACAATAATCAAGTTATATATCAGTTACATACTACTAAATATGTTAACCAACACAACCAAGTTGATCAGTCGATGGTTGTATTTGATAGATTATTTTGGACATTTTTACCATGTGTGGTGGATTTTAGACATTGAAACCAATTTATATAGATTTATGGAACATTTCTGTATGGAAATTATACATGAACTTTATTGATTTCCACCACATAAGATGGAAATCAATCCCCTCTACCTTTGGAACTTGAAATTGTGGAGAAGGAGAACTTCTCATCATGAAGCTAGTTTCTGGCATGTATTCGAGAGTTTGTTATAGAAGAAGAAGGGATTTGTCTTATTTCAAATCTTCATCTTGAAATCAAGGAGGCATTATAGTCTGAGGGTATTTCCTGGAGACCACCCTATGCCTATAATTAATACTGTATTCGAAACATTGCAATCAATTTTAGAAAAAATTTCAAGTATGATTCGATGAAGAAAGAAATATTAAAAATTAGTATAAATATATTTTTTTTGTTTTACAAATAACTATCATAGTTACTGCCATATGTTTTCATATTAGTTCTTGGTTGATAGCATACGAGCCTCAACAACAAAGTTTGGAGGATCGTTTTGAAGATATTCACTGAGATAATCCAAAAGTTTATGATTACATGATGAAAATACCAAAGCATAAATGGTCGTTGGAATATGATGATGGGAGAAGATATGGACATATAATGACCAACATCATAGAATGCATAAATAGAGTTTTCAAGGATGTTTGGAAATTACCTATCAGAAGTAAATAAGAATATTTGACTATATGTTACTCAAAAGAGCTACAATTATAATATAATATTATTATAATGTTTTAAATCAAAATTATTGGTTTGTTACAAGAGACCTTCTATCTTAGTGTAAACTATTTTCTAGAACGAGGAAAGTAGGCTGAGGAGGCTCTGAACAGAGGGATGCACTATGGACACCATTTCTAGTGTGATCTAGATAGTGTTCTTTAGAAGGCTACAACTTATCGTATAACTACATTTAATATTCTAGAGAAACTATTTGAGGTTGCTGAGCCTGGTGATGTTGGGGCCTGTAGTAATAGTCATGTGCGAGTGGTTCTATTGGATAATTATTATTGTGAATGTGGGAACTATCAAGCATTGAGATATCCTTGCGGCCATGTAATTTTAGCATGTGCTTATGTACACGTATCGTGGGAGTAGTTAGTTGATCCAACTTATCGACTAGAGAGTATCAATGACTGTTACAATACTTCATGGATGCCAATCGGAGAATATCAGAATTTTTGGTTGTCTGATGGTGCACCCATGCTTCTACCGAACAACACTAGGCTTCAATTGAAAGGGATGCCAAAGTAGACTCGTATTCAAAATGAGATAGATTGGCCCAGTGAATGGGAACCTAGAGGAAGTTGCAACATATGCCTCCAGGAAGGTCATACGAAGACACGTTTCCCTAGACACATAGGGAAATCATCTAATGCTTAAAATGAATCATGCACTTTATCAGTTACTGAATGGTGATATGACACAGATAATGGCGAGTGTGTGTGCGATGAGAGCATCATGGGGATGCCGAGTAGGAAGTTTAGATCGCATTCTATGTTAAACAGTAGTTAACCAATAGTATTTAAGTGTACATAGAATCCTTATTTTGGTTATTAGATTTGTGAGTAATGTACAACCAATCCATGTTTTGGATTTGTGAGTTGAAAGTTTAGTTGGGAGATCTAGAATCAAAAGGATTCATGTGGACTAGTACTTCTCCCTAGGGTTATCCTATTATTTTCACTAATAAGGATGATTAGAATTTGTACTTATGTATGGATTATTGAATACTAAACAAGATGATAATAAAGAATTGGTATCCCCTTCTACACATTAATGATCTCTTTGATCAACTGAGAGGTTCCAAGATCTTCCCCAATATCGAATTTAGATCTTATTACTATCATTTTGTGGTGATCCCATATAACATTCCTCAATATTATTTTAAGATTATGTATAGATTTTATAAGTTTTTGGTAATATTGTTCGATCTAACAAATTCAATAGGTGAAGGCCAAGAAACAGAGGGCTACTAGGTTTTTGGAGCCTCTACCCATTCCAGAATTGAAGTGGGATGATTTCACTATGGATTTAATGACAAGATTATCCAGGACACATCAAAAGAATAATATATTATGATAGATCATGGAAAAAACAATGAAGGTAGGCCAGTTCTTGCCTCTCAGGGGTACCTTCACTATTGATGATACAGGAGCATCACATTACTTTTAATCTGCTCAATTTTCGAATGGTTTGGGTTTGGTTGTGGAGTGATTTGATGGTGTTATGAACATGAAAATTATAGTGGTAGTGCGATCTAAATATATCAGATGTTGTAAGGAATGTTATTTTGAAATAGTTGGCTACCATTTCATTTTGGATCTATTTATGCAGTAAATTATAGGATCCAGTTTAAATATAAGTGTGGATTGGCTAGTTCTATACGAGGATCATATAAAATGTTATTAGATGATATTTTACTTTTTATATCTATAATGGGAAGCTACATATATTAGGAATATTGGTAAATTTGATCTGGTCATGCAGTACCAATTTAGTTCATATTAGATTGACTAATGGATCAGATAACAAGCCTTTTTATGCTTATTTCAAACATTACATTATAAATTTCATAGCTTACATGATAAATTTCATATCTTAAATTAAATTAATGCTTTTATATGTGTACATTCATATGGAGTAGCCTCAGTTATCTGTCCAGGAGATGCAAGTTTCGTGAGATGTGTTGGCATGATGACGTGTTAGACTTCTTGTTGTTCGGAGAGCACATAGTTTTCATCACGATGCACCCATGATAGCTATTTTTCCATGCCTCAGATGTTTTGGATTTTATGGAGTCACTATGTGTGACTTCAAGACCATTAATCACCATTTTATTATTGTATTGGTTGAGAGATGGCATCCAGAGACACACACATTTCATCTCCCATAGGGGGATATAACCATTACTTTAGTTGGCGTTGCCTACATTCTCAGTTTACCCATCCAAGAATAGGTAGTTATGGGTGACAATAGTGGAAACTGGTATGCACTTATACAGCGTCTACTAGGCATTGACATCGTCGGCATACGAGGTGTCCTCAAGGGTTTGTGCTTGCGCATGGGGTGGCTTGATGAGAATTTCACCATAATTCTTGATGATGCAGGCAAGGAGATTCTTATTTATCACACAAATGCATAAATGTTGTGACTGATCAGAGGAATGTTGTGCATTGACTACTCCACCACTTTGGAACACATGATGTACCTCTCATTACTTGAAGATCTTGATCAGATGGATACATACAGTTGGGGTCCGCTGTATTGTCACATCTGTAAAGATGTATTTGTATCCATTTTCATGCCGATGCACATAAGATTGCAAGTTGTATATTTTTGGTATAGATGTGTGCTTGGGATTGTTTTCCATGCATCGCTCCTCAAGTTATCACACTACTTGCACCAGAGCTATTTTAGAACTTTCCCTAGGGACGCTGGTATATTTACATTATTACTTTCATTTATTCAGTACTTTTGTTATTGTTTTTTTTAAAACATACCATATATTACTATTTTTTAACCAGGTGGAGCCAGTTTCAAAAGTATTCACATACTCCGAGACATAGTGTGCATAGTTGTTGATAGATATTTGACACCATAGTGCCTGCTGATGCAAGTTAAACATTATTTTTTTTGTAAACAAATCTTTTTTATTACCTTTTTAAGTTATTTCAATGTAATCTTAGTAACATTATCATGCTAATATATGAATTATTTTTTTGAGTTTACATTTCAGGTTTCATGGACACTGTATATAGGTTTTGTCTATGCATCAATTCTACCATACTACACAACTATAATTTGTGATCATGCTGCAGTGGTGCCACTCATCCACTTCCACATCATTAAGTGGTACTAGACAGACCAGGTCATGTGCCAGTTTGGTTATATACTACATATTCCCATGGCACCACGATAGGATGATGTGTTACATTTAATTATGCTTATAGGTAGACATACAATGGACTGGCGGAAAATTCATGCAACTTATATCGAGATTTGGGACACACATTCCCAATATGGTATCTTTCCATAAGGATATCCCACAACACACTATCAGTTATTTGATCAGGGGGATTATGCATATTGGTACCGACAACACATCATCATGCACCTTACATGTCAGGGGATTTTCATTCAACAGTTGGTATGTTTACTAGGATTTATTATATTTGTTTAACTAACTTTTGGTATTAATTTGAGTGTTATTTCATTTGTAGTCAGACATCATTGATCATCTTACACATTTCACACATCCATATGAGGAAGCATATATTAGGTTGGATGTATTTCACTGAGATGTGTTGGCTCTAAAAGATCATCTCGAGTTCATACATGACATTTTCTATGATGAGGTGACATAGGTATATTTGGATTCATATCCTCTTGCTGAAGCTCTTGCGGATGATGATGTACCTGTTATGCCCACTGAGGATGATGTACTGCCACCACCACCGCTAGATGGAAGGCAAAGATGAGTACATCATGAGGGGAAGAGGCAATGACATAGATGTCTGAGAGAAGCTCATGTAGATGTTGTCGTACCATAGAGAGATGATTCTTCCCAGCTGACTGATGATCTTGAACAACAGGGAGATGCTTATAAGCCACATATGTCATCTCTGATGACTACTTTGGACTATGAGATGGGTGTGCTAACACAACTTGTGGTGGCCCCTCTCCTGCCAATGAGGACTCCATCAATGTCCCATTTCTGCCATTTTTAGGAGTTCTAGGGCCATATGGATCCACGTATGATTTTGGGCCATCCTCCACATGTGATGTTTCTACAGTCCTCTACATAGCACCATGAGGAGTCACCAGAAGCACTAAAAGAGGAGGAACCCGCAGCTAGGACACCAGAGTGACACGGACGTCAGACGCAGAGTGGGTGTCAGGTTCAGACGTCACGTTGTAGTACCTGGGGGCATCAATGTTGATTTATTCAGATGTCATGTTGTATATATTAAAAAACATATTTACTGTGATAAGTAATTGTTGTTTTAGATAAATAAAAATAAATTCAAAGTCTCATAATAGTAACATTAATATGTTTCATGTATGCGACTTTATAAGCGTATAAATTATAAAGTACAAATACAATCTAAATGAAATTTGTGACACTGACTAATAAATGTAGATTTATAATTATATATTTAATTAATATATTTATTATTATATAATTATACATGTTTTTATATAAATAAATATTTATAATTAGATAAATATAAATATATTTAAAACTATATAATTGTTAATAAATATTCATAATTATATAAATATAAATATGTTCATAAATATATATTTACAAATATATATTTAAAATTATTTATTTATTTATAAATCTTTATTTATTTATAAATAAATTTTAAATATTTATAATCATATAATAATTTTTTATTATATATTTATGAACATAATTATAATTATATTAAATAAATAATATTTATTTATTTATTTATAAATAAACTTAAAATATTTATAAACATATATTAATTTTTAAATTTATCGTAAATAATTAAATATAAAAAATAAATTTATTATATGTTTAAAAATATTTCAAATTTATTTATAAATAAAAACTTATAACTATATAAATGTAGATTTATAATTATATAATTATAAATACATGTGTAAATATAATTATAATTATATATTTATTATGAATAATTATAATTTTATATTTATATATTTATAATTAAATATTTATTATAAATATATATTTACTTATTTATAAATAAATTTTAAATATATATGTTACCATATTTTAATAATTATATATTTATAAATATATTTACATACATATTATTATAAATATTTATATATAAATAAATCTAAAGAATTGTGATTATGTATTTATTATATATATTTATTATAATTATATAATTATTATTTTTATAATTCTATATTTATTATAATTATATAATTATTATAATTATATAAGTATTATAATTATAATAATTATAATAATTATAATAATTATATTTATATATTTATTATAATTATATAATTATTATAAATATAATTATAAATTTATTTTATTTATTTTCGTAAATATATTCATTATAAATATATTTATTAGAATTAGAATTATGATCATATAAATACATATAAGATACATATATATAAGGGGTTTGGGGAGGGGTGACTTGGGGGTTTAGAAAAATAAAATCCTTGGGCACTAAATGAATTGACATTGAAGGGGTTTTTGTAAAAAGGCCAATTCATTTGGCACTGAACAAACCCATATATCTAAATAAAAATAACTTAGACCCCGTAAATTTTTTAAAAAAATTAAAAAGACCCATTTAACAAATTTATCCCTTTTGTGATGCTTTGTCATGAAGTCTCCCTTGGGCAGCTAACGTAGCCCAGCTATCATCGGGTGAAATCATTGGCTGATGGGGCATGAAGAGGTAGTGCCAAGGGACAATATGGGCCTTGGACTGGTCAGTGGGCCTCATTTTTTTAGCTTAATTTGCAGCTTTATTATGTATCCTTTGGTTGTGTTTTTACTTGGGTTGTACAGTTTATTTCTCTTATACGCTTTATCTTTTTAGTAAATTTTGAGGTCATGGATTTGGACCCCCAAATCCACAACTAAACCATTTTGAGTATAATTATTTAATATATATATATATATATAATTATAAATAAATATATTTAAAAAGAATTTATATATATTTAAAATTTTATAATTATAAATATAATTAATATATTTATAATTTAAATATTATTATTATAATTTTATAATTATTTTTGATAACATAATATGTTCATGGGTATAACATGAATGAATCCTTCCAAGTAAAGTATTGATCATAAAAAAATGAGTCGTCACATATATGGAAGCAAGAATAATAAGGATGTCAATGTATAAATGAACTTCATGAGTCATGAATATATAACATATGTATGCGTCATCATAATATAGGCAATGTACATTTGGAACATAGAAACCCATCATGTCCACAAACAAACTTATGATCATATAATGTCAATTATACTTACACATCAATATATGAACATTAATTATGCCAATCATGTCCATGAATATTATCACTATCTCAAGATATATAAATAGACTCAATTCATTGGAGACATACATTTTTAAAAAAAAAACTTATTTAAATATTTATTTATTTATTTATAATTATAATTAAAAGTAAATATATTTAAAAGGTATTTATATATAATTATAAATATATAATTATAAATATAATAAACATATTTATTATTTAAAAAAATTATTAAAATTATATAATTATTTAAACATATATATATATATATATATATTTATAATATCATAAATGATTTTTAAAAAAAATTATATATATATATATATTTAAATTATTAAAAAAATATTAATATATCATATTTATATTAATTATAAACATTCATTTTTTAATTAATATATATAAATGAACATTATTTTTGAATTTAAATATAATAATTATATATATATATATATAGTATAGGTGATTAGGGGTACAATTACAATAAAACACACACACACATCACATAGTCTAGTGGATAGGTCATATCCCCCCCAAGGGATAACCCACCCATAATATAGGTACATAGCCCCCCATACCAATAAAAATTAAATATATTAATAATATTTTTTATTAAGTTTTTATATCATCGCTAAGAATAGTGCAGATAAAGATGAAATTTTATCAGAGCTAAAATAAGCACTAATAAAGGGAACACCTTTATCAGCACTGATAATTATAAATTCCCCCCCTTATAAGTTCCATACCATTATCTATTTGGATCATCTATATGGAGAATTATAATCCTTCTCTACTTTTCTTCTAAAACATTTAAACATATTTAGATCCTATGATTTATGTCTCACAAATAATATTTATATAATTCAGGTAAATTTATCAATAATTGAAATAATATAATTCTCTCTATTTTTTGAATATGTCCTCATAGTCCTAAAATTATATAAATAAATGATCTTATATTATTGGGTAATAAGTGATACACTTTTTATTTTACAATTACTCTTTATAAATTATCCTCTCTTATAGATTAAAGTCTTGATCGAGACACTTACTAATTTTCTTTTCCTTTTCGAACACTACTTATAATATGTGTCCTAAAGTTGAGTGGTATCTATATTTATAAATGTATCAGGATGAGTGGTATGTATATTTATAAATGTAAAAATGTCTAAGGGAAAAGGGTGGTATCTATGTTTATATGATCAAATTAACTTTCAAAGACCTTATAGATACAAAAAATATCTCCTCCTATATAATATAGATTGATAATAACACCATGGAAGGGGCATGTCAGTAACTCCATCCAACCCATAGGTTATCCATCATGACCCTAATCCTGCAACATTGGCCTCAGAGGAAGCTATTTTCTACTAAAATCCAGTCCTTATACCAAAAGCCTTTTACTTTTCACATAATAATTGAAGGCTTTCTTTCATCATAATGCAAATTTTTATTCAGAGGAGGAAAAATCTACACTAGCAGCCGACACAAAGAGACTACGAGGGTCTAAAATGATGAAGACCGAGGGAATCCCCTCTAATAATGTTGATCCCCATTGGTTTCAGACATTGGGGGGTGTGAAAAAGAAAAGCCTCCAGACCTGAACAGACAATTGAAGCAAGGTAGTCTGCGACTTTATTGCCCTCACGTCAGGTATGGGACAATTTTGTGTTGTTGCCAAAGAAATCCTGAAACTTTTGGGTGATATACTCAATAGACCAAGGAACACTGCCGAGCCCCTGGAGAGCATTTGATACGAGCATGGAATTGGTTTCCACCTCCACTAGAGCCACAACCCGTTGTCTGCACACATGGAGACCTTCCAACATGGTCTTCACCTCTACAAGAAGAGGTGTGCCCTGACCCAACTGGATGGAGAAAGCGAGAATGAACGAGCCATTGCAATCATGAACAAGGCCACCGCCACTTATGGTGACCACAATACAGGAGCCGTTGGTGTTGAGCTTGAAACCATGTCGAGGGGGGGCATCGAACCCAATTACCATAGGGTGAAGCAAGGGCCAGAGGGGGATTACATACGATAGGAAGAAGCCACTGAAGGGTGGGAGCCTCCCTCCAGGCGTTGAGGACATGAACCATGTCAAGTAGCTGGCTCTTAGTTTGAAAGATGATGGTTCAAATAGAGGAGTCCACCCCGTCATGCAGGTACACGTTTCGTGCCCGCCACCACTAGGCAAAAAGGCATTTAGTGACGGTTTGGTTTTACGTTTCGCAGTGGTTTAAACCGCCTCTAAATAGATTGGAGGTAGTTTTGAAAAACCACTGCGAAATCGTGCATCAGTAAACTATTCACGGCGGTTTTCAAAACCATCACAGAACATTTTGCGGCGGTTTTTTCACGACGGTTTAAACCGCCTCTAAATGATTTAGAGGCGGTTTTTTGATTTTTTTATTATTTATTTTATTTTATTGATTTATTTATTTATTTCGTATTTTATTTATTTATTTCATATTACTTTATTTACTTTATTTATCCATGCATGCACATCCCATGAACATGCACATGCACATGCCCATGCAATATAAAGAAATACTGCGTTTGGTGAGATTTGAACCCCTAACCTCTTGCATATTTTTCAAAGACTTTACCACTCCAACAAGCTCGTCAAGTGGTTAATAAATAGAATTTAATATACTTATATATATTAATTGAAAAAACAAATAATACATAACTAATAGATATAAACTCAATAATAATTAAACAATAAGCAATAAGCAATAATTAATAATCAATAATTAAATAATAAATAATAAATTAGAAATAATAAATAGTAAATAGTAAATAATAAATAATAAATAATAAATAATAAATAATAAATAATAAATAATAAATAATAAATAATAAATAATAAATAATAAATAATAAATAATAAATAATAAACAATAAACAATAAAAAATAAACAATAAACAATAAACAATAAACAATAAACAATAAACAATAAACAATAAATAATAATAAACAAATAATAAAGAATAAATATTAAATAATAAATAATAAACAATAAATAATAATAAATAATATACCATAAATAATAATAAACAATAAATAATAAACAATAAATAATTATAAGTAATAAACAATAAATAATAATAATAAATAATAATAATAAATAATAAATAATAAATAATAATAAACAATAAATAATAATAATAAAATAATAAATAATAAAATAATATATAATAAGATAATAAATAATAAATAATAAATAATAAATAATAAATAATAAATAATAAATAATAAATAATAAATAATAAATAATAAATAATAAATATAAATATAAATAATAAATAATAAATAAAAATAGTAAATAATAAATTATAAATAATAAGTAATAAATAATAAATAATAAATAATAAATAATAAATAATTTATAATAAATAAAAAACAATAAACAATAAATAATAAATAATAAATAATAAATAATAAATAATAAATAAGAATAAATAACAAATAATAAATAAGAATAAATAACAAATAATAAATAATAAATAATAAATAATAAATACGAAATAAAAATAATAATAAATAATAAATAATAAATAATAAATAACACATAATAAATAAATTATAATAAGTAAATATAAATAACAAATAACAGATAATAAATAATATATAATAAATAATAAATAATATATAATATATAATATATAATATATAATATATAATATATAATAATAAATAACACATAATTAATAATTATAAATAAATAATAAATAATAATAAATAATAATAAATAATAAATAATAAATAATAAATAATAAATAATAAATAATAAATAATAAATAATAATAATAATAAATAACACATAATTAAAAATTATAAATAAATAATAAATAATTATAAATAATAACAAATAAAAATAAAAATAAAAATAATAAATAATAAATAATAAATAATAAATAATAAATAATATATAATAAATAATAAATAATAAATAATAAATAATAAATAATAAATAATAAATAATAAATAATAAAGAATAAATAATAAAGAATAAAGAATAAATAATAAATAATAAACAATAAAAAACAAAAAACAAAAAATAAAAAACAAAAAATAAAAAACAAAAAACAAAAAACAAAAAACAAAAAACAAATAATAAATAATAATAAATAAATAAAAACAAAAAACAAAAAACAAAAAACAAAAAACAAAAAATAAAAAACAAAAAACAAAAAACAAAAAATAAAAAATAATAAATAAATAATAATAAACAGTAAATAATAAACAATAAAAAATAAAAAATAAAAAATAATAATAAACAAATAATAAATTAGAAATAATAAATAATAAATAATAAATAATAAATAATAAATAATAAATAATAAATAATAAATAATAAATAATAATAAAAAATAAAAAATAAAAAATAAAAAATAAATAAAAATAAATAATAAATAATAAATAATAAATAATAAATAATAAATAATAAATAATAAATGCTAAATAATAAATAATAAACAATAAACAATAAACAATAAATAATAAATAATAAATAATAAATAATATATAATAAATAATAAATAATAAATAATATATAATAAAAAATAATAATTAATAATAATAAATAATAAATACGAAATAAAAAAATATTTAATAAGAAATAATAAAAAATAAATAACACATAATAAATAAAATATTATTATTAATAAATAATAAATAATAAATAATAAATAATAAATAATAAATAATAAATAATAAATAATAAATAATAAATAATAAATCATAAATAATAAATAATAGATAATAAATAATAAATAATAAATAATAAATAATAAATAATAAATAATAAATAATAAATAATAAATAATAAATAATAAATAATAAATAATAAATAAATATAAATAATAAATAATAAATAATAAATAATAAATAATAAATAAATATAAATAATAAATAATAAATAATAAATAATAAATAATAAATAATAAATAATACATAAATATAAATAATAAATAATAAATAATAAATAATAAACAATAACTAATAAATAATAAATAAAAAATAAAAAATAAAAAATAAAAAATAATAAATAATAAATAATAAATAATAAATAAATATAAATAATAAATAATAATTAATAAATAACTAGTAACAAATATTATTAATAATAATAATATTTTATTATTAGTAATAATAAATAATATATAATATATAATAAATAATAAATAATAAATAATAAATAATAAATAAATATAAATAATAAATAATAAATAACCAGTAACAAGTAATAGATAATAAATAAATTAAAGTATATTATAAATAATAAATAATAAATAATAAATGAAACACATGAAAAATATGAAAAGACGTGATAAGGGATGAAAAATCAGGAAAACCCATGAAAACGGATGGAGAAACATGAAGAATGAGGCATTAGAAAGAACGAGAACGCAAGAAAACTAATGACAACTCTGGAAAAGCCCTTAAGAATTCAACATAATCATCATAATAACTCACAAAAAACCATTGCTAAAGATAACAAGTCATGGAAACCCAAATAAATAGTAATAAATGGAGCAACCGTTAAAACCCGTCAAAACAGTCATAAAGTGACAAAAACATTGGACTCATATTAGCAGAGATAACATATGATCCAAGAGTCCATTTTAGATCCATGACCTATCAAATCAAAGATCCTGAAACGATCTTCGACCTGATAGGTGAAAGAGTCCGAATGGACAGGCGGATTGGAAGTTACGACCATTAAAAAAAAGCTGACGGGGAACGGGTGCTAGAAACGAGGCATCAAAAAACATAACAAACCTGATACCCACTAAAAAGTCCATAACTTATGATAAAAGAGTACATGTGGGTGCTATGACTAGTCAAACTGAATCTCATTGAATGAGCTACGATATGGTAGGTGGAGGAGTCCGAACTGACACGCAGATCGAAAGTTAGGTCCATTTGAAGACAAGTTCGACGGAACACTAGTGACGGAAACAGGGTTTTGAAGGCATCCAAAGGGGGTCTTGGGGTCAAAAAACATGACAGAAGCTTTCTTGTGTTGAACTGGTGCGTAGCTCTTTTCGCTGGCTTCGATTTGATATGTGATAGAGCCCAAATGGACACCCGGAGAGAAAGTTATGGCCGTTTGAAGTTGGAGAACTTTTTTCAACTTTTTTATAACTCTCATATTTTATGAACCTTAGATCATCTCATGGTTTTGATTATACTTGCCTCTAGATCTTTTCATGAACTTCGATTTTACTGTTCGTGGTGCTCCAACGGACGCCCGGATCAAAAGTTATGGTCGTTTTAGTGATTTCGGGGTTTCTCGTGTTTTTTTATTTTTTTCCTTTCATTTCGCGGCGGTTTTACCCAAACCGCCACTATTTCGTGGAGGTTTTGTAAAAAACCGCCGTTAATCCTTGAAAAAATTAAAAAAAATAAAAAAAATTAAATAATTTAAGGCATTTTGCGGCGGTTTAAAAACCACCATGAAATGGCGGCCCGAAACACATTTAGCGGCGGTTTTTAAAACCGCCGCGAAAAAACCGCCGCTAAACGGCCATTTTCATGTAGTGCACAAACTCCAGCATCCTGCACGAAGCACCAAAATACGCACTCTTCTCTCCAGGCCCTTAGCATCCGAGCTGTGAAACCATCAAGTATGGAAGGACTAATCCACCATGGCTAGAATAGAAAAACCAGCGAAATCACCAAAGAAAGTCCACACCTCATTCACCCGGTCACTTTCTGTTGGGGCGCAGCGGAGGTGTGTGGTACCTCAAACACACAAAAACAGGAGTAAACAGAGCAACGTAAGGATTTTAACGTGGTTTGCTGGGTTTGCCTACATCCACGGGAGAAACATGGGCTCTTCTCTATTCTCTTCTCTATGGTTCTCGTCTCAGAGGATAACCAATACACAAGGATTACACAAATTACACCACACGAGATTTGATCTGATTAAATAGATGAAGGAAAACCAAAATTTCTTGGGTTTTTGGGGTAGAACATCTACCATTGAGCTATCTCACACCGCCTGCTGCAGTCCAACATGTCATCTTCCAACCATGAGTGACCTGCTGCCCACCATGAGAGAATCTGCAGCTGCCTGAGTAGGTGCTGCCGTCAAAGGAGACTCCCAAAATGGGAGTGGCCCCCACAAATCACCCCCTCAGGACCAATTTGGGGTAGAAATTTGGTGTTGAAAACTTCACCAGCAAATCAAACACGCTTCTTCACGCAAGATGACATGGCACTTCCACCATCTTCACTCGATCTCGAGCTGACTGTGGTCCCCATCAAATGATACAACCCTTGAGAATCCTTCCCAGTAAACATCACTACATCCCCACGTGATACTTCCAACACTCCACCTACTATGGAAATCTTGAACCCTTTTTCATCGATCCTACTTAATGATACCAGGTTCTGTCTCATCCTCAGAACAAATTTCACGTCATCCAGTTTTTGAATTTCTCCATCGGGTGTTTTCAATTTCACCATCCCGAGTCCTCAAACCTCGCATGTTGACACATCACCATGTCCCACCGAGTCTCGCACCTGGTGGAAAGTATCAAATGTACCTCTAGTCGTACATATGTGTGCTGAGCTCCCCGAATCCAGAACCCATCCGTCTTCTTTTGGATTTTGAGACCGTTCGTTCTTCCTCTTTATAAAATGAAATTCCCACTTCATGTGCCCAAATATTTTGTAGTAATGACATTGCAATTCTCCCCGTTCAACTCACTCATCTGAGTGCATGCTTCCCATTATCACTCAGATTTCATCATCAGCTGATAATCATGTGATGTTTACATCCTCCTCTTCAGCTTTCTTCTTCCCAGCAACATACCGTTTGCGCTCTCCACAATCAGTTTTATAATGACCTTTCTTCTCGCACCAAAAACACGTGATTTCACTAGGATCATGTCCCCTGGATTTTGGCCACCATTCTTTACCTCCTGATTTCCGATGTCGGCTCCTCCCACGTTGATCATCTCGCATCACCATGATTTGCTCGCCTGAATGCATCACGGGTCTTTAGAATGCCTCTGAATCTTGAAGTGACACCATCACCTCGTCCAACTTCAATGTCTCTTTCCCCACAAGCAATTCAGTCACAAGCCCATCAAATGAGCTTGTTAGGGATGAAAAAATCAAAAGCGCTTTATCTTCCTCTCCAACCTTCACACCGAGCCCCAATAACTGTGTCGGGATCTTGTTGAATTCGTTGGTGTGATCCAACAAATTTTCCCCCTCGTCCATTCGCAACTGGTACAGTTTCTTTTTTAGGAACAACTTGTTGGTCAGTGACTTTGCCAAATATTGCTGCTCCGACTTCTTCCAGATCTCCTTCGGTGATGTCTCGTCCAACACTGAGTACTTTACCTCATTCTCTAGACATAGCCGAATTGTGCTGATGACCCACATCTCGAGTTCTTTCCAATCATCGGCACTAGTTGTCTCGGGATTTTCTCCGATCACCGGTCTGATCATGCCCTACTGCACCAAAATATCCTTCAACAAGCATTTCCATAAGCCGAAATTATTTTGACCATCGAACTTCTTGATATCAAATCTTGGTAGTGCTCCGCCACCCGTCATCATCGATATCACAAAACGTGATCACCACCGTCGATGTCGCACACTTCTGAAACCAGATGATAGATTGAGAATTTTGAAATACCAACTATACGGATGTGTCTAGAACGGTCGAAATAGTCGGGATCAACTCTTGGATGGCCGAAATCAGACACCAATTGACCAAGATATGGTCAAAACAAGTTCAATGGTCCAGATCGCTCGCTAACGTGGCGCTGATGTGGCACGCCAGAGTTCCTGCTTGAATCTCTCCGTAATTGTCACCAGTGGTGTGAACAGTGTCGTCTTCTCCAGCAAGGTAGTACTATTCACTCGTGAGTTTGACCAAAATTTGACCGAGCCTACCGGGCTCGTTTCAGCTCCGTTTTTATCGCTGTTTGTGCCGTTGGAATCATCTTGTCGTCCTCTTCATGGATCTGGCCTCGGAAAAATTTTCGAGCACTTTCAATTTTCCAGTCACCAGAAAAATTGTTGTCGCCTCGCCGGTTTACCTCCGTTTGCTCCGACCCGCCTCTGATACCACTTGTTGGGGCGCAACGGAGGTGTGTGGTACCTCAAAGACACAAAAATGGGAGTAAACAGAGGAACAAAAGGATTTTAACGTGGTTTGGTGGGTTTTCCTACATCCACAGGAGAAACAGGGGCTCTTCTCAATTCTCTTCTCTCCGGTTCTCGTCTCGTAGGATAACCAATACACAAGGATTACACAGATTACACCACATGGGATTTGATCCCATTAAATAGATGAAGGAAAACCAAAATTTCTTTTGTTGTTGGGGTAGCTCATCTACCATTGAGCTTTCTCACGCCACCTGCTGCAGTCCAACATGTCGACTGCCAACCATGAGTGACCTGCTGCCCACCATGAGAGAATCCGCAACCGCCTGAGTAGGTGCTTCTGTCAAAAGAGACTCCAAAAATGTGAGTGGCCCCCACACTTTCAAAGATCAAATGATTCGAAGTTTCCTCCTTGTGCTTCTTATAGCAAACACATATGGAGGCCATGATCACTCCACACCTTTTGATGTTCTCATTGGTACGAATGGATCTATGACCGATTCTCCAAGTAAGGAAGTTAATTTTTTTGTGGATATCTTTATCCCACATTACATCACTCCAAGGATCCTCCACCGCTTGCATGACAGACACCCGACGGTAGTCTTTGGATGTGAAGAGTCCAGATGGGGATGGGGTGAACACACACCGATCTGAAGCTGTGGTCAGGTCAATGAGGTGAAACAGATCCTCCTGGTTCATGCCAAGGATATCACTGATGAAAGGTGGGTGTTTTCTGGCCTCTTGGAAGGTAATGTTGGTAACAGATCACCCCAGGTACACAATTACCTCCCCACACCAGTTGTCATTCCAAAAGGAGGTGTCCCGTGTTCCAATGATCCAACGAGCGTAAGGTCTAAGGTAGTTCACCAGGGGGAAAATATTGTGCTAGAGATGGGAGGAATGGACGTCCCTAACACCCTCATTCCCAATGTAGCATGAATTCATGTTCATACCCCATAACGTACTCTTCTCCAGCACTTACCAGGCCATTTTCGCATGCATGCAAGTGAGGGCATCCTGAAGATTTCGGACGCTGATAACACCTTCCTTGACAGGCTGCACCATCCTACACCAAGAAACCCAGTTCCTTCTACCCTCATTCTTGGGGTTCCAAATAAAGATGGTAAAAATCATATCCATTTTGCGGGTAACTCCCATTGGGGACCTTAATGGTAGAAAGGGCATGAATCAGGGTGGCCATGAGAACACAATTTACCAGGGCGATCCTGCCTCCGAAGGACAGGTACCAGCTCTTCCAGTTAAGAACCCTCTATATGATTTTACAAAAAAATTAAGTCAAAATCATGGATACGCAGAGGCCTCATCAATATTGGGGCTCCCAGATACAGCATGGGAATATTTCCTTTGTGCATGCCCAGGATGCTACCCATATTGAGGATATGCCTGTCAAAGAACGTGTTAGAGATATAGAAGTTACTCTTACTTTTTTTGATGATATGACCTCTCAAATGACAATACGCCTACAAATCTCTATTTAGGCCACACATAGACCTGCTAGATGCATTAAGGAAAAAATGGATTCATCTACAAACATGAGATGGGAAATAGGTGGGGAGCGCATCCTTCTACGAAAGGGCAGGATCACATTTCTTGCAAGGTTGCAGTGGATGAGGTAGCTAAGAACTTCCTGAGTGATGATAAATATACTCGGTAAGATTGGGTCTCCTTGATGAAGCCCATGAGTTGCTTTAAAAAAGTTGAACATTTTTCCCATGAACAAGATCGACATCCAAGCTCAACTGCAGCAGCGGAAGATGATATTAATATTCTATGGAGAGAGGCCCATACCTATGAGAACTCTGATTATGAAGCTCCACTCCACCCAGTCGTAGGCCCTGCTCATATCCAACTTAACAGCCATATTGGAATCGCGTGATTTAACGTTTAGATCCATGATCATTTCCTGTGCCAAGTAGATCGCCCCCTAGATGGAGCATCCTTTAACAAACCCATGTTGTTCCCTAGAGATTCACCTGGGAATATGGATGGACAACCTTGCATTAATAATTCATGTGAGGATTTTGTATGGCATGTTGCACATGATGATCAGATGAAACTTCTCTAAGGATGTGGGAGACTTGGATTTGGGAATGAGAACCATTGTTGTTGCACATGCCACTCTGGGAAGAGGCCTACCCCTAAAAAAATCTTGGATAGCCGCAATGAGATCCCCTTTCATGATGTCCCATGAAGCTCTGTAAAAACCTCCGGGGAAGCCTTTAGGACCCACCACACTATCGGGATTTAGATTCATCATGGTTCCACGTATTTCATACTCTTGATGAATACCACTCAGGGCCTCGTTGTCACAATCTGAGAAGATAATCTGAAGGTTTTCATGGAGCCCCATGTCACCCCCTGTGTACCCATTAGGTAAGGTGGTACTAGGACCAGCAAGCACAGAGTGGAAGTGTGAGTTCGCGAGACCCCCAACGACCTCCCTGTCATCTGTGAAAGAACTATCCCCTAGATCAATGTTCGTCTTTAACCCCCTTTTCTTCTCCTTGATGCAAGAATGGAAAAAATCTATATTCCTATCACCCTCTTTAAGAAAATGTATCCTGGCCTCCTCCCTGGCCTTTCGTTCCTGCAACAGCAACATGTCCAAGAGGAGCTCCTTTTTGCTAGCAAGCTCCTCAAAGAGCCTATCGTTCCAATCCTCCTAAAGACAACTTTCAAGATGATCAACGTTCTACATGACCGCTTCGAGGGATCTGTCTGACTCTGGAAAAGCCTTCTCCTAGGACTAAAGACTATGCTTAAGCCATCTTAGTTTGTTGTGGAGAGTGCACCATGTATGGCCCTGGACAGGGAGGGCCCAAGAGTCACGAACCAGATCGCTATAGCCTGAGATGTTAGTCTAGTGATGATAACACCGAAAACGGTTATGATGGTCTTGACCGGATGATAACAATATGAGGAGCGGGGAATGATCTGACAAACCATGCGCCAGGTGTGTAACACGAGTGTTTTCATATGTTGAGATTGCAGACATGTTGGCCAGGCATCGATCCAAATGACTCTAGGCTCTACAAGGCCCTCGCTGGTTATTGCACCATGTGAAGCAGTCACCTGAGAATCCAAGATCCATGAGACCTTTTCCAGCCATGGATTGAGAAAAATCTAGTCTGACCTTCCTATTAAACAGACCTCTTTCCCTACGTTCCTCAGGATCCATGAGGACATTGAAATCCCCCCTACAATCCAAGGAAGATTACCGGGATCAAAGGAATTGAAGTCACTCCACAGGGACTCCTGGATATGGGAGACACAACTTCCATAAATAAAGGAAGTGAATAAGTGGGGGTCTTGAGTAACCTTCACAGTGATGAACTGTTCCCCTACCTGGGTGATAATTACAGAGGAATTTCGATGCCAGAATAACCACATGTGCTTGTTGGTCGGTTCCACATGCATGTAGCCATGCAATTTAAGTTTTTTTGGATAACTCAGATATCTTTCTAAGGTGTTTCTTATGATCAAGTATGTAAACCACAGAGACCTTATGTTTGGTAATATCCAAAGACATGAAGTCCATTTTTACACAAGCACCAATACCTCGGGCATTCCAGACGAGCAAGTGAGTCATTGGAAACTAATGGATCTAGGGCTGGCCCCAGACTGCATGGCCTGAATAAAGTGGGAGGATGAGAGACCCTTGAGTTTCCTAGATTGTGACCTAGTGCGAACACAGGTACCATTTGATGAAGAAGGAAGGGGTGGGGAGATGTGGTTTTGAAGCAAGGCCTCTAGCGTCCCCCCTTTTCATGGTAGAGAAAGCTCCTGCACCTGACCTTCTGGCACCCCCTACAAGTCTACCGAGAAGAGAACTAGGGAAGAACTCATTACAATGGTAGTCCCTTCAAAGAAAAAACCCAGAGGGAGTATCGCACGGGAACACACCACCCCTCTTGAACTGCCATGAGCCAGAGCCAAAGGATGGCAGGGAGGCAGTCCCAGGGGAAGAGCAAGAGAAGGAGGAAGGCCGCCATCTTGAACCTGGGGTATACATTGCGGAACAAAAGGCACTAAGGCCCGACATACCTCACTTTATACCTCCAAGATAGGTTCATGAGGAATAACGATAGCCTTGACATCTATAAGAGACACCGCGAGCGGCCCGGTGGGCGGGGCTTCCTCAGAGTGCACAACAGACAAGACACTGAGGGAATAAGATAGACTACCACCTCTGAGCAAAGAAGGGGGAAGCGGGTAGCGCTGCCCAACCTAACGAAAGTGATGAATCATTTTAATGGAGTTCCCTTGAATGATGCAATAAGAGAAGAGGCACGCGAACACCTGATCGGAAATCACTTGAGACCAGCAAAAGGAATCCTGCACTCGGAGGTCAACCAACTATGGCACCGGCAGGGAGGGGTTCAGTTCAATGCAAATATGAGCCACAGATGCCTTCACGCAGCAGCTGGTCCGGGGATCCGAGCATAGGAAGCCTCTCTAGGAATCTTCGATAGCTTTTAGAAAACCAACATTTTAGAAGGGGATTGTAAGCCTTGGGAGATTAATCCACACCATAGCACGAGCACTCTCCTTCCCCCTATGCGCATCCATTGACCATTTGGAAAAATTGAAGTTCCAACTATTGAGATTCATCACATTTATTAATGTGAGATGAAAATTATCAATGGAGGGATTCATCACATTTATTGATGAGAGATGAAAATTCTTAATGGGGAGATTTATATCATCATTAATTGATGATTTTCTCCCAACATTAATGGATATTTAATTCTCAATATTAATGGATGGAATAATAGATGTTGACTACATTAATTGATTATTATAGACTTGGTTTCTATATAAGGAGGATGTAGAAACATATTTTAAATAGAGAAAGGGTGTGCCAGCAAGATGTAGCCGGCAAGGGAGACCCGGAAAGGTGTTGCTGCGTTTGCGGTGGCCCTGTGGCACGACAACGATGGCACGTCGGCGTTTGACAGGTGCAGAGCAGCGACTACAAAATTGATGATCATGGCCATGTATCAAAATTCTTCTTGATAGCGGTGATTAGGTGGCGTGTCCCGATTGGAGATCGGCGGTACATCATGATGGCGAGATCATTTTGGTGTCGCAAGCTGGTGTGAGGTTGACACATGTTCGGGTGAAGATCTCCGAGGTAGTGATGTTTCATTGACAGAAGGGTGAAATTTTGTCACAGATTGATCTTTCGATACATAACGTCAGTGGGATGTTTATAAGAGAGAAGGTAGAGGCGTATCAGGGTGTGGTTTTCACAAAGGTTTTCTATGCTCTCTTATTTGTAATTCATATTCGGGCATTACTTCAATTCTTATACTCTCTGATTCATAGTGGATATTTTGGGAATTTCCCCGTGGTTTTTTAATCCTCCGCATGGGAGGGTTTTTTCACATTAAAAAACATGCGTGTTGTTTTCTTCATTCTGCTTATATCGCTTCAGGTTTCTCACAAGATTTTTTTGCAAGCAATTTTCGGCCCAGATTCGGGATTCTCCCCAACAAGTGTTATTAGAGGAGGTTGGTTCATGCTTGCAGTTTAACGTGAGAATTATAGAAGATTTGAAGAGGATCGTAGATTCGTGTGTGGAGCAGAATAAAGTTTGAAAATTAAAACAGGATGATAGAGGTGATGCACATGTCGGCTCAGGGGATATTGAGCATGGGGGAGCAAGTTTTTCCTGCAGGTGCTCCAGATTATGCGGTAATCACTATTATGGGAGAGCCGGATGTTTCTGGTTCTTGTCTTGTTCAGCAGGATGAGTAGGATGATGCAAATACAAATGTGACAATGATTTCAGCATTTGATTTTTTTTCAAGGGGAGTTGATATTTTTTTATCAGAAGTGCAAAAGGATGTCATCATATTTTCTGCAGTTGATGATGGTTGGTGTGATACTGACATATTTTCTTTCCAACTGGGTTTGTTGGATGGTTCCATTCATTAATGTGATGAAGGGAGAGATTGTTGAGATTCATCACATTTATTTATGAGAGAGGAAAATTCTTATTGGAGGGATTCATCACATTTATTGATGAGAGATGAAAATTATTAATGGGGAGATTTATATCACCATTAATTTAAGATTTTCTCCCAACATTAATGGATATTTAATTTTCAATATTAATGGATGGAATAATGGATGTTGACTGCATTAATTGATTATTATGTACTTGGTGTCTATATAAGGAGGATGTAGAAACATATTTTAAAGAGATAAAGGGCGTGCCATCAAGATGTAGCCGGCAAGGGAGACCCGGAAAGGGGTTTCCATGTTTGCGGTGGCCCGTGTGGCATGATAACGATGGTGCGTCGGCATTTGATAGGTACAGAGCAGTGACTACGGAATTGATTATCATGGCCACATATCAAAAGTATTTCTGATAGCGGTGATCAGGTGGCGTTTCCCGATTGGAGATCGGCGGTACATCATGATGGCGAGATCATTCGGGTGTCGCAAGCTGGTGTGAGGTTGACGCATGTTCAGGTGAAGATCTCTGAGGTAGTGACGTTTCATCGACAAAAGGGTGAAATTTTTTCACAAATTGATCTTCTGATACATAGCGTCAGTGGTATGTTTATCATAGAGAAGGTAGAGGCGTATCGGGGTGTGGTTTTCACACAGGTTTTCTACGCTCTCTTATTTGTAATTCAAGTTTGGGAATTACTTGGATTCTTGTACTCTCTGATTCATAGTGGATATTTTGGGAATTTCCCCATTGTTTTTTAATCCTCTGCATGGGAGGGTTTTTCCACGTTAAAAAAACATACGTGTTGATTTCTTCATTCTGCTTATATCGCTTCGGGTTTCTCACGAGATTTGTTGCAAGAAATTTTCGGCCCAGATTCGGGATTCTCCCCAACACCAACGGCCCGAGGAGTGGGGTGCCCGACACCATGCCTGAAGGAAGTCCTCATGTGATGCGAGAATCACACAGAAAGATTGCCAATGCAGGGCAGAGATCTGCTCATGAAGTCGAAGGCCCCAGGAGGCCATGAAGCATTGGAAAGCTTCGAGTGAGGGTTTATTGGCGCCGAAGTGAGCTACCTGGGTGAGATGAAAGCATACTGAAGCATCTGCAAACGCCAAGGCTAGAAGATCGAGAGAGATCTGAGATCCCTCATGTGACGACTGAGACTTCCCTAGGGAGACCTCTGGGAAACAGAGACTAATGAGGGAGGGAGGCCCACAGAGAGCATCACAAAAAGAAGTCCGAGCATGGAGAGGGCCGCCGGCGGGAGGAGGGGGGAACACCACAGGGGAAGAAGGAGCTACCTACGAAGGGACACAAAAGCCAGAGGCACAAGGGGCCAGAGCCGAGTAGATGGTGCTGAGCAAGCGGAGGAGGCCACAACGGTCGAAAAAAATTGAAAAGGAGAATGCGCGTACGACACATTCTCAGAGGACATTCGTATCCTTTTAAGGATTTCTTTGAATTTTTAAATTTCAATGGTTGTCTCTAAATGAGTGTGTGTAAGACCATCCATATGATCCTTTTCATGGTTGCAAAAATCAAGGATATGCTTGTAGGGATCAGACTTCTCCCGATTCTTTTTTTAGCATTAGGCAAAAAACTATGAAATTTTGTGTAGTGTCTGGTGCTTTGCCAACTCGCCATCTTGGGAACATTTATATTTAATGAGATAACTATCATCCTCATCATCTTCATCTACTAAATATTTATTATTTCATTTTGTTTCCTGAGAATCATCCTCCATATCTTCTAGACATGTACCTATGTTACTTGAAGTTCCTTGAGAAGTATTTATCCCATACCAATTATTGGTGAACATTATGGATGAATTCAGATGATAACACCTACCACCAGTGGAGTAATTATTTTATTAAATTAAATTACCCATTTACTTTAAGGCATGATGAAATTATTTGAAACATTCAAATGTTGGGTTCCCCTTATTTTAAATGCCCATTTATGTGTATTTATTTATTTTGTTTAATAATAATATTACCAAATAAAATAATATTTATATGAATAAAAAATGGATGGATGCCAATTGTTTGACAAAAAGGTTTGAATATGGGGTGAAAAAGTTCATCAAGTTTGAAAAATATCACGCATATGACCCTTATCAAATCATTTCCCCTGTTTATTCTATTATTATTCAAGACTAATTAGTCCAGAGGAGTTGGAAGAAAACTTTATCTATCATGGAATATATTGAATTTATAAATGTTGGAATAAACATGGGGAAAAGTGAATGTAGCTAGTGACTAGGATAACACTGTGTTATATGAATCATCTGATATGATTACAAGTGTGGACAATGAAGAATATTGCATCGAGGATGTGATTACAGGTGTGAATGACGTTGAAGTTTGTATTGATGAAATTACAATGAGAGTTAAAGATGAAATTTGTGATTTTCCAAAATTGTTTAAGAAGTTAAAGATTTATTCAAAGAATCCATTGTTTACTGGTTGTACTTAATATACAACCTTGTCAACCATAATGAAGTTGTATAATTTAAAATATGGAAATAGATGGAGTGATGTTATTTTTACTAAACTACTTACTCTATTTAATGATATGTTCACATAATTTAATGTGCTTCCTAGCTATACATATGATGCTAAATGAATTCTATGTTCAATGGGTGTGATCTCAGAAAGAATTCATGCATATCCAAATGACTGTATAATATTTATCAAGGAAAAAAATCACTTAACAAATTCTCAAAGTGTGTTTGTTCTCAATACAAGAAAGAATAATTAATTTATATGAATGTTTTATGGTACTTTCCAATAATTATAAGGTTTAAGAACCTGTATGGAAGTAAAGAGACTGCAACTCAATTGGCTTGGCACACAGACACATGAAATAAATATGGAAATATTCATCACCCATAAAACTCTCCTTAGTTGAATAGAATTGATCATGAGTATCCAAAATTTTGAAATGAATCGAGAAACCTTCATCTTGTGCTATCTATAGATAGAGTGAATCTCTTTGGTTTTTAAATGAGTACTCACAATACATGGTTGGTTATGTTGGTATATTATAAATTTCCACCATGGTTACTCATGAAATGAAAATACATTATGTTATCTATGATTATATCCATACCAAAAAAATTGGGTAATGATAGTAATGTTTATTTGGCTCCATTTATCAAAGAATTGAAATTATTATGGGATTAAAGTTCTACATTGAATAATGGTTATAGAAATGAAGATTTCATGTTGAGATCCATGTTTTATGGGATGATAAATGACTTCCCTTCTTATGAAATTTTTTCATGATATAGCATTAAATGAACTCAAGGGTGTCCCATTTTTTAACAAGGTATGCAGTGAATTAGATTGAAACATTCATTAATGACTCTATTTTTAGGACATCGTAGATTTATACCCCTATAACATAAGTACCGATCTTGGATGACATCATTCTATAGGAGTTCAGAAGATCGTATAACATCATATCCACTAACAGGTGATCAAATTTTTGAGAAAGTAAAATATACACACACTAATTTTGGTAAAACTTTTTCAAAAAACCTTTTGATAAACCTATTAGAAAAATTGATCCATTTTTTTTTTGAATTTTCATTTTGGAATTTTTTGTACGTTAGGAATTTTCATTATGTTATGCATGTTGAAAAATGAAAGTGATAGTGTCATTGACACATTAATAAATTCACCCACTAAAAAAGGATGGAATTAATGGTAGGTTAAACATGATTGACATGGGAATATGAGAATAGTTTGAGCTAGTGAAGGGTAAAAAATGGACCATTCTTACTCCAGTTTCTTACTCTCTTTTTAGGTAGGGGATATATTAGTTTTTAAATTCTTGAATGATGAAAAGGTTCAAGAGGGATATTAATCTAATATCAAGAATATTATGTCAATGAATATTTTATAGTTAATGTGTCTAAAATTACATGGTTTTCATGTTTTGATGCAAGATCTAATGCATGTAGCTTTACGTTGCATTTTTTCCCAAGAATTTCCATCATACATTAACCAAGATCTGTTTATTTTTCAAATCTATATGTATAAAAATTATTGACCTGGTGAAATTTATAACTATGTAAATGGAAATTTCCATAATATTATTTGATTTGAAAATTTTCTTGCCTGTGGTATTCTTTGATATGATGGTTCACTTAGTAATATAGATTCCACTATGTGGTATTGTACATTATAGATGGGAATACCACATTGAATGATATATGAAGATTTTTAAAGGGTATGTTAGAAATAGAAGTCATTCGAAATATTGTATTATGGAGTGATATATTGTTGAGGAAGCTGTTGAATTATATACCAAATACCTTTCTGGTGTTAACAGCACTGGTCTATCAAAATCTCATCACAATGGGTGGATTATGGGTGAATGAATTTCTAGAATAGATATTTTTTTCAATCACTATTACAGATCATGAGAAATACCACCTTTACATTTTTCATAACAGTTTAGAGGTTTCCCATATGTTGAAACCCAAAAATAAATTCTTAGGAATTTTAATCCATCAAGTGTTGAAATATGGATATCAAATAAAAATAATATATAGTTTATAGGATAGTTTTTGGATGATATTTTTAAAGATCTAGATGAAAATTAGGATTCAATTTCATTACGAATTCTATGGATAACTAGAGGACCAAGTGTGTATGTGTTATCTTGTAATGGTTATGTAATTAATAGATATACATTCTACATGAATAAAGAGTTACACTTGTAGATAAAGTAATGCATGTATCTGGTACCAAGGATAAAAATCCAATTTATGAAAATATGTCATACTTCAGAATCATCAAACAAATATAGGAACTGGATTATACAACATTTTAAGTGCCAATTTTTCAATAAAAGTTGGTTAATAATAAGAGTGTTGTTAAAATAGATGAATTGGGATTCATAAAAATGGATTTCATTAATAAAGGGTACAACGAATAACCATTTTTAATGGAATCACAGGCAGTATAAGTATTTTACGTTCCATGTCCCACAAATTGAAAGTGGAAAATTGTTTTATTATTGACCAAAACCACTAAAGGGTCAGATAAAAATTCAACTGAGGATGAACCTTTCATTAGTGCATCAAAAAAATTTCATATTGGTCCCAATGTAGATGAGGTCTTTTATGTCATATGAGACCACAATAATCGGATTTGGATACTCGATAGAGGGGTCAAATCCCTTCAACCTTTTAAAAAAATAGAGTTCTATAATCATGTTATATTATTTACTAATATAAATTGTATTTCCTTATATTGTTATATGTTCAATTCTGAATTTACGTAATCCAAATTAATTATTCAACCACTTCTAAAGATAATGAATTTTTCACGTTTTGTTGCTCCCAATATTGAGGAACAATATGTTTCACAACCTACTGGTGCTCCATGTGTATAGGAACAAAAAACATATATAGATACTGATGCTACCAATCTATAGGAACAATATATTGATGATGTTTATGGCGAGGAAATGGTAGACAACAAAGAACTGATGTCCTAGAAAAAAATTGCTTCGTAGTGTGACGGTGTTAGTAAAAATTATTAGGGATAAAAAGGAATCAAATTTGAAGTTGGATGGAATGCCTCACGACCAACCTGTTAACCCTAAGAAAGCCATGTTCAGTAGGTTCATTGGGCTCACCACTTATAAGGGCATGCTAATTGTTGTAGATTCATGGGACCAAGTTGTTACCATGCTTAAGACACAGATTTGGGAAGATATTTAGGTAAAATTATGATATAATTTCATTATTTTACTAAAAAATAAAATATTGAAACATTGACTTACATTTCATTATACCTTGAAGAGTGAATTTATAGTACATGAATCCAAAAATAAATTTTTATTAATGATTGATGGAAAGTCTGAAAGAGTTTTTCACACAATTCTAATGAAGTTTCAGCTCAAAGATACTAAAGAGAAAATAAACCTACACCTACCACAAATAGACGAGCACCTGATAAGATAAGAAATTTGTGATTTGTTTACTAGTCCTCATAGTGATACAACTTTTTAGGTACATTGGGGCTAGTAATAATTTTTTTACAATAAATATATTAATATCTTTGATTAAGAATTGTTAATTTATGAAGTAAAAAATGGGTTCTGAAAATAATTAATGGGTAGAAAAACAAACATACCCCTACTATAAATCTATGATGTGGTACACTTCACTCGAAAAAAATTGCTATGTATTTTAAATATACCATAATATTTTATGTGGAAATAAACAACAACATAATTATGTTACTCTGTTTATATGCATATTAATGAATCCAAATCCAAATCTACTTCCATCCCACACGATGTACTTTGGAAGAAGGCATGTGTAAATAATAATGAGATACTAATAGATGAAAACACATAAAAAATGTGAGAAATATGTGTAAGTATGGAATAATAATATTTTTCTTTAAATTTATATTATATTACAATAATTACTTATTTTCTTATATTTTTATCCAAATTAGACACATGAATCATCATCATCTATACAGGATGAACAACTACAATCGGTGGCCTTGAAGGAGCCTAAATGGTATGGTCGCATCTGTAAGGACCCGCACTTATTTCATACATAATCTTGAATTTATTCAAGAAAACACTTCATTTTACATTGAGGATCTTTTCAAGTTTAGATCTTTAGAGAATTAAGACAAAATATTCATAACATTACACAATTTTACATAGTGGATACCATAAAAATAGTTTCCATTTTCCTCAGAATATAAAACATTAAAACATAAAACAAGACTCCTTGACAATTCTTCAACATTTAACATGTCTTCCTTCCTTGTATTATTCATCCATTAACCTGTGAAAAATCATTTAAAAACTTGGGATGAGCACAAAAGCTCAGTAAGGTATGAAAAAGAAGGAAAAAATCTCATTAGTCCATGAATACACAAGACATATGGAAACATTTTCAAAATACATGATTTACACCCATAAAATCTTACTTAGCGTAACATGAGATTTACACAAGATCCATACAAACATAATTATAATCATAAAGGTATATTGGGGCATTACTTACATAATCTTGTAACCATCTTGGCTACCTTAAAATTTGTAACCCTCACGGCTACCTTACTTTGTGTAACCATCACAGTTACACTTGGAGTAACCATACGGCCGACCTCCAACTTACTCATACCCAATGCATTGGAGGGAAATATAGGTCCCACCCTTCATCATAAACAATGCCCAATAGCCAAAACATAATCATTCAACATAAATAATAGCATAAAAACATTGCCTTTGAATCTTATAAAACAGAATTTTAAAAGAGGATTTTAGAAGAAAAGTCCCTTATAAACATCATATACTTGAAGTGATACTTAATTGAGTGGATGGAATATGTATATACTCTGTAAATACACATAATTAAACATAATATAAACAGAAACCATCACACAAACAATTTAAAAAGCACATAAATTATAAAGTAGAAGGTTAACCCAAAGAATGGAAATCGGGTTAAGAATTCCCTTACCTTGGGCTTGTCCTACTTCAAAACTGTTTGAACCTCCTGTATAATGGTTAAAGGAGTGTTAATAGGATTTTAAAGAAACGTGTTCATGTTTATAACATCTTATATGGTCATTTCATAACCTCATTTCACCCCTTATTTGTTAGTATTTTGTTCCTTGCATTATTTTGGGTGAGGTCTTTTGTGATTTTCACGATCGGTTCATGATGAATCGTTCTTTTTGATTGGAAGTGAAACTCCAGAATTGGAATGGAGTATTAGTTACATAACTCCAGTACCATAAATTATACCATTCATCACTTTGGTTCCTTATATGATGATGATTTATAAGTTAAAACATTAATTATGTTCGTTTAGATAATTTAAGTGGTTCTTTGATAATTACAATTTCATTTAGTCTTATAAGTTTGAATCATGAGTACAAAAGAATTACAGAACCTTATATGATTCATAAAACATATATTATAACCTGGTTCAACCATATAAATGGTTTCATGACCAGACTTGAAATAATTAATGGAAATTGAAAATACATCGTCCACGATATCGGTAATTCGACACAAATGGACAATGTTTTTTGATTCTTTAAATAAGTGAAAGAGGAGAGGAATAATGATTTGTAATTTTCCATAAACATGAAAACATCCAGAATATACATGATTATGGAGATTTCATTCCTCTTGGATAAGAGGGGGTGAAGAAAGAAGTGGAAGGAATCATGAAATAAAGAAAACATGAGAAATTTCTTACAAAAAATTCGGCAGCCTAACGGCGCCTCTAAAAATTTCATAAAAACAAGATTGATGAGAGGAATGGAATATCTCATCAATCATACAAAATTTGGACTGTAAGGGAAAATATTTAATGAAATATCCCAACAAAAGACAAAGGGAAAGGAAGAGAATAACATAAAATGGATGGAAAGAATGAAAATGAAAGAGGATGTTTACCTCTTGATCTCTTCTCCTTGAGATCCTTCTTAAGGGCTTTGATTTTGGTCTTTTGGTGAGACCAGCAGCTCTAGGACGTGGGGAAGAAGATTGAGGAGGTAATTTGGCAGAAATTAGACAATGCTCAAGGCTTGAGAGGTGTGGGAGGAAGAGGGGAGTGAGGGTGGTACTTATAGTGGAGGAGGGGAGGTATTTTAGATTATTTTAAATATTATTATAATATTTTTATCAAGACTATGAATAATCTCAAATCAAGTGGCCTTAATTAGTGAAAATATCATGTGATTTCGAAGCAAGTGGCCTTTCATCACTTATGATGTCATAAATAGTGCATTTTTACTGATAAATTGATTATACGGTATTTTACCGTATTTCACTATTCACCGAAAATTCAAGAGTTTCAGAAAAATACCAAAACTTTACCCCAACCATTTTTCGACGTGTAGAATTCAAAAATGAACTCCATTTTTCAAAAATAATGTTCTAAATATTATTAATTTAATTTTAAAATAAGGTCACAGTTAATTCGAAAAATAACAAAATTGAAGTGCAATTAGTTTTATGTGACATTGGAAAATTAATTAAGATCCCATTATCCTATTGCCATGGGAAAATAAAATAATAATATTATTTACTATTCATGAGGTCATATTACTATTCATATTACTATTCATATTACTATTCATAAGGGCATGTTACTATTCACCAAAAAAAAACAAGTTTGTTCCATCAGACTCGAAATAACATACTGAACACAATTGTAGATGATAGTTTCTTGAAATTCAAAACATAGAAGAAATAAAAATATGATTAAAGGATACTTATAAATATATACCTTAAACAAAATTTCAAGCATTTTCAATTTATTTTTAGAAAACCTTGGGATGTTACATTATCCCCACCTTCTTGAAATTGCGTCCTCGCAATTTTATTTACTTATTAAATAACTGAGGGTATTTTTCCCTCATAGCATTTTCAGACTCCCATGTTGCTTCTTCAACCATGTGGTTTCTCCACAAAACCTTTACCTGGTGGATTACCTTATTCCGCAATACCTGTTCTCTTCGATCAAGAATTTGAACCGGTTTTTCTTCATAAGAAAGGTTCTCTGCTAGCTGAACTTCTTCCGGCCTCAAGACATGTGATGAATCTGGAACATACTTTCTCAACATCGAAACATGAAAAACATTGTGTACCTGAAACAAGCTCGGAGGCAAAGCTACGCGGTACGCAACTGTTCCAACTTTATCCAAGATTTCAAAAGGACCGATGAACCGTGGACTTAGTTTCCCTTTCTTACCGAAACGCATCACACTTTTCCAAGGAGATATTTTAAGGAAAACATGGTCACCTACCTTGAAAGAGAAGTCTTTCCTTCTGTTATCTGCATAACTTTTCTGCCTGCTTTGAGCTATCCTCATGTGTTGCTGGATCATCCTCACTTTCTCAGCCACTTCTTCTACTAATTTTGGCCCCATCAACTTTCTTTCACCGACTTCATCCCAAAACGCAGGAGTCCGACACCGCTTTCCATACAAGGCCTCAAAAGGTGCCATCTGAATACTGGAATGGAAACTGTTATTATAAGAAAACTGAACTAATGAAAGATGCTGATCCCAACTTCCCTGATAGTCCATTGAACAAGCTCGAAGCATATCCTCCAAAGTTTGAATCGTTCGCTCTGACTGCCCATCTGATTGAGGATGAAAAGCTGTACTGAAATTCAACTCTGTGCCCAAGAAAAGAAATCTGTTGCAACCAAAAATCACACTTGCTGAATTTTCCATATATTTTCTTTTCTTTTAAAGTTTGTAAAACAACCCTTAGATGTTTTTCATGCTCCTCTTTATTTTTAGAAAAAACCAGAATGTCATCAATAAATACAACCACAAACTTATCCAAGAACTCATGAAATACTCTATTCATAAGATTCATGAATACAGCAGGTGCATTAGTTAACCCAAATGGCATAACAACAAATTAATAATGCCCATATCTAGTACGAAAGGCTGTTTTCGGGATGTCATCCTCCTTCACCTTCAGCTGATGGTATCCGGATCTCAAGTCAATCTTGGAAAAGTACTGAGCTCCCTGGAGCTGATCAAACAAGTCATCAATATGAGGCAAAGGATACTTGTTTTTAACAGTGATGTTATTCAAAGCTCTATAATCAATGCAAAGTCTCATGGAACCATCTTTCTTTTTAACAAACAAAACAGGGGCTCCCCATGGTGAAGTACTGGGACGAATGAAACCTTTGACAAGCAAATCCTGCAACTGATTTTTCAATTCAAGAAGTTCTATTGGAGCCATACGATATGGGGGTTTTGAAATTGGCTTAGCATCAGGAACTAAGTCAATTGTGAATTCAACTTCTCGTTTAGGTATGACACTGGGTAACTCCTCAGGAAAAACATCAAGGTATTCATTTACCACTGGCACATCATTGATTTGAATAGTTCCCTTGGTTTCAACAATATGAGCTAGATAACTTTCATTTCCATCTTTCAGTAGTTTCTCAGCTTCTTGATATGTTATCAATTGTATGGGTTCATTCTTGTATACAAACTGAAACTCTTTCTGAAAAACAACTTCTTTAGCTCTACAGTCAATCTTAGCATGATAACCAGAAAGCCAGTCCATCCCCAGAATAACTTCAAACTCGACTAAGGGTAAAACAACAAGGTTTGCAGGTAAAGTCTTTCCACATACCACAATAGAAATATTCTTATAATTCCTCTTTGCTATAACATTTCCCCCTGGTGTTTTAACAACAAGTTCGGGTATCATTTGTTGAGGTGATATTTCCAATTTACTAGAAAATTTCTCAGAGATGAAGGAATGTGTAGACCCCGTATCAAACAAAACTTTAGCAAAATCTGAGTGAACAAACAAAGTACCTGATACAACTTCATTGGATGGCCCAACATCTGCTGACGTAGTCGCAAAGGATCTCATTACACCTTTCTGCTTGTAGTCTGGATTCTTTGCATCATTTGGATCCCTCTTTGGACAGGCATTTGCATAGTGACCCATCTCACCACATTTAAAACACTTTATAGTTTGCTTATCAGGATTAGTCTTTGGATCATTTTCATTGCAATCTCGGGCCATATGTCCAAACTTACCACATTTAAAACACTTCCCAGTTTTGATAAGACATTCCCCAGGGTGCTTCTTGCCACACTTTTCACATACTGGAAACTGTATTTTCTTACCATCAGATTTCATTGGTTGATTCTTACCCATTGCTTTCCAATTTGACCTCTTCTTCTCTTTGTTTCCAAATTGCATGTGATCGTCAGCAAACTCCATCTCTACCCTCTCAGCACATCGGACAAGTTTCTCATAACTTTTGAATTCACGGGAGGCCAACGCCCTTCGATACCTTGGCTTCAATCCTGAGTAAAAGCGGTTGATTTTGCTATTGAGATCCAGAATAAGATTCGGAGCATACCTCGCCAGTCGGGTGAAGTTCGCCTCATACATAGCCACTGAATCTTCCTCCTTTTGTTTCAGTTCAAGGAATTGTTTCTCCATTCTAAGTCGCACCACCTTAGGAAAATATTTTTCAAGAAAAAGACTTTTAAATTCATCCCATACTAAGGCATCAAAATCCTCTCTACCCCTGATATTCCTTACCATTGACCACCACTGATCAGCTTCCCCTTCAAAACGATAAATGGCAAGACTTACCTTTTGATTGTCTGAACATCCCATAACATCAAATATCTTTTCAAGGGCCTTAATCCATCCTTCTGCTGCCACTGGGTCAGAAGATCCACTGAATGCAGGAGGATGTTGTCTCATAAAATGTTCCACCACTATCATGTTCCGTTGGGGTACATCTATTTGTCCTCTTGCATGGATTCCACCACCATTTATTGCCTGTGTTAGCTGAGCCATTACTGTCACAAACTGCTCGGTTCCAATCCCTACCATTCCGGGCTGTTGATCAGGAAGGATGTCATTCTGTCGGTGCCTATCCTCTTCAGCATCCATGTTCCTTCTGCGGACAACCATTCTAAACAAACATTTCTTAGATGAAGCAACATGGTAATCTTTAAATGCTATAACAAATTAAACATAGGGTGAGAATTATTTATGGTTTTCTATTAGCATCACCTTAACCCCTAAAGTCATCTAAACCATCCTCTGATACCAACTGTAAGGACCCGCACTTATTTCATACATAATCTTGAATTTATTCAAGAAAACACTTCATTTTACATTGAGGATCTTTTCAAGTTTAGATCTTTAGAGAATTAAGACAAAATATTCATAACATTACACAATTTTACATAGTGGATACCATAAAAATAGTTTCCATTTTCCTCAGAATATAAAACATTAAAACATAAAACAAGACTCCTTGACAATTCTTCAACATTTAACATGTCTTCCTTCCTTGTATTATTCATCCATTAACCTGTGAAAAATCATTTAAAAACTTGGGATGAGCACAAAAGCTCAGTAAGGTATGAAAAAGAAGGAAAAAATCTCATTAGTCCATGAATACACAAGACATATGGAAACATTTTCAAAATACATGATTTACACCCATAAAATCTTACTTAGCGTAACATGAGATTTACACAAGATCCATACAAACATAATTATAATCATAAAGGTATATTGGGGCATTACTTACATAATCTTGTAACCATCTTGGCTACCTTAAAATTTGTAACCCTCACGGCTACCTTACTTTGTGTAACCATCACAGTTACACTTGGAGTAACCATACGGCCGACCTCCAACTTACTCATACCCAATGCATTGGAGGGAAATATAGGTCACACCCTTCATCATAAACAATGCCCAATAGCCAAAACATAATCATTCAACATAAATAATAGCATAAAAACATTGCCTTTGAATCTTATAAAACAGAATTTTAAAAGAGGATTTTAGAAGAAAAGTCCCTTATAAACATCATATACTTGAAGTGATACTTAATTGAGTGGATGGAATATGTATATACTCTGTAAATACACATAATTAAACATAATATAAACAGAAACCATCACACAAACAATTTAAAAAGCACATAAATTATAAAGTAGAAGGTTAACCCAAAGAATGGAAATCGGGTTAAGAATTCCCTTACCTTGGGCTTGTCCTACTTCAAAATTGTTTGAACCTCCTGTATAATGGTTAAAGGAGTGTTAATAGGATTTTAAAGAAACGTGTTCATGTTTATAACATCTTATATGGTCATTTCATAACCTCATTTCCCCCCTTATTTGTTAGTATTTTGTTCCTTGCATTATTTTGGGTGAGGTCTTTTGTGATTTTCACGATCGGTTCATGATGAATCGTTCTTTTTGATTGGAAGTGAAACTCCAGAATTGGAATGGAGTATTAGTTACATAACTCCAGTACCATAAATTATACCATTCATCACTTTGGTGCCTTATATGATGATGATTTATAAGTTAAAACATTAATTATGTTCGTTTAGATAATTTAAGTGGTTCTTTGATAATTACAATTTCATTTAGTCTTATAAGTTTGAATCATGAGTACAAAAGAATTACAGAACCTTATATGATTCATAAAACATATATTATAACCTGGTTCAACCATATAAATGGTTTCATGACCAGACTTGAAATAATTAATGGAAATTGAAAATACATCGTCCACGATATCGGTAATTCGACACAAATGGACAATGTTTTTTGATTCTTTAAATAAGTGAAAGAGGAGAGGAATAATGATTTGTAATTTTCCATAAACATGAAAACATCCAGAATATACATGATTCTGGAGATTTCATTCCTCTTGGATAAGAGGGGGTGAAGAAAGAAGTGGAAGGAATCATGAAATAAAGAAAACATGAGAAATTTCTTACAAAAAATTCGGCAGCCTAACGGCGCCTCTAAAAATTTCATAAAAACAAGATTGATGAGAGGAATGGAATATCTCATCAATCATACAAAATTTGGACTGTAAGGGAAAATATTTAATGAAATATCCCAACAAAAGACAAAGGGAAAGGAAGAGAATAACATAAAATGGATGGAAAGAATGAAAATGAAAGAGGATGTTTACCTCTTGATCTCTTCTCCTTGAGATCCTTCTTAAGGGCTTTGATTTTGGTCTTTTGGTGAGACCAGCAGCTCTAGGACGTGGGGAAGAAGATTGAGGAGGGAATTTGGCAGAAATTAGACAATGCTCAAGGCTTGAGAGGTGTGGGAGGAAGAGGGGAGTGAGGGTGGTACTTATAGTGGAGGAGGGGAGGTATTTTAGATTATTTTAAATATTATTATAATATTTTTATGAAGACTATGAATAATCTCAAATCAAGTGGCCTTAATTAGTGAAAATATCATGTGATTTCGAAGCAAGTGGCCTTGCATCACTTATGATGTCATAAATAGTGCATTTTTACTGATAAATTGATTATACGGTATTTTACCGTATTTCACTATTCACCGAAAATTCAAGAGTTTCAGAAAAATACCAAAACTTTACCCCAACCATTTTTCGACGTGTAGAATTCAAAAATGAACTCCATTTTTCAAAAATAATGTTCTAAATATTATTAATTTAATTTTAAAATAAGGTCACAGTTAATTCGAAAAATAACAAAATTGAAGTGCAATTAGTTTTATGTGACATTGGAAAATTAATTAAGATCCCATTATCCTATTGCCATGGGAAAATAAAATAATAATATTATTTACTATTCATGAGGTCATATTACTATTCATATTACTATTCATATTACTATTCATAAGGGCATGTTACTATTCACCAAAAAAAACAAGTTTGTTCCATCAGACTCGAAATAACATACTGAACACAATTGTAGATGATAGTTTCTTGAAATTCAAAACATAGAAGAAATAAAAATATGATTAAAGGATACTTATAAATATATACCTTAAACAAAATTTCAAGCATTTTCAATTTATTTTTAGAAAACCTTGGGATGTTACAGCATCAGAGGTGTGGGTTTTGGGGTGATACCCTGAACATATTTAGAGAAAAAAATAAGAGATGGATAAAGATAATAAAATGGAAGATATTCAATAATTCTTAGCTTCTCTTAAAGAAAAATTTCATTAATAGTATGAGTTTCTAGTAAATTTTATAGGAAGGAAGCAAAGAGAAGAAAAAACTTAAGAACAAACACTATGTGAAGATACCCCTACCCCACCAGCTTTGACGTGATACATTCCCCTCAAAAATATTTCTTAGACAAGTTATTCAGTATTCTCATAATTGTTTCAGTGGAATGTTATCAGATAGACAATAATACCATTACTATACTAATATTCTATAGGGTGAAAATAATTGTGATTTATATCTATAAAAACCCACCCATCTCTTTATTGTGAGGGATACTATGTTCAATATCCAAGAAGATACTCTATACAATATATAACTTTCAACAGGTAATATGAGAGTGGGGATTAGCATTGCTCTTGAGTCAAACACTGAGCTACCTGTTCCACTTAATGACACATATATTCATACGATTGAGTAATCTATTGGTATATTCATAGAATAACTATCACATATTGTAAAAAAAACATATCGATAAAGAGCTATTCATTTATAATTTATTATTCATGAAATAATTAACAATTAATGAAAAAATTTCTAAACCGATGAATGTTACAGATGGACCAAGGGAAGGGATTGAAATGAAAGGTAGAATAAAAATAATCTAAAGGATCAACCAACCAATCAGAAATATATTCACAAAGCACCTTTACTCCACCTTTTCAATATCCAAATTTACTAACATTGAAGGTTCATGCAGATAGAAGGTTACATACAGGTAGTAATGTCATAGTTGATTTGGAAGAACAACTATATGGAGAATCCATTACATACTACATTACCCTTGAGTATTTAAATGAAATCATCAATTATGACTAGATAGGAGTCTTAGTTTTAAATGTATACATAAGGTGTGTTTTCATGATTTTTTTTCCAATATCTTATATAATATGATAATTATGACTAAATACAATTCATATTTTTTATATGTGTCTATATCAATACTATTTGAAGGGGAAACCCTATGAACATAAATGTGGACTAATTAGTCCTCACAACACTTCTAAAAACTAACCTCTTTAGTTATAGATATAAGTTATTCAATAGTATAAAAACTAGACATAGTATTTGAAAGAAAACTTACAGATGAAAATATCTTCTTATTAACAACTATTCTGGGGTAAAACTCTAGATTTTAACCATAAAAAATATAATTTCATTTCTTTTATTAAATATTCATTTTTAAGGAAACATTAGACACTCATTTAAGTCAATTTAGATACTCCAAATTTTTATTTTCTAGATTCACTATCTAGATACCAAACAAACCTACCGCACATGATGAAATTTTTCAACTTTTAATACACTAGATCCAATGTTTTAGAACTAAACATGATGTTATATATTTTATATTATGTTTTAATGAGAACTATGTTATGATAGGATGGTGTCTTAATATCATCAAAATCATGGAATGAGGATATTCTATGAGTACAAGGAGCATGTCATCATCAACAAGTGGATTAGTATTAGGGTATATAAAATAAGATTTTACTATCAAAACACATTTCAAAACAAATTAATTTTATTTCTCAATGTTTATTTCATTGGGAAATATGGTGTGGAATGGGTTTTTCGTATCGCATTACCAATTTTACTTTTCCTTAAAACTCTTAATTTTTTCCCATCCATGGCTAGGTATATACCCGCTTTCCAAAGTCTGGTGGTCATTTGGGTTTTCAGACCCAATGACTCTTGGGGACTTGCTTTGGTCGAGAGGATGGAAGGTCGGGTTCATTGAAACCTTTGGGGGGGGGGATTTTTCCTACTCCTATACATTCGTGAAATCCTTCCTAGACCCTGATACATAAATTTTTACCCCTACGTCAATGGATTGATTAAGAACATGTATCGATAGGTACTATTGTGTGTATATCATGGGTTGTCTATCACCCTCTTATTTAATTATGATTCTTTAGAACATGTACATGCTTGATAACTCTAGAGTTTACTACTACCCAGGGAGATGGCTGGTGTCTTGGAAATGGGATCGAACCTCTACGAGGAATCCTACGTATCCTGTGAAAATTGGAATCAAAACCTATGTAGTTTTTTTGAAATAGTTCAAGGTCATATGACTAGAACCATCCATGCAGTTTAACGTCACACAGTAAGGATGTAAATATCGGTCATGAACCTTGATGAGGCATCCTACATATCCTATTTAATATAGGAATTAGAGTCTATATAGTTCTTGATATGGGAATCTTAATCATGAGAGATACTCCAATAGTGGCCTTAGGTGGGTCTTAGTTATATGAGACTTCCCTAGATTTCTTCTTTAAGAATGTTTCCCCATTGAGCTGTGAGGGGATGTAATCAAACTTACATATCGATGGTGAAGGTCCCATCTTTGGGGAGCTCTTTTTATTCTATTAGAATAATAATCACTACTCCCTAAGCCCACTTGAGCCATTCTTGGGGTGAGAAATAAGAGACAGTGATGGATTTGACATATTACATGAGAGAATATTTGTATGGGGATTAAACATTAAAGTTTCTCTTAGAGAGGAATGGTCACCCATCTCATGGAGGTTATGGTATGGATCTTGGGCCTTAGGAAGGCTTCCTACATATCCCAGATATGGAAGGAACTGGATTTTTTGTAGTTTAGTTCATCCCAAAACCACTAATGGGTTCTAGGCACTTAAGGGCATGCTCGAGGCATATAATGACATTTGTGCATGATTCCTCTTCTCATCCTCTGTTAGAAGAGGAAGAGTGGTAGACCTATAAGAGGATTTAATCACACAATTTAGTAATAATTGGAATGGGAAGGGACTTATACTGAGGTGGATTCATATTGGAGTTTGGGACTTAGGAAGGCTTCCTACATATCCCGGTTATGGTGCGAATCAGTGTTCTCATAGTTCATTTGCTCCCTCAACCTATTGATGAGTTAAGGTGGATGATCACAGCTGGAGACATTATGACCATCCTCAATATTTTGAGAATGTTAGGGGTCTTATACCACGATGGAGGCCCTCTTGATTAGGGACATATTATATTATTCCAGTTGATGGGGCTTCCAAACTAAGGCCGCCCAATTGGTGTACTCACATAATGCCATTAGTCAGGGCTTACACATTGAGGTTTCCATTTTGGTTGGGGCTTAAACTCTGAGGTTTTCCATTTGGTCGACTCATTATTTATCCTCTGGAGGATCGAAGATAGGTGGTGATGACCAAGATGGTCTGTCCGAGAGTGTGATATTAGTAGGGTCACATGAGTGCAAGATCCTATCTCATCAAGGACACTTACCTTGAAAAGGGGGATATGGATGAAGATTCTTAGCCTGGGTCCACATGGCCGCAGTCCAAGTAGGTATGCCGGACAAAGTGGGTGTGTTATAAAGAATTTTCCTAATATCTCCTGGTCATCTACTGGGAAGGTCCGAATTATTTGACATATATGTTGGGACACCAATATGATGTGGCAGTCTCATCCAAGAGTATCTACCTAATCAATTATCTGGACTAATATTCCTATATATGGGTGGAGTAGACATGTAAAAGAGTTGTTGTGAGACCTTCCTGAATTGTGTGAGGCTTATCTTATGATCAACAAGGAATGTCCAAGGTCACTAAGGACGTTGGGAGACCATCGAAGGGTCTCGCGATCACATTTCCTTGAACTATATATTCACGCAATAAGATCTCATAGATATGTTTAAGGTATTGCATCCATTTATATTCCACAAGTATTCATCCAAAGGGGGTATGCCTTAAGCCCACATGGATAATATTTTCCTAGGAAGTGGGATGCATGGCTACTGGAAGGGGCTTCCCATGGACTCTTGGGTGTGACAATTCCACATGCATGTGTGAGGGTTACCCTATTCAAAGGAGCCATGTGTTGCTTTTCCACCCACACGATCACATGTCTTCAGTCACAGTCTTGTGATCAGCCCAGTGGTGATACATGAGGGTTGTATATCAAAACCTTCACGTGCATGGGTAAAGGCATGCATCGCCTGGTGAGGGGTGCATGGCCCATGAGTTGCATACCCTCAAGGTTTGTATTCATTCCAATGGTGTTTATGGGGATCCCTCAGATTGAGGCGGCCACTTCTAAGGCCATATTTGGATATTGTGAGGCACACAGTCTTCTTGCATGACTGCAGATTTGTGAGGACATCTCATGCCTACAAGAGGATCCCATTTGAATCACATATCCTCCCAATGGGGTATCGTGATGGGCCATGTTGTCATGCATGGGGGGATGTGTACCAAAGCCTCTGTACCTATGGGTGAAAGACGTCCATGCACTACAAGGGGTGCATGGAATATTAGGTGATCATTTTAAAGCATGTTGGCCCATCGTGTGACTTGAGTGTATCCTCTTCTTGGCTACTTTTGGTGAAGGGCCACTTTCCTAATATTTATCTATATGCCTCATGATCACTTGATCAATCATTTGGTTTCATGATCTCTAAAGGGTCACATGAAGGACCCTACAAACACATATATGGGTTGCTCCCTAGTCAGCAAAGATGAGGGTTTTCTTGGTACTGGGCCTCTTGGAGCCTCGTGTGTTCGAGGGTGCATGAGGGCGCTGCTTATGTGGGAAACCCGTATCACGGACTATCTGTCTTGATCATTGAAAGCTAGGGATGGAATCCTGCATGATAATGAGACTATAGTGAGAGTTTTTTAAATAGGTTTTTAAAGAAAAATATTTTTTAAAAACCACATAGGTCAAAACTATTTTTAAAAATATGTTATAAAGGTGGAAGTGGTGCTGCCGCCTTTCTTCTAAAACCAAAAAATAATTACTATGTTTTTTATTTTTATTTTGTTTTTTTGTTTATATATATATATATATATATATATAAAGAAACAAAATTTTTCAGCAGAATTTATCTGTTGTTTAATATCTAGCAGTACTTCCATTACAACAGTCTAGATTCTGATAGAAGTTCTCACCCAAGGCCCTCTTTTATAAGAGGTCTTACCCTAGAAATTAATTTGTATTTCCAATGTGGGATTCTGGTTCTCCCTTTCCTACGTAGAACATTCTGCATTTCCGATGTGATATTCTGTTTCAAGTACGTGACTTTGAAACAATATAAAATATAAACTATAAGACCAATATAAATGAAACTTAAAAAATAGATTAAACATATAATAAATAGTTGAAAAAAATAATTTCATTAAAAATGATGATAGAAAAAAAATTATAAGCTTTCAAAACCACCTACTTGAAACTTAAAAATGTTTCAAGAACGTGACTTTGAAATCCTGTGAAATATAAATTATAAGACCAACATAAATGAAACTTAATGCATGAATTAAACATATAAAAAATAGTTGAAAATAAAAATAATTTCATAAAAAATGTTGATTGAAAATAAATTATAATTTTTCAAAGACACATACATGAAACTTAAAAATGTTTCAAGTACGTGAGTTGGAAAGCCAATAAAATATAAACCATAAGGCCAACATCAATGAAACTTAAAACATAGATTAATCATATTATAAATATTTAAAAATAAAAATAATTTTGGTAAAAATGTTCATGAAAAATAATTTATAAGCTTTCAAAACCACTTACTTGAAACTTAAAAATGAATCAAGTATGTGGTTTTGAAAGACTATAAAATATAATCTATAAGACCAATATAATTGAAAGTTAAAAGATGGATTAAACATATAAAAAATAGTTAAAAATAAAAATAATCTCTTAAAAATTGTCGATGAAAAATAATTTATTAGCTTTCAAAACCACTTACTTGAAACTTAAAAATGTTTCAAGTATAAGGGTTTGGAAAACTATAAAATATAACCTATAAGACAAATATACATGAAACTTAAAACACGGATCAAACATTTAATAAATAGTTAATAATTAATTATTTAATTATTAATATAATTATTAATTATATAATTACTAATTATATAATAATTACTTAGATAATTAGTAATATAATTACTAATTAATAATTAATAATTAATAATTAATAATTAATAATTATATAATTAATTAGTATATTAGTAATATCATTATTAATTATATAATAATTAATTAGTAATATAATTATTAATTATATAATTATTAGTTATATAATAATTAATTAGTTAACCAGTAATATATTTATTAATTATTAATTATTAATTATTAATTATATAATTAATTAGTAATATAATTATTAATTATATAATAATTAATTAGTTAATCAATAATATAACTATTAATTATTAATTATTAATTATTAATTATTAATTTTATAATTAATTTTATAATTAGCAATATCATGATTAATTATATAATAATTAATTAGTAATATAATTTTTAATTATATTATAATTAATTAGTTAATTATTATTATAATTATTAATTATATAATAATTAATTAGTTAATTAGTAATATAATTATTTATTATATAATAACTAATTAGTTAATTAGTAATATAATTAGTAATTATAAAATAGTTATTTAGTTAATTAGTAATATAATTATTAATTATAATTATTCATTATTCATTATTAATAATTAATTAGTTAATTAGTAATATAATTATTAATTATATAGTAATTAATTAGTTAATTAGTATTATAATTTTTAATTATAATTATTAATTATTAATTATATAATAATTGATTAGTTAATTAGTAATATAATTATTAAATAGATTTATTAATTATTTATTATATAATAATTAATAAATTAGTAATATAATTATCCATTATAATTAATAATTATATTACTAATTAACTAATTGATACATTATATAATTAATTATTAATAATTACTAATTAACTAACTAATTATTATATGATTAATAATTATATTAATAATTAACTAATTATTAATTATTAATTGTTAATTACTAATTATAATGAATAATTATAATGAATAATTATATTACTAATTAACTAATTAATTATTATATTATAATTTTTAATAAATACTAATTAAAAATTATAATGAATAATTATAATTTATAAGTCTGTTACAAATTATCTAATTATAAAAAAGATCTCAACTCTATCTTTCTCAAAACATTAACTAATTTAATATAATATAATTAATAAATATATTACTAATTAAATAATTAATTATTAACTAATTAATGATTAATAATTACTAATTAACTAATTACTAATTATATAATTAATAATTATATTTCTAATTAACTAATTAATTATTATATAATTGATAATTATATTACTAAGTAACTAATTAATTATTAAATAAATAAAAATTATATTACTAATTAAGGAATTAATTATTTTATAATTAATTATTAATAATTACTAATTTACTAACTAATTATTTAAAATTAATAATTATAAAATTAATAATTATATTACTAATTAACTAATTAATAATTAATAATTAATAATCAATAATAAATAATTAATAATTATAATGAATAATTACAATGAATAATTATAATGAATAATTATAATGAATAATTATAATGAATAATTACAAATAATACTTATATTAATAATTAACTAATTAATTATTATATAATATTTTTAATAATTACTAATTAATAATTATAATGAATATTTATAATTTATAATTATATTAACATTAACTAATTAACTATTCTATAATTAATAATTATATTACCAATTAACTAATTAATTATTATGTAATAATTTTTAATAATTACTAATTATTAATTATAATAAATAAATATAATTTATAATTATATTACTAATTAAATAATTAACTATTATATACTTAATAATTATATTACTAATTAGCTAATTAATTGCTAATAATTACTAATTAACTAATTAATTATTATATAATTAATTATTAATAATATTAATTAATGATTAAATATTTTATTATATATTTAATCCATGTTTAAAGTTTCATTTATATTGGATTTATATTCTATATTTTATAGGCTTTCAAAGTCACATACTTGAAATATTTTTAAGTTTCAAGTAGGTGTCTTTGAAAAAATTTAAATTATTTTTTATCAATATTTTTTATGAAATTATTTTTATTTTCAACTATTTGTTATATGTTTAATCCATGTTTTATGTTTCATTTATGTTGGTATTATAGATTATGTTTTGTAGGCTTTCAAAAATCACGTACTTAAAATATTTTTAAGTTTCAAGTAGGTGTCTTTGAAAACTTAAAAATTATTTTCTATCAATATTTTTTAAAAAATTATTTTTATTTTCAACTATTTTTTATATTTTTAATCCATGTTTTATGTTTCATTTATGTTAGTATTATAGTTTATGTTTTATATACTTTTAAAGTCACGTACTTGAAATATTTTTAAGTTTCAAGTAGGTGTCTTTGAAAACTTATAAATTATTTTCTATCAACATTTTAAACAAATTTTTTTTATTTTCAACTATTTTTATATGTTTAATCCATGTTTTATGTTTTATTTATATTGTTCTAATAGTTTATATTTTATAGGCTTTCAAAGTCACGTACTTGAAATTTTTTTAAGTTTCAAATAGGTGTCTTTGAAACATTACAAATTATTTTCCATCAACATTTTTTTTAAAAATTATTTTTGTTTTCAACTATTTAATATATTTTTAATCCATTTTTCAAGTTTCATTTATATTGGGTTTAATTTTTATATTTTATAATCTTTCAAAACCACATACATGAAACAAAATCTCACATCAGAAATGTAGAATGTTATGCGCATGAAAGGGAGAACCATAATCCCACATCAGAAATGCAGAATGATTTTTAGGGTAAGCCCTCTTATAAAAGGGAGCTCTGGGTGAGAGCTTCTCTTAGAATCTAGACTGTTGTAATGACAGTACTTCTGGATTTTAAATAGCAAACAAATTCGGCTTATTTTTTTATTTTTATTTTTGTTTTGTTATATATATATATATATTAAAAAGTTATTAAAAAACCCCAAAGAGCCCTCCTATTCAAGTGATTTGAATGTATTCCATAGAGGGTCCCGTGATTATTTCTTCCATCATGAAAAGGACCCGTGGGGAGTGTTCGCAGACCAAGATGATTGTGTCTGGGGGCCTTATGATGTCGCCGTAAAACAAGGACACTTGTGATATTTGTGAGACCTAGGTTTATATGTTCACTGGAACATATCTGCGGGCACCAGTATGGGTGCCTCATGCATTTCAGGATTATTTTATCATGTCGCATAAGGTTTCATAGCTCATGTGATCAGGTGATTTGAGGGGATTCCTTAAAAGAGATTCTAAGATCATTCACAAGGGTCTAGTATGTGATCACATGATCATATTAAGATCACATGGTGGGTTCTCCAGAATTCACCCTATAGTGAATTCCTGTGCGAGGAACCTCTTTTATTACCTGGAGGAGTTCTCCGAAGGTGGTGGTCGGTGACTCTATCCTCCGGTGTTTCTCTATACTTCCCCTTTATTTTTGGAGATTCTTTTCCTCTCCCTCACCTGTGTCTGTTTTTCAGAATGGGAGGGGGTTTATATAGGCCGTATACTGTCGAATATCCTGCCTCTTTTCATGGAATGAGGACGTGTGTATCGGTTGATGCGGTGAAGATCTCATCAGATGATCTTTATTCGCGACGCCGCATGATTATTTCATATGATCATGCAACACCTTTTTTTACCTTTGTTTCATCGTGTGACCCTAAAAATTCCGAGTTAAATTGAATGAAAATACTGAAGTAGGATCGATTGCAGTGGAAAACTCAATCGCGCACATGCAGATCACTTGAGGTGATCACAACCACATAAACACAGCAGAACAAACTGGTATTATTTCTTCTCAATGGAATTCATATTATTACAACGCATAATAATAAACCCTATTTATAGGGATACAAATCACACAACAAAATCAAATATAGAAAATAAAAGTCTATGATTGGTTGTAGCAGGTGCCTCACAAGTATCCGGATCCACACACATCATGTTGTCCTTGTTTGAATTCCTCATGCCTCCATTCCAACAGTGAGGTAGGTTCCCACCATGGAAAAAAAAGTATAACTTCCAACATCCCCCCTTAAAATTGTTTTATCATGATCCAAAAAATTTCATCATATCTAGGTGGGTAACCAATGGGTATAATGACTTTCTCATAGTCATGAGCTGTAGTATAATCAAAATCCCATGCAACGGTATATAAGCAGATCACTAGAGGTGATCGCAGGAACAAAATATCAGCAGCATGAAACAAATTGGATTTTATTTCTTCGATATGGAATTCTTCCACCTTCTACTCTTCTAGGATTATATTCTTATTCACGAAACCCTCTGTCTTGAGTTTGGGTTCTTTAAAATGTCCCCCTTACTACGGGACTTCTCCGGGACTCATATGCATTGGAATGTGGTGTCACATTTCATCACCAGAGGAACTAACACAAGGATTTGATGCTTCAATACTGAACTGGTGGATGGCCCACCAGATACTACGTCAACGTAGGTCTCAAATTTCAGGAAGACTTCTTCATTTTAGAGAAACTCTAGTTTTTCAATGCCTTTATGGAAGATTTCTGCGATAGAGAGAAAATCCATTTCTTCAACTACTTTAGGTGCATATGGTTTATTCATATTTAGTATAATAGACTAAGTCCCTCCTTCATCATCGTCAATGTTTGGAAATAAGTCAAATGGATCGATGAAATTGAATTCAATATCCCAAAAAGTCATTTATTTGGATAGTGGAAATTGCAATTTTTTTCAAAATTACAACCGACAAGGATTGCAGAGGGTCTTGAATTTTTTTTAATAGTAGAAGGCAAATGAAGTGAGAATAGTATTTTTTTTATGACCAAATTGACTATGGTATTATGTCCTGGGAGTCTCACAAAGGTAAAAGGAATTTTTTTTGTGGTGAAATGGTGATGGTATGGAGGATATCAAAGGGACAAAGGGATATTTTTTTAAAGAGAAATTGACATAGTGGGAGACAAAAAAAGTGAGATGCACATGCACACTTTCCAAAAGTGGTGTGAAAATTTTCAAAATAAAGACAATTAATACCACCATTTTTGTTTTTAATGAAAAAATGAGATGTAAAGGGAAAATGGGGGGGGGGAATTATCAAACACAGATTATAAGTAGTTGGGGCTATTCATCGTCTTCTTCAGCTGCTGAAAATCAAAGAACCAGGAACCTTATCGCCACTACAACAGATGGATTGAGAAAACAAACCATGGATCTATGTACTCTCAACTCACCTTTGAACCTTATTTTGTAGTGGAAGTGGAAGTGAATCTCACAATCACTTCTTCAACCTCCTTTTATACCACTGAAGGAGGATCGATTGTAGTGGTAAACTCAACCGCACTCACGCAGATCACTTGAGGTGATCACAACCACATAAACACAGCAGAACAAACTGGTATTATTTCTTATCACTAGAATTCATATTCTTACAATTCATAACAATAATCCCTATTTGTAGGGATACAAATGATACAAAAAAATAAAATATAGAAAATAAAATTCCACAGTTGGTTGTAGCAGGTTCCACCCAAGCATCTAGATCCACACACGTCAAGTTGTATTTGTTTGAATTCCTCAAACCTCCATTCCAATAGTGAGGTAGGTTCCATCCATGGAAAAACAATTTTAACTTCCAAAAAATACTTGGAGGTGAAAGGGGTTCACATTCGTAAAATGACTGGTGATGCCTTCAACCTTCGTTCTTGGTTCAGTCACATAATCAAAGAATGATTATGCAACATCCTCAATCACTATTGGGGGAACATGCAGAAGAAACCCGTTCTCACATCTTAGGTATCATGGTGGCTTCTATTGGGTGTCTCAGTCTCATGGTTATTAGCAAAGGGTTGGCGGTGGCAACCCTAGTGATCAACGCATGATCACTCGACCATCTTTGAGTCACCATGTTTTATCACCAGCATCGGGGAGCGTTGAAAAAGTGGGAGGTTGAAGACGATGACCATGCGGTGCACCAGAGCATTTGATTTGAACTTGTAGTCCACAGGATTGAGACAAATGGTTGGAATCAGTGTAAGATGTGATTGGATACCACATATCATCAAGTGGCTTGATCAGAGGACCCTGATTCGATCTCACAAAAAAAAAATGTTTCCCCATAATGATCTCTCACTACGCTTCTCCTATAGTATAAAATTCATTCCTTGGATTCCTTTTGTTCGATCTGGTAATTGGATCATCACCCATACCATCTTAAACACTTTCCGTCAGTGGGGTCCACCCCCACCTTTTCCCAAACTATGTTCTTCAGGAGCTATGTTCCTCCACTTGTCCACTGGTTGGCCTAGACTGACTCCCATGGGCTTGGTCAACCTATGGTATCACATGATCCATTGGTTGAATCAGCCTATTGTTGACTGGTGGCTATACTTCTTTTTGGATAAGGGTGGTATCAAAACTAAGAATTAAATTCTTAGCAAAGAGTCCCAAAGTTATCCCCCTTAAATCCTCAATCCTTTATGTATGCCATTTCCAATTTATTATTCCATGGTCTTCAAATATTCAATGAAGAAGTCTGAAATACACAAATATTAGTGCCAAACCCCCCCCCCCCCTAGAAAAAGATTCATTGGAATGAACGAATCCGATTCTATGGTAAACATAGATCACTTTTCCTATCTTATGATCCGTGGTACTAAACTCCCTGAGAGGATCTATCCTGAGTATGTATGATGGAATTTTAAGCATTATGAAGATGATACATCTGGCCTCAACTGCTCACCTAAATACAATATAGCAAGTAGATTTTACATGGGGCATGGATACCCTGAAGTTGGGATATATATCCATTATAGAATAGAAAAATGATTGGATGTAAATGACATGTGGATGTATCCGAAGTAAAATAATTGGATGTCTCCACATATCCCATGAGGATGGGAATCAAGCCTCATGAAGTTCTGAAACATACCACTATGTAGATAAGACACATGCATAAGGATACATAGGTTCATGGTTAGAGAACTCTATAATGATTTTCCTTTTGTGGATCTAGATAATATGTATGAGGGGGAATGTTAATTTTCTACAATGAAATCCTGGGAAAAGATCCATGCCTTAGTAGAGATGTTTATTAGACCTTCCACGATATCCATCCTTTATGTGTAACACCAAAAAAATCTGATCCTGTAGATTTTACTTCTTGACTTCCAATAGGTTTCTCTCTGAGGAATGTTCATGGATTCCCACAAAAATTAAATTCTCTATTGATGAACCTACTCCAGTAGTCCTGAGAGCATCTCATATACAAGGACCGTTTGGAGGTCGTATCCTTCCTGAATTCTATAACTTGTTCATAAGTCATGAAACTTAGTGAGAATGGATTGATTTTTCCGAGTCCATATGATGGACCCCAATAGATTTTTATCTCTTTATTTTTTTCACCCCAACTTTTTTTAAGCTTCAAATGGGGATGACTTAGAAGGAATTGACTTGGATTATAATCAGGATGCATTTTTATAGGTTTTTGACATGACAAGTCTCTGTTCCTCTTCTAATTCATAGATGCTCCATATTTCCTAGATCACACAAAGTGCATGTCCGGTGAGTGGAGATTCAAAATTTTTCCAGGATGTCCTTATCAGGTTTTCATCTTAGAGAGTATCATTTATTTTATAGTTTTAAGGTTTTTCAAGTTAGACCAGCATTGTGCTATAGTTTAGGGTCTTTAAGCTCAAACCTTTGGTGTAATGTGGTTTAAGGTCTTATAGATGAGACCTTTTCATAATTTGGGCTGGAAGACTAGGGATGACCCAAAACACTATGGGGGTGTGAAGCATTGCCATGGTACTTCTATGGATCATGAGGATTGGAGTTACTTTTATGTAATGAGGAGATAACTTTGGTTGGTAGGTTAAATCCCTTATTCATCGATATCATGGCTAAAAAAGTTGATATTCACTATTTTACATAGGCTATGGGAGGTTTATGGAAGGAGGTATGGTTGTGGGTGAAATACTAGGGAAGTATGGACCACCTAGATAGTTGGAATGTGGGTGATGTAAATCACAACCCAGAAGTTTGAGTCAAGTCATATGGAATGAGGTAGACATGTTAGGTATGTCCCTTAACACTATGGGGTGTCAATTTCTACCACAGTGTTGCTAAGTCTCACAAGGATTCGAAATCCCTTTATGTTGGGCTAAGATGTCTCTGGTTAGTGGGTCTGAGCCCCTCTGTGTTAGTAGCATGGCTGAACTAAGAGATCTTTTTTCATTTCTAGGGGATATGAAATATTTTCCAAGACATAAACATCTAGATGATGATGTTGGGTATGGAAGGAAGGCTATCCAAGATAGGTTATGAAACCCTAGGTCAACTTAGCTCCAACCGAACTGCTCGAGCCCTATGCCATGTGGTTTTGAATAATGAGGTGTGGTCCACCAAAAGGTTCAAGAATATAGGGTCACATTCCAACCTTGATAAAGGGTAAAAAACATGGTGATGCAATGTCGAGGATATCAGATCCACTTGAATAGTTTGATACGAAGATTTTAAATCATAGACCAAAGTGGCCATCTCATGAGGAAGGTATGGGATAGTCACATCAGGGATATATTAAAACACAATGGGATGTTGAGTTTTTTCACGATGATGCCAAGCTCATAAGAATCAGAAATACCTTTATGTTGGGCCAAGATGTCTCTGGTCGGTGGGTCTAAGTCCATCTACATCAGTAACATGGATGAGCTGAGAGATCTATTTTCTTCTTCAAGGGAAATGAAAGGTTTTTAAAGAACTGAGACGCTTTAGATCATCAAGTTGGATTTGTGGAAAATTTATGATCCATGAAGGGTTTAAGCACCCTAAAAGTTGTTCTAGTAACTTTAAAACATATTCTCATGGTGATGATATGTGAAAAATAATTTCTCTAATTTTTCCCTGGACCAGGGGGTTCAGTGAGCATAGAATGGATTTTACTAGGGCTACAGAGTAGACCCTATGAAATTTATTCCTTATTTATTTGTCCCCTAATTTTTTCCTAAACTATAGGGATGAAGAGTTTTATGTATATAGACTTTAATTTTTATTAAGTCACCCTTTGTGGGTTTTCAACTTGATAATTTATGTGTCTCTTTTCTAGTAGTTTAAGGTCTTTTGATTTGGACCATTATAGGCTAGAGTTTAAGGTCATACAACTTTGACCAACGTGTGGATAGTTTAAGGTCATGAATCACATGGACCTAGTACGAGAGATGTTACACAAGAGCCTAATTTGGATACCCAGAGTCAAGAGCATTCCAACATATTTCCAAGTGGAGGAAAGAGATGTTGTAAACCACGGCTTGAGTTCCCCGAATCATGAGAAATGTTATGGGACAATCATTCTGGGGATAACCTAAAATAGAATGGGGTGATAGGTTCCATCGTGGTGAATTCAAGCTCACAATAATTAGGAGGCCCTTTTTATTGGACCAATATGTCACCAATTGGTGGGTCTAAATCCTTTTTTCATCGATATCATGGCCAACCGAGTTATCTCTTTTTCACTTTTCTAGGGAAATGAAAGGATTGTGACAATATAATGTATACAATACATGATGTTTGGCACATGGATTGAGGTAATTTTAAAAGATAGTGGAAGCACCCTATACTCTGGTTGACTGGGGTAAGTCTCTTGTGGTCCTTTGATAAGGAATAAAAAATGGTAGATGGTCTGCATAGTTTATCATCATATAGTAGGGATGTTTTTTGTGTAGTTTTAATATCATGTGACCAAGATGTTTGTCACGCAGTTTAAATTCATGCAGTAAGGATGTATTTCCATGCAGTTTAAAATAATACGGTAAGGACATAGGAACCGACATGAAAAGTTGTAATGTTGTAGTTGGGCCCAAAGATAGGAGCTTGGGTGTCACTATGTATGCCATGAAAATTAGAATCAACCACACATCGTTCTGGATAGTTGTGTAGTTTAATGTCTTGTGGTGAGGATGAATGTTGTGATACATCTTATTGTCATGTGGCTAGTATGATGCGACATAGTATAATGTCATGTTGTAGGGACATGTTTGGATTGTTTATGGTCATGTATATTAGACCATAAGATTGAGTTCCTAACATGGAGACACACAGTGTGGTGCCATGAAGAAAACTGGCATGAATAAGGACCAAATGGGTCTTGTCCACACTATGCACCTTTCTAGGAAAACTCATGCCAAAGGGACAAAAAAGGTTATACCTACGGCTAGGATCGAAGATGAAATGTATGGGGGTCACTACATATCTCATGGAGATAATAATCAAGACACACACAGTTTTGGGAAAAGAAATATTCTATGCAGGTCTGGCCCATACATAGAGGATGGTATTATCTCTACTGATAGTTTCAACTGAGACTAGGAATGGAGATCCAGGCATCACTATGTATCATGTATAGATAGGAATCAAGCTACACATATTTCTTGAAGTTACATTCAATTTAACGTGATACAGTGAGGATAGAGGTGGATCGAAGTGAATGGGTGGGGATATCATGGTTGGGCCCAAGTATAGAAGCCTGGGCGTCACTACATATCTCATGAGGATGAGAATCAAACCACACGTAGTTCTTGGAGGACCATACAGTTTTAATGTCGTGTGATAAAGACATCGACCATGCAGTTTAACATCATTCAACAAGGACTTATGGAATTCCTTTTATGGTCATTCACTCAAGAGTATAATGGATATATTGTATACCTCTATGCCTTTCTTGTTATGGTATTTCCCTACCATAATACGTAATATCAAGTGAGCTATGTTCGATGTGAGAAACAAGGAGCGGCATGGGTTCCCCTATAATAAAAAGACAAAAGAGGGGTATAACATGAGAAATTTTTGTGATTCAATGGCTAGTCCAAGATAGAGGATCAAGGCATCCCAATGTATCCCATTGGGAATGAGAATCAAGTCATACATAGTTCTAGAGAAACCATGTATTTTAATATCATGCAGAAAGGACATCGACCATGCAGTTTAAAGTCATGCGGCAAGAATGGTGGATTACCCAACATGAAGGAGAATGGGATTTGTGGATCTGTATAGTTTTCTGTTAGGTGGTAAGGAAATTGTCCATAAATTTTAATGTATTATAGTAAGGACGAACTTCATATAGTTTAACGTCATGTTGTAAGGACAATTTCCATGCAGTTTAACATCTTGTGGTAAGGATTTTGGTTGTGCAGTTTAACGTCATGCGGTAAGGATGAAAAGGTGACTCGACATGATGGGGAAAGTTATTGCTATGTGCAGTTTTATGTCATGTGGTAAGGACATTGGATCACTTACCGTGAAAGAAATATAATCTTATGGATGGACCGAGAGGTTTGGGAATCACTACTTATCCTGTGATGACATGAATCAAGGTATACGTAGTTATTAGGAAACAATGTAGTTTAATATCTTGTGGTAAATATGTAAAAGGGGTAGTACCTTCAAAGGGGTATGTATAACATGACCAGATATAACTTGATGTGAATAAGCACCAAGAAGTCCCATGTCATGTTATATGTTCCCAAGGAAGGCCTGTGGCCGACCCCAAAAACGAAGTGTTTGGGCCTCACTATGTATCCCATAAGGATGTGAATCAAACTGTACGTAGTTCTAGAATGTCAGTGCGGTAAGAGACTGACACCATCAATGGTTCTTCTCTCAGAAGAGATCCATATGAATGTATAGTTTTATGTCCTATAAGGGACATCAACTGTACAGTTTAACTTCATGCGATGAGGAATCTTTGGGACGAAAATGAGCTTACCTCAAGCCTTCATGCCTTGTTTGGTGTGGGGAGACCCCTACCAGAATTCATAAGCTTGTGTGAGCTATGGTTGGTGTGATAAACAAGGAACACCAAGGGTTCATTTCACCATTTATAGGCAATGAAGGATAGGAGATGAGTATTTTACGTTGTGTGGAAGCTAAGCCAATATATAAGATCAAGGCATCCCTACGTATCTCATTGAAAATGAGAATTAATCCATACTTAGTTCTAGAAGAATTGGGCAGTTTAACGTCATGCAACAAGGATGTGATCCAAGCAGTTTAATTTCTTGTGGTAAGTAAGAGCTCTTTATAGTTTAACGTCGTGTGTTATAGATGATGTCTATGTAGTTTAACATATTGAAGTATGAACTATGGTCCATGTACTTTAATGTATTACAGTAAGGATGAACTTCCATATAGTTTAATGTCATGTGTTCATTATGAATTCAAGGGATTACTCTGATGTGGATTCTTGTTCTGAAAGAGCTTGGAAAAATCTAATTAATATTACATGAGTCTCGAGATATTTAAACACTATCAAGCCTGTAGGTACATGTTCCTCCAAATGATATTTGAAGACAACGTAGCTTTCTATTGCCTGCCCGAGACATCGATGGTAGGGGTAATAGTAATCATGGCCTATAAACCATACCTCATATAGATTTCTCATTTTTTGGAGTTCCATCAAACTGTTTCCATGGAATAGAAAAAATATTTGGATACATTCTTTTCCTGGAAAGAATATGGTTTTTGAAATATTGATTTGAAATACAGTCACTAATCCTTTGGAGGCGGGAAACTAATGCTCTACTAGACAAATGGTGCATCCTATTCAGAGATGTCGAGTGGCTAGAGTGGGGATTTAGGTGTTGGTGGTTCCAATATTTCCATGTCAATATTCACATGAATCCATTATTTAAAGGAAAATCAACCTCCTATGGTATTCCTGAGGTGTCAATGGTAGGAGAAATAGATATCATTGCCTACCAACCCTACCTTGCTTAGCTTTCTCACCATCAGAAGCTCTATCAAACCATTATCCATGGAATAATCTAAATACCTTGGAACATGTTTTCCTCAGAAGGAATATACTTTTTTTCTACATGTCTTTAAGAGATGGGAGACTAGACCATTTCTCCCCCTATTACCTATTCCTCCATTGTTGTGAGAATATAGACGAGTCTGGAGTTTGGGGTATAGAGTCCTAGTCTCTATTAATCCGGGGGTGGGTTTTGGAACTTTGGGGGTCTTGGTTGATGCATAAACATACCACATATTAAAATATCCCAACTCTCTTGAGGGTTTTGTGGCGACACTTGAGGTTAGATTGTTTCCAAAATCTCCCCAATGGGGAGGTGGAACATTATGACATGCCCCTAGCCATGCAGGCTGGGGTGAGGTGGAGAAACATTTGGATCTTTCCTGATGAGGGGATGATGAATATAAAAATTCCCCCAACCTTGCAGGTTGGGGAACTTCACTACAAGGCGAGATTTCATAAGTAGATTCACACACATCATCCCTAGGTTAAGATATCAAGGGTATTCCCACGATTATCTCCCAAAGACCTCCATTATCTCATTGGAGTTGAGCGATCTTATCTTCTAAAGAAACTGCCTTGTCATCATCAAGGGGTCGGCTAGCAGAATCCATGAAAACACCCCTTCCTCTATCAGTGGCATGGTAAATGGATGATGATGGGGGTTCCGATGTGGATCCCAGGGACTAAATCCACTACTAATACTATCTATACAATCCATTGTCCTGACCTTCTGAAATACCAGCACAATCGGTAACACCTCCTATAGAGGCCTTGAGGATACTAGTGAGCCATTTTATTCTTGCTCCAATAGCCAGAGATTGTCGAAACTCCCATAACTCAAATGGCTGCAGGCTGGTGCTCCTCGTTAATGGAGCATCTTGTTTGATGGTTTGATGACCGATATACAGTTTGATGGTTTGATTCCGATGATGAAGATGACCCTAAGTTAAAATATGGTGAAAATTCCCCCATACCAATAGCCTGGGGTGTTCCCTAGGGTTTTGTAGTCACCATGGTTAACTGAGATGAAGTTGGAGGTTCCTGAACGACAGTGATCCAGGATTGATCCTAGGCCACATTTGAGACACACCGATGGACCATAGTCAGATTGGTAGTAGCAGAGGTATGATCCTTCTCTGGAGCTGCATTGTCTGGATATCCCAGATGGGCTCTCATGTTGGGTGCCCTGTCCTAGAGAGTTGGTGTAGGTATATCCTTCTCTATATCTCATTGTGTAATCACGACTGTATTTCGGAAATGATGATCATAAAGGATGGAAGACCTCCTAGGGATCTCCTAGGTGATTGATTTTCCATGCTAACCATCTTTATCCACTTCCCCAGCATAGGGAAGGTGTATGTTACTTCATTCCAAAAATAGGTACCTGAAGCGGTTGAACATTGTAATAAGGGTCACTTACTCTCCCACAGCATATCGTGGAAAATATGGAATGTGGGGACTCATCCTTCAAATTATTTCATGAGACGATTCCTGAGTCATGATAGAGTTGTTGATGCGGAACTCCCGACCCAAGACATTCACAAATCAATGTTAGAAGCGGTGTGTTGGTGATAACATACATCGAGGCCTCAAGGACAAAGCATCTTTTCCAATGATCTCAAGATATGCCAACACATTTGAGGATATCGTTTTGAATGTAAGGAATCTTAGTAAGTCTTTCACAATTAAAGGATAAAGAGGTGATCACTTGTTTTTACCTGAGGTCTAGTGCTATCAAAATAAACATGTAAGGTCTACTATATTTTTGTGCGACATGTACAACATAAACCGGACTGATGGGCACTAGTGAAATTTATCCTTTTTGACCCATGAAAGGGATGACATGGTTGAAGGAATTCATGTCAGGTTCACCATTTTTTCGTTAGGAAATATGGTGTGGAATGGGTTTTGCTCATCTTGTTACCATTGTCACTATTCCCTAAAACTCTCAATGGTTCCCCCATCCATAGCTGGGTACATACCTTCTTTACAAAGGCCAATGGTCATCTGGGTTTTCAGGCCTAGTGAATCTTGGGGACTAAAATTGGTTGAGAGGATGGGAGGTTGGGCTCATATGACCCTTTTGGGGGGAATTGTTTCTGACTTTGAGATTCTATTATAGATTTAAGCTATGTTTGTGAAATCCTTCATAGACCCTAATACATTAATGGTTACCACTGTGTCAATGGATAGATTAAGAACATCTATCGATAAGGACTATTGTGTTTATATAACTGGTTCTATATTAATCTCTTATTTAATTATGATTATTTGGACCATTGTTATGCTTGAGCAATATTGAGTTTACTATTACTCAGGGAGATGGATGGTGTCTTGGAAATACAATTCAACTTCTACAAGGTGTTCTACGTATCATATGAAAACTAGAATTAAAACCCACGTAGTTCATTTGACATAGTTTAAGGTCGTATGACTAGACCCATACACGCAGTTTAACTTCATATAGTAAGGATGTGAATATAAATCTCTAACCTTGATGAGGTGTCCATTGTATCCTATTTAATACAAGAATCAACGTCTATGTAGTTCTTAAGACGAGTGTCTGCATCATGAGTGATATGAAAATAGAGGCCTTAGGTGGGACTTATGCATATGAGACTTCCCTGGATTGCTTCTACAAGAATGTTTTCCCTTTGAGATGTGAGGGGATGTAATCAGACTTACATCCCAATGGTGAAGGTCCCGTCTTTGGGGAGTTCCCATCATACTATTAACACAATCATCACTGATCCCTAATCCCACATGGGCCCTAATCGGTGTGAAAAACAAGAGATAATTATGGATTGGACACATTACATGAGATCATATCTATAAAGTTCTTATACATTAAAGTTTCCCTTTGAGAGGAATGATCACCTATCTCATGGAGGATATGGTATGAAGCTCGGGCCTTGAGAAGGATTCCTACGTATCCTGGTTATGGAGGGAATCATAGTTCTAGTGGTTCAATTCATCCTAAACCCACTAATGGGTTTGAGTCACTTAAGGGCATGGTAGGGGATTATAATGATGCTCATGCATGAGTCCTATTCTCATCCGCTGATGGAAGAGGAAGATTGGAAGACATATGGGAGGATTTACTCCTATAAGTTGGAGAAAAAATAGAATGGGAAGAAACTTATGATATGGTGGATGAATATTGGATATCAGGACTTAAGAAGGATTCATATGTATCACAGTTATGGCAGGAATCAGAGTTCTTGTAGTTCATTTGGTCCCTCAACCCGCTGATGAGTTAAGGTGGATAATCACACTTGGAGACATTATGGTTGTCCTCAAGATTTCAAGAATGTTAGGGGTCTTATACCAATATGGAGGCCATATTTATCGAGGAAATATTATATTATGCTAGTAGATGGGGCTTATATACTGAGGTCGCCCGATTGGTGCACTCATATCATTCCATTAGTCGGGAATTACACTATGAGGCTGCCCGTTTCGTCGGGGCTTACACTATGAGGTTGTTGTTTGGTCAACTCATTCTTTATCCTCTGGTGGGTCGAAGAGAGGTGGTGATGACAATGACGATCTATCTGAGAGTGTGATATCAATAGTGTCACATGAGTTCATGAACCTAGATCATAAAGGAAATTTCCCTAAAAAAGGGGGATATGGATGAAGATTCTTAGCCTAGATCCACATGGCATGAGTCCAAGCAGGCATGCCGGAAAAAGTGGGAATGTTATAAGGAATTTTCCTGACATGTCTTGGTCATCTACTTGGAAGGTATAGATTGTTTTCTCGATATGTTGGTAAATCAATATGATGTGGAAAAACATCCAAGGGTATCTTCCACATCAATTATCACGCCTTGGATGTCTCTATATGGGTGGAGTAGACATGTCAAAGATGCTTTGCATGACCATAGCTAGCATGTCTGGGGACTCACGCATGATCAACCAGCTTGTCTCGAATGCCTTCACCTAATCAAATAGAACATTTATGGGGTCTTATGCATGATCAATTGACTTATCTCAGATGTATTTTCCTAATCAAGGTGGAAATGTTTAGGTCTTGCGCATGATCCAATGATTCTTTGCATGACCAGGATAGACATGTCTGGATGACTTGTTAGGAGGTCTTGAGATGCTACATTATAAAATTCATAGGTGAATCACATATCTTGTAGTGACCATGAACACCTCTCTCCTCCCCCTTTCGATCTCCTCTATTTTATGTGACAATGTTTTGGAGTCAAGCAAGATTTCATGAGTAATGTATATGATTTTTACTCGATTTTTCGATGATGCCTCACGTGACCAATATGGGTCATATGGAGAGTATGTGAATATGTAAAGGATAGATCTATGTGTATATCTATGGAGAACTTTGGGTTTCTCGGATATACCTGAGGACTTCCATGCGGTGAAGCGGACATGTCTAGGGTCCTATCCTCGGGCTGTTGCATGTCAATATGGACATGTTTACGTAAAATCACATGATCCTTCTAACACGTCGATAACTCCTTCACAAGATCATCCAGACATGTCTAGGGATTGCCTTGTGGCCATGAGGATGTGTTAAGGGGGTGTCGTCTAATAAATTTGGGTTTCCCTATGGGTCATCACATGACCATGGTGACATGTCGAAGGGTTGTTGCGAGACCTACCCGACTTGTCTGAGGCTTGCCTTGTGATCAAAATGGAATGTCCAAGGTTCCCTATGGATGCCACAAGACCATCAAAGGCTCTCGCGATCACATGTCCTTGAACTATATATTTATGCGGTAGGATCTCAAGGATATGATTAAGGTCTTTTGTCCATTTATATTCCGCAATTATTCATCCAAAGGGGTTATGAATTAAGTCCGTCTAGAAAATATTTTCCTAGTAAGAGGGATGCATGGATATGAGAAGGGGCTACCCAAGGACTTTTGGGTGTGCCAAGGCCGCATGCATGTGTGAGGGGTATTCTGTTCAAAGGAGCTGCATGACGCTTGTCCACCCACAGGATTGCATGTCTTCAGTCACAGTCTTGCGATCGGCCCAGTGCTTATACACAGGGGTTGTATATCAAAACCTCCATGTGCATTGGTAAAGGAATGAATCACCTGGTGAGGGGTGCATGGCCCGTGGGTGGCATAACCTCAATGTTTTTCTTCATGCAAAGGGTTTATATGGAGATCCCTCATGTCGAGGCAGCCACTTCTAAGGATGTATGTGGATGTTACGAGGCACAAGGTACTCTTGCATGACCACAGATTTGTGAAAAAATCTCAAGCCTATAGGAGGATGCCATTTGAATAGCATGCCCTCCCAATGGGGTCTTGCGATGGGCCCTATCATCATGCACGAGGGGTTGTGTACCACAGCATGTGCACGTATGGGTAAAGGAAGGCCATGCACTATAAAGGGCGGATGTCATATTAGGTGCTCGTTCCGAAGTAAGAAGGCCCATTGCGCGACTTGGAGTGTCTCCACTTGGCACCTTATGGAAAAGGGGCGCTTGCCTGATCTTCATCTATACACCTCATGATTCCATGATCAATCATTCGGGTGCATGATCTCCAAAGGATCACATGAAGGACCTTGCAAACACATATACGGGTTGCACCCTAGTCCGCATAGTCGAGGGTTGTCTTTGTACTGGGCCTCCTGGAGCCTCGCGTGTTTGAGGGTGTATAAGGTCATCACTTATGCGGGACACCCGTATCAGGGACTATCTATCTTGATCATTCAAAGCTAGGGATGGAATCCCTTATGATCAAAGGTTCACAATACCATAAGGCCAACCTATTCATGTGATTCATATGTCTTCAACATAGGGTCCCACGATGATTTGTTCCATCACACCAAGGACTTGTGGGGAGTGTTCCTGAGCCAATTTGATCGTGTTCAGGGGCCTCGTGATGTCACCATAAGACAAGGATGCTCGTGGTATTTGCGAGAACAGGTTTATATGTTCATATGAACATATCTACGGGCACCAGTATGGGTGAGTCATGCATTCCAGGACTGGTGTTATCGTGGAGTTTTTCTTAATACATTTTTTTTAAAAAATATTTTTCAAAAAACCATTAGGGAAGTTTTTTTTCAAAATGCACCCTAAAGGCGGCACCTCGGATGTCGCCTTTGCATTACGGGAAAAGGCGGCATCGCGGATGCCGCCTTTTCATTCCGGGAAAAGGCGGCATCATGGATGCCGCCTTTGCACTGCGGGGGAAAGGCGTCATCCCCGATGCCGCCTTTCACCTAATTTTTTTTTATTTTGTTTTGTTTTGTTTTGTTTATATATATAAAAAAAACTATAAATTTTTTTAGAATTTATCCGCTATTTTAAATCCAGCAGTACTTCCATTACAACATTCTGGGTTCTGATAGAACCTCTCACCCAGAGCTCCCTTTTATAATAGATCTTACCCTAAAAATCATTCTGCATTTCCGATGTGGGATTCTCGTTCTTCCTTTCCTGCGCAGAACATTCTGCATTTCCGACGTGAGATTCTATTTCAAGTACTCTACTTTGAAAGACTATAAAATATAAACTATAAGACCAATATAAATTAAACTTAAAACATGGATTAAACATATAAAAAATAGTTGAAAACAAAAATAATTTCATAAAAATGATGATAGAAAATAATTTATAAGCTTTCAAAACCACATACTTGAAACTTAAAAAGTTTCAAGTACGTGAATTTAGAAGCCTATAAACTATAAAATACAAGACCAATATAAATGAAACTTAATACATGTATTAAACATATAATAAATAATTGAAAATAAAAAGAATTTTGTAAAAAATTTCTATGAAATGTAATTTATATGCTTTCAAAACCGCTTATTTGAAACTAAAAAATGTTCCAAGTACGTGACTTTGAAATACAATAAAATATAAACTATAAGACCGATATAAATGAAACTTAAAACATGGAATAAACATATAACAACTAGTTGAAAATAAAAACAAAATCGTAAAAAATGTTCATGAAAAATAATTTATAACCTTTCAAAACCGCTTACTTGAATCTTAAAATTGATTCAAGTATGTCGCTTTGAAATACTATAAAATATAAACTATAAAACCAATATAATTTAAAGTTAACACATGTATTAAACATATAATAAATTATTAAAGTATTAAATTAATATTATTAATAATTAATTATATAATAATTAATTAGTTAAATAGTAATTATTAATAATTAAGTATATAATAATTAACCAATTAATTAGTAATATAATGACTTTTAATTATTACAATTTAACAATTATAATGAAAAATTATAATTTATAACTATATTACTAATTAACTAATTAACTGTTATATAATTAATAATTATATTACCAATTAACTAATTAATTATTATATAATAATTTTTAATAAATACTAATTAATAATTATTATGAATAATTATAATTTATAATTATATTACTAATTAACTAATTATAAAAAGAGCATCAACTCTATCTTTCTCCATAAATTAACTAATTAACTATTTATATATTTAATAATTATATTACTAATTAAATAATTAATTATTATATAATTAATGATTAATAATTACTGATTAAATGACTACAAATTATATAATTAATAATTATATTACTAATTAACTAATTAATTTTTATATAATTAATAATTATATTACTAAGTAACTAATTAATTATTAAATAATTAACTAATTATATTACTAATTAACTAATTATATTACTAATTAACTAATTAATTATAATATAATTAATTATTAATAATTACTAATTAACTAACTAATTCTTATATAATTAATAGTTATATAATTGAAATTTTCATGATGTTTGTATATATTCTTAACTCAGATATATAGATAAAATCTTGTTTTGATAGGACTGTTAATAATGAACTCGGATTTTTGATGTGATTGAATTTTTTTATCTATCTGCAAATCCAACTCTATAAATCAGGTTTTATTCTAGTTATATGATATATATTTTGTCATATTATTTGAGTTTTTTAGGCTTGACACATGTGTTTATATCATATAGTATGTGCTATTTGTACTTTATTAAACATATGTTATGTGTTTACATCAATAAAAACACTAATATTTTATAAACATGTGTTATAAATATTAAGAGAACATATGTAAGTAATGTTATCATTATATATATATATATATATATATATATATATAACATATTTGTTAACATGATATATTTAATGATAACTCTGAACAAACTCTGCTATTTTCAAAGGGTGGTGACAAACTCTAATGTATTTGAGTGATGCTAAATAATGATTTTCTATCCAAATAAAATAAAGCATGAATTAGTCTCATATGTAAATAAATAAACGACCACAATTATTAAAAAATCTAAATCAAAACACAAATTAAGTCTTTTAAGAATGCATACACCTACAAAATAATATACATGCTATTAGGGGTAGAGATTTGAGGCAACTTCTCATGGTGTACACCCTTGGTAATATCCAGTGTAGTTTAAATCAAGGTTTTTTAGTTAAAGAGTCCCTTAACTCGATTCTGGCACGTCAAATATGTTCTTTATATTCCATAATAATAAAATTATGTTAGTTTTATAATTTCTTATTAACTATATTCATGTTCGTTATTACATTTATATCACTTAGTATAATTTTATAAACAATTACTTAATTATTTAAATGCACTTTGGGTATTTCGATGACATTAGTTTCATAATTTCAAAATGACTATGGTAATTGGGATATGGTCATAAATGTATTTAATAAACCATATAAAGAATAATAATAATTTCATTATTATAATTTTTATAAAAAAATTATACTTTTAAATTAAACCATTTCACATAGTTATGAAAAATGAATTATTTTACAATCTTGGAGATTTTAGGTCATATGTATGCATGAGTAACGTTTCCAATTTCAAAGTAACGTACATAAAACATTTTTAGTCTTCTATTTTATGTTTTATGGTCTTTCAAAGTCATATACTTGAAACATGTTTTAGTTTCAAGTAGGCGGTTTTGAAAGCTTATAAATTATTTTTCATCAACATTTTTTAGGAAATTCCTTTGGTTTTCAATTATTTCTTATATGTTTAATCATTATTTTTTATGTTTCATTTATATTGGTGTTATATTTTATATTTTATAGTCTTTCGAATTCACGTACTTGAAACATTTTTTAGTTTCAAATAAGCAGTTTTGAAAGATTATAAATTACTTTTCATCAAATTTTTTTTGGATTTTTTTTTGTTTTCAACTATTTATTATATGTTTAATCCATGTATTAAGTTTCATTTATATCAGTTTTATAGTTTATATTTTATAGTATTTCAAAGCGACATACTTTAATCATTTTTAGGTTTCATGTAGGTGGTTTTGAAAGCTTATAAATTAATTTTCATGAACATTTTTTAGGAAAATCATTTTGTTTTCAACTATTTGTTATATATTTATTCCATGCTTTAAGTTTCATTTATATAGGTATTATAGTTTATATTTTATTGAATTTCAAAGTCACGCACTCGAAACATTTTTTAGTTTCAAGTATGCGGTTTTGAAAGCTTATATATTATTTTCTATCAAAATTTTTTATGAAATTATTTTTATTTTCAACTATTTGTTATATGTTTAATCCATGTAATAAGTTTCATTTATATTGGTCTTGTAGTTTATATTTTATTGGCTTCTAAATTCACGTACTTGAAACTTTTTAAGTTTCAAGTAAGCGGTTTTGAAAGGTTATAGATTATTTTTCATCAACATTTTTGAGGAATTTATTTTTTTTTCAACTATTTATTATATGTTTATTCCATGTTTTAAGTTTCATTTATATCAGTCTTATAGTTTATATTTTATTGTATTTCAAAGTCCCATACTTGAAACATTTTTTAGTTTCAAATAAGCAGTTTTGAAAGCATATAAATTAATTTTCATCAACATTTTTTACGAAATTATTTTTATTTTTGACTATTTGTTATATTTTTAATACATGTTTTAAGTTTCATTTATATTGGTCTTGTAGTTTATATTTTATAGGCTTCTAAATTCACGTACTTGAAACTTTTTAAGTTTCAAGTATGTGGTTTTGAAAGCTTATAAATTATTTTCTGTCATCATTTTTTATGAAATTATTTTTGTTTTCAACTATTTTTTATATGTTTAATCCATGTATTAAGTTTCATTTATATTGGTCTAATAGTTTATATTTTATAGTCTTTCAAATTTGAGTACTTGAAACAGAATCCCACATCGGAAATGCAGAATGTTCTGCACAGGAAATGGAGAACAAGAATCCCACATCGAAAATATAGAATGATTTTTAGGGTAAACTCTCTTATAAAAGGGAGCTTTGGGTGAGAGGTTCTGTTAGAATCTAGACTACTGTAATGGCAGTACTACTGGATTTAAAATAGCGGATAAATTCTGCTGAAATTTTTAGTTTTGATTATATATATATATATATAAAACAAAACAAAATAAAAATAAAAACTTTCAAAAAAAAATTTTTTTAGGGGAAAGGCGGCATCCGCGATGCCGCCTTTGCCTGGAATGCAAAGGCAGAATCCGCGATGCCGCTTTTGCCCGGATTGCAAAGGCGGCATCTGGGATGCCGCCTTTAGGGTGCATTTTGAAAAAAAATTCCACCCTATCTGTTTTTTGAAAAATATTTTTTAAAAAAAAATTATTAAAAAAAACTATGTTATCGTGTCACATGATGTTCCATAACTCATGTGATCACATGATCTAAGGGGAGGCCTTGTATGAGATTCTGTGAGTATTTTAAGGGGTCTGGTATGCGATCACTTGATCATATATAGATCATACGATGGGTTCTCCGAAATTCATCCTATAGAGGATTCTCACAAGAGGAACCTATTTTATTACCCAAAGGAGTTCTCTGAAGACGGTGGTCTGTGACTCTATTCCTCCGATGTTTCTCTCTGATGCCCCTTTCTTTCTTGAGCTTCTTTTCCTCTACCTTTCCCGCATACATTTTTCTAAATGGGAGGGCGTTTATATATCCTTTTAAGGCCGACTCTCCTGCCTCTTTGCATGTAATGAGGGACACATGTATCAGTTGGCTTGGTGAAGATCTCATCACATGATCTTTATTCTTGATGTCGCATGATCATTTCATCTGATCATGTGACACCTATATTTCCTTTCGTTTCATCGTGTGACCCTAAAAATTATGAATTAAATCATATGAAAAAACATTGAGGTGGAAGGGGTTCATGGTCATCCAACAACTTGAGATGCCTTCAGCCTTCATCTTGTTGGGGCACAACGGAGGTGTGTGGCACCACAAACACTCAAAACAGATGAAAATGGAGAAACACACGAAGATTTTATGTGGTTCGGCAAGTTTCCTACATCCACGAGAGAAAATGGTTTCTTCTCTATTCACTTCTCTTCAATTCTCATTGGAGGATCACCAATACACAAGGATTACAAACAGATTACACCACTTTATAGACGGAGGGAAACCAGAAATTTCTTTGGTTGTTGGGGTTGGTCCATCTACCCAAGAGACTTCGTCCTACCGCCTGCTGAAGGTCCATGAAGGCTACCCACCTTGGTGAATTCTTACACAGCTACCTGGGTAGGTTGTTGTCTGTTGAAATGTGATTCCGACAAAAACTCTTCTTCTGATGAAAAACACCACCCCATATTGGGAGTGGCCCCCACAAATCTCTCCCTCACGACCAATTTGGGGTAGAATCTAGACCTGCAGTCTCCTTGCAGGTGTTGGAAAATTTATCAGCAAATCAAACACGCTTCTTCGTGCCAAATGTTGTGGCACTTCCACCATCTTCACTCATTCTCGGGCTCACTACGACCTCCATCAAATGATACAACCCTTGGGACTCTGTCCCAGTAAGCTTCACTGCATCCCCATGTAAGACTTCCAATAATCCACCTGCTATGGAAATCTTGTACCCTTTCACATCGAGTCTACTTAATGATACCAAGTTCTGTCTCATCCTCGGAACAAATTTTATGTCAGTCAATTTACGAACTCCTCTATCGGGTGTCTTCAATTTCACCGTCCAGACTCCTTGAACCTTGCATGTTGATCCATCACCAAGTCTCACCGAGTCTTGCACCTACTAAAAAGTATCAAATGGACCTCTCATCGTACATATGTGTGCCAAGATCCCTAAATCCAGAACCCATCTGTCTTCCTTTGTATTTTGTGCCCGCTTGTTATTCCGCTTTAGAAATCGGCATTCTCACTTCATGTGCCAGTATCTTTTGTAGTAATGACACTGCACTTCTCCCTATTCAACCCCCTTATCAGAGTGAAGGCTTCCTGTTGTCAGGTAGACTTCATCATCTACCAATATTTCTGTGATTTTTACATCCTCCTCTTCAACTTTCTTCTTCCCAGCAACATACTGTTTGTTCTCTCCACAGTCACTTTTATAGTGACCCTTCTACTCACACCAGAAACGTGTGATTTCACTCGGATCACATCCTATTGATTTTGGTCACTATTCTTTACCCCTGACTACCGATGTCAGCTCCTCCCATGATGATAATCTCACATCACCATGATTTTCTCTCTTGAATGCATTGTGGCCTTCCGAATGCCTCAGTATCTTGAAGCGATGCCATCACCTCGTCCAACTTCAATGTCTCCTTCCCCATGAGAAATGTAGTCACAAGACTGTCAAATGAGCTTGGTAGGGATGGTAAAAGAAAAAGTGCTTTATCTTCCTCTCCAACATTCACGCTGAGCCCCAATAATTGCATCAGGATCTTGTTTAATTAATTGGTGTGATCCAACAAAATTTTCCTCTCGTCTATCCGCAACTGGTACAAATTATTCTTCAGGAATAATTTTTTGGTGAGTGATTTTTCCATATATCGCTACTCCAACTTCTTTCAGATCTCCTTTGGTGAGGTATCATCCAACACTGAGTACTTTACCTCATTTTTCATACATAGTCGAATTGTGCTGACGACCGGTATCTCAAGCTTTTCCCAATCATCTTTGTTAGTTGCCTCGGGATTTTCTCCGATCAACGGTCTGATCATGCCCTGCTACACCAAAATATCTTTCACCATGCTTTTCCATAAGCCGAAATTTTTTCAACAGTCAAAATTCTCGATCTCAAATCTTGGTAGTTCTCCACCACCATCCATCGTCGTTGTCGCAAAATGTGATCACCACCATCGATGTAGTACCCTTATAAAACCACCTGATAGAGTGATAATTTTGAAAAACAAACCATATGGATGCATTCAAAATGGTCAAAATAGTTGTAATTGACTCCTGGATCACCGAAATCGGACACCAATTGATCGATATATGGTCAAAACATGTTCAACGGTCCAGATCACCTGCTGATGTGGCGCTGCCATGGAACGCCGAAGTTCCTGCTGGAATCTCGCCGGAATTTTTGTGGGCGACATGAATAGTGTGGTCTTCTCTGGCACGGGGGTACTGTTCACCCATGATTTTGACCAAATTTTGACCGAGATTAATGGGCTCATTTTAACTTCATTTTCATTGTCGTTTTCGCCATTAGAATTGTCTCTCCCTCCTCTTCACAGATGTGGGCTCAGGAAAATTTTCCAACCAACTTCGATTTTTCGGCCATAGGAAAAATCGTCGTCGGCTCATCGGTTCAACTCTGTTCGCTTTGACTCCCCTCGGATACCACTTATTGGAGTGCAGTAGTGGTCTGTGGCACCACACACACTCAAAACAGATGAAAACAGAGCAACACACAAAGATTTAACGTGGTTTGGAAAGTTTCCTACCTCCACGGGAGAAAAGGGTTTCTTCTCTATTCACTTCTCTCCGGTTCTTGTCGGAGGATCACCAATACACAAGGATTACACAAAAATTAAACCAATTTATAGATGGAGGTAAACTAGAAATTTCTCTGGTTGTTGGGTTTGGTCCATCAACCAAAGAGACTTCCTCTTGCCTCCTACTGGAGGTCCATGAAGCCTGCCCACCTTGGTGAATTCTTCCGCAGCCGCCTGGGTAGGTTTTCGTCTGTTGAAACGTGATGCCGACAACAACTCTTCCTCCGCTGAAAAATGCCACCCCATATTGGGAGTGGCCCCCACACATCCTTGGTTCGGTCTCATGATCAAATAATGATCATGCGACAACCTCAATCGCCATCGGGGGAACATGCAGAAGGCACTGACCGTCACAGTTTGGGTCCTGCGGTGATTTCTATTGGGTGTCTCAGTCTTGAGGTTATTAGCAAAGGGCTGGTGGTGGAAACCCTAGTGATAACAGCGTGATCACTCGACCATCTTTGAGTTGTCATGTTGAATTAGCAAGTTGGGGAGCAACGACCAAGAGGGAGGTTGAAGACAACGACCATGTGGTGCGCATGATTTTTTTATTCAAAATTGCGATCCACAGAATTGAGACAGATGGCTAGGATCTGTGGAAGATGTGGTTGAATGATGTGGATCATCGGGAGGCTTGATCAGACGACCCTGATTCGATCACAGGGAAAAAATTTCACCCCAAATCGATCTCCCGCTACACTACTCCTATGGTATAAATTCCATTTTGTGGCTGCCTTTAGTTCGACAGGGCAACGGGGTTGACAACCGTACCATCTGCAACACTTCCACCAAGTAGGCTTCGGCCCACTTATGCACATGTACAATGGGATTGTGCACCATGGGAATTTGTACATGGGCCTGACCCATGTCTTTTCGGAGATATGCTCTCCCCCTAGTCCACTGGTCAGCCTTGACAGACTTGCATGGGTGTGGCCTCAACCCTTTATGCTATTTCCAATTTCTTATTCCATGGTCTTCAAATTTTTGGATGAAAAGTGTGAATTGCAGAAACCATCATACCCGAAGATATATTTTGAAAGATAATTACTGTTTTGTTTAAAATATTTATTAATCCTTTTTTTATTTATATTTTTTCATTACTACCATGACTATCGAAAGTCCTCATATTCACAAGAATAAATAGATTTGTTTAGAAATGACTGGGCAACATACCAGGTGTCAGAATGTACACATATATCATGAATATGTGACTTCATACTACTTATTTAGTTCATTTTTTCATTATTTTATCTAATGTTTTTAGTTAATTTCCTCATAATTTTTATCTGATACTTATTTTGTTAATTTTTACAGAGATCAAGAAGAAATGACTTCATCAATAAGGATGATTCACTCATGTACTATGATCATTCACTTTAGGATAAAAAGATGTGGTGGAATCAACCATACCTTAATATAATACATGGTGTACCCTGTATGACTCAAATTGTGTGGTTTCAATTTAAAACTGACTTTTTATTAATATAGATTTCATATTTGTGTTTAATTTATTTCATTATAGTTTTACTTACAGAAGAATTGTTTTCTTATACTGGTGGATACCTTTTCTTGAGTTGTGGTGGTTTGTTTGAAGTAGCTCATGCTTGTGAGATATTGGAATTTGATACTTCAAATGATTTAATAGAAATAAAGAAATGAGTAAAGAATATATATAGAAATAATAAAAAAGTAAATTCTTACTATTTATTTAGTAAATTTTTCCACCATTTTATCAACTATTTTAAAGTTAATTTTCTTATAAGTTTTATTTAATAATTATTTAGTTTTTTTCACAGATCATTTGGGAAGTCATATTTTGTTTTCAATTGTATAAAACAATCAGGAAAAGAGAGAACATGGTGATTTTGGATGGGGTGTTTCAGGCAGCATGAGTTTTTCTATTCCATCTAAATGGAACATGTTTTATCATTTCTAGATTGTCTCATATAATTGAAATCAAGAAAAACACATACTCAATCAACCGCACCTTAATCTGATACACCATATGCTTGGTATTACTCGAACTGTATGTTTTTTGTTTATAATTTATATTTTAGTTTAAAACACATATCACATACACAAAACTGAGAAAACACATTTTGTTTGTTTTGATACTTTAGGAAAATTATTCAAAAGTCATTTGTGACTTGTAGGAATCAGCCTCACCTCAATTGGACACATGTTGTGATAGTTATAACTCCATGTGTGTCTTTTTATTTAAAATTGATATTAATTTTAGTAAAAATACATGTGACATACTCATAACTAAGAAAAATAAGTCATATTATTTTGATACGTTAGGAAAATGGTCCATAATACATTGTGATGTGTAGGAATCAGCCACACCTCTATATGATTCACTGTGTGACCGATATGACTCTAAGAGTGTCCTTTTATTTAAAATTGATATTAATTTTAGTAAAAAAGAAAACCGACAGACTCAAAACTGAGAAAATACATTCAGATTATTTTAATAATTTAGAAAAATGATCTAGAAGTCATTTTTTGGCATGTAGGAATCAAACTCACCTCAATCCAATACAAGATGTTCCTGATATGACTCTAAGTGTGTCTTTTTATTTAAAATTGGCATCGATTTTGGTAAAAAAGAAAGGCGACATACACAAAACTGATAAAACACATACAAATTATTTTGATACTTTAGAAAGAATCCGTAAGTCATTTGTGACATGTGAGAATCAACAAAACGTGAATTTGATACAGGGTGTTCCAAATACAACTCAAATTTTCCTTTATCAGTTTAAAATTGACATTTTAGTTTAAAAAGTGTGCAACTCACTAAAACATGATCAAACATGCTCAGATTGTATTGATAATTCAAGACAGTGATTCATAAGTTGTTTTTGATGTGTAGGAATCAGTCTCACATCAAACTGACACATGATGTGACCGGTATGACTCAAAGTGTGTGTTTCCAGTTTGTAATGAAATTGTAGTAAAAAACACAAGTCACATACTTAAAACTAATAAAACACATTTGGAATGCTATGATACATTATTAAAATGGTTTATAATTCATTTTTGATGTGTAGGAATCATCCAAACCTCAATCCAACGCACAATGCTACCAATATGACTCCAACTGTGTCTTTTTATTTAAAATTGACAGTAATTTTAGTAAAAAAGAAAAGTGACGTACTAAAAACCAAGAAAACACATTCATACTATTTTAATAATTTATGAAAATGATCTATAAGTTATTTTTTATGTGTAGGGATCAGTCGCACCTCAAGCTAATACACGGTGTGTTCGGTATGACTCAAAGTGTCTGTTATGAGTTTAATATTGACATTTTAACTGAAAAAGAGTGTCACTCACAAAAAAATCAAGAAAACATTCTCTGATTGCCTTGATAATTTAAGAAAAACTATTCATAAGTATTGTGACATGTAGGAATCTGTCTCGCATCAAAATGAAACACTATGTGACAAATATGTCTCAAAGTGCATGTTTCTAATTTAAAATGACATTTTAGTAAAAAAACATAAGTGAGATACTCAAAACTGAGAAAACACATTAATATTCATTTTATACTTGATAAAAATGATTCATATACCATTTATGATGTGTGAGAATTAACCACACCTCAATATGTTGCACGATGTTACCGATATGACTCCATCTGTGTCTTTATTTAAAATTGACATTATTTTTAATAGAAAAGAATAGTGACATACTCAAAATCGAGAAAATTAATTCATATTGTTTTCATACTTTATGAAAACGATCCAAAGGTCATTTTTTATGTGTAAGAATCATCCACACCTCAATCCGATACACGATGTGCCCAATATGACTCAAAGTGATCGTTATTAGTATAAAATCGACATTTTAGTTCAAAAAGTTTGTCGCTCACTGAAAACAGAGAAAACACACTCTAATTGTATTGGTAATTTTGGACAATGATTTGTATGTCATTTGTGTCATGTTGAAATCAGTATCACGTCAAACCGACTCATGATGTGACTGGTATGTCGCAAAGTGTGTGTTTCTAGTTTGAAATGACATTTTAGTAAAAAACACAAGTGACATACTCGGAACCTAGCAAAAACATTCATATTGTTTTTATATGTTTGGAAAATGATCTATATGTCTGTTGTGATTTGTAGGAATCATCCGCAACTCAATCTAACATACGGTGTGACCAGTATGACTACAAATGTTTCTTTATATTAAAAATCAATATTAATTTTATAAAAAACAACAAGTGGCGTACTAAAAAATGATCAAACGCATTCGTATTGTTTTGATAATTTTGAAAAATAGTCCATATGTCATTTGTGACATGTAGGAATCAACTACACCTCAATCCGATGCATGGTGTGACCGGTATGACTCTAAGTGAGGCTTTTTATTTAAAATTGACATTAATTTTTGTAAAAAGGAAATGTGACATACTCAAGACTGAGAAAACGCATTCGGATTGTTTTCATACTTGAGGAAAATGATTCATAAGTCATTTGTGATGTGTAAAAATTAGTTGCACCTCATTCTGATACACCATATACCTTATACGACTCAAAGTGTCCGCTATCAGTTTAGAACTGACATTTTACTTCAAAACATGTGTCACTCACTAAAAACATAGAAAAATGCTCAGGTAGTCTTGATAATTTTGGAAATGATTCGTAAGTCATTTGTGATGTGTCAAAATCAGTCTCATGTCAAACTGACACACGACGTGACTGACATAACCCAAAATGCGTGTTTTTAGTTTAAAATGACATTTTTGTAAAAAAACACAATTGTCATACCCAAAAACATGCAAACACATTTGGATTGTTTTGATACATTTTAAAAACGATCCATAAATCATTTGTGTCATGTTGGAATCAACCGCATCTCAATCGGGTGCACGGTGTGCCCTGTATGACTCAATGTGTCCATTATCGGTATAAAATTTACATTTTAGTTCAAAACATGTGTCACTCACTAAAAACAGAGCAAATGGTCTAAAATTGTTTTGATACTTTAGGACAACAATTTATAAGTCATTTTTGATGCACATGAATCAGTCTCGTCAAATCGACACATGATGTGACTGATATGAATCAAAGCGCGTGTTTGCAGTTTAAAATCACATTTAAAAAAAGACAAAAGACATACTCAAAACCAATCAAATGTATAAAGATTGTTTCGATATTTTAGGACAACAATCCAAGTCATTTATGACGGGTAGGAATCAGTTACACCTCAATCTGACTGGGGTTGTTTATTACCATGATCGGGTTTTTTTGAGTAGGGTTGTGGGTGCCAAAGACAATGAAACATTGTTTTTAAGTGTTTGTGGATACTAATAGCACCTGTAATTATACAAAACGTTTTGAAATGTGTATAATGTAGTGTTTTTTCATTTGTGATGTAAATTTTATTTCAATTAAATTATGAATTTGCATACGGATGTATTTAACATCACAAAGTACGAGTAGGGCATGTTTAACAGCATTGACAACAATGATTTTTTCATGGTGTTAAATACCTTTTTGTGCGATGATAAAGGACATCTTTGTGGTAGTGTTTTATATAAAAAAAAAAGCAAAAAAAATATAATATAAAATTTTAAAAAATTGAAAGTCGTGAAACAGGTTCTCGCCTCCTGTGTGCTGAATTCACAGGGGCATGACCGAGGATAATGCTTCTTTCCATACAAAAGATGAGTGAACACCAAAACAAAACGAAACATGTGGTTGTTTGGATGGAGTTGGGTGTGTGTGATTTGTGGGGTGAATGCCCGGACATGGGTGTATTTTATTCCTTTGGGTGAATTGTAAACTTCATTTAAAAAAAAAACTTAATTTATATTTTAGATGGAGTTTTGAAAAATAAGAGAATAGGGGCGCTGATTGTGGTGTTAACCCCACTACGGTAGGGCCAAATATTTTAAAACTATGGAAAAAATGGAGGTTAAGTGAGAGACAAATATTGAAGACAAATACTCAAAAGGAGAAGTAAGATATTTGGTTGATATATATTAAGAAATGGGAAAGAGAGGGAGAAGATGGAAAACAGGAAAAGGGCAACTGATTTCCCACAGAAATAAAAGTTGTATCATTCAACCAAAATAACTAACGGCGGCAGCGAGAAGGACAGCCAGTAAAGGATGAGGTTGCAGGTTTATTCTTCACATCCTTAGTCTCTGCTTTTACACCTTCTTCTTTGTTAAATGGGTTAGCGTCCACGGCTTCTTCGTTCTTCACATCCTTCATCTCTGTTTTCACACCTTCTTCCTTGATAACAGGCTTAGCGTCCAGGGATTCCTCATTCTTCACATCCTCCATCTCTGTTTTAACAGCTTCTTCCTCCTTTACAGGCTTAGGAGGCTTCACCTCCATTTGAAGGGTTTCCTCTTTGATGGGAGTCGCTGCTGCAGTTTGATTGGGTTCCTGAGTGCAGGAAGTGACAGTTCTCGAAGACATGGTTTTTGGGTGTGGGTGAGGGAAAACAGTGGAGTATGCGTAGTATTTATAGGAGCAGTAGTATGCGATTAGGATTCCCATAGTGGGACGAATTGAATGAATGATAAAGGATGTCTCTTGGCTTTACTGTTTCAACGCCACCACTGCGTGCCGCTTCGGTTTGATTTATTGGTTTCACATCTCAAATTTTCCGTACTCGGCCGTGGCAACGGCGCAATAAGTACTTCAGAATTATAGGATGTCTCTTGACGTTAATGTTTCAACCCCCACCAATGTATGTATGCACCGGAAATGTTAAGGAAATCATAAAATGTTTTTGTAATCAAATTTAAAATTACAATAAAAATTAATTGAAAAATTGCACCGGTAATTTTTTTTTTCATTATTTATGATTCTAATAATAAATTATCCTTTTAATTTTTTGTGATACCAAAGAGCAACTTGCATCTCTACACGATGGTTGCGGTCAAGCCAGGAGTAGCTACAAGCCATCACAGTGTCACGACCCAATCATGGGGGTCCTGTCCCACACCGGCAAGAACATCAAAGCTGCGGTTCATCTGGTTAGTCCCAATCGAAGAGATGAGAGTCGCCCCGATAAAGAGGATGATGGTGCGTGTCAACCTTGACACCACTGGTTGGGAGTTGGGGCCACTCTCCTGATGAGTCCATGGCAGGACGAAACCAGTGAACCTCACATATGAAGAGCTGGACGGCTGAACCCCGCCCGCCTTGGAGGGGTCTGGGGTGCCGCACGGGCGAACCGCTGTGCTGAGACGCTCAGCCCGTGACAAGTGGTATCAGAGGGAATGTGCCTCGTGGTGTTGCGGAATGCTGCCGGACGGACCTTGGTGGTGGGAGCGGAGTCCCGGGGTGTCATGCGGAGATGACACGACGTAGAAGGTCGCGCTTGCGAGATGTCCGAGGCAGAGACACCACTATGATGGGTGGGTCTCGTGGAGGTGGTTTTCGACCCTGAGAGAGAGGGTGGACCACGGTGGTTTGCGACCCAAAGAGTGGGTCGGCCATTGATGCCAACGACAAGGAAGGAGCGTCCCCTGAGGCCATACTTGGTAACCGGTTAGTTGGAAGCAGTCACGAACACACAGAAGGCCACAATCCTGCATGCACGAGGACGTGCATGGAATGGTGGTGGGAGAATGTCACGACCCAATCATGGGGGTCCTGTCCCACACCAGCAAGAACATCAAAGCTGCGGTTCATCTGGTTAGTCCCAATCGAAGAGATGAGAGTCACCCCCGATAAAGAGGATGATGGTGCGTGTCAACCTTGACACCACTGGTTGGGAGTTGGGGCCACTCTCCTGATGAGTCCATAGCAGGACGAAATCAGTGAACCTCACATATGAAGAGCTGGACGGCTGAACCCCGCCCGCCTTGGAGGGGTCTGGGGTGCCGCACGGGCGAACCGTTGTGCTGAGACGCTCAGCCCGTGACAACAGGCTACCATGACCAATGATGGGTCCCTCACAAGTTTGATTGAAATTGGTTGACCCATTGGACCCCTCTGTCGAGATGGGGTGGGATCGCTTTAAATGCGTCTTAAAGTATTGTAATTAGTGATCTAAAAATTAGAAAACTTCTCAATTGAGATAGCAATACTATAACTCCTAAATAAATGAGAATTACACCATTGTAAACTAGCACAAAAACGGATTTTCGCAGTGCCACCTTTTAACATCGCTAAAAAAAGGCTGATAAAAGGGTTATTTTATCAGTATTTTTTAGCAATGTTAAAAGGAAATCTTTATCAATGTTTTTTTCGCAACGTTGATAAATGAGGGTCTTTATCAGTGTTTTTTACTAGCGTTGATAAAGGACATATTTCAAAAAAAAATCATTAAAAATAATATAATAATATATAAATATATTTATATTGATATAAATATAATATATATTTTCTAAATATATTTTAGATAAGTATAAATAGACATTTATACTTCATATATATGATATTTAGTGAAAATGACTCATAACATATTTTAAAAAATATGTTAAAGGGTGGGGGGGGGGGTGTCTAGCACTGTTAAAGCGGTGGCGGGGGCGCGGGCAGGTGGGACTTCCTATTGTTGTTGAAAGTGGGGCTAAACACCCTTAAAAGGGGGTGGGTCTACCCTCCAATTTACATATTTTTTTAGTGCTAATAAAATGACCCCCTTTTAAGAGTCCCTCGATTATCTGTATTTTTTAGCACTGATAAAACACTATTTTGTAGTAGTGGTAGGACTAACGCCCGAACCACATAAGTTCTTATTGTTCTTTACTTTTATTTCATTGGAATGTTTTTTAAGTGAATTTATATTTGGAGTGTGGTCTCAATGTGATGATTTATGGTGTTTTGACTACCTATATTTTAGCACATTGAAGTCATAGGGTTATTCTAGTTTGGGAGTTTACTATGTGTTGTTTAGTGCTTGAAGTTTTAGTGGATTAACATCTGGAGATTTGTGCTTTGGAAACCACAATAAGTGGTATCCAAATAGGTTCCTGTTCCAATGGCTTGAGACACTCAGCATTAGATTCATGTAACACTCTTATCTTGTCGTTGTTCATTTCAGATGGAGTCACTATTTTGGAAGGTATGGCATTGGAAGAATGAATGACCTAAATAGAAAAGATTGATGGGATAGGCATTGGTTTCAGGAGGATGCAGACGGCACAAGCAAAAAATAGAGTTTTATCAGTTCTTAAAAGGCCTTTATCAGTTCTAAAAAAGCACTGATAATCAAGACACTATTAAAAGGCGCTCCCTTTTATCAGCGCTAAAAAAATGTCGATAAAATGTGTCTTTTTATCAGCGTATTTTTAAAAGCACTGATAAAAGTTAAAACAAATTAAAAAAAATCTTTAAATTGAACACCCCCTTTTGATAGTGATTGATCCCTCCTTTAACAACGTTAGGAAGCCCCTACCTCTGCTTGGATTCGAACTTGAGATCTCTTCCTTACGCGCATGCACCATTATATCTTTCCCATCTTGTTTTGCTCTCCATTTAATGATATATCTATTATATATATATATAGTTATATTTATTCTTATATTAAAATAGATTTATATTATTATATATATAGTTATATAGTTATATTAATATAAATATATATTTATATATTTATTCATATACTAATATATATTTTGTTATATTTTTTATCCATGTATTTATTCATATATTAATATATATTTATAAGATTAGTTTTTAATATATTTATAAAATATTTTTTTCTGTGTTTTTATAAATAAATAAATAAATAAAAACATATATACAACATACATACACATGTATATATTATATATATATATATACATGTATCTGTAAGTATAATTAAACATATTTATATATATTTAAATATATTATATATACATATATATATTCATATGTTAGAATATATAGATAATATATATCATGTTGTTAATACAGACACACAGTAACACACACAAACATTATATAGGTATATAAATATTCATATATTTGTATTTTAAATAAAATGGATATTATAAGGCTTATATATTGAGAAATATACTTTATATGCCAATATGTTTAAATATTTATTTACAAAATTAAATTTTTATGAATGGATATATAAAAAATATGTATATATTGAAATATATTTGATTATAAATTACAATATATTGTGAAAACTGATAAAATTTGAAAGCCATAATATCAATATGATTATAATCCCAGAAAATAAATTCAGTCCTGACTGGAAAATTACAAAAGACCCCCTGAAATGAGGCTAAAATTCCATCAAATATTAAAAAATGTGGGTATCCTGACTAAAAACATAGTTTTGGAGGGATTTTTGGCTTTCTTGGATTTAAAAAATATGACATAAGGTTCCCTTCCATCACCAGCGTATAGAGATCAGTGTAGGTTTTAATTTGATATGTGGTAGCGCTCAAACGGATACCCGGATTAAAATTTATGGTCGTATGAAGATTGAGTTACGTTTTCAACTTATTTTAGATATTTTATTAATTTTTTGATTTTTTGTGTCTTCAAATTGTTATTAAATAATTATTACTAAATGATAATTAGAAAATTATTAATTAATAATATTTTTTTAATATTTGAAATCCATTTTCCCTAAATTTTTTATATATTAATTGTAAATATCTTTATATACTTGTCTAAAACATATTTGAAGAATATATATTATATTTATATCAATATATATATATATAAATATATATAAATATTATTTTTAATGCTTTTTTGAAATATACCCTTTATCAGCACTACTAGAAAAAATTATTAATAAATACTCCCTTTATCAATGCTAATAAAAAAAGAACGGATAAAGGGGACCCTTTTAACAGTGCTAAAAAGTAGTATTGATAAAGGTAACCCCTTTATCAATGTTGTTAAAGGATGGTGCTATGAAAACACATTTTTGTGGTATTGTGGATGACTTTATAATTTATAAGGACCATGTGGTTCCATTGAAGGGGGTTAAACCAAAGACAATGGAAAAAGTGAAACGCGAATGGTTTGAAAAAATGGCCCTTGGATTGATTTAGGTGTCATTAGCACAAAACATTTCATTTAAAAAATGGGAGATTATGACCAAAAAAGTGTTTATGGGAGCTCTATCAAAAAATGCACGAGAATCCGAGAATGATAAAAAAGGTGTTCCTGATATAGAAGTTATTCATCATATGAATATCATAAGGAAGACCAGTGGCCGATCATGTAAATGACTTTAATATGATTCAAAGATTGCTTAAATTAGTTAAAGTGAAGTTTAAGAAATATTTTTGGGCACTACTATTGCTTTCATCACTACCAAATTCATGATATGCAATGGTAATTGTTTTATGTAACTCTTGTGGGAAGACCAACCTAGTTTTTGAGGATGCCAAAAATCTTATTCTAAATTAAGAGCTCATATGGAGGTGATGAAGCTAGTATTTTCACACATTTTATATTCTAATTCAATGTTTCTAATCCCACCATAGTGTTATTTTATGTGAAATTTTCACATTTTATGGTTTTAGAAGTATTTTGAGCCGAATTATGAAAATGAATTATTTTTTGGAATTTTGATTATTTTAAGTTAGTTTTGTAATTCAAGGATGACATTATTTTCATTGATAAAAATTGTAAAATTCATTTTTAGGATTCTAAATTCACCAAGATTCATTTCATTCAATTGGACAAAAATATCAATCAAACATTTTGTGGCCCAAATCATGCTAACCAGTCACGCCTTGAAATTTGAGCTGAGATCTAGAGAATTTTTAACATGGCCCTATGTCTCACAGAGTATCAGCCCATGTGAGCTAATAATTCACATGGAGATAAAAAGTGGGGTGATGGAAATTTTTCATAACCATGTCCATGCATGATTATGCCTCTTTCAAGGCCATAAATTCATGGTAACTTGGTGAATGGGAACATAAATAATCATCCAGTCTAGAATTATTTTCTGAAGTAAACATCTCATGACATTGGCTACACTTGAAAAAATAATATGAAATTTTTTGGAAGAATGGAGAATAAATAATGGAACAACATTCATGAATAAACATTTTCTAAATTCAATCATTAAAGGGGTATACTATGCACATAATTATGAAAGATTAATTTGGAGCCACAATTTCCATTCATATTTCCTATAAATTTACACCTCCTCTTCCAATCAAAAGAGTTTGGAAGTTTTTATTTTACATGCATATATTTTCTTCTTGAGTATTTTTCTAATATTTGAATATATATTAGCCTACTTTTTCTCTCATTATTTATTTGTAATTTTATGTTCTTATACAGTACCTCTATAATAATGACGACATTTTTAACCCTAGGCTTGGGCTTGGGGAGGTTTTATCAGTGTTCTTGAATTCACGTTCTTCAATTCTCAATGTTTATTTTCTGTTTGTAATAGGGTTGTGGGTCTATTGAGGGGTGATGTAGTGATTGTCCAACATTTCAAGATATTACCCACTATTTTATCCCATTCCCTACAAAACATTATTTCCCTCCCTTATCTTAGGCATGATCTTCATACAATGGAGTTGAGTGTGTTCAAGGGATGAAACCATATAAAATTGTACCAGCTCTTGGAAGGTGTCACCCTCTAGATTGAGGCGTGTTCAAATTTTTTGACTATTGGAGGCAGTAACATTTGGTGTGCTGATGAGATCTCCTAGGCATGTTAAGTTTCACATTCAATATAGGGGAACATATTTCTTGTATGATGTGATGGATTATCAAACATAATTTAAAAAATAATAATATATAATGATGAAACCCAAGAAGTCAACTCCATGAACACTTTCTCCCTTTCTAACATTCATTTAGTTTTCAATGTCTCTCTTTATTTTCATGAATTTCATCATTCTCATCCCAATTTCATTCCTCTATTACCAAATATTAAAGATTCCAAAAAATAAAAAAAAGTGTTTGGATAGTGACTCATTGATTGTTAAGGATCCTCAAGATAGACGACCTAGGTCAGCCCTTATGTTGTAGTTAGTGTAATATCCTAAATATTTTTTTGGGTGCACACAACAACGCTTATTCATAGGGATTTCAATGAACCCACTGAAACTACATTGAATGCAGAAGGTAGATGATGCTTTTTTCAATGTAAAGGTCTTAAAAAATTGAATGATTTATCGTTGGAAAAAATATGAGGAAGGTCGACTTGTACCGAACACATATGTTGGTACTACATGAATAATGGGAATCTCAAGAATGATTATAGGGTTCACATGGTGAATTATTGAAGTGTAGCTTCCAAATGGTCAATTTCTATGAACTCAATAACTGAAGGTTGTAATTGTTTATTTTTGAGTGTCAACATTCCATTGGAATCATGGATCTTTGATTTCAGGGTTTCATTCCACTATATAGCTAAGAAGAGATGTATGAAAAATTATGTATATAAAACTTCTACAAGATTTACTTATCCAATTATGAATCTCCTGAGATCATTGGGAAGAGTAATTTCAAAGAGATAATAGAGGTGTATCATGGTGTGGTCACCAAACATATTTTTCTATGACATATTTGAAATTCCAGTTCAAACATTTACTTGTATTTTTTAGCCTATTATTATTAGTGTATTTTTCATAGTTTCCCCATGGTTTTAAAATCCTTCTTATTAGAGGGGGTTTCAACATTAAAAATCCATGTAATGATATTCCTCATTCTGATTTAAATTTTTCTTCCATTATTCCATTGGTTTTCTCACAAATCCATTACAAGGGATTCTGTTCCCAAGACCATGCGACTCCCTAATAGTTATATTTTTTTCTTTAATGATAACAATTCTATTTTTATGGGAAATAAGTTTTCCTTTTCTTGTTTTCATTTAGATTCCCATTTTATCATCTCTTAATATATATCAACCAAATGTCATATTTCTACTCTGAGTATTTGGCTTCAATAATGAGAAACGTATTTTTATGTGAAATCAAAAACTCACAGTATCACTTATAAATAATGAGAACCCTATTAGTGGGGTTAACACAAAAATTAGTTCCCCCCATTTTCTTATATTTTTAAATTCCATGAAAAATATTATTAATTTTTTTAAAAAATAATTTTTATTAATAATCGAAGTACGTGAACAACTCATATAAAGGATGAAAATACACCCATTCCCAAATCATGACCCATGGATGCAATGTGTAATAATAATAATAATAGTAATAATAATATCCTCACCAAGTTGTTAAAAACAACATTTGATTCTTTTTTCAAGAAATTATTTGGATCCCAATTTCCCTGGTTTGAAGAGTATGTGTTGGGTTCAATTCATGTAACTCGGTGGAGGACATCTGTAGGTGTTACACACTACAAAAATACATCAAAAAATATATGTGTAAATATATAAATAAAATATATAAATATAGTATACATGTAAATATATCTGATAACCATTAATATATACATATATAAATATATTTATGAATCATATATATAGAAATATTTTTATAAATAAATTTTGTAAATATATTTATAAATAAACGATATATATACTTAAATACATTATATAATGTTTAAACAAGGTAGGTAGTGTAAGCATGAAATTAGACAAATTTAACATTTTTTATGTCTGGTTGATAACTTAACATTAGATCTTGCTTGGTAGTGCTTGGTTCTCAACTGGATGATATCATGTAATCCAACCAAGAAATAGAAACTAAATTTAAAAGAAGCCTAATTTTCTTGGAAGACATTGGAGCATTCCATTCGTTTCTAGTTGGCATAGCTTGAAGGATCCAAATGGATAGCCCTCTATATCATTCAAAAATGATGTGTATAGTTTTGGTTATCTAACTTTTTTTATGATAGCCTGAATAATTTGAGAACCTAATGATGTCACATCTATCAGATGATGGACACATAATTGAATCGATGAATGAAATATTGATTCAATCTCCATCTTCATCACTTTCTCACACCAACCTAGAGAAATAATATCAACGATAATTGAAATTCACTATAGAGTCTGTGTATAGTCCATTTAGGTGATAAATGTGTTTATAGATAGGTTATACTTCTCAAAATTTTGGTTTGGTACCTAGTTAAGTTAAAATCTAAAAAAACCAAGTATATCACAAATTACATAAAATTTCGGACGTGACATGAAAACCCCAACAGAAAAATATTACATTATTAAATATTATATAATTTAGGGATCCATTTTGTGAAAGATCAGTTGGTCTACACCATTAGAGGATAAATATTTTGTAACACCACCACTAAGACCACCATATACTACCACAACACCCCTTGCAATTGAATTCAATCACCAGAGGTGAAATAAAACCAAGAATGGTTCAAAAGTAATGAACATGAACGATGAGGCTACTAATGCACTAAAGGGTCTTCAGGGTGGCAGATAATGCAGTTGAGATGGTCAGGATTATCTTGGGGGGGGGGGGTTATGGATATGATACATTTATGGATTCCAAAAGAGTGAGAAGGTCGTGTTTCAAGGGGGTATGTAGGCTCTAGATTCATTATCAGGGTCATGTTTAATCTAGAAACTCTACTCATTTCTCTAACACATGTTCAAAAAATCATTTATAATAAAACATTCATTTGAAAAAATTAATTACACATATTCATGTATTTTTAACTTAAATAACTTTTGAATACTAATAATAATAAATTCAATTATTTTGATTCTAAACATGAATAACATATAACTAAATTTATTTATTTAGTTGCTTGGGATTGTTCATGCTATTATGTTGATCAGTCTATACAAGATGATCTCACTTCAACCAAAAATCCAATACATTCCAATGGGTGGAAAATATGGATACACATATTTTCTTAACCTTTAGAACCATATCTTGATAGTAGTGAGTGTTAAATCCATCATCTGGACCATGACCAATATGGTATTTTTCCACTAATACAAATAGAAAATATAGATGGACCTTGATTAAATTACACTGTGGGTACGCATGAACATTCTTAGCTAAGCCACATGAGATTTTCTAAGCTAATTAGACAAAGTGAGTGTGATGTGTTCATATTTTAGATGATTGAAATGTGATTTATTCATCGAACATGTTAATATTTTTTAGATAATCAGGAAATTATGAGATTCCATATACTAGATTAGAATTGTTCCATGCCTTGTATCACTCGATTTCATTGGAAAAGGAATTATATAGGTATATATATGATATATATGATACATCTTCTGAGGAAATGTTTGTATGATATATGAGTATATTGAGACTATACCCCTTAGTAGCTTGAGTAGCATTTAATCTTTGTTAGATGCTTCTATTTTCTTATATTTATAAAATGAGGATTTCATATTAGTTTTAAATGCTACTAAGGCCCATAGGGTAACACAATTAGGCTCTTGGATAAGTATTATATGAAACCGAATCCTGGTATACCTTCCGTTGTGTATTTTGATCATTAATGGTGTTTAGAGAAGGTTATAAAGTGTATTGGGGGGGATGGAATGGAGAGTTAAGATGAGAAATTATCTTAATAGAGGATTCTATGCTGTGGAGGGATGCACTGCAGTATAGGGATGGTAGCTGCGACATGGGAGGCTCAGTTGTAGCATAGGGTCATAGGAGGAGGAATTTTTAGCCTCTTCTAATTTTGGAATGGATTATTTTTGGGGGTATAATGCAGTATAGTTGGGATGTGTTTATGTAATGTGAAATGTGGATACGGTGCATGCTGAATGGATTTTTCACAATGGAGGTATTGACTGTGGTGTAACACTTTGAGGAGGTTATACCAATTTAATGGGTAACTGTGTAATGGGAAGTAAGCTAAAACCTATTCCCCTCCCTCGGGAAACAATATCCCACCATGATCAGTGCCATGTTCATCAGACACTATTTGTAATAAACCGACCCATGTTTCCCTTAAAAACTAAAACCCAACATGAATATCCATATACTTGAAGGGAGTTCTTGATCCAGATGTGTTGGAAAATTGAACAAGAGCATCAAACAAAGACCAGAGGGAATGATTTTATGCACCCTAAAACAAGATACATGGAACATATACACAACAAAAATAAATAGTGGAATAAACAACAAGAAAGATATATTCCATAAAATAAGAAAACCAATAGTAGTGATACAAACCAAAAAAAACTAAAAAAAATTCCAATAACATGTCCAACTACAAAGGGAATAAATAAGAACCAATTACTCCATGTGATCATGTGGGAAACATCCCACCATCTCACCACCATCTACCCATACCTAGATGACATAAACATTTCCACCTCACTATTCTACCTTTCCATTCCCTATATCAAAATACAATACTAGGTATGCATACTGCCGAAGGGGTGTGTAGGTTGTGAGATAAAAAATATTAGTGTTATCCTACTAAAGTTCTCCATATAAAGTATCTGTAAAAAATTCCAATACGATCAATTTATAGAAAAACATGGCATGATAAGTAGTAAATAAGTTTTATATAAAAATCATGGTAAAACATTTAACCTTTTTCCACAATTCCAAAAAAGACAGGTAATAATAATTTCGAAGCATAAATCCAAAAAACCATTTCATTTTCATTAAAAATAGGTACATCAATACCGAAATAGAACAAAGCCAAAGTACAATGGTAAAAAAACTAAGGGTAATCTAAAAGTTATATTAGATAGGGAAATCATATGTCAATATGATTTGTGAACACTAAAAGTCCCTAGAACCCATACATCATTGTTCGAGGAACAAAGGAACACCATAGAACATGAACCCTCCTACTATGTCAAGTAAACTCCTTGAAAAAATGCATATCACTCTAGGGGAAGGTGGACACCTAATAAATTGAACCCCCTTACAATACAAAAATACAGGCCCTTAATATCTTACCTTCCACCTATGTACCCAAGGATCCAATATGATTCATTTCAAATCATTTCAAAAGGGATTACACATTTCAAAATATAATTTCAAACACCTATTTTCCATCAAAACCCACTTTGAAACTAATTTCATTATCCATTTCATAATGCTTTGAAAATCATATTTATTTTTCAAAAATAAGGGAAAACCCGTCTTTTATTTAAAAATCCATTTATTCACACATGGAATAATTTAATTCTATTTTATTTAGAAAATTATTTAATAAAAAATAGTAATAAATATTTTATATAACATAGGCTAGAGACGGTACCACCCACCCCAAAATTTGGTTGAAAACTACCCACAATAGGATCCACCAACACAGGAAGGAACACAAAGACAACAATAGAGACCCTAGAAAAAATTACCACATATTAAAATCAACTTCTTAAGAGAAATGGTCAACAAAGATGATAGATCAAAATATACCTCAAGAAAGGCACATGCCACAACACAACCAAAATGAAGACAAGTGCCTAGAAGAATATCAAAAAATAGATATAGAAGGGATCAAAGAATCATCATAATATGACCAGTATCTCCATAAATGGTTCCCAATGACCCTACCACAACCAAGACCAATGAAGAATAAATGATTCTTAACCTGATATAAGCAACCCAACCAAGTTGGATATCGATCACTAAATGATGAAATCTAGAAGAGGAGGAGACACCCAAAATTTCCTAGAAGAGGCAAGGGTTTGAGGTAAATAAGAACAAACTGAATGATATGGGATTCATATGAGGGGTAGATAAAACGTTTTAGGTAGAATGTATTTTCATCATAAATATTTGATTTACGATGTGAATCTCCCATAATGCGAGTACACTAAAAAAGACATCACCTTAGGTTAATTTTATCATGAGTGACCATTTTACAATATAAAAACAATATTTACACCATAAATATTTTATAGAAAAAAACGGTTTTATGGAATATATCGTAGGAAATATTTATGACGTAATCTATAGTCATAAGATGAAAAAATGTCATGCAGGAAACTCCCATCCCAGACTCTTATGAATGAATACCTAAATGAATCTTGAAACCCTTCAAACCCATGAAACACAATATTATACAATAAAAATAGATTTACTTTTTTATATATAGTGTTAAAATATCCCAACCATTGGACTTTCTATCCTCAATAAGTCATGTGGAAGAATAATTATCCACAAATAGGTGAGGTCACTTCTCCCTCACTGACAATTCATGCTCCTAGGTCTCATCTGTATCTCCATAATACACTGAAAAATGCAATATACTTCCTACACAAGTCTCTCACATAAGAATCAATGATCTCCACTAGTTTCTAATAAATGTAAATATCTAGATCAATCTCAATCTCTTCACAACTCATAACATGAGAGGGTTCAGGATGGTATTTGATGAGTTGAGATATGTACGAAAAATCATGTATACCTGTCAACTAAGCCATAAATTAAAAATGATAAGAAACTTTCCCAAGACACCCAAAGACCTCAGACAATACAATGTATCTAGAATATAGTTTCCTCTATTTTAGTAGATGATGGTGACCCAAATAAGGAGAAACAATAAATAAAACATAGTCAATAATGAATAAATTAAATGGAAAATGTCGACCATATACATATTGTTTCTTCCATATCTGAGCAGTAAACAAGTGCCGATGTATATCCTAAATGATCGGTGACATCTCTTGAACGAGACTTGTTACCATAATATAGGATTCTCTCACCTTTTCCAAACAAAGACATGACCTACATGGGTGACCATACTAACAATCAAAGGGAGACATTTAGATCAATGAATAATAACTATTTTTATAAGAAATATCAACCAATCCCAAATGGATATCCCATGATCCACCAAAATCCAAGAAAATTTAACATATAATATCCTCCAAAATCTAAATATCTGACCCCATCTGACCCTTTTTTGTGGATACTATGCTATTCTTAACTTGAATTGAGTCCCCATTACTTATTGGAGACTCTTATAGAACTTGGAAGTAAACCTGAGATGTTTATCTGAAATAATGGAAGCGGAAAAAATCACATAATCTCATGATATCCTACACGTAAAAATTACACATATCTTCAACTTTAGTGGTGTACCAGATTGGAATAAAATGGGATAATTTTTTTCAACTAATCAATCCCAACTCAAATATAATTCTTCCCTTGGGGAGTCCATGGGAATCCAAAGAAAAAGTCTATTGAGAAATTATCATATTTCCACACCATCATAAAATGAGTCTAGAAAAGACCTGAAGGCTTTAGGTACTCTACCTTTATCAATTGGAAGGTGTAACAATGAGACATATAATTTTCAATGTCATTCTCGATACCCCACCACCATAATTACCATACCATATCATAATACTTCTTTATAGTGCCCAAGTGAACAAAACATAAATAACTATGAAAGTAAAACCATACAAAATTCCTCATAGATTCAGGAATGGAAAACCAATTCATGAAGTGAAGAATACAATTGGAAGAGAGAGACCAACCAAAATGATCTCCCCACCATAGAAGGTTTCCCTAATTCCACTAAACCCATCATCTTATTATTGAACCTACATGATAGTATCAGGGAGAGATGAATATAAAAAAATTGGTTAGTACCATACCTGAATCATCCTACCATGCATCCAGATTAAACTAAGTGAATATTCCCCTCAAGTTCCCTTCCACTTTCAATTCCAAAATACCATATGGTGGAAATTTTTTTCTGATAGCATCTAAGATGACATTCCCCTTACCTGGGGTGTAGGATATATCGAAATAAAATTTATAAAGGAATTACTCCCAACACCTCTATATTAGATTCATGTACTTTTGAAAAAATATATAGCACATATTCTTATGATTAGAAATGACCAAGAATAATTTCCAAAAAAGATAGTTCACCCAACATTTAAGCACATACATAATTGCAGAAAGCTTCTAATAATGTGTGGGGTAAATCATCCCATATGAAAAAGATAATGAGATCCATATGACAAAACAAGATCATCATATAAAATCATGCAACCTAGACTTGAACCAGAAGCATTAAGGTACATAACAAACCCTTTACCAATCTCAAGTAAGATTATAATAGGTGTTGATGCCACAATTCAAATCAAATCATCCAAATAAGTCTGACAATTATCATCGCATGTGAAGCTCACCACTTTATTGGTAAGAGGATTAAAATTTTATTAAATCCTTAATAAATCCCTCAATAACCACTAATTGTATCTAGAAAGACCTAAGGATGTATAAATGTCAAGATAATTCTTTTTTTCCCTTCCCATGGAAAGAAAAAATTTAATTTCATAGGATCAATTGAATTTCATTTTTCAAAAATCACTTTCCATAATAATTTCACTTCACAGATCTAGAAACTGCATTTCAAGAGCTCCCTTAAAGATGGTGGTTTATCTATATTTACAAAACTAGATTCAGATATTGCTCATGATCAAACTCAGATCTCAAGTAAACAAGAATAATATCCACAAACACTATGACAAAGGTGTTGAGATGTTGATGGAATATCTTATTCATAAATTACATAAAAACATATGGATCATTACTTAGACCAAAAGGCATAAAAAAATATTCATAATGTATATACCTAATCCTTAAAAGGGACTTAAAAATATGAGACTCCCAAACTCTAATCTAATGATAACCTGATCAAATATTTTTTTCAAGAACCAATTCACCCATTTTAACTGGTAAAATACATCCACATGGGGAAAAGGGTACTTATTATTAATCATCACCCAATTAAACTTATAACAGTTTACACACAAATGAATTTAATATTACACCTTCTTAGAAAACATCACAAGGGAAGCTGATGAAAAAAAAACTAGGGAAAAAAAACTGTTCCCTACTTGATAATCTATATGGATCTTGAGCTCTTTCAACTAAGAGTGTCCCATATGAAAGGAGGTTATTGAGTAAAGATTCATACCCAACATAAGATCAATCATAAAATCTACCTCACTATATAGAGTAATACTAAATAATTTATCTGGGAAATGTCAGGAAAGTCCCGAACGACCATGGGAAGATAAAAAACAGACGAAACATCATCTGGATTAACTGTAATGGTATAAAAAAATCCAATTCTCTAGGTGGGAAGGGCCTATACTACCATATCTCATATCCCACTCTTCCTGAAACACCCAAGATATCCCATCGATTTAAAAGAACAAAAATCAATTTTGATAACAATCAATATCATCATGATTTGAATCTATCAAATATATCCCAATGATAACATCGAATAGATACATATTGAGAACAAGAAATTCATAGAATAAATCAGTTTCAACTATCTATAGAGTATAAGATGGATATTAAAATCCCTTCCACTTAATCTTTACAAGAGTCATATCCAACACTATAACCAAGGAAATGAGATCTGTTGGAAGTTTCATCCCATCAAAAAAACAAGAAAATATAAATGATCACAAAGAAAGAGTATCAATGACATAATTTTCTATATAAGATTCAAAAAAATGGTACCTCTCACAATCGCTAGGCACACATCAAACTTTTTTAGAAACTTATCCACTTTGTGAAGATGATTCACCCCAAAGCCACTGGTTAATGACCTATATTCTTAGAAGTATTTGAATACAATGTATAAGCCTTTGGAAGTGAAGGTACCTAACCATAATAAGGCACATACATTTCCAGGAAGAATCACTACACATGGAATCAATGACAATAAGCATTGAAGATATTAATGTGTACTAGAAAATCATGTTGGTTGTGGAATAAATTTCCATACTTATAAAAATTTAGAGTCACACTGCTAACTACTTATGATGGTGTGGAGGAAGCCTGAGGATGTGAACTACCTTCACCACCCCTAATATTATCCTACCACTTTCTCTTCATTACCAGAGTTCCACTAAAACAGCCACCGGGTGGAAGAGACATGGAATAGTAACAAATATTTTCTTTCATATACATATCTTCCATCATATCGTTTTCAATTTTCTCAGTGTAGGTAGAAATAATCATCATATACACATGTGATTAAAAATATAGTTTCAAACTCTATAGGAATTTCTATGATTTCCACTAGTCACTCATCACCCCTCCAGAGAAAAATGAACTAGCTCTGCAAACCAATTGGTGTAATCTAACACTGAGAACTCTCCCTAATATAAAGATAATAACTCCAAATATTTCTCTATCATCAGATACATCAGATATAACTACTAAAATAATAGGATTTTGAAACCCATCCAATATAATACCACATGTTGACCCTTTTATACCATTGAATCCCACCCCTTATTATTGGGACCCTTAGGCCTGAGAAATGTGTATTTTACTATGATATCCTCAGGTGTCTCCAGGAAGTTAAAGACCTGATCGATCTTGTCCAACTGGTCATCCACCCCTTAGGGATCATTTTTACCCATAAAGTATAAGGGATTCTTGAAAAGAAATTTCATTATCGATCTATATCTTCTCCATATACTATATTTTCCTTAAAATATATGTCTTGAACTCATGGAACAATATAATCCATGTCATTCACTACTTGTAAAATAGATTCTAAAATTTTTGGATCCATATAGGGATTCCTATGAGGATAATCCCTCACCGTACCCTCCCAAGGAATCTGTGGGAGACATATCAGAGGAATATTTCTACATGCCATAAATAGAAGAAATTATCAGACAACATGATAATCTATACTTAATAAAAAAAATTATATTTTGAAACTAAGGCTAAAATCAAGAACTCAATATAGGAGACACACATCCCAATATCCCATGGTAAATTGAGGCTCTTTATAGCTAGAGTTGGCTATACACTCACCATAATTAACCTCTTAAGTCCTTAAAATCCTATAATCCATCAAAAAAACATCCAAAGACATGGATTATTAAGGAAAAACCTCTCTCTAATACCAATTTGTAATGATTCGACCCAGGTTAACCTCAGAAACTGGTACCTGACCTGATCTTCTAGATAACTGAAGGACGTTCCCATTCCCCACAGGCTAGTGAATTTCACCCGAGCATAAAAAACAAACTGTAGGGAATGATTTCACCCAACATGAAATAATATACATTGAATATATACCATTTAGAAAGAAAAAATGGATGAAAAAACTAGAAAAATATATGTTATAAACAAATAAAACCAACATTAGTGATACAAATGGAAAGAATCTAAATAAAACTCCAAGAAGATGTCCAAATATAAAGAATGACTAAATCATAAACCAACTACTCTATATGATAATGTCATCAAGGTCCCACCATGTAACCACCAATTATCTATACCCACATAAAATAAACCATACTTCCTCTCTATGATGAATTGCCATTTTCTACATCAAAATAAAATACCAAGTCTATATGCCACCATAGGGGTGTGTAGGGTGTGAGCTAAATAGGATTAGTGGGGCCCACCTAGGTGTTCCATATCAAATGTTTGTAAAACAATACCAATATTCTCAATTTATAGAAAAAAAAGTTATGATAAGAAGTAAAGTAGTTCTATATCAAAATCAAGGAAAAATATTTTCCCTTTTCCCACAACTTAGAAATAATCCACTTAAAATCTATTTCAAAGAATAAATCTAGAAAACCATTTCCATTTAATCAAAAATAAGTACATCTGAGAAAAAAATAGTACAAGGACAAAGCTCAAACACACCAAGGATAATCTCATGTTCAGGTTAGATAGGATAATCATACATCAATATGACTATTTTTGACTACAAAACCCTAGAACCCAAGAATCAAGGTTCAAGGAATGGAGGAACACCCCAGAAGGTGACCCCTACTACAATTTCAAGTTAATTGGTCAATCCAAATGCATCTCGATCTAAGAATGGGTAGGCACACCATAACATGAACCCCATTACAACAAAAAAGATGATCCCCAATACCACAACTTATACCTAAGTACCAAAGGATCCCATGAGCTACATTTCAAATCATTTTAAAAAGTCTTACACATTTCACAATACAATTTCTAATACCCTTTTTTCCATTAAAACCTTCTTTGAAAAAAATTTCATAGTATCTTTCATAATGACTTGAATATCCTATAAATTTTACCAAAACAAAGGGAAAACCATATTTATTTAAAAACCTATTTATGAACACAATGAAGTAAATAATTTCATTTAATTTAGAAAACTATTTAGTAAAACAAGAGAAATCAATAGTTCACATAACATAGGTTGGAGATGGAACCACCCAACTCAAAATTGAGCTAGACACTAACTGCAAGAGGATCTAAAAACACTTTAAGAAATAGAGAGTCAAAAATAGAGTCCCTATAAATGATTCCCACATATAAGAATACATTACATATAGAAATGATCAACATAGAGGATAAATCAAAACACACCTCAAGAAACGCATGTGCCATAACAAAATTAACTTGATGAATAGACTCTGAAATAAGATCACACAAAAAATATATAATGGATAAAATAATAATCATCATATGATCAAAATATCCATATATGTAGCCTAACATTTTTACTGAAACTAAGAGTGATGGAGAAAAAGAAATGCTGCTTACCTTGAGAGAAGTAGGAAAACCAAGCCGGTGATCGGGTGATGAATAAATCCATCCATAAGAGGAGAATACACCAAATATTTCCTAGAAAATCCTAGGGTTTGAGGAAGGGAAGAAAAAACTAAATGATGGGGGAGTTATATGAGGGATAGATAAAACATACCGGGCCAAATGGATTTATGTCATAAATCCCAGATTTACAATGTTAATATCCTATAATATAAGTATGATGAAAAATAAGTCAACTCATGTTAATTTTATCCTGATTTACCATTTTACTACATAAATTCTATATTTACATTGTAATGAGTTATAATTTAAAATGATATTCAGCCTATATACAGTGACTTATTTACACCATAATCTACAATCGTAATACATAAAAACATCATGCAAGAAAAAATTATCCCATGATCTACTGAAAAAAATACAAAAATGATTTTTGATGCCCTTTGAACCCTAGAAAAACAATTTTAAACACTAAAAAGAGAAAATCTTCTTATCCATGGTGTTTTACTATTTGACCGAACAAGCTGTTCCATGGTATAAGGGGACTACATCATAGTCTAGGTGGTTTAGACCATGGTCTAGATGGCTTTGTTTTGGTCTTATAATTTTTAGTTTTCCTATAAATACTAGAACCCCCTCCCAACAAATTTTTAACCCAAATCTTCCTCCCAAACCCGTGACACATGAGGGTGGATTTTCTAAGGTATTTGATACCCTTTTTGATAGGTATTAATCCCTATATTCTTGAGATTGAACTGTGATGATATAAGGGGAGTTATTCAAATTTTATTGTGGTTAATCCTCTATTCTATATCATTCCCATCTAGTTCTTATTGTCATGATAAAACATTTTATCACCATAATTATAAATGATTTTTTATTTAATTTTTTAGTGTGTTCATGATGCGATGTACTTGCAAGATTATAGATTCCTTATGGGAGAGGTGATAAGAGATCCTCATTGTTGTTTTGTTACAATTTGAAGAATGATAAAATAATTTTGTCAGGGGATTTGTTTCTTATATTTTATTTATATTAAATTATAAATGTATCAATATTTAATTTCATTGGGTGGTGGTGGAGTTGAACTGATAAAGGGAAATCTGAATTAAATAAGAATTGGTTTATGACTTATTATCACATGTGTTTTTTCCATGATAACGGTTTGCCTAATGATTTACTAAATAGTGTTCTATCTATGTTATGTTATTTATCTTTTTTTTTATTCTTGGATTAGTATTTTTTCATTGATGAAATTATTAGATAAGATAAAGATGATTATTGGTTGTTTGGATAAATAATTAAGAATGTGTAATGAAACCATTGTTATGGTAATTTGATGTAAATAAAATTAATTCTTAGTGTATATTTAATTTAATTTTTTTATTCCATGATTTAATGGATTTGTATAAATAACTTGATGATTGAATTTTTTTATTATAATAATAATAAAATTCATGTTAAATGAGAATTTTTTTTCGATTAGTTTTTTTAAAACTGGACATAATGCTAAGAGAATGTTTAAATAATTATAATTGCTTATCATATATGATGACTTAGGTTTCTTATGGATGTAACCTATGATAAATAAATAGGCTAATTAAATATGGAATGAAAACCAATTATTTGATAATATAAATGTTAGATTCCAAGAGTTCCCATTTTCTTATAAAGATTGAACGCCTTTTGTTGGGGGCTGAGAGACCTCATTTCAATGTGAGGATGAATGCATTATTTTAAGGGAAAAGATTCCATATTGACTATGTTTTTTTTCTTACAACCTATTGTGTGATTTGGGAATGAGCCTTTCTATCTGACATGATGTGAGACAAGGATGAATTATGAGATATGGGAAGGGAGGCCTGAGATTGCAGTATTAGTTGATGACTTTGATGGAGAGATGCATAGTGATATGCATGAGAGTGTATGGGATAAAACAATTGTTGATGGAATGGGTTAAAGTATGGATTTCACATTTTTTTGCTAAAAGTTGTGATCCTTGTTCATTAATGTTCTTCCTAAGGGTTGGATGCCCGAGTTTCTTTTGTTTGTCTCAATTCCGTTCCGCACTGCTTGAGGCAGATGTAACTGCCTAGTTATGAATCTATTTAATGTTAGATTTTAATTTCTATCTTGAGTAACTAAAATTATGGAATATTAATAATGTTTAATAAATGTTTTTACCCATGGGTTTGGTTCTTACTATAATAGAAATATTGTAAATCCTAATAATCCATAGAATCAGTAGGATTATTCCTAGAGGGAAAGAACATTTCTTGAGGATAATAAAGTGTGGTTTAAATCAATTTTAATTGATGGTAAATAAATGTAATTTTGAAAATTAATGATTAATAGTAAAAGAATTAATTAATTTATGTTTAATTGTTAAAAATAAAAATAAGTAATTTAATGAAGGTCTTATTAAAATGATTGTGTGCTTATATCCCTAGTAGTGGAATCCAGGTGTCCGAGCGATGATAACTATAGTTGAGAATAGGATTAGGTTATTCTCATAGTGTGGTAGTAAGATATATTATATCCTATATGCTTTATGATTTCATAAGCTACCCAACCCTTTTCGGTTAGGGTGAATGAAACCCAGTGGACTATGGAAGGGTGTTTTCCCCAACATTTTGGTTAGCGAGGGATGGAAACCTGATTATCCCCTCTAGCCCCGCTCTATACTCCAAGTAATATTATGTCCTAGTATTCATGGTGGTAAGTTTCCCATATATGTGTGTATAGATTTGTAATGGATGTGTGTTATTTCAGAAAAATGTATCTCCAGATATAGTATCCAAAAGATTATTATAGGTATGACATGTATGGGCTATGATGGCTTGAGGAGTAATATTTGGCATATGGGATATGATAGGTTGAGGTATAATACCCAATGCATGATACACATCATACTAGTTGTGGTGGAATCTGAAAAGTACTTGGTTACTATATGGATATGAGGATGGGATGGTGAGATGATGTGATGCACAAGATGTATGTTTTGATACCCTACAAAAAACCTTAATTTAGCAATCTTTTAGCCACATTTTAAAAAAAGGCTATTTTAAAGAAATTTTTTAACATTGCTAATTTTAAGTTTAGCCATGTTTTTTAGAGAATGTTGCTAAAATAGGGACATTTTTTAAAAAATGTGGCTAATTTAGCAACGCTTTGTTTGAAATATTTAGAAACATGGCAAATTTTTAATTTAGAAATGTTTTTAAGAAAAAGTGGCTAATTTAGATATGTTTTTAAGTAAATGTTTCTAAATTAGCAACATTTTTACTATTATTTTAAAAAATTGTGACATTTTTAAGAAACTGTGGATATTTTAGGGACATTTTGTTACCACTATTTTAAAACATGGGTAATTATATATATCTATAATTCTATTTATATATATATATATATTTATATATAAATAAAATGCTATAATTATATTTAAATATATGTTTATTTATATTTATATTTACATTCAAATACATTAGAATATATTTAAATATCATAATATTTTTAGATATATAAACACACAAATATATATATATATATATATATATGTATATGTATATATATATATGTATATGTATATATATATATATATATCCCTTAGGGGGAAACTCTTTGGTAGCCGACCATGTGGGTATGGGTGTGGTCTCGAGTTCAAGCCTCATCGAGTTATTTTATGCATTTGTGTGAAGCATGCTTTTATTGGTAATATAGCACATTTCTCCACAAAAATGTATATATATATATATATATATTAATATATATAATCACACACACACATATTTATAAATACACAGAAACACACACACTGTAATGTCCTATAATTCCTGTGTATTTTTTAATTACATGGAATTATTTCAAAACCAAGCTATAAGATGACATGTGATTCTAAGGCCCAGAGAGGCTAGAACATATTTAAGAACTTTTTTAAAGTATGTTAAGTAATCTTGAAAGAAATTTTTTCTAACTTTTGAACCTGTGCCCAGATCAGAAATCTGAGGGCACTGTTGAATTTAGAACACCAAGATTCTTCTTAGAAGGGCCTAACCTCGACTAGTGCAGGTCGAATGAAAAAGATAAATTTCGGACTATTAGTGAAAAAATAAAATAAACATAAAAGAAATTCCAAGTTTATTTTTATTCAAACTATTTATACTATGATGCAATGACCAGTTAGCACTACGGTACAGTGACAAGGAAACGGTGAATCATTAATGAACCTCATTAATGAGGTAGCGTAGAGACACACAACATATCTCCTTTAATTAAACAGGGACCCAAATTTGAACAATAACTCAGAGAAATCCATTGACAAATGAGAAATATCTCTCTTTCTATCTCCGATGATGAACACCATCAAAAAATGTCAGCGAATCAAGGATCGACGAATACCGGTGGGATGGATTCAAGAGACGATGAATGACAACAAATGCTATCAACAAATTCCATCGAATCAAGGATCGACGAATGCTGATGGGATGGATTCGTGAGACGATGAATGATGGCGACTGCTAAAAGATCAAGGATTGATAATGGCTCAGAGCTTCATCCCTCGTCAGGGAAGGATCCTCGTTCTAGGTAGGGGTCATGTGATTTCTATATGATTGCTTCTTCCCATTATTCTTTTCAAATGATGAACATTGATCAACCCATGGACAGGTTGACCCGCGGTTCAGTCATTCTTATGGGTTAGGAAATCATATTGTGGGGAGTTATGAGATATGAAATCTGTGTTAGAATTATGAAACCCCATTGATAACTGTTTGTAAATTCTAACATGAAGGGATCATGCCAACATAAATAAGGCCCAGATCCCTCAACAGTGGGAATTTTTGTTCTTCATGACTGAATGAAGGAATTAACAAACCAGTGGCCCTAAGGCCATGGTAGTGATGGCGAAGACCCAAGAGGCATAAAGGAATAGACAGATCAGAGATCAGACCGCTGTAGTGGCGGCACTGGTGACCGGTGTCGGCAGCCTACGACGGAGGTCTGTGGTGTCAACCAGCGACGACAACCACAGACAGGAGGTGGTGCCACCCCAGGCGCCACGTGCAGGACAAAGCGGCCGACTCTTGCTAGCTGAACAGGTGGAGGCGGCATTCCCGGTGTGCACCGTAGCAAAGGAGGTCCATGGATCATTGGATACGGTGGCTGGATGGATGCGACGTAGCATAGGAGGAGTGGCCCGCTTCACACGGGCCCCATGTTGACCAAGGGGGGCGACCGGCTGACCGACCGCACGCTCCCCAACAGGACTGATCGAGCTGGTCCGGGCTGAATTGGACCGGGACACCCGAGGGGGACGATTAAATTTCAAGCCATTCCGCTTTAGTGGACTAGTCCAATTAGATAAAGCTGGGCCACAGGGTGGCCCGAACTGGGAAAAGATACCGGCCCGCCAGTGCGGGCCGGGCCGGATAAATTTGGGTCACTGGGAGACCGGGCGGACTAGACCCACGGCCAACCTTGTTCGGATCTAGTGAGGACTAATGGAATATGATAATGGGATAGACAGACAGGATCGGGTCATGCCGAACCCTAGGTCAGGTTAGTCGGGTTGGTCCGAACCAGTCAGACCGGGCCTGGACGCAACCGACCACTTTTTACGAAAAGGGACGTATCGCTCAAACCGTGCATCCGATTAATGCACTATCTGCGGCATTGGGACCCCCCATGTTGGGGAAGTACTTATGAAATCCTCTATGTAATATTTCATGGAAGTTTACCCAGCAAGGCATTGTGACTCAGCTACCCAGCAAGGCTTCATGACTCAGCTACCTAGTGAGGCTCCATGACTCAGCTATCAGCGAGGCTTCGTGACTCAGCTACCCAAAGAGCATTCCTGATTCAGCTACCTAGAGAGGCTCCATGACTTAGCTACCCAGTGAGGCTCTGTGATTCAGCTACATAGCAAGGATTTTTGGCTTGGATACCCAGTGAGTCTTCGTGACTCGGCTACCCAGTGAGGCTTCATGACTTAGCTACCGAGTGAGGATTCGTGACTCAGCTATCAGTGAGGCTCTGTGACTCAGCTACCTAGTGAGAATTCATGAATCATATACTAAATAGGTCTAGGAAACCTAGCTAGCCTAAATAACTCATCCAGTATGAGGGCCTTTGCAGTGATTGATGTTTAGTGTTTGCAACCGTTGGGTTTTCTATCAACACTTTAAGTTATACCCGTGTCGAGCTGACTCTAGTGACTCTAATATTTGTGCATTATTTTGCGATTTCCATTGTGGATTTATTCCAAATCCGAGTTTGTTTCAGGGTCCCTACTACGTATTGTTATGCTCACCCCTGCACGAGTTTCACTCGCACATGTTGTGTCTTGTGCAAACGATGGACAACTTTGACTGGGATCTTGGAGAGCTAGGGCCAGTTGGTTCTCAGATGTGGATCTACAGGCATAGTGTGCTTCAGCCACATCCAATAGTGAGCTACACCTACCTTCATGGAGGATCCTTGGTGGATGACCTCTAGAGATTATACTTCCTTTTATTGTACTTTAATTTTTAATTGGGTTTGCATTCTGGCCCCCTTTTTCTTTCAGTTTCACCTTTAACTGTGTGGTTGCTTCCTCATGTGACATACTTATTGTTGGTATCCCAGTTTCAGCTTTACATTCTATAGTATGGGCTGTGTTTGTGTATACTGGTTTAAAGGTAATGCCTTCCCTTTTCAGGATATAACTTTTTGGTGCTAGTCGCCAGCCCCTGGCCTATTAAAGGCGGGCTTGGGGCAGTCATGACATGGACCCTGGGGGACAGGTCATGACACACACACTCACACACTTATAATCATATATATAATAATATATATCTTTATATATATAAACACACACACACACATATATATAAACACACACACAAAAATATATATAAACATATAAATATATAAATATATAAATATGTATATATATATATATAAACATGTATATATTTTAATTTTATCCATGTTTTTAAGATGTGGCTAATTATATATATATATCTATAATTATAATTCTATTAATTTAAATATATATAAATATAAAAATTTATAATTATAATTATATATATGTATATCTAAAAATTTATAATGATATACAAATACATTAACATCTATTTAAATATCATAATATATATAATAAATATATTTTTAAACATACATACATACACATATATATTTACACACACACACACAAAAATATATATATGTACGTGCGTGTGTCTGTGACTGTAAACACACACACACACACACATATATAAACACACACACACACACACACAGATATATATATACAAGTGAACACACAAAGATATATATATATATATATATATATATATATATATATCTATAAACACACACACACACACACACTGAATCATATTAATTATTTATTAGCACGACCTGCATCTCGTCCAACCTCATAAAATTGATGTGGGTGAGGTATCACCCAATCCTAATTGGTTTTTCAGTTTTTCATTACCCATTACTAGTAATAAATAATATATATATATATATATATATTAATATATGTATACTAATAAAGATATATATATATATATAATATTATTATTTTTATTACATAAATCAATTAACATATTTATAAAATATAGAATAATACAAATTTATAATCAAAATTAGTTTAAATGAGTTGGTCTGGTTGATTATTGTGAGTTCGTAGGTCCTCTCATCTAATCATGAAGTTGGCTAATTTCTTTAAATACGTATATATATCTAACATATTTATATATGTGTATATATTTCTATAAATATAATAATTAAAATATTTAGATTTATTAAATATATGTATATTAATTAATTCAAATATACAATATATATATAAACTTATTTATTTTGATTAATTTATATTATTTTTTATATTAACCTTTATATGAAAAACAAATATGGAAAACTATATTTATTTAAATATCCCCACCATCACGTGTTAGGGTTACCCCCTCAATAGTGCTTTTTCCAATCGACATATCCTCTCCCTAAAATGCGCAATGTCATCTTCCCCTCACCCTTCTTGAACCTATGCCGCATCTATAATTTACTGTCTGCACGACCTCACCGCTGCTCCACTACATGGAATCATCACCTCCATATAACACCCCATGTTCGATTAAAGTAAATATATAATATTGTTTCTGTGTATTGTTATGTTTTTTGAATTTTTTTGGGTGAGTTTTAAAATCATATTTTTTAATAATGATAATTATAATAAGTAATAATTTGATAAAAGTGAAAATTATATTAATAATAAATAAAGTAATAACAATAATAATATTAACTAAATTAATAAAAATAAAATAATAAAAATAAATATAGAAATATGGATAACACTCCCCTACGTGACACCCCCACCCCCACATCCTCCCCACCCCTTCATCCTCCTTCTCACATGGATCACCTAGGCCACTGCCGTTCTCCCTCTCATACAATGCACCCAGGATGGATGGTAGTAGATCGCCATCCTCCCTCCCATGTGGTGCACCCAGGTGAGACCCAAACAGTGTGAATACCCTCCTCCAGTCTCTTTTGATCCTTGATCAATACTCCCCAGAAAGGATTTCACTTTACTCTTCCCCCTTTCTATGTGGTTTTCCTCCATATTCATTATATTTTCGTTTGGATAATCCCAAAAGGTTTAGGTTGTCTAATTCTCAATATGTTATTATTTTTATAGGGCTTGTGTTATACTATTTAGGTCCTGTTGGTTCCCTATTCACATTTCCAACTCGATTTCTATAATATTGATGTAGGTTTTCCCATATCTGAAGAATTTAATTTTATAAACATGGTTTTCTTGTGGGGGGGGGGGTTAATTTATTATTTAATTTTCTAACGATAGTGTTGGTTTTCTACTAATTTCTTGACTATTTGATTTTATTTTGATTGTTGATTTCTCTGAGTTTCTTCTTTTATTTATATATATTTTCTACTTTCCTAAACTATTTGAAATAAATTTAGAGAATTTAAATCCATTAGGTTTTATATTATGATTTTTTTGACATACCATTTCAGTCCCTTTTAGGTCATAAATCAATTTTGTGGAATACATGAAAAGATGGAACATGTACCAGGGTTGAGTTGATCAACATGGTGACAAATTATTGTAATCCTAATCATTTGGCTATTTTTGACCGTCTTTTATGGTTGGAGATTTTGGCACTTCCATGTAAAAAACAACCTGGAATTCCATCAAAACTGATATATGAGTTGATTCTCTACTAACCTGAAGAGCGTTCTCAATTTCCATGGGATGAAGAAAAGCACATGGGAATCCAAAATAATCTTTTGGGAGTTATTTCTATGATAAGAGAAAACAATAATAAAATTACACTATGAAAAAGACATTAGATAAATAAATAAATACATATATCTCAGAGTATATATAGAAATTATAAAATCTGAAAGAGGAAAAATAACAAAAAAACCCGTGTCCTAGTGGTCCAAAACCACCCTCTATTCCCAAGTCACCCACCCTCATTCACCCAAGAATGAACCCATAAAAGAAGATGAGATCACACATAGCTTCTATATGATCATAAAGGATACAAACACTAAATGTTACAAGTAGTGTGTGAGCTAGAAAACCTAGTAGGACTTCACCAAAGAGTCTATGAAGTTACTTCATAAGGTAATTAAAATATGGAAAAATATTAGTACAATAAAGTATTTACAACTCTTTACATTTTGGAAAGGAGAAATAAATCCATATAAAAATTCTACAATGATGATTGGTTTAAAATATAAGTGTAATCATTTCAAAATAATTTACCAAAATTAAGTTGGAAACATTCCATTTCCTCATTTAAAGAAAAACTTTTCTTGAAAACCAATGAAAACCATTTCATAAGCTAGAGTAAAATAAAAAAAGAAAAGTAAGAACATTCACCTAATATCATGAGTTGTGTAAGATTCAATACAATAGAGTCAAGGTGTAACATCTCAATAAATGATCAATCACGAACAAGAATCTATCAAACAAGTAAACTCGAGTTCTAATTAATGACAACAAACATTGGCATGTATCGAGAATCATATACATATGGATGTAATTGGTAAAGAATAGATACGATAGTGAGTCCACCACAGTCAATTTAATCAAAATACATTGTGAATGATTGTTGGGATTACATCTAGTCTCATGGGTCTCAAGAAAACCAGTTACACACACATGATTTCCTAGCCACACTTCCATAGCCTAAAAATTTATTGTTCTCTATGGAAACTCTAGATGGGGTCTGAGTCTACTAGAAAAGAATATTTATAGGTCATTTCATCTAACCACCAAGGTTTCCAGGACCAGTCAAAATTGGTGAGTGAGATAATAATGTTACAAGAACCACAATGGAGATCCTTATCAATATAAATCATGGTTTCATGCCCTCAACATTTCAATCATTTTCATATGACCTCAAATCCCATATCACTCTCACCCACAAGGTCCCTTGAATTAAATAATCCATTTTTCAACACCCATAAATGGGAAGTAGTGAAATAAATCAAGCTACATTAAGGTATTATTATAAGATAGGATAATCATAAAGTTCCAACCAAGACACCAAACATCATCAATTAAATTGAAAACCTTTTCATAAATTCAAAATTAAAAAGGTATCCATACCTTATTCCTTTCACAAACTAACCTGGAAATGCCAATTTTTTCCTTTAAAATAATAATTTCATTCAAAATAATCAAAAGGGGTTCAAAGGAGGTTTCAAAAATTTAAAAGTATTAATCTCAATTCAGAACATGGGTTTACACCTTCATTCCATGTGAATAAAATAGTAATTTGAATTACCTAGGAATCCCCATTTCAAAACAAGGGTAACATCATTCAAAGAGGGGACTTTATCATTTCATAAATTCATTAATTTTAAACTCTATGTAAAGCATCACATATTTTAACCCAGTTCATAAAAGTCAAATAATTCCACTTTATAAATCAAAACATATCCTAAAACCTCACTTTCCATAAGTAATCCATGAAAAAAATCATTGAAAGGGAATTAAAAAAACATAGAATTAATTAATTTATAAAACCCCGATAAGGAACCCATTCCATGTTAAATTTATTTAAAAGAAGATAAAATAGGATTTCACAAGGCAATTGAAGATATAAAATTATAGAACATGTGTTGAATGGAGTCACATATCTATAAATTACCAAGAAAAAATGAATTAAAAAATGTAGGAAAAGCATAAAAACCCCAAATTGAAAAAACTTAAATCCAACAGCAATGGATCTGAGATGTGTTGCCTCTGATGGAGATCAATGAATCTAGGAAGAATTTTTTTGATAAAAGATAAAAAGACCAAACATACACAATTCCACAACAATCAACCATGATCCAATAGAATAAAATTCCATAATGATGTTTAAGAAGAACTAATCAAAATAAGAATAGAGATAATAGGTTGAGAGGAGAAGAAATTACTAGAATTGGAACACTGTTTTGATTATCACATAGATCTGCTAATAGATGTGGTCGAGAGATCGACAAGATTCTATAGAGGGATCCAAAAAACCAAAGGATCAAATTAGGTTAAATTAAGAGGTGTTTGGGGGTTAAATAGGTGGGTCTTAGGATGTTAATTATAATTTTTAGGGGCATTAAAAACAAATTCACAAGGTTTTATGGGTATGCCACCCAGTTAGTGCAAACTATGCTGCTATGCATGCAACCCAAATAGATCCTCTTGAAAAGACTCAAAGTTTGGATGAAAAATTTAAAAAACCATGTACCAAACATTAAAACCCACTAGGAATATTGGAATAGATACATGATTTGGCTATAAATTTTTACAAACCATGCACCAATTGTGTGCTCTCCTCTGGATCTCTAATAAAAGGTTCACATTTTCTTAGGAAATCATACATAGTTTTCACTTACCATGAACTAATAGAGGTAAGCCATAGAATACTTAAAAAACTATATTCCACCAATAACAAAAAAAATCCACACAATGGGGAATAAAAAAAAGGATAAAAAACACATGGAATATGGTAACATCATGTTATATTTTCCACACCATAGGACTTTCTATCCCCAGAAAGATTCTATTCTGAAAGATATAAGGATATGAAACAACATGAACTCTCCATGTCTTCCAATGAGGTATAAGGTCCATATCCCAGAAGAGAGACACACCCAAGGGCTTATATCATGCACAAATCTATGATCGACACACTAATACCATCATAATATTTTAGACTAGAGAAATATTAGAGACCAATAATATGTTTCCCCACAATTTAATGATTTATAAAAATGGCATAACAAGAGAAAATCATGTCCCTTCGATCAAAAGAATATAATTCAACCACTTTCTAAGGAAAATATCTTATGGGCTACACAAAAAATCTTAATGGAACATTAAATCTAAACAACTCATGATTTCTATAAGAGACAACACTATCATGGGTCATCTATAAAAAAAATCCACAAGAAAGGCATAAGAATGGAATAGTTTTCTACCATGGTAAAGTACTCGACAATAACCTAGGATTTTCAACACAAAGCCTAACCCCTTGATAATCTCACCCAATCACACTCCATCACCTCTTGTGTCTGGTCTATCAAGGAATTTCATTGTCCTAGTTACTTAATTACATTCCCAAGGTCTATACTAGTCCATTTGAAAAGAGATAAAAAATCAAGGTTAATGTACAATAGGTCACTATACACTCACAATGGAGATCATTAATCACATAAAAATGATGCTCTAATCACCATGAAAAAATATGAGGATACCATAGAACATCACCCAATATTAATGGAATCTATCATCGACCTTATGAAGATATCCAATGAAGGAAACATAAGTGATTTTTAATAACCCCCCCAAATCTTGAGGTTTCTCAGTATAAGATTTCACTCAATCACTAAGAGCACAATGAAAATCAAGGAAATAAATTAATTCTAAATGGAAGGTCAATAATTCATGAGTTCACATCAATAAGGCACACCTATAGAGGTCTCAATAAAAAACACCATCCACATGATCATAACCAAGGTCAAAAGAGATCATCCTAAAAGAACCCCCAAAAGACACTAAGATATTTAAAACAAAGGGATAAAAAAAGATATGTCATAACATGTAAAAACTAAACCAGTTTCCACTCTAATGTTATAAACATCAAGTTGGATCAACATTAACCACCACCAGCCGCTGCCCCCACTATGTGAAAATCTTCACTTTAAGGACTACAGATGCAGCTTTATTATCTTTGTGAATCGACTGACCCACTATTAAGAGATGATGAAACCCAATTGAAAAATACATTTCTAGTCTCCCAATATACATAACCTCTTAAGGTGACCCAAAATACCACACCATTTACACAATCTTGGAGCTATTAAGCACAACTTCTTAGGATGACCATGTAATTCACACTAGAAAAATTCATCATGAATCTTCTTTCAATAGTAATATTATCATTCCTCAACCATGAATGAGGAATTATTCCCTTTATATTGATCTTATAAATCTTCTTCAGCTAAAAATGACCTTTTATTATTCCTCAGATAAGGGGTTAAACAGCCCGCAGACATGGCAGTTATATAGTCTGGGTGAAGACCTTCTCTAAAATAGATAGCCTTAATGAAGTTATCACCAATAACCATAGGTAAGAAACATAACAAACATGATAATTTATTAGAATAATATTAAACCAGTTGGACATATTTACTAAAACCTAAGAACATAGAATCTTTTTCCTTCTTCATTTTCGCATGATACTATCATCGAATAAAGACTTAATTGAAGAATTACCAAGACATTATATCATCTAGATGAGATATAATCAAAAGATTATACCAATCATGGATAGTAACCCCAAATAATAAGTAGATATACATGAAATTAATTTAATAAAGAGTATTAAAAGAATTGAGGATCACATCAACATCTTTAAGACACTTCACTACTTTAGGAGAACACTACCGAACCTTGTAAAAAGGTGGCTGACAATCCATGAAATTTTGAATGGGTTCCAAGGAATAGAATAGATATGACTCCACCACTTGATTCAGAGTTTGTATAGAGTCATTAATGTTAGATTCCACTTATACAAAACATGAAAAAATACAATGAGGACCAGACCATTGGACCAATATTCTATTTTTCTTGATGGTCTTTCTAGGAGGAATTTATAAACATCACAAAACACAGACATATAAACTCAAGCATAAATGAAAACTGAAATAGAGAACAAAATATTTTTATCAATGTCAAAAAACAATTATATAAAATCATGAAATATTCAAGACAACAAAATATTTCCCATTTATGAAACATTACACTTTTCTTCAAAATGTGAAATCTTGATATAAATTCATCAGGATTTTCAAAAATCATTTACCTTTTCGTTGAAATCCTTCCACAATTTCAAAATAATTATTCTCATTTTATAGTAATTAAAACCATTTATATTTGAAACTTATTACCAACCAAATTCCTTCATTAATTGTTTCTTGAACACATAATCAAAGAGTATTTGAAAATTAGTCTTCAAAACCAAAATTTTTATAAAACTCACTTTTTGTTAAGTGAAAAAATTTATTAGAGAACACAATAAAAACTCTATTTAATCAAAAATTTGGTTTTATAAATGGATTTAAAATCATAAACAAGGGATTAAAGTTAAAATGAAAAAACAAGAGCCTGAAACAATCTAAATCAATAACCATCCTAACTAACCACACAAGAGTGATGTTACCGGGATGAAAACAAACAAGGTGTAAAGTTTAGAACTATGTTAGAACTATGAATGGATTTGTCATATGTGATGGTAAACCACACACCAACATCAAAAATGTTCTTGGATGGATTTACAGATCAGTCAAATCGATTCCTCATAATTACCAGACCCTGAAAAAATGCTTCAGCTACAATGATCCTTCTATTTTGATTCCAAAACTCATAAGAGATTCCAAAAATAAATGATAGTCTCATTGGGAATATAAAAATCAATTTTAATCAGGGAACCAATAACTCAAAAGAATGTCCCATGTCCCCAAATCCATGGTAACTGAAGTCTCATCACGAGGAGGTGGTGATCAACCACCCATTCATGAACTGCCTATTGAGTCCCGAAACATCCTTAATATACTTACTACCATGACTCACCCAAAATAACTTAAGGAATTTCATAGAGATAATATTAATTTCAAGTAAAGACCTCATATTATACCATTTGTAATAAACCATCCAGAAATTCTATCTAAATCGATATTCGAGTCAATTCTCCAGTAACCTGAAGAGCATTCTAGATCTTCACAGGCTAATAACAAGCACCTGCGCATTTATAAAAAACCATTGGGAGTGATTTATCCCATAATAAAAAATATTAATCAAATTACACCATGTAAAATAAATTAGATAAAAAAATCAATACATACATCTCAAAGTACAAAGAGAAGTTATAAAAACTAAAAGTGAAAAAATAACAACCAAAACACATCTCCGAGTTGTCGAAAACCACCCACAATGTCCCAAGACACCCGCCCTCAGTCACCCAAGGAAGTAACAAAAATGGAATATGAGATAACAAGTATCTGATATAAGATAATAAAGGTTGAAAACACCAAATGATACAAGAAAATTTTGAGCTATAGAGCCCAGTAGGATTTTCCCAAAGCTTCTATACAATTACTTTATAAGGTGATTAAAATATTCTAATAGTGGAGTAGAATAAATTAAGTACAAGTATTTAAATTTTTTAATGAATAAATGAATACATATGAATAATTTTACAATGGATTTTGTTTAAAAATAAATGTTTTAACTTTTCAAACTCCATAGGAAAACCTAATTTGGAAACATGAAATTTCATTAGTGAAAACAAAAACTTTTCTTAAAAAACATTGAAAACCATTTAAAAAGATAAATTTAAATCTGTAAAAAAAACTATGAACATACACCTAATATGAATAGATATACAAGAGTCAACATAATATAGTCAAGGTGTAACATCTCAACAAATCGATAAATCAAGAGCATGAATCAATGAAAAAAGGAAACCACAGTGCCAAATAGCGAAAACAAACATTTTCATGTATCGATTATCATGTATATGGATGTCATGGGTAAAACCTAGATGTGACAGTGATTCCACCATAGTCAAGATAATCAAAAATACATCATGACTAATCACTGGTCATACATCTATTCTCACAAATCTAAATCAAACTAGTTTGACACACACCTCCTTTCTCGGCTGCATGTTCATTGCCTGAACCTTTCATGTTCTATAAAGATCCACTATAAGTGGTGTGAGTCTACTAACAAATCATACATCTAGGTCATTTCTTCTAACTACCAAGGTTCCCATACCAGTCAAAATAGGCGAGTGAGATAATTAAGTTACGTGGGTTACATTGGATTTCATTATCAATATCAATCATGGTCTCATTCCCTTAAAATTTCAATCATTGGAACATGCCCTCAAATCAAATCTCGCCCTCACACTTGAACTCATTCAATATAAATAATCCCTTTTTCAACACCCATAAATAGAAGTTACAAGAATTAAGTAGGTTACATTAAGGGATTATTATAAGATAAGATCATCATAAAGTGCCTACCAAGCTGTAAACATCATCAATTCCATTCAAAACCTTTCATTAAATTGAACATTTTAAAAAGGTATCCATACTCACTTCTATTCATAAACCAACATGGTAATTCCATAGTATCGTTTAAAACAATCATTTCTTCTAAAATATCCCAAAGTAATTTAAAGGATGTTTCCAAATTTAAAAAGTATTAAGGTTAATTCATAACATTGGTTTACAACCACTTTCCATGTGCATAAATTACTCATTTAAAATTAACCCTAAATTCCCATTAAAAAATATGGGTAACATCTTTCAAATAGGGTTCTTGGCCATTTCACAAATTGAAGCATTTGAAACTATATAGAAATTATAACATATTTTAATGCATTTCATAAAAGTCAAATCATTTCACTTGAGAAATAAAAAATAGTCCTATGACCTCAATTTACATAAGGTAACCATAAAAAAACACTTTAAATGGGAATTGAAATAAACATTGCATTCATCAATTTATAAAACCTTGAGAATTAACCCATTCAGTGTTAAATTTAATTAAAATATTATGATAAATGATTTCTCAAGGCAATTCAATTTTAATAATTAACGTACATTTGTGGGAAGGAGTTATATATCTATAAATTATGAAAGAATAATGAATTAAAAAATAAATGAATATAATATAAACACCTACATCGGAAAACCGGGATCCGATACCAAAGGATCCGAGATGTATTTCCTCCAATGTAGATAACTGAATCTAGGAAGAGGGATCTTGATAGATGATAGAAAATAACCTAGATAATTTTTTTACATCAATTAGCCATGATATAATGGATCACATGGCCATCATAACCATTAGGAAGAATAATTCATAATATGAATAGATATCAGAGGTCAATAGGAGAAAAACATACCAGAAGAGGATCATCACTTCGATCATCACATTAATCTACCAATAGATGAGGTTGGGAGAACCAAAACCCCTCTAGAGGGATCCCAAAAAACAAATGAAATAATTAGGTTCAATTATGATGTGTTTAGGGTAAAAGTGGGAGTCTTAGAACTTTAATTACAATTTCTAGGGCATTAAAAACCTGTTTGCATGTTTTGATGGTTATGCAGTTTAGTTAGTACTAAGAATGTGCCTAATCAAGAGCCCCAAACAAACCCAATAGAAGAGATATATGGTTTGGATACATGGTTTGAAAAAACAAACACTAACCATGCACCACACCTGTACTACTTTAAGAGATTCATGTCTTGGCTACAAATTTTGACAAACCGTGCACCAACCATGTTCCCTCCTCAGGATCTCTTACAAAAGGTGCACTGTTTCCTAGGAAAGGCTGTACAATTTTCACTAACCATGATCCATCCATGATCTGGACCATAAAACTTAAAAATCCAAAATATTCATCCAAAAACAACCCAAAACGATATCCATACAAAGGGGAATATAAAAAAGGGAAAAACATATATAAACTGGTAACATGATGTTATATTCTCATCACCATAATACTTTCTTTCATTAAAAATATTCTATTAAAAAATATATAGTAAAATAAAACAAGAATAACTCCATCACTCATATTCTTAGGTGGAATTTCCACAATATTTATGAGATACTCACCCAAGGGTTTACATCATGCACAAATCCAAGATCAACACACCAAGAACATCAAAATATTTCAAACTGGATAAATACTGGAGACCTTCCATAGGTATCCCCACTATTTAAATATTAATCAAAATGGTGTAACATAAGAAAATAATTTCCATTTGATCTGCATAATATACTATAACCACTCAGCAAGGAAAATATATAAGGGATGACATAGAAAACCAAAAATTAACAGAACGTCTAAAAAACTCAGGATTTCCATAAGAAACAACACTATAATGGTCCATATATGATTCAATGTCCACTATAAAGGCTTATAACTGATAAGGATTTATACCCTAAGTAAGTACTCATTAGTTTCCTAGGATTTCAACACTAAGTCTTACCCCTTCATGAGCTCATCAAATCACACTCTAGAACCTCCTTGTGTTTGGTCTATCAAAGAATCAATTCTTCCAACTCACCTGAGTACATTATGAATGTATATCCATATCTATCTATGTACATATGGAAAGAGATCAACTATCACAGTTAGTTCACAATAGGGATATACAATATCAAAAGGTAGATTATCCATCAAATAAAAATTGACCTCTAACCACTAAGAAAAAATAGGAAGATACCACAGAATAACAACCAAAATGAATGGTATCTAACATCCTCCAGCTAAACACAACCATGTAACAAAACAAAAGTTATTTTTAAGAAAAACAACACCCAAAAATCTCTAGGTTTCTCAATACAAGATTCCACTCCATCACCTAGAGAACAACATACATCACAAAACTAAATACATTCTAAAAGGAAAGACAAGCATTCAAGATTTAACATCCACAAGGCACAACCATAGAGGTATCAAAAAATAAAACCATCAAGATAATTATTATTATGGTAAAAAGATATTATCCACAAATATCCCAATACAATCCATCCTGATTAATAAAATAATGGTTTGAAAAAAAAAACAGATAAGACACAACAAGGAAAAACTCAAACATTTTCCACTCTGAAATTAGAAACAAAAAGTTGGATCAACATCATCCACCACCGGTATCCCCCCTATAGGAAAAGATTCACTCTAAAGAATATGGATAGAGACTTATTGTCTTGAATCATATTCTATACCACAGTTTGGAGCTGATGATCCCCATCTGAAACAACCCTTTCTAGTCTCCCAACATACCGAACCTCTTAACGTGACCCGAAAAACTACACCATTTACAACCTATCAATGATTTTGAGAAAATTTTTTTATAAATGTCTAGGTTATCCACACTAGACACACATGAAATTAATCTTCTTTCCCTAAGAATAATATCCACACTCAAGAAATAATGAGGAATTATTCCCTTTTTGTCATATTTCTAGCTCTGATTCATCTGAAAATTCCCTCTCAAGAATCCCTAAAAAAGAGGTCAACCATCCCGCATTCTTGGTGGTTATAAGGTCTTAATAAAAGCCTTTTCTAAAATATATATCCTTACTAATGTATCCAAAAATAACCCTAGGTAATAAACATTCCAAAAATGAGAATTTATTAGTATAATCTAAACTTAGTCACTCATATAGACTGAAACCAAATAACTTAAGAACACATTCTTTCTTCATTTTCCTAGGATACTACCTCAAAATGAAGGCTTACTTGAAAAATACCCAAGGCATTCCTTCATACAAACATGAGGGAATCACGTCTTCCCACTACTCTTGTCCAGAACCAACAAATAAGTAGTTGATAGACTTGACCTTGAGAGCATCACGAGTCATGAGAGAATAGAATATCCCATCAACTTGTTCTATCCACTTCAATACTTTAGGATAACCCTACAAACCCTTTGTGAAACGGTGTTCAAAAATTCAAGAAATCCTAGATGGGTTCCAAATAATAGAAATTATATAGCTCCACCAATTGATACAGAGTTTGGGTGGAGTCATCAATGTTAGATGCCACTTTTGGAAAACATAAAGAACTGGCACATGTAAATACTATTGGACCAACATTATATCTTTCTTAAAGGAATTTTTGGGAGACATTTATGAACATCAAAAAAAATAAGCATATCAAATCAGGCATCAAATAACACTCAAATAGAGCACACAATATTTTAATCAAATTCACAACCCACTTTTATCAAATCATAATACATTTCAAATAACCCAAGATTTCCTATTTATGAAACAATAAAATTTTCATAAAAATGTGAAATCATGATATAAGTCCAACATAGTTTTCAAAAATACTATACCAACTAATATAAATTCTTCTATGGGTTCAAAAACATTGATCCCATTTTCCAATTATCAAAACCATTTCTATTTCAAACCCATTAAAAACCGAATTTCTTATTAAAAAATTTCTTTTACACATAATGAATGATTATTTGAAAATATGTTTCCCAAACCAAACAATTAAAAACAATATATATTTTTTTAATTGAATAATTTTATCAAATAACTCAATCAAAACAAATTTTTACCAAAATTTGTTTTTAGAAAGAGATTTAAAATCATCAAGAAGTGATTAAAGATGAAATGACCGAACATGATGCTGAAAAAAAAACATCCATAACCCTCTTAACTAACCTCACACAAGTGAATCCACATGAATGAAAAAACAAGTAAGGTGTCAATTTCAGAACTAGGTGAGAAATACGAATGGATTGGTCATATGGGCTCGTAAACCATACAATAAAAACACAACTTTTCATGGATGAATTTGAAAATTGGTCACATCAATTCTTCAGAGTTTACCAAACTGTGAAAAAATGTCGTGACAGTGGTCATCCTTATGTTCTAGTTTCAAAAATCATAAGAGATTCCAAAAATATCAGATATCCTCATTGGGAATCTAAATCTAAATTTTTATCTGTAAACAAATAATTCAAAAGAAATACTAAAGTCCCCTTATCCTTTGTAACTCAAGTCTCATCAGGAGGAGGTGGTGATCAAGAATCCATTCATGAACTAGATCATGAGTTCTGACACATAATTTATCACCCTCATACTATGAATCACCCAAACTAATGTAATGGATTTCATGTTGATATATTTATTTTCATGGAAATACCCCCTCTAATACCATTTGTAAAAAACTAACTCGGAATGAAAACTAAACTTAAATCCAAGTTAATTAACCACTAACCCTAAGAGAATTCATGATATCAATGGGACGAAGAAAAGAACATGTGCATCGACAAACCATCTCCTGGTGGTCCACAACTAACCACCATGTCCCAAGTCACCCTCCCCCAGTCACCTAATCATGAACACTAAAATAGCATGAGAACCTGCTATAAGATCATAAAGGTTTCAAACACCATTTAGGAGAGATCGAGTTTGGGATAAAGATCTAACTAGATGCTTCCATGATCTTAATTTCTCCATATAGTATGGTTCCTTATGAGTTGTGAGATTTTCGAGTATAGATTGATGATTTGTTGGAATGAGGTTTTTTTGGCTGAGTGTGTCCCCTTGGGGTGCAATAGTTTTTTTTGAAGAGGTCCAATGGATGTTTGTGTCTATATATTGATTATCATCACATGAACCAAGTTAAATGGATGAAGTAATATCCTATTTCATAGATTATTGATTTATTCAATCGGATGAAAGGAGATAATTGGTTATCGAAGATAGATCTATATTTAGGATATCATCAGATGTGGGTGAAGGATGAGGATATTCTGAAGAACTATTTCTGATGTCATCATGGGAATTACATATTCTTTGTGATTTCATTTAGTGTGAAAAATTAAACAACCTTATTCATGGGTTTAATGAAAATGATTTTTAGGTATTTTTTGATCATTTTGTGGTAGGTTTCATTAACAACACCCTTATGTGCTCCACATATGAGGAGGAGAGTACAAAGCATATGCTTTCTATTTTGGGAGTTCTTCATTGTCAATTTTTTTTTTAATTTTTCCTATATGTGAGTTTTGTGCTCATTATGTTCTCTTTTATGGGAATGTCATGTCTCATTAGGGAGTATCTATGGATTCCTAAAATATCAAGGCATTCATTTCATGGGAATCCCCCAAGACTATTGTAGAGGTGTGAAATTTCATTAGTCTTTTAGGCTATTAATGGAGATTCATAGTGATTTATCTTGGGTTGATACTACTATAAAAACCTATACTAGAAATGAATAGGAATTCTTGTGGATCAACCAATGTCAAGAATCTTTTGAGTACTTGAAGGAAAATATGGTCAGTGCTCTATTCCCTTATATTCCAATAGAGGGAGTTGGGTTTGAGGTTTTATATGATTCTACACACCTTGGGTTGGTCTGTGATTTGATTCAATAGAGTTCAATGGTTTCTTATAGTTCTTTGATGTTATGTACATGTGAGTGTAAATATGAAACCCATGGTATCGAGTTTGAAGTAGTTGTGGTTTACTTAAATTTGTTGTGAAATTAACTCATTGGAAAGAGTTTTGTGATTTTTACCAATCATAGAATCCTAACATATGTTTTCTATCCCCAAGACATGAACTTGAAAAAAAGTTGGTGGATGTAATTATTATAGGATTATGACGTTGATATTTCATACACACCATGAAATATTAATTATGTAGCGGATTCACTAAGTAGGAAGTCACACAATCATGATATTTGTGAATGTGAAGACTCTTAGAGGTTAATGTAAGAGCTCTTAGTAATAATTCTCAATATAGAAGAGGTTGGAATTAGAGGTTGTATTTTGGAGATGATAGTGTAGTCATATTTGGTGTAGTAGGTGGAGGAGTCCAAGATGGGGGATTCTGAGGTGGATTTATGGAGAGACCTAGTTGTCTTTTTAAATACCTCTGATGGTTTTTTAGATGATGAAAAATATTGAATTTTCTTCCAGGGAAGGATTTTCCCCCTTTAGTGATGCATGAGGTGGTTCTACCGAAGTTATATAGTTTATCCTTGGTGGTATATACTTACTTAAAAAATATGTATCGAATTCACAGAGGTTAGTTTTGGTGGCCTAGTTTATAGTTTATAGTTTCAAAGATTATGTCTCAATATTTTTTTCTAGAAGCTAAATGTTGAGCACCGTGTTCATGATGGTTTTATCAAGCCATTAGATATTCCTCAGTGGAAGTAAGAGGATATATCGATGGAAATAATTACTAGTTTAACATGATATGAATGATTCTATGATTATATATGGGTGATAGTGGATGGTCTCTCCCAAATTTACCCAGGGTTTTAGGGTTATGCGGCTGCCTGTTGTATATCTGGGGTTGTTGAATCCTCAGAGACCTAAGAAGAAACCTAAAGACACATACATTCTATAGATTTTTTTGGATAAAAAGTTTCCAACTTTGGGTTGATTTTATATGGGTTTAAAATAGAAAAAATATCAATGTGATTTCAATTTATGATAAAGGGTTGATCCTAGGTTATTATAAAGGATGGATTAGATGAAATTCATTTTTTAACGATTTCAATTTCATTAACTTTTGAAGGATTCATTCAATGAATTCAAACTAACCTCATCAATTAATGGTTAAACACCTCCAAAAACAAATTGTAATAACATATACAATTTTAGTATCATTTTCTTGAGAACTCCAAGGTAAAGGATCTTATTGGCACATAAAAGTGGGGAGATTAAATTCAATAAGGAAGAGGAAGAGAGAAAATCATTGAATAAAAAAACTCAAATAAAAGAAATTAATAAACATTTAGAGAGTGATAAATAATATCCAATACAGAACCTTTATACTCCCATGTATCATCCCATAAAAGAGTTATCCCTCCATTTATGAATTTTTCTCAACGGAAGTGGGATGTAAACTTATGAGGGTGTAATTGAAAAATTAAAAACAAAAAAATAACTATTGCCCTACCATTGTGTGATAAATTTCATAAGGTTTTGTGTGAATAGATTCACACATTGAGGCAACAGTATCAACGTGATATGGAGAAGAATAGAATAGGAAAAAATGAATAACTTTTATTAAGAAACGAAGCTTAATTGAAAAAATTACATGAGAAAGAAATTCTATTATAAACACAAAGCAACAACATAGAATTAGAACGAAACCAAGCACAAAATATTCCTAAATCCTCAAAAAACACTACCTTAAATAGGAATTTTTAAATCCTTGGATAAATACCCCAACATTTCAAGTCTTATTAACTAATGGTGGTAGGCCAGGGTGGGTGAAAAGTTGGGGGGGGGGGGAGGGTGGACTTTTCCACCCTTGACAAAAAATATTATCCAACCTGCATGCCTACCAAAAGTGTGTAAAAAAATCATTTAGATGGATGAATTTTGGAGGGACATAGTAGATAAATATAAAGATAAGGATTTACCCTGAATTTATGTAAAATTTATGCCCAAAATAGTTTCTTGTTTTAGATAAATTATTTAGACAGTGGGATGCTTTTCTAGGCCACATAATATGGCCCATAATTTCTTCTTCAACTTGCGCCACCTATAACTCTATTAAAACATCCAGATTAGCTTGGTCAACTATTTAAAGAAATGTTCCCTATGATTTTTTTATCTCTAGTTAAATTTTGAGAATCATTGGGCTTGGATATTGTCCTATAATGTACATTTATTGGGATTCTTTCCAGTTCACTTCACCCAGAACGTTCTTGATTCAAGACCCATTTTTGTGGTCTTCCAATGGGAATATTCAAGTGCTCTAAAAGCAGGAACAATTACTTATAGAACGAGGGACCTAAAAATAAAATATGAAAATAAAATTAATACCATTATGGATTTTATGAGTTGTTAAATAATGTACCATGAAATCTTGCATTTTAATAATAAATTACCATCATAATGTAAAATTATGTTCAATTTGTAAAATTCACTAAAAATGGTATTTATGAATAAAGAAGAAAATGAATATTATAATATAAATAATTAATATTATCCTCTTAAAGTGGCTAATAACACCCCCTGACTTGAGTTTTTTCTATTCTTGAGAAAAATATATCTCAAAAATATGAAATTATAATTCCATTTTCCAAAAACAATTCTCACCAAAAGTCCTCATACAAAAAATTTATGAAACCCATAAAAATAATTAAAAGTAACCTAGGTATAGAGGAATATCCCAAGACCAATCCCATTCATATTTTCAAATTAATCTCCACATTTCATAAAATTTAAATTGAGCATGATGATGTGTTGTGTGTCATAATGTACATGGGGGTTCATATTTATTCAAGGGAGAAAATATGGAAGCCCTAGGTGGAATCACATTTTTATATTAATACGAGTGTTCATTTTTTTTATGTTTTTATGTTTTTTTGTATTTTTTTTTGCAAATTTTCCATGGTAAATGAAATTGAACTTAATTGAGTCAACCTATATAGCGAGACTTTTTTGTTAAATCCCTGGCTCAAAGACCTTAGGGCATCAAGAGAAGCCTACATAATCGGGAATCATCTCAAGTTTAATCAATAAAAAAATTCAAATTTCCAAAAATAGAGATAAAATTCCCAACTCTAGGATAGAAAACTATGGAGTCACGATCCCCAAGAGATGAAAGCCACACATTAGGTCAATCCATTTCTCTACACGCAATTGATTTTTTTTGAATAATCATGTTAAAATTAAAATGATCCCCAAACTAATATCATTTATTATGGGACACCATGAAATAAAAGTAATACCCAAAAATCCAAAGGATGTGTGTTGTGTTTTTTGTGTGGATGAAAATGTAAATGATGAAGAATTGCATAAGACAACTTCACTTTCCAAAACTATGCTCATGAACATAAACTTGAATTAAAATTAGAATCAAGGCATGAAAATTATTTAATATTCAATTTAAAAGTGTGAAATTTGTATTATCATGTTCAAGGTTAAAGTAATTTCTCATTGCAGGCATTTTTTTATTTCAAAACATATTTCTTTAATTTTAATTTTTTAATGCACACAAAATCAACTTTTTATTTCACCTCCCATTAAAATAATTTAAAGTAAGCTAGGTCTAAAGGCATATCCTGATCCCAAGACCATTACTTTGTTCAAATTTATCACCAAATTTCATCCAATTTAAATTAAGCATGATGATGTGTTGTGCGTCACAATAGAGATGGGGTTCAACTTTATTCAAGGGAGAAAAGATGGAAGTGCTAGTTGGAATCCCATTTTAAAATTAATACGAATATTCATTTTTTTTATTTTTTGTTTGTTTTTTTGTATTTTTTGTATTTTTTTCAATGGAAATTTAATTTTAACTCAATTGAGTCACCCCATGTAATGAGAAATTTCTGATGACTCCTAGGCTCAAAGATCGCAGGGCAATAATTGAAGCCCATGTAATCGGGAATCATCTCAAGTTTACTCAATCAAAAACAAAATCAAATTACAAAAAATAGAGATAAAATGACCAAATTTGGGCTAAACAATAATGGAGTCATGATCCCCAAGTGCCGAAATCCACACATTAGGTCAATCCATTTCTCTACGCACAATTGATTTTTTTTGATTTTTTTTGATTTTTTTGAATACCCATATTAAAATTAAAATGAGCACCAAACCTATGAAATTTATTATGGGACCCCTATAAATCAAACTAACACCCCACAATCCAAAGGACGTGCAATGTGTTTTTTTTGGGATCAAAATTTAAATTGTGAGGAATCACATCGGACAACTGCACTTTCCAAAACTATGCTAGTGAACTCAAACTTGAATTAAAATCAAAATCATGGCATGAAAAATTATTCGATATTCGATTTAAAAGAATTAATTTTTTATTATCATGTTCAAGTTTAAAGAAAATTTTTATTCCATGAATTTTTATTTATTTAAAAACATTTTTTTTAATTTTAATTTTTTTAATACACAAAAAATAATTTTTTTTTTATTTCACCTCCCCCCAACTAAAAATTAAACTATCCACAGTTTTTAAAGAAAAGAAATTTTATAAGGGGATAGAGGTAGAGGATAAGAGTTATAAAAATAAGTTCAAATAATAAACATGGATGAAATTCACCTTTTGGTTGAAGTTGAATTTCATGGTGCTCCTGATTACTCCTTTGATCTCCATCTCACTCGAAAAAGCCTTATCGATGATGATGGTTTGTGTTTGTACACCTGTGATTTTCCTAAAAATCCATCAATCTCAATAGCCCTTGAATCATACAAACCCACATAATTAGAAAACAATGGAAACCCTTTGAGGTCACCTTAAATAAAAATAAACAAAAACAAAAGGAATGGAAAAAACATACCTTTTTTACTTTGAAACTCCAAACTTGAGTAAATATATAGGTAAAGACCAAGATACCTCCCGAAAAGTGCCTTGCTTAATGTTGTTAGCCCGACATGGGCCCTAAATCTATCAACTTTTTTTAGTTTATATGTTGGCTCAATTAAATCCTCATTTTTTTCTTGTTTATTGAATGATTCAATGAATGGTTTTAACCTATGACCATTGAATTTGAAGACATGACCACTAGTGGGATCCTGAATCTCTACTGCCCTATGAGGGTACACATGATGCACTATGTATGGACCTGACCATCTAGGCCTTATCTTTCCAGGGTGTAAATATAGTTTTGAACTATACAAGAACACAAATTTTACCATTTCAAAGTGTTTTAATTTGAGATTAATAGATTGGTAGGCTTTAAATCTAGATTTATTTATCCTTGAATATTCATAAGCCTCCATTATAAGTTTGTCATGTTCATTAAGATTTAATTTCCTCTTTTATTCAGCCAAAGAAATGTCAAAGATCATTTTTTTATTACACAAAGGCCTTGTGTTATATTTCAATAGGTAAATGGAATTATTTTCCATAAACCAACCTATACGGTGACATTACTAGAAGGGTTTTGAATCTAGTACGAAATACCCAAAGGGAATCTAAGAGTTTCTTGGACCAATCGTTCCTAGAGGGATTGATAGTTTTTTAAGATTTTTCTTAATATCCAAATTCACTAACACAACTTGACCATTTGTTTGAGGATTATAGACAATGGAAACATTATGAGAAATCCCATACTTAGACATGAGTGAAGAGAATCGAAGGTTTCATAATTGAGTTCCTTAGTCACTAATTGTATCCCTAAGAATTCAAAATCGAGAAAATATGTGATCTTTTAGAAATCAAATCACAACATGATGGATTTTTCACTTGATAGGAATATACTCAACCCATTTTGAGACATAATAAATAGATAAGAGGATGTAGAGGTATCCCATAGAGTTTGGGAAGGGTCCTATGTAATCAATTCCCCAATAATAAAAGATTTCAATGACCAAAATGGGAGTGATGGGAATTTTATTCCTTTTGGTAATGGATCCTAATTGTTGATATTGAGGAAAAATTTGGCAGAATTGGTAGGAATCCTTAGTGAGGTTAGGCCAGTAAAAACCACTTTTGAGGACCTTTGTAGTGGTTTTCTTTGTGTAAAAGTGGCCTCTACATGCCTCTCCATGACTGAATATTCGAATGTACTCTTGATCAGACTTAGGAACACATCTCATAATAATTTTATTAGGACATAATTTGAAGAGGTATGGATCATCAAGAACATAGTGTTTGACATAAGAAAGGAATTTTTCTTAGCTTGGATCCTAGGAAACTTTATAATGTCATCTATAACCTATTTTTTTTTTCTATTTTAGCATACCATGGGAAATCACTCATGGAATAGAGGTGCTTATTGGGGAAGGAAACAGACATAGTAATGTGTTGTGAGTTGTCATTGAATTCCATTTTAGATAGGTGATAAACTACAACATTTTTAACACCCTTTTTATCCTTAATTGTTAAATCAAACTCTTGAAGAAGATGGACCCACCTAGTCAATCTAGCCTTGGAATCTTGTTTTTTGGAAAAGTTATTTCAGGGATGAATGGTCGGTGAAGACAATGATGGGTGATCCTAAGAGATAGGACCTAGATTTCTCTAATGCACACACAAAAACAAGCAACTCTATATCAGTGGTGGTGTAGTTGATTTTTTAATCATTTAAACATTTAAACATTTTCTCATGTAACCAATGGTAGATGGAGTTTTCTCACACCATCATCCTAAGAGTACTCTGACTGCAAAGTCACTCACTTCATACATGAGCTCAAATGGAAGATTACAATTGGGATATTTCATGATAGGTGGAGAGATAAGAGATTATTTGAGTGTAGAGAATGATTCCTCATAGATTTCTATCCATAAAAATGGATCCTATTTCACTAATAGAGCACAAAGTGGTTGAGAAATAGAGTTGATATTCCTAATGAACCTTATATAGATACCAATATATCATACGAAGGACCTCAATTCCTTGAAAAATTTTAGATAGGGAAGGTACAGAATGATATCAAACTTAGATTTATCAACCTAAATCCCTCTAACAGAGACTAGATGGCCTAAAACAAGTCCTTCCTTTACCATGAAATGGAATTTTCCCAGCTTAGGATGAGATTCTTATCCTCAAATCTTTTCCAAACCCTTTAAAAATTTATAATGCGTCACTAAAAATTATCCCCAAATATTGGGAAGCAATCCATAAAGACCTGTAAATAAATCCCCACCATGTCTGAGAAGATCCCCATCATGCACTGGCAGAAGGTACAAGGGGAATTACCCAACCCAAAGGGCATGTGCTTGAAGGAAAAAGTTCCAAATAGACAAGTGAATGTTTTTTACTTGATCATATAAGGAGACCTCTATTTTATTATACCCTAAGAATATATCTAGGAAGTAGTATAATTGATGACCCGCCACACCCTTGAGAACTTTATCAATAAAGGGAAATGAGAAATGGTCTTTCTTGGTACATGAGTTGAGCTTCATATAGTCAATATAGAATCTCCATAAACAACTGAACCTTTTGGGGATAAGGTCACCATCCTCATTGGTGATCATAGGGATTCCAACTTTCTTTGGTTTAACTTGAATTGGGATTACTCAATAACTCTCAACAATGGGGTAGATGATACCCACTTTCAACAACATAAGAAGTTATCTCTTTACCACATTTATAATATTGGGATTGAGTTTGAGGTTTAAGACATGGTTTGGAGTCAGATTCATGAAAAATACTATAATTTCAAATGAGTAGGCTAATACTAGGAATATCAAAAAGGATCCATCCAATTACTTTCTTATGATTTTTAGGACATCTAGAAGCATCATCTCTTTATTGGAATCTTGATAGAAATAACAAACAACATGAAAGGCTCGATTGTACCCTAAGAATTAATACATGAGTGATGAAGGTAGGACCTTAAATTTGAGATCATATTGGTTATCACTTCAAAAGAAGGATGAGACTTTGTATTGAACTCAATTTCTTTGTAAAAATTTCTTCATAGAATTGGTTCCTTTTGAGCAGAATTTTCATCAACTGAATTGGACAAATCAGTGTCATGAATGGGTATGGACTCAATTTTATTGATTTTACCAATGGTATTATTGATTGGTGATTCGAGAAAATCATCAAATGATCTATCTGAAATAGATTCAAGACAAGTAGAAAAATTATCCTCATGTGAATAAATGAAATTAACATATTATTGACTTAAACATCCTTTAATAATTCCTTGATGTTACTTTAGTTCAATATGAGCACTACCGATCCAATTTACCCCATGGATCACTTCATCATCCAAAATTTGAGAGTTTGCATTGTAGATGTTCAGATTGAGACTCATGTTTCTGAAGGCTATTGTCCTGTTCCAATTTATATCTCAAATTATAGAGTTGATTGTTGCTAAAAAGGGATGACCATAGATGATGGGTGTTTTATCCCTATAACCTAATCTTGGGTTATTATCAAGGAAAATGAAGTTAGTAGGGTAAATTAAATTTGAAACTTTCACCAAAACACCCTTTAAGATCCCCTTAGGAACTTGAACACTACGATAAGCAAGTTCAAGAGTTACATATGTGGGTTAGAGTTATTTGAGACCTAACTAACAATACATGGAATAAGTAATAAGGTTCAAACTATCTCCTATATTAAAAAGGGATTTGAAAACTGTTTTCTCTCCTAACTCAAAATTGATGCGTGGACATCCTGGATCTTTCAACTTTGGAGGAATGATCACTTGAATGGTGGTTCTCACATTAGCAACAAAAAAGATTTGATTTTTATGGGAAAATATTATTTTAAATGTGTATAAGTACTTCAGGTAATTTGAGTTGGAATAAATGGTTTGGACTTCATCAATATGGGGAACTTTCAACTTAACCTAAGAGAAGATTTTTGTTAAAGTTTCATTCAGTCCTAGTTTAGATTTTACTCTCATGTATTGAGGGAATGGAGCAAGTTGTATGAGTGTTTGGTGTGGTTGGGGTTCCTTCTCTTTCTTATTGAGTATTTTAGAATATATGGGTGTTTCTTTATCATTTTAATTTTTTGAAGCTTTTAATGGTTCTAGATTTATTGGTTTAGGTTTCTCAATAGATTTCCCACTTCTTAAAATAGTCACTTCTTTTAGTAGTTCATGAGAGTTTTGTGTGTAACTAGATTCTCCCCTTAATGTTGAGGATGGTACCACTTGATTAGGCATGAGTACCTTTACAGTTTTAATGATTTTTAGTTCATGTTTTAGGGATAAGACTTTTGAGTTCATTTTCTCTATTTGTTTAGAAAACTGTTCAAGGATTGGTAGAGGGATGGATTGGGTATGGGCTTGTGATGGTTGGTTTATCCAAGGAGGATACTTCGGTTATTGGATTGGTTGTTGAATGGGTCATTGGTATTGGAATGGAGGATGTTGGAATTGTAATAGTTGTGGTTGGAACTGGTTATGGTGTTGAAAATTTTGTGTAGGGTAGGGGTTTGGTCCTTATGGTTGACTAGGTTGTTGGTTGGGTTGATGGTTATCTTTCAAATGGAATCCTAGATGGTCATTATACCTTGTATAGAAAGTGTTTTGGTACTATGGCTTCAAAATTTTTAGAGCATTGAAAATTTTGGTGGTCCCCTAATAGAACATCTTTAATGGAAGGGATGGTTGGGTAGATTTCAGTCTCATGGTGAAGTTTTTCACAAATTGTGAAAAGAGGGTCAATAGTTAGAATTTTATAGTCCTTCCTAAGATCGATCTCCTCAAACTTCCTAGTGAGTGAAGAAAGTTTTTCCCTAAGTCTTTACTCTTCCCAACGGGTGTGAATTCCACAATATTTGGGTGAATTATCATAGTAAGGATATGTTCCTCATGTTTGGTTTTGTTCGACTAGTCCTTCTAGATACTCGTAAGCATCATTTGGGGCCTTGTTTTTTAAGGTTCTAATTCACATCATGTCAATGAATTGTTTTTTTCCCAATCCCAATCCTTCAAAGAAAATTAAAACTTGTTTTGGGATTGAGAATCCATGGTGAGGTACCATGTTGAGTGTGTCTTTCAACCTTTCCCATATTTCATAAAATGACTTCCCTTGTCTTTCAAAAATGATTTGGATTCTCTTTTTAAGAGAAATTATTTTGTGATGGGGGAAGAATTTTTTGTAGAATTATCATTGAAATTGGTCCCAAGAGTGGATTGATGTTGTTTTTAGATTGTTTAACCAATTCATTTCCCTATCCTTTAGTGATAAAGGAATGATCCTCATCTTACTGACTCAATTGGATGTGGTGGGAACATGGTTTAAACAATGTCGTTGAACTCTTTGACATGAAGGTATAACATTTCCAACTACATCCCATGGAAGGTTGGAAGGTGGTTTAAGACATGGAGATTAAAGAAATAGTTGGATTACCCTAGGGAAGCATTCCTAATTTAAGATAGTTCATTGGTCTAAGTAGGTGTGAGGTAGTCATTCATGGTTTGATCTACTGCATTCCACAAGTTTGGGGCTGCCTCATTTGGATTTCCATTTTGGTTCCCACCCAAGTTTATGAGTTGGTTTCTTTGAAGACCCTCTATTGAAATGGGATCATATTTTTGGCTCTATATTATTTGGAATATTAGGATCTAATGTATAGAGTTCACTAGTTTTCTTGACTCCCCAACCCCAGGACTATCCACCCCAACTTGATAGTTTGATTGGTCACGAGTATAGGCATACATGCACCAAGAAAATTGAAAAAAAGAAAGGGGAAAAGATAAGAGAAGTTTAGGTGAGAAACGATAAATGGAAGAGAATAGAATGAGTGTTGGGATGAATTACTTTGGTCCCCAAAAATGGCACCAAAATTTGGTCTCACCCAAATTTACCCAGGTTTTTAGGGTTACGCGATCACTTATAGTGTATCTTGGGTTGTCGAATCCTCAGAGACCTAAAAACAAATCTATAGACACATACATTATATGGATTATTTTTTTTCTATCAAGTGGACAAATTTGGGTTGATTTTATATGGGTTTAAAATAGAACAAAAATATCTATGTTATTTCAATTTAGGAGAAAAGGGTTGATCCTATCTTATTACAAGGGATGTATTGGATGGAATTCATGTTTTAACGATTTAAATTTCATTAAATTGAGAAAGATTCATTCAATGATTTAAAAATAACCTCATAAATTACGGGTTAAACACCTTCAAAAACACATTATAATCACATATACACTTATAGGATCATTTTCATGAGAACTCGGAGGTAATGATCTTATTATCTCATAAAAGTAGGGTGATTAAATTAAATAAGGAAGAGAAAGATAGAAAATCATTGAATAAAAAAAATCAAACATAATAAATTAATAAATATTTAGAGAGTGAGAAATAACATCAAATAAATCCCCTTGATACTCGCTTGGATCATCCCATAAAAGGGTTATCCCACCATTCATGACATGTTCTCAACAGAAGTAGGAAGTAGACTTACGAGGGTGGAATTGAAGAAGTAAAAACAAAAAAATAATGATCACTCAACCATTATGTGATAAATTTCACATGATTTGGTGTGAATAAATTCACACATTGAGAAAACAGTATTAAATTTATATGTATAATAATATAATAGGAGGAAATAAATAACATTTATTAAGAAACTAAGGTGAATTGAACAAATTACATGAGAAAGAAATGTGATTTCAAACACAAAGTAGCTACATAACATTAGAATGAAACAAAGAACAAAAGATTCCTAAATCATCCAAAAAAAATGCCTTAAATAGAAATTTTGGAATCCTTGGTTCAAACCCCCAACACTCCATGTCTCCTAAATTAATGGTGGTAGGCCATGGTGGGTGGAAAATTAAGGGAGAGTGGACTTTTCCACCCTTGAAAAAAAAATCAGATCCAACTTGCATGACTCCAAAAGGTGTGTACAAACTAGAATCGATATGGAATAATTTTTGTGGGAAATAGAATACAAATATGAATAAATAGATTTACCTTGATTTTTTATAAAATATAATCCGAAAAGAATGTCTGGTTTTCAAGATATGATTTAAATGGTGGGTTGTTTTTATGGTCTACCGAATCTGGTCCAAAATTTCTTCATCAACTTGGACTGCCTGGAACCCCATTAAAACATGGGAATTAGCTTGAGTCACTATTTAATGAATTTTTTCCCATGATGTTTTATATCTCCATTTCAATTTTTATAATCATTGTATTTGGATATTATCTTCTAAAATACTTTTATTGGGCCGTTTTCCAGTTCACTTCACCGAAAATGTTCTTGGTTTAAGACCCTTTTGGTGGTCTTCCCATGGGAATATTCAAGTGCTCCAAAAGCACGAATTGTTCCTTATATCATGGGGGACATGAAAATAAAATATAAAAATAAAATTGATATCATTTTTTGTTTTATGAGGTGTTTAAAAATGCACCATGAAATAGTGTATTTTAAGAAGGAATTACAATCATAATGTGAAATAATGTTCAATTTGTAAAATGCACTAAAAATGGTGTTTAAGAATAATGAAGCACATGAATATTATAATATAAAAAATGAATATTATACTCCTAAAGTGGATAATTATTGGATCATTTGATGAAATATACCCCCTTTTAGAGATCATGGAATCGAGATTAGTGGAGGTCTTTTGAGGTAGTATTTAGACGTTCTGGTGAGACTCCATGAAGTTCTAAGTTTTATCATAGCTATTCATGATCATATTTTTACATATGGGATATAAATAGGTATCCATCATTATTTTATTTCTCAATTATGACTTAAAACTTCTTTTTATACATAGCTGGATGGTCTGATAGAGCAGACTAACCAGACTCTTGAGGAAATGTTTTTTTATGACTTAGATTTGAGAGTTTCCTGGATGAGGAAACTTAATTTGGACAATTTTTATTATAAAAATAGTTTTCAATCCACCATTAGTATGGAACCATTTTAATATTTATAAAAATGAACTTTTTTTCTTCGTATTGTTGGACTGGGGTCGGAGAGTAAGCAATCCTTGATCCAAAACTAGTACATAATAAAATAGAGTTGGTATAAGTGATTCGTGAGAGGATGAAGGTATATGATCTCAGACACATATGATATATCATGAAACTATATGGTGTTCCACAAAACATTTTATTTGATCGATACCTATGGTTAAAATCTCAATTATGGAAAGGTATTCAGAAAGAAATGGGCTCTCAGATGAGGATGAGTTCTATGTTTTATCTATGGAAGGATGGACAGACTAAAGAGGTCATCCAAATTCATGAATATATGATATGAGAATTCATTCTTTATTTAATTGGTTCTTTCAGGGAACATATTCTATTATTTAATTTTTCCTATACAAATTTTCTTCAATTATCGATCAATATGGATCCCTTTGAAGCTTTGAATGGATGGCTATGGTGTGAACTCATTATTGGGGACCCGTCTCATCTAATAGATAAAAGAGATAATGTTATTGATTTAGTAAAGATGGAGGACATCTCATAGTCATCAGAAATAATATCTTTATCCTTGAAACCATCAATTTTAATTTAAGGTCGGTGATCATGTGTTTCTAAAAGTTTATTCTCAGTTGGGAAGACATGGTAATCTCGCACTATGTTATGTCAAGTCAAATGATATAATTGAGTTTCTTGGGAAGGTAGAATAATAGTTTTATTTAACTCCTCATATAATTCCCATTAATGATGATTTCCGTGTATCCCAATTGAGGAAGTACCATTCAAACTTGTCGCATGTGATCGAATGTTAGGATTTGGATGTAGAGCTCGACATCTCCATTGTTGAGTATCCTATTTATATCATGGAATATCAGAACAAGGTGATACATGGTAATTCATTTCCATTAAAATGTATACTATAGAGTTTAAATGAAAAAATTAATGATATGCGAGAGTATAAATCATTGGTGATGGAGCACTGATATAACCTTTTCACAAATTTAGATCCTGGAGGACTTTTTGGGGGTAGAAAGTGTTATGTTGTGGAGAATTTTGACACATGATGGGTCATAGGTATGTATTTATTTAGTATTTTTATCTTCATTTTATTTATTTTTTGTGTTTCTAGGAGTTAGAAGTTAAAAATGTGAAATTTTGTGAAAATTGATCGAGGCACATATTGGGTGTTCAGTTAGTTATAATAGTGTACCCAACTGTGTGAGTGGTTTCTTAGAGAGTTCAGGGCCATTTTTTACTATTATAGAATAGTTTCATAACCCATTTGGACTCTCAAGTAAAAATTTAAAACTTGTTTGGTAAAGGTAGAGTGATTGATATGTTTTTCTAATTATTTTCCTTATTATGTGGAAAAACAGTACGATCTTCCCAATTTACATTAAATTTGGAATTTACCACATTAACCTTATCAATTTTAACTCACCCTCACCTATTTCTTCACCCATTTCATCTAATCTGGCCACTCCCATGTATGAAGATTCTCCACTTCTTTCTCCCTTAGTGTTATCACATTGATTAGAGTGAAATATTCATGGAAAACCGCCATTTTCTCTTGTATTTCTATTACTATCCCCATGTTCTTCCCTCTTATTTAGATTATGGAACCTTAGAAGCCCATAGGGGTTAACCATAGGGTTATTTATGGGATTTTAATGAAAATTCATGGTGATTTTGTCTCATGAGGATCCAATATTCTCGTTTTTAGTGGTCTCAAGTGAAGATGATGAGTTTCCAATGTGTTTGAGGCAGGTGTCTCTTCCAAATGGTTCTCTCCCATGGAACACTTTTAGTTATTGATTTTACTTTAGTTTAAATTAATCAATTATAATTTTCATGAGATATTTAGGAATTCTATATTATTATATATTATTATTATTGGCATGTGATGTATTTAAAATAATTTTAAAATGAATTTCCTTGAAAACTCGTTTTGGGATTAATGAGTATTTAATGAAAGGATTTAAAGAAGAAAAATGGTTTCAAATGGATTTTAAAAGGGTGTTTCAAAAAGGATATTGATATTTGATTTGATGATTTCTTTTTTATATCATTATGTGAATGGACTATGTATGTGTTTGATTATTCAAAACACATGGGAAGCCTTGAGTGAGTTGGTAACTTGAACGGATGCAACCACTAGTGTAGATTATGTGTGGGATAGGGTTATTGACCTTGTTATATAGAGTGTAGTAATAGGATGTATAAGTACCCCAAAATTATGTATGTTATCCTAGGAATGTATGATTGTTTTTTTATACTAACTAGTGTTTCTAGTGCTAGTCCAAGTTTTCTCAATTCCGTCATAGGTAATTTTTACTTAAAAAAATTACATTTTGAATGCATTTATGGGTTAAACAAAATACCCATCATCCCATTTTTTGTCACACCCCACTAGTATAATATATTTATTTATAATTATTATATTTATAATTATAATAACTATAATAACATTTTGAGATATTAATTAATATTTATATTTTTCATTGTTTCAAAAAAAACAACTTCATTTTTTTAAACATTTAATTATTATTTGGAAATTTGTTTTTTTATTATAAGTATAAAAATATTATAATAATAATTAAGGAAAAAAGGATGAGTTTCAAGAGAAGGTATAGAGACATGTGATTTTATTATGGAATTCTTGGTCATATTTCTAGTTTTTTCTATGAAGCATCAAAATATATTTCCTACCATGAAGCTAGTGAAAATCATGTAAAACAAATAACCAATAGTATAAAAAGTGGTATGATTATTTTTCTGATAATTCACAGAATGATAAGAGTGTCTCTAGTAGAGATTGTAGAATAAGTATAACTTGATTAATTATGAATCATTATAGTATATTATTTTTTCTTGCATATTTTAAATATATATGATCCTATGGTTGAGAATCAGGTACTGTAATACAAGATCTAATTTTACATCATTGATCAGATATTTTTTTACATTATCCTACTTTTATGCTTTCATTGCATAAATGTTTGAAACATTATATAATGTTTTTCTAAGTATTTATACAATTTTTTTAAAAATAAATTGTTATCTATTTAAGTAATAAAAAAATTTATTCATGTATATATTCATGGTTATTATTTTTATATAATATTTAATTTATTTATATATTTACACCTATATATTTCACTACCACATAAAATGACTTTATAAGTACTAAATTTTCTTTTATCAACACTAAAAGATTATTGATACTATAAGAACCTTTAAATTATAATACCTTTTATCAGTGCTAAAAGAAGTGTAGGTAATGTTTCCTTTTATTAGAGCTAAAAGATGTTGGTAAAATGGGGCCTTTATTAGAAATTTTTTATCACTTATAAAATGTATTTGAAATTTCAATAAAAAATAGAAAAATTATGTCGTCACACGTGAACCCAACACACCACATGAAGGATATGAAGCATGTGTAACCATACCCCCTATACCCATATGACCCCACACCCTTAACTCTTGGGATAATTCATAGAGAGTGATATTCGAACCCCTACCCACCACCTTCTTAATAAACACCCTTACAACTTGGCCATTGATTTTTCTTGTTATATATTTCAAAAAATATTTATATATATAGAGATATTTTTAAATAGGTAATTATTTTAAAATATATATATATACATATATTAAAAATATATATAAATATATATCTCTTTATTAACACACACACAAATATTTATATATAAAAATTATATACACATTTTTTATTGATATATACATATACATAAATTGGTATAAGATAAATAAAATGTATAATTAATTATTATTTCCTTATGGTTTATATACTTAAAAAATATATTATATGTAAATATTTTTGAAAATTTATTTGTTCAATTATATTTTTATATGTAATTGTGTTCAAATATGTATATATATATATTAATTTAGAAATAACACTATAATATCAAAAAATTTAAATTTAAACACCATAATATCAATATAAATATATGACCAGGGAATAGATTCAATCTATAAAGAAAAAAGACATGAAGATCTTCTGAAATGTAGATGATATTTTATCAAATGATAAAAATTTCGGGTATCCAAAATAGAAAATCAGTTATAGAGTCCTTTTGGTCTCATTATGATTGAGAAAAAATAGGTACCAATGTCCCCTAAGTCCCAATGATGTAGATCTTTTCAAAAGATCTGATTTTACATATCCTATAGCGAAAAGAGACACCAAGATCATATTATATAGACATTTTAAGTTTAACCCATATTTTAAATTTATTTTAAAAGATTAATTAATTAATTATTTATTTATATCACCAAAATGTTATTAAATTTATATTACTCATTATTAATTAGTCAATTTTTACTTAATTTTAATTATTGGTAATTTTATAAACTAATTTTCACTAAATCTACTATATATTAAGTTTAAATACATATTTGAAATTATATAAATATTATTTTATAAAATATTTTATATTCATATCAACTTAAAAGTATTTATATTGATTTTTTTAATATATAATTTTTAATGATGTACACCTTGTATCAGTCCTAAAAATTGGCAGTTTAGAATTTATAGAAAACCTTTATCTACATTAATAAAAGGGTTGATAAAGGGGGTCATTATTAGTGAAAGAAAAGATATAGGTCACATTCAATAGTTCTTTTATCTTTTTCTAAAAACATACCCCTTAATCAGTGCTTTTACATAGTGTTGATAAAAGTCTCCCCTTTATCGGTTTGTTTTTAGTGCTGATAAAGGGTAACACATAATAAATGTGAATCTATAATAGTGTTAATTCTATGTATTTTTTCATAGTGTCACACCTACATAAAACCTCCACTGAGTTACATAAATATAACCAAACATATATTCCTTAAACCAACACAATTAGAGAAGAAATAATTTTAAAAAATGAATAACATGCAATTGTTACCAAATTGGTGATAATTACAACATCCATGGACTAAAAATCTCTTACATGTATGATTCAAGTCCCTAATTGACCTTAGGAATTCCTCCATGTATTCCATAGGCTACCAACTAGCAGATAGGGTGTAAGTAATATAGGGAGAAGATTATACCCTTTGGTAAAAAGATACAATAATAGTGGAAATTTGATTAATAATCAACTATGAAACTTTAGAATAATAATGGATAAAACAAAAATAAAAAAATAATAATAATATATCATGTTATGATATAATTTATAAAAATCTAAATGGTATACTAAATTCATACATGCAAACCAAAAATAGAATCCAAAAACCTCAGTCTTGAAACCCATGGTCAATCTTGTCACCTTGCTCTAATCCCATAAAAAACATAATCAAGCACAAGGCCCTTGGACCTTTCCTGAATTTACATCAATAAGATCTTCTCAGGTACCAAACAATGCTCGAACAGGGTATGAGTATGACTTAGTAGGTTTAAGCCCATGATGTATGAGTAATATAGTATGAATAAATAGTGCATTCAATAGTATAATAAATATGGAAATTGACTTATAAATTAATACAGAACATAAAATAAATCTACTGACCCCTGAGCTCCGATTTGACACTCATGGGTAGCCAAACTTGCATTGGCATGATTCTAGATGTTTCTTTCCTTAAAAAATATTGTAATAACCAGAAGAAATTTCATGTCAAACTCATCATCTCATCCAAAAAGGAACATCATGTCCAAACAATATCTCATCTAGGAAGGAATGTCATGTCCAACCCAATATCCCATCTAGGAAGGAACTCCATGTCAAACCCAACATCTCATCCTACATGGAATTCCTTGTCTAACACAATATCTAATATAGGAAAGAACACCATGTCCATACTATAGTTTTCATCTGGGAAGGAATTCCATGTACAACCAATATTGTCATCCGAAGAGGAACACCATGTCCAACCCAATTTATTTTCCCAGAAGGAATGCCATGTCTATACCATAATTTTATCCTGGGAGGAATGCCAAGTCGATCCCATAATTTCATCCACATTAATTAAGTGACTAAATGTTAATAACAAGGAAAAAATTCCAATAAGTGCATCTATAATACCAAGCTACAACATGCCAAAACACCTTTAAAATTCTTTATTGGTCAATTAATAAAATAGAATATTTTTTATGCCATTTTCTCCATTTACCAAGTTTATGATAATAACCATATACAATGAAACTATCAATTTAAACTATTTTAGAAATTGACACAATAACTATATGTATTCCTATTTCACATATAATTTATGCAAAATTAACATTATACATCTTATAATACATCTATTTCAATATACACTTATTCCAATTCCTATTAAATTCAAAATTACCTTATTTTAATCCATGTAATTTACTCTTAACCAGTCATTATTATAACCATGTTAATCCATTTACACATCAATCCATGTTCTCAATTCACATGCCAAATAAATTCACTTTGATAGCCCAAATATTTAATGAATTCCAATTAATAAAAGGGATCTATGTTAATTCCATTCATTTTATAACCTACCATTAAAGGTTATAACACAACATAGGTGGCCGTGTATTATGTTCTCAACTCCAACAGGCCCAACGGGTCTAAGGGAGGTCAATGAATATAGTTCCATTAAATAATTAAGCTACAAATTTGGTTTAGGTAACATGAAGGGCGTGTTAATGTGATCAGACATATTGAATATACAACAATAAAATGAAACATACATTAGGAAGATTTTCTAGACCACCCACCCTTAAATTATGGAATAATAAAAAATACCTTAATGACCAAGGTAGATACATTTTACTTCTTTATTTCCTTCAATGAATACTAGGAATTTCTTTATCACAATACATTAATTATAGATCTGGGTTCAGAATCCCCAAACTATGCTTCTATCCAAAGGAAAACAAAAGGAATGAGATGGATAAGAAGAACCAAAAGTCTTTTCTTCAATTTCTAGGTTTGGAACACCAAGATCCAATGAAATCATCATTTTGATTAAAGTGAAATCCAAAAATATCCTATGGGAGGGGTGAAATTAAAGAGAAGATGGGGAGAGAGATATGGGAAATATAAGGTACAGGAGAAAAATAAATAGCTGGACATGCATCATTTACGATGTTAAATTCGGCTACACATCATGAACCCTTATTTTCCCACATATTATGAAAAAAACCACCAACTCATCTTTTGAACCCCTGAAAACTGTTCTCACCGTGAATTAAATCTCATGTCATGAGAGGAAAATTCATAGGGTCTACACAAAAATATTTAGTCTCCAAATGTTTTTCATGGGGTCAGACTAGAACCACTCACATTTCGAAATAAAAATTCATGACGTGAAGTAGTTCATGTAGCCATAATTCATATCCCCTCTATTATTGCCTAAAAACACCTCCAAAACACAATAACATTTGGGAAAAGAGATAAATTAGAATTTTTTTAACAATTTTACCAAACTAAAATAAGTTTAACCAGAAAATTAAATAGGTGTATACTGGAAAAAAGATGGGATCCTAAAACCTCCCCACCATATAATATTTTGTCCCTAAGATTTTCTCCATAGTGTTACTATGGGGTATCGGTGAAAAAGTATTTCCACTATGTTTTCATATCAGACTCCCTCTCTTAGGTCTCCTCATGAACATTCCCCTACTTTCACTATAGTAGAACTATAGGCACAATCTTCCCTTGGAGATTCCTTACATTACAGTGAGAAAAACTGATTAGATACTCCTCAAAGGACATATAGACATCTTGCTTGATGTCATAAATTTATATCATATTAGAAGTGTCGGAATGATATCTACAAATCTATGTCTTAAGAAACACGTCATACATGAAACTATAGCACTGTGGAAGAGCTGAATGGTATGACACTAGAGTGAACCTTTCCACTATCTCCAATGGCTAGACTGACATGAGTTCTAGCTTCCCCTATATTATGATATGACATTTCCCCTATATAGGTGGCTCCTAAAAAAACATTACAAACAAACTCAAACTCCATAGGAAATATTTGATGGTCAACATACAAATTCTAACAACTCAACATGGTTATAATATACTTCTTGAATAATTGAAATTACTTATACATCTCCTCCATGAGCCTAGGTCCAACCATTTTGACTCACCTACCACTAAGTAGTAAATATGTAAACCACATGACCTTCCATAAAATTTCTCAAATTTATCTATTTAGACCACTAAATGGAAGATGTTATTATATACAAACTCCATGAGTTCTATATGCCACTAATAAAAACCACTGAAGACTGAAACACAGGCTTGTAACATATCATACAAAATCAAACTCATCCACATAGATTTCTCATCAGTTCGAGGATGATAAGATTTACTTGAAAGAAACTACGATCCCAGTTCCTTCTAAAGGCCATAAAATAATCAATACATGAAAAAAATTTATTTAATATAAATGATACTCCTTGGAATACCATTTTATCGAGCTATTTACCACACATAAAGAAAACCTAGATCATAAATGGTGAATGTCTCGTTGATCTAAAAAAGTGGTCTACCGTCTTTAGTCGATCCATGATTACCCAAAGTGCATCACTTTTCCAGGTAATCCTATGTAATACTATCATGAATCCTATAATAACATCACACTAAATTCATTTTGGAATAGGTGAGGGATGTAGTAACCCAATAGACATTAGATACTCGATAATCACATACTGATTGGCGAAACATATTTCCATAAATCTCATTATCTCCTTCTCCATCACTGGAAACCATTATTTCCTATAGAGTTCATGATATATATTTGTAATATCATGAGGTACCAACCATTTTGAGGCATGATAATCCCTCACCAACTCCCCACACAATCCCAAAAAAAAACCCATATATGGCTATAGATGGGAAGAAAATTTCCATGAACAAGAGACAATCCTATTTGTGGATCCCCACCATATAAGTTGTCCCTCAAAGATAATCCCTATAGATTATATAAATGCTCTCTATACATATATTCTAGAAGCACAAGAATAAAATATGTCAATGTTAGAGTCTCTAACCCATGATACTCCTAAACATAAAAAAATATATTCAAAGAGTGACATCATCCACCTCTCATCATAATATTATTGTACAACATCTATCTATGTCTTCTGGAACAAGTCACCGGTAATTACATCTAGATTTCCTAGATTTTATAAGATCTCATTGTCTAAATACTGCATATTTTAAAAAATCCTCCTATGCAGAATGTTCAGGTTTGACTGAGAAAAGATATATTTGTGGTTATTTTGATCTATGTACACCACAAAACTCTCACCTAGAAGATAATAACACTTGTATCTGGTGTGTACTACTGTATCCAACACTAGATAATGAGTAGGATAATTCAACTCATTTAACCTCAACTACCTAGATCTATAATCAACCAGACTATCCTCCTACATAAAAACTTATCCAAGTTTAACTCTAGATGAATCAAAATAAAAAATACATTCCTTTATTGAAAAAGGTTAGGTAAGGATTGGTGATGAGGTCAGCCCACTCTTTAGATCCTGGAAATACCTTTCAAAAGAATCTAACCAATAAAACATCACCCATTTCATGGTTAGCCAAAAAATCGGTGCTTATAGACAAGAGATGCATTAGATAATATGTCAGTAATATCCTGCTAGACCTAGAAAGATTTTAATCTTGAAGACATTCTTGGTTCAATTCCTATATACCATGACTGCACCCTTATCTAGGTCCACTAATGCACTATCCTCGAAGATAATGTGACCCATGAAGTGAAAAGTTTCAGTATAGAAGTTTTATATAGATAGATTGGTTTAAATATTATTTTTTATTAGTGTACTCAAGATGATATCCTGATGTTGGGCATGATTTCTTATAGGTTGTGAGTACACCAAGACGTCATCAATAAAAACCACCAAACACTGATCCCATAATGGATGCAATATTTGATTAATCAAGACCATAAATATCATTAGTTTTTTCTTTATACAAAAAAACACCAAGAACTCATGAAATCTATTACTTTTACTAGAATATGTTTGGGGTATGTCAAATGGTATGAACCTCAACTAATACTACCCCAAAATCATGTCGATCATAGAGAAAATTCAAGCACCTCTCAGCTAATTGAATATATTTTCTATATACACAAGGGGATAACAATTCATAACCGTTAAATATATTATAATCCAAAAAAAGTGAAAAATCATATAAGACTTTTCAAAAAAAAAACATTGGAGAACCGTGAGCTAAAGTACTAAAATGTATGAATCCATTTTCCTCTAGGTCATCTAACTTTAATTTCAACTCACAAAGCTCTACTATTTCAATATTATAGGGTGGGATAAAAACTATCATAGCTACCAAAATCAACTCGATAGTGAAGTCGATCTTTGACTTGGGTGGTAAGACAAATAACTCTTTAGGAAAGACATCCATTAGGTGGTACACTAAAATATGAAAAGTTCTTTACATCCACTCACCAATATCTAGAAAAATTTCTAATTTTAACCCTCGAGACAATCAAATCTTCATTGAATTGTCCCTACATGAACAACCTAAAGAAACCACTCACTTTGTTGGGTATAACTTCTCCCTTATAAAGTTAAAAAAGTAAATATCCTTTAATGTTAAAGGATATGAGACTAGTATGTAACTTGCTAATCCATTACTAGAATAAAATTGAATCTTTACATATCAAGCATGAAAATCTACCAAAGAAAATGGAATCCAAAAATTTCATGTTGAAACTCCCAGTAGTGTCCGATACCCTCTAACGTACCCCTAATGACAAGTCGATTTTCATAACACCAAGCAAGATATCCTCATCCAAATCAAAAATAATTTAAAAAATTTCAGATAAAAATGAATATTACGATCCTATATTAATATAAATTTAGGAAAGAGTAGATCATACTAGAATAATAGATATGATGGTAGAAGGTCTTATGTCAGGATAGTTGGGAGTAGAATTTATATCATGCACCTAACTCTCCCCTCGGACATGGGATCCAGTATGAATCCCTTATGATTCTCCCTTTGTCTAGTACTGTATCTCATATATTGGGGTGTTACATCCCCCACCTCATCCTGACTATTTGGTTGAAATCCAACAACTAGTTTTCTAAGGCGTAGATAAGTTCTTCACTGAATCTATTGCCTGTCCTCACCCTCTACCTCCACTTTACTACTGAGGTCTCTAATAAAATGTCTGTAGATAGTTGTCACGACCCGTCCTCGGGGCCCGTGCCGTGACTACCCCAAGCCCGCCTTCCATAGGCCAGGGGCTGGCGACTAGCACCAAGGCATAAATCCCGGTAAAAAGGGAAGGCATTGCCTTTGTAAAGTAAACAAACACCACAGAGTAAGCAAGCGGAAAGTAAACACTAAGTAAAAACAGAGTACAACTGAAAGTGCGGAAAAGTAAAAGGGCCAGTATACAAACCCAAACTGAAAGTAAAGTACAACTCGAAAGGGAAAACAACAACTGTAAAGTAAAAGCTGCAACACCGAGCTGTCCACTGGAAATCCCACCTGAAGGGTGGGTACAGATAGATCCACTGCTCCTTGGGTCCCGCCGTCCGCTCCGAGCACGTCCCGCCCAGTGGTCCACCTCCAGGTACCGTCCTGCTCTGTAAGCCTCAGCCAAGATCAACACTGTCCGTCGTCTGCAACCAACACAACGTAGTGCGGGCATAGCCCGTGCAGGGGTGAGTATAAGCTACTCAGTAGGGACCCCGAGACCCCCGAAGATCTCACAAAATCCATAAAGGATAATCCACAAAGGGAGATACAAACACAAGTAACAACTGACACTGCTTAGGTATATGCCCATACATATACCTAAGTCATCAATTTCAAATACGCTCCAACCTCCGAGCCCAAGTAAAACTCAGTCCACACAGGAAAGTAAACGTATTCCACACATGAAAGCAAAACGAAATCCACACAGGATAGCACAACACAATCCACACAGAAAAGCAACAGGATTCAGCTCACACAGGTATACTTCTTCAAAAGACGATAAAGATGATCTCTGATCCATCTAAGTCGTCGGACCCAGGAAGGATCGATAGGTAACTAACCCCCGCAAAAGACCCACACAGGATCGGGCCCACATAGGACCTGTAGGCACTGGTTCACACAGGACCGCTGAGCGCAAAGACCCACACAGGATCAGACCTACACAGGATCGGGCCCACACAGGACCTGTAGTAGTGATCCACACAGGATCGCTGAGTGCTGTAGTCGTCGTCGTCGAATCTACACAGGATCTCTATACTGTCGTCGTCGCAGTCACAGTAGCAGTAGTAGCAGTAGTAGTAGCAGTCACAGTCGCAGCCAGCACTAGGGTTTCCGCACACAGCAAGCTCGTACAGGAGGATCCACTCCATGAGCCGAGAGGCTGATACATCAACTGTCACAAAGTCCAGAGTTGATGTATCCAAAAGTTCCGTATCGTCAACAGGAACTCAACGCAATAGATGGCGCGTCGATCGGACGCCCGGTCTGAGAGTTATTGGCATTTTCGTCCCCGGGGCCCGGTTGGTTTTTAAGGCAAAACCAACCCGACCGTACTCCACCTGCATCCAAACCTCGGGCGGAGTATGCCAAAAGATCTGTCTCACTAAGAGGAACTCAGCAAAGCTGACGGCACGTCAAACAGACGTCCGTAGCTCAAGATATGAGCGTTTCCGCTCCGAAGGCCCGGTTGGTTTCGTGTACGAACCAACCCGGCTGAACTCAAAGTATTCTGAAACTTTGAGTGCAATATACCAAATCGACCACCTCGATCCAAGGATCATGTAGCCGATGACGGTTCGTCAATTGGAGGTCCGTGGCTCAAGTTATGGCCAAAAGACCGAAGACGACACGAAAACGGGGGGTCCGGGTCCGGGCCGACCCGGCCCGACCCCCCCTGGGTCGGCCCGAACCGGGTCGACCCGACCCGGGTCCGACCCTGCCCGGCCGGCGGCGGCGCGGCCAGGCGCCGCTGGGGTCACGCGCGGGGGGCATGGCCCCCGCATCCTGCTGGCGGCGCGGCTTTTAGCCGCGCCATTTTGTGAACCGGCCCCCCTTCGAGGGGGCCTGCTTGAGGGAAACCGGGGGGCCGCCTGCCCCCCTCAAAGAAACCGCCCCCCCCCCCCCCTCATAAATGGGGGGGGGGGGGATTTTGAGAGTTTGACCGGGGAAATTTATTCCCCCGGTCTTTGAAATTCCGGCCGGCCACCTGGCCGGCCGGTTTTTCTCCAACGGGACCGGAAAGCCGGTCCCCTTCCAGTTTCCGACGCCGGCGGCCCGGCGTGCCGCCGGTCTTCCCGTCTCGCCGCGGCCCGGAACCGGCCGCAGTGTTCGTCGTCCGGCGCGGTGCGACGGCACCGCGCCCCTCCGCCGCGCCTTCGATTCCCTTCGACGCGGCGCGACAACGTCGCGTTCTTGATGATCCTTCCACGGCGCGGCGCGATGGCGCCGTGCAATATAATCGTGCGATTATCTGCGTGGTGCGACGACACCACGCCATCTTGTTTCATCCGCAAGATAAATCAACAAGAACAAAGGAGGGGGTTTAGCCGTGTTCATGCGGTCCGGCCCCCTCACGTTAAATGATAACACATATTTAAATATCCTCACGTTAGTCATGCTAGAACCACGAACAAGAATAAATAAATAAATAAATAATCAACAACAACCCCTACCTTGGGTTCAAGTTCGAAGATTGTCAACGACCCGCGGAAGACAACGTCGCGGAGGTCGGGCGTCGCGGTAATCGTTCGTCAAATCTGTTGACAAAGAGGTACGTCGTTGGCGAATCTTCGTAAGCCGACGAATAAAGTCCCAGGAGGAAGCGACGTTCCTTTTCGTTGACACGGAAGGCATCGTCGATCTTCGGATACAATCGGCTACGAAGAAGAGAGGAGCGGTGATCTTAGTCGGAGCTTGAGCGTTCTTCGTCAAAGCTTGAGCGTTCTTCGTCAAAGTTTGAAAAAGAAAGAAAAGCTCTCAAATCCTCTCAAGATGGCTAAAAAAATCTAACCAAATAAAATAAGCTAAGAGCTTATTTTATTAACTCAACCAAACCTTTTTGAATTTCAAAGGTTTGAAAAAGTTTAAACAACTCAACCTAATTAATAAGCTAAGTTGTCAAAACATTTAAAGTGGGGTTAAAGGGAGTTTTGAGAGAAGTTGAAAAGTTGGGTTTCGTGTGGGCCCCACCACACTTAATCCTCCCAAGGGAGGTTAAGTGGATGTGGGTCCCACCTTTAACTCCCTTTGGGAGAAGTTAACTAACATAAAAAATAAAATAAAAAGTGTTCCACATTTTTATTCAACTTTTTATAATTCTCCCAAAAATTAACTTTCGTCCCGCAATAAACGCAACTTCGGAAAAGGTCTCCTTAAGCGAATATCGGCGCTGCGAGTTCATCGGTGCCCTCAGATTTCAATTCCGAGCACCGGATCAAAAGTTAGGAATTACCGCTTGTTCGTTCACTGAACGTACCCGAGCCAAACTTCGGAAATTGATTCCGGGCACTCCGGGCCTCGGAATCAGGTGCCGTCTGAAACCGTGCTCTTGTAAAATTCCAAAGAAAATTAAGAAAAAAATTTCCCTTGAATTTTACGGGTCTTTACATTACTCCCACCTCAGGGCTTTACGTCCCCGTAAAGATACATCAAAAACTAGGGAAACAAATGAGGGTACTGAGCACGCATCTGAGCCTCCCGCTCCCATGTGCTCTCCTGGATGTTCCCGTGCTGCTATCTGATGCACACAAGAGGAATCGATCACCCACGTAGGACCCGCTCATGTCGATCCTCTATCTCCACTGGGAGCTTCGTAAAAGTCGCCCCATCGTCAACGTCGAGCTCCCCATGGTCAATGATGTGCGTCGGGTCATGCACGTATCTCCTCAGCTGAGATACGTGGAAGACGTCGTGCACCCGGTGCAACTAAAGTGGCAGAGCCAGGCGATAAGCCACCTCACCAACCCTGCTGAGGACCTGGAAGGGTCCGATGAAGCGCGGAGATAACTTACCGCCTCGGCCAAATCTCCGAATACCACGTCGAGGTGAGACCCGCAAGAAGACGTGGTCGCCATCCTCGAACTCCAGTGGCCTCCGCCTCCTGTCAGCATATGACTTCTGCCAGCTCTGAGCTATCCTCATCCGCTCCTGGATGACCTGGACCTTCTCTGTCGTGGCCTGGACCATCTCCAGTCCCACCAGTGCTGACTCCCCAGGGTCTGTCCAGCACAAAGGAGATCTACAAGGTCGGCCGTACAACGCCTCGTACGGTGCCATCCCAATGGTGGAGTGGTAGCTGGTGTTGTACGCAAACTCCACCAAGGGTAGGTGGTCCTCCTAGCTACGAACAAAGTCTAGGACACATGCGCGGAGCATGTCCTCGAGAGTCTGAATGGTCCTCTCCGTCTGACCATCCGTCTGAGGGTGAAAGGCTGTGCTCAGACGTAGCTGCGTCCCGAACGCCTCCTGTAACCCCTTCCAAAGCCGGGAAGTAAAGCGGGCATCTCGATCGGAGATGATAGATGATGGCACACCGTGGAGCCGCACAATCTCCTAAACGTAGAGACGTCCCAAGCTCTCCACTGAGCCCTGCTCTCTGATGGGTAAGAAGTGTGCCGACTTGGTGAGTCGGTCAACAATCACCCAGATGGAGTCGTGACCTCTGGAAGTGCGTGGAAGTCCAGTCACGAAGTCCATAGATATGCCGTCCCACTTCCACTCCGGGACCTCCAAGGGCTGTACCAAGCCTGCTGGTACCTGATGCTCTGCCTTCACCTGCTGGCAGGTGAGGCATCGAGAAACGAACTCTGTTACTGCCTTCTTCATGCCCGGCCACCAGTGCTGTCGTCTGAGGTCCTGGTACATCTTCGCCACTCCAGGATGTACCGCCAAAGGAGAAGTGTGAAACTCTCTCAGCACTTCCTCTCGCAAAGCGACTGGTACCATGGTACGTCCTCTGAAAAGGATGTCGTGCTCTACTCCAAGGGAGAAACCATCAGGTGAATGTCCCGAGGATATCTGTGCACACCGTGTCTCACAGTCAGCATCCTCACGCTGTGCCTCTCTGACCCGCTGCAGTAGTGGAGGGGTGACTGTGAGAGACTGGAGGATGGCTTCTCTATCTCTATCCACGAAGGATATCTGTAAAGAGGCTAGCTGCACCGTCGCCTCCTCAAGTAGCTGAATGCCCGACCTCCTGCTGAGGGCATCGGCTACTACGTTCCCCTTCCCAGGAGTATAGACTATCTCAAAGTCATAGTCCTAGAGGAACTCGAGCCATCGCCGCTGTCTCAGGTTCAGGTCCTTCTGCGAGAAGATATACCTGAGACTCTGATGATCGGAAAAGACTACAAAGCGCTCACCCATCAGATAGTGTCGCCATGTCTTCAGAGCGAAGACCACTACTGCTAACTCCCGGTCATGGGTAGCGTAGTTCTGCTCATGTGGCCTCAACTGATGTGATCCATAGGCGATCACTGCCCGCTCCTGCATCAGAACACATCCGAGTCCGGTCCCTGATGCATCGCAGTAGACTACGTACCCTACTCCCTCCTCAGGAAACCTCAAGATAGGTGCGCTAGTCAATCTCTGTCTCAGCTCCTGGAAGCTCTACTGACATCTGTCTGACCACACGAAGGGTTTCCCCTTCTTTGTCAAAGCTGTGAGTGGTGCCGCAACTCTAGAGAAGTCTGGCACGAATCTCCGATAGTATCCAGCTAGTCCCAAGAAACTCCGAACCTCAGTCACGCTCCTGGGTGGCTCCCATGCTAACACAACCTCGATCTTCGTAGGATCCACTGCAACTCCCGCCTCAGAGATAACGTGTCCCAAGAAGTGGACCTCACGTATCCAGAACTGGCACTTCGAGAGCTTACCATAAAGCTGGTGCTCTCGGAGTGTGTCTAGTATAACTCGCAAGTGATAGGCGTGCTCCTCCTCAGTCATAGAGTAAACCAGAATGTTGTCGATGAAGACCACGACAAACCGATCGAGGTATGGATGAAAGATCCTGTTCATGAGAGCCATGAACACTGCTGGAGCATTGGTTACACCGAAAGGCATAACCAAGAACTCATAGTGTCCATACCTACATCTAAAGGCCGTCTTCTGCACATCCTCGTCTCTGACTCTGAGCTGATGATAGCCTGACCTGAGGTCTATCTTCGAGAACCACCGTGCTCCCTTGAGCTTATCAAAGAGGTCATCAATCCTCGGTAGCAGATACTTGTTCCTCACTGTCACCTGGTTTAGGCGACGATAGTCAATACAAAGCCGCAGGCTCCCGTCCGCCTTCTTGGCGAACAAAATCGGGGAAGCCCATGGTGAAACACTGGGTCAGATGAACCCCTTGCCCTGCAAGTCCTCCAACTGTACCCGTAGCTCTCGAAGCTCGGCAGGGGCCATTCGATATGATGGAGTGGATATCGGGGCTGTCCCGGGGTACAAGTCAATATAAAAGTCTACCTCTCTGCGAGGAGGTAGCCCTGGAACGTCATCGGGAAAAACGTCTGCAAACTGATCCACCACTGCAGGAAAACCAGGACTCCGCACGTCAACTGCTCCAAGGATGAGGCTGGCCAACTGATGAGTGATGGGCTGTACTCTCCTCCGCGGAAGTCCATCCTGTGCTGCAAAGGCTCCCTTCTCTCCGGTGAAGGTGAACCTGCTCTCGTCGGTGCGTACACATCGCACCTTGCGCCTAAAACAGTCAATCTACGCATGGACCGTAGATAGACAATCCATGCCCAAGATGACATCGTAAGGCCTCGACGCTGCTACAAGAAGATCCCAGCCGAAGATCTCGCCTCCTAGAATAAGCTCACACTGCCGGCACCAGTGCGTAATCGTCGAGTCTGCTCCCGTAGGAGTCTCTAGCCGTAAGGATCGAGCCAACGGCTCTGTCGGAATCTCCGAGCTCCGAACAAGGGCAGCAGCTATGAAAGAGTGACTCGATCCTGTGTCTATAAGTACTGCAGCAAGGGTGGAATAAACACAGATAGTACCTCGAATCATCTCGGGTGTGCCGTGGGCGTAGGCCTCTACTGCCTGGAGCTGTTCCTGTCTCTGCCCGCCAGCTCCCTATGGTCGGGGTGGACCTCCTGGTGGTGGTGGTGGCAGAGCCTCAAAGCATCGTCCACCACCGGCTGCTCGTCCAGCTCCTCTGCCTCGTCCGCCTCCTCCCTGCGGACTGCCACGATCGACCCTCTGCCTCTGCCTCGGTGGTCCCTCAACTGTCTGCTGCTCCTCGGCACGGCGGGTCGGGCAGTCACGAGCCATGTGGCCCTGCCCGCCGCACGAGTAGCACTGTCTGCCTCTCGAAAGACTGGCTCCTCGCTGTGTGCCCCGCACTGCTAAGCCAGTGCCCTGAGGTCGTCTGCCCAAAGGTCTGGTCTGTCTGGACCCCAGAGTCATCTGTCGACTGCCTGCTACAGATGAATCTGCCACGTGCCGCCCTGCGGTGGGTCGCTGCGCTGGTGTAGACTCAGCAAGGAAGCTCTCGATCAGGAGGGCCCGCTCCAGTACTTCTGTCTGAGTCGGTATATTGAGGGAGATCAGTGATGCCCTGATCTCGTGTCTCAAACCCTGCTCGAAGGTCCGGGCCCGGAAGAATGGGTCCCGTACCATGTCGGTCGAGTAGCGCGAGAGATCAGTAAATCTCGCCGAGTACTGAGCGACCGTCATGCTGCCCTGCCGCAGCTGAAGAAGCTCCTGGATACGCACCGCACGAAGGGTGGCTGGGACGAACTCTGAGCGGAAGAGGCTCTCAAAGACTATCCAAAGTAGAGATGCCTCATCGTGCACCTGGAGCATCAAGCTCCACCATCGTCCTGCTGCTGCGTGTAGTAGGCTTGCAGCGAGGATCACCATGAGGTCAGCTGGTGTCCTCACTAGCCTAAAAACACGTACCACTGCCTCCAGCCAGTCCTCAGCTACCTGGGGATCCGTCTCCCCGCGAAACCTGGGTGGTCGCTGGCGCTGAAACTCATGCAGTGTGCTGAGGCGACGTGCATCGTCAGCGGCTGATGCTGGAAGTATCGGTGGCTCGGCGGGTAGAGCTACTGCCAGTGCCACTGCTGACAGAGGGCCCTGCACCGAGGCCTCGTCGCTCGGTGGGCTGTCGTCACACTCGACTCTCGGAACCCTAGCTGGCTGCCGTCGTGGGGCCATCCTGAAAAGGAAACAGGTGCGCCACGGTCAGAATAGTATACCTGGTGAGCTGATATAAGTAATCACAAAGAAAACTTTGAAACACACACGCAATCAATGTTTTCGTGCATTAAGTCGGAAATCAAGAAGTCAGGGTCCTGGTGTACGGATACGTCGGCCGCCGCACCAACACTGGACTCCCTGGACTGATAAACACACTCAATACGCTAAACATTATTGCTTCACATAGAAAAGATCAGAGTTCGCGGTAGAACCGAACTCCTCTGATAACAATTTGTCACGACCCGTCCTCGGGGCCCGTGCCGTGACTACCCCAAGCCCGCCTTCCATAGGCCAGGGGCTGGCGACTAGCACCAAGGCGTAAATCCCGGTAAAAAGGGAAGGAATTGCTTTTGTAAAGTAAACAAACATCACAGAGTAAGCAAGCGGAAAGTAAACACTAAGTAAAAACAGAGTACAACTGAAAGTGCGGAAAAGTAAAAGGGCCAGTATACAAACCCAAACTGAAAGTAAAGTACAACTCGAAAGGGAAAACAACAACTGTAAAGTAAAAGCTGCAACACCGAGCCGTCCACTGGAAATCCCACCTGAAGGGTGGGTACAGATAGATCCACTGCTCCTTGGGTCCCGCCGTCCGCTCCGAGCACGTCCCGCCCAGTGGTCCACCTCCAGGTACCATCCTGCTCTGCAAGCCTCAGCCAAGATCAACACTGTCCGTCGTCTGCAACCAACACAACGTAGTGCGGGCATAGCCCGTGCAGGGGTGAGTATAAGCTACTCAGTAGGGACCCCGAGACCCCCGGAGATCTCACAAAATCCAGAAAGGATAATCCACAAAGGGAGATACAAACACAAGTAACAACTGACACTACTTAGGTATATGCCCATACATATACCTAAGTCATCAATTTCAAATACGCTCCAACCTCCGAGCCCAAGTACAACTCAGTCCACACAGGAAAGTAAACGTATTCCACACAGGAAAGCAAAACGAAATCCACACAGGATAGCACAACACAATCCACACAGGAAAGCAACAGGATTCAACTCACACAGGTATACTTCTTCAAAAGACGATAAAGATGATCTCTGATCCATCTAAGTCGTCGGACCCACGAAGGATCGATAGGTAACTAACCCCCGCAAAAGACCCACACAGGATCGGGCCCACATAGGACCTGTAGGCGCTGGTTCACACAGGACCGCTGAGCACAAAGACCCACACAGGATCAGACCCACACAGGATCGGGCCCACACAGGACCTGTAGCACTGATCCACGTAGGATCGCTGAGTGCTGTAGTCGTCGTCGTCGAATCCACACAGGATCTCTGTACTTTCGTCGTCGCAGTCACAGTAGCAGTAGTAGCAGTAGTAGTAGCAGTCACAGTCGCAGCCAGCACTAGGGTTTCCGCACACAACAAGCTCGTATAGGAGGATCCGCTCTACGAGCCGAGAGGCTGATACATCAACTGTCACAAAGTCCAGAGTTGATGTATCCAAAAGTTCCGTATCGTCAACAGGAACTCAACGCAACAGACGGCGCGTCGATCAGACGCCCGGTCTGAGAGTTATTGACATTTTCGTCCCCGGGGCCCGGTTGGTTTTTAAGGAAAACCCAACCCGACCATACTTTACCTACGTCCAAACCTCGGGCGGAGTATGCCAAAAGATCCGTCTCACTAAGAGGAACTCAACAAAGCTGACAGCACGTCAAACGGACGTCCGTAGATCAAGATATGAACGTTTCTGCTCCGAAGGCCCGGTTGGTTTCGTGTACGAACCAACCCGGACGAACTCAAAATATTCCGAAACTTTGAGTGCGATATACCGAATCGACCGTCTCGATCCAAGGATCGCGTAGCCGCTGACGGTTCATCAATTGGAGGTCCGTGGCTCAAGTTATGGCCAAAATACCAAAGACGACACGAAAACGGGGTTCCGGGTCTGGGCCGACCCGGCCCGGCCGGCGGCGGACCGGCGCGGCGGCGCGGCCCAGCCGGCGGCGGCGCGACCCGGCGCCGCTGGGGTCACGCGCGGGGGGCATGGCCCCCGCATCCTGCTAGCGGCGCGGCTTTTAGCCGTGCCATTTTGTGAACCGGCCCCCCTTCGAGGGGGCCTGCTTGAGGGAAACCGGGGGGCCGCCTGCCCCCCTCAAAGAAACCTCCCCCCCTCATAAATGGGGGGGGGGGGGGCTTTTGAGAGTTTGACCGGGGGAATTTATTCCCCCGGTCTTTGACCTTCCGGCCGGCCACCTGGCCGGCCAGTTTTTCTCCAACGGGACCGGCAAGCCGGTCCCCTTTTGGTTTCCGACGCCGGCGGCCCGGCGTGCCGCCGGTCTTCCCGTCTCGCCGCGGCTCGGAACCGGCCGCGGTGTTCGTCGTCCGGCGCGGTGCGACGGCACCGCGTCCCTCCGCCGCGCCTTCGATTCCCTTCGACGCGGCGCGATGGCGTCGCGTTCTTGATGATCTTTCCACGGCGCGGCGCGACGGCGCCGCGCAATATAATCGTGCGATTATCCGCGTGGTGCGATGACACCACGCCATCTTGTTTCATCCGCAAGATAAATCAACAAGAACAAAGGAGGGGGTTCTGCCATGTTCATGCGGTCTGGCCCCCTCACGTTAAATGATAACACATATTTAAATATCCTCACGTTAGTCATGCTAGAACCACGAACAAGAATAAATAAATAAATAAATAATCAACAACAACCCCTACCTTGGGTTCAAGTTCGAAGATTATCAACGACCGGCGGAAGACAACGTCGCGGAGGTCGGGCGTCGCGGTAATCGTTCGTCAAATCCGTTGACGAAGAGGTACGTCCGAAGAGGTACGTCGTTGGCGAATCTTCGTAAGCCGACGAAGAAAGTCCGAGGAGGAAACGGCGTTCCCTTTCGTTGACACGGAAGGCGTCGTCGATCTTCAGATACAATCGGCTACGAAGAAGAGAGGAGCGGTGATCTTAGTCGGAGCTTGAGCGTTCTTCGTCAAAGCTTGAGCGTTCTTCGTCAAAGTTTGAAGAAGAAATAAAAGCTCTCAAATCCTCTCAAGATGGCTAAACAAATCTGACCAAATAAAATAAGCTAAGAGCTTATTTTATTAACTCAACCAAACCTTTTTGAATTCCAAAGGTTTGAAAAAGTTTAAACAACTCAACCTAATTAATAAGCTAAGTTGTCAAAACATTTAAAGTGGGGTTAAAGGGAGTTTTGAGAGAAGTTGAAAAGTTGGGTTTTGTGTGGGCCCCACCACACTTAATCCTCCCAAGGGAGGTTAAGTGGATGTGGGTCCCACCTTTAACTCCCTTTGGGAGAAGTTAACTAACATAAAAAATAAAATAAAAAGTGTTCCACATTTTTATTCAACTTTTTATAATTCTCCCAAAAATTAACTTTCATCCCGCAATAAACGCAACTTCGGAAAAGGTCTCCTTAAGCGAATATCGGTGCTGCGAGTTCATCGGTGCCCTCAGATTTCAATTCCGAGCACCGGATCAAAATTTAGGAATTCCCGCTCGTTCGTTCACTGAACGTACCTGAGCCAAACTTCGGAAATTGATTCCGGGCACTCCGGGCCTCGGAATCAGGTGCCGTCTGAAACCGCGCTCTTGTAAAATTCCAAAGAAAATTAAGAAAAAAATTTCCCTTGAATTTTACGGGTCTTTACAATAGTCTAACTTACCTAATGAATGAATCTATAATGTAGGGTATGTACACCAATGGATATTATGGCTAGACCTTCCACACAAATTTTATTACACCTAGCCAGAGTTTTGAGATAGCTTCCCACACCCTTGGATACTCCACCCATCACTAACGAGGTGGTTATTATCGAAACTATGCTTGTTTCAACATGAAGAAGAGCTCCCTAATCACCCAACTAAGACTGAATGCCCACTATAGAGGTACTTATTTAGGGTTTCTTCTATGATTATAGCCTAATTCATCATATCCATGAAGTTAATCAAGAGAAATAAATTAACTTATGAATTTATCTTATAACAAATTCCATCCTAGAAACACTTTTCCTTGTAGGTCACCGAAACTACCAATTATGGATAAAAATACTATATGTTGGTCAAGTTTCCAACATAGTCCATCACAAACACTGTCTCCTATTTCAGGTTCATGAACTCCCAATCTATATCATCCGTCAAAATCTCTAGATAGAAGTGTCTTAGTAACTTCACCTTGATATCCTTCTTAGTTAAGTCCTAAAATAGAATGTCTTAATCTAGTATATCCCACTGAATCTTATCTATACCTCATTACATAAATTAATCAAGCCTCACCATCGTTTTTATAGGTGTGGCAAGGTGCTTAATGAACATTATGAATGAATCTATCAGGAAATCCACTGGTGAAGATTGGTGGACGATGTAGCTAAAAATATCTCTCTAGGACATAAATTAAAGGTATGGTGTGACAAATATCCCTCTCCATGGATCACATGACCAATATAAAACTATTTCAAAGGTTACTGTCCATTTGGTTACCAGGATTCACAAGAAGCTCTGTCTTAGCTACGCTAGGAGTGTACTGATTACCAATTTCATGATGCTCAACTCAAAGATTATATGGAGTAATTTTATCTACAAGGTTTATCACACTCCTTAGGATTTAGGATGGAAAAAAATAGCATCATTAAAAGGTGAAAAAAATACAACCATTGGATAAAGGTTAATCTATATATAGCTTAATAAGTGAATTGGTATATCATAACATTTACATTTATTCATTTTTTTGACAAAATAAGGTATCACATTTCAAAAATCAAGTAGGAAGATTTATAAAACTCAATAAATATGTCCATATCACGAATAATGCATGTAAATATACATCCCTACATGCGTACTCATTAAATTCCATACTAGCCCATGATTATAATCTCAATGAACCATAACATCACACAACAAGTGAATCAACCAAGGTGAAGTAACCTAAAAATTGCAAACAATAAACAACATTAATAATATGAAAAAATACCATCCCTGGGAACTTAGGTTTTCCCTCACACATAGGTTAGCTACTCCCTTTAATGAACTCATTACGAAGCTCTGAAACATCTTAGTATCCTATCCAACATTCCCAAATTGTAAAGAAAAAATAATACCTCATTATGATACCACTTTATAACATCCCTGGCCCATTAATCCCTCACATGTATGAGTTAGGTTTCTAATGGACCTTAAGTACACCTCCCCTTATGCTAGAGTCTCCCAATTAGCAGTGAGGGTGTAAGAAATATAGTGGGGAGACTATACCCTCTAGTAAAGAGTTACAATAACAATGGAAATAATATGAATAATAAACCATTAAACTATAGAAGAATAAAGGATAAAATCTAAATAATAATAATAATAATAATAAATCACATGATTCCATAATATATGCTAATCTGTATGGTTTACTGATTCTATAGAAGTAAAGTAAAAATAGACTAAAAAAACCCTAGTCTCAAAACCCATTCCCTTTCTCATATTAATGTTCCAATACCATCTATAAAATTAGATGATCATGTGTAGGTTCCCCTTCCATTATCCAAACTTTAATCCATGAAATATTCCTAGGTACCAAACGATGACCGAATATGGTGTAGGTAAAAACCAGTAATCCTACAACCAAATTTTATAAAAAATGTAGTCTAAATAAATATTTTATGCAATAGAATTATAAATATGATAAATAATTTATAAATTTGTATAAAACATCAAATAAATATTCCAAACATCAAGATTCTAGTTAATGCCTAGGGTAACCTAACATACTTTGGAAAGATGTCGAATGTCTCTATCCTTGGAACATAATGTAATAACTATAATGAAAACCATGTACAACTCATCATATCATATGGTAAAGAATTCCATATCAAACCCAACATGTAATCCAAGATGAAATTCCATGTCCAAAACAATACCCCATCTATGAAGGAACTCCATTTCCAACCGAATATCTTATCCAAGAAGGACTGCCATGTCCAAACCAATATCTCATCTAGGAATGAGCTCCATGCCCATCCAATAGTTTTCATCCAGGAAGGAATGTCACATACAACCAATAATGTTATATGGGTAGGAACACCATGTCCAACCTAATATCTTATCTAGGATATAATGCCATGTCCAACCCATAATTTCATTATGGGAGGAAATCCATGTCCATCCCATAATTTCATCCACATTAATTAAGTGGACAAGGGGTGAAAAGAAGAAAAAATAAAAAGAAAATAAATCTATTTGTAACACCAAGATACCAAATTCCCAACTTTTTATGAAAATATTTATTACTCAAATCAACAATTATACAAATTTTCATTCCATTTACTCTATTTAACATGTTTATGATAATAACTAGATACATGGAAATTTTCAATTAAAACTATATTACCAATTAACATAATAATATCAATTATTATAATTTCACTTATCATTAATGCACAATTATCATTTAAAATCTTATCATATCCCTGTTTAATCATTCCCTTATCCTGACAAAAACTACACACCACATGACCATCTTTTAATCCATGTAATATATTCTTAACCAATCACTATGATTACCATGTTAAGGAATTTACACATCAAGGCATGTTCTCAATTAATAAGACAATCCAATTAACATTGTAAAACCAATTCCTAACCAATTACTAATTAATAAAAGGTATCTATGTTTATTCCATTCAAGTTGGCACGCCCGTCAAGTGTCTATATGTCCTCGTTTCTATTACAAAAGACCCAACATGTCCAAGGGTGGATTGTGAACATGGTACAATCAAATTTTTGGGCTACAATGTTTTCTTAGATCATACTAATGATGTTACAGTGTAATCAAACATATTGAAAGTCTAAAAAAATATTTTAGGGAGTTTTTATAGACCACTGAACTCAAAATCATGGAAGAAAAATAAATTACTCAATGACCAAGGTAGCTATTGGTTACTCCTTCATTTACATCAATGAAGAAAAATAAACCATGTTATCACAGGAAAAAAAGTCTAGATCTAGGTTTGGAATCCATAAACTAAGGTTCTCCCAAAGGTAAAACTAATGAAACAAGAAAGAGAAGTAGAAATTAGAGGCTTACCTTCAATATCTAGGTCTAAAAAACCATGATCTAATGAAATCTTCCTTTGGATCAAATAGAACTCCTAAAATTACAAAAGGGAGGTCAATAATTTGAAAGAATAAGGAGAGAGTGATATGAAAAACATATAGAAAATAAGTTAAAATAAGTTGGTGGACATTCCCCATTCATGATGTGGATTTTGGTTTCCCATCAAGAACCCTCTGTTTTTCACATAAGCCAAAAAACCATAACCTTGAATTTTAAACCCCTAAAAACTAGTTAAGTACCTAAATTAAATATCAAATTATGAGATAAAAATTCACAGTGTTTTCCAATAACGATTCATACCCTAAACCAGTTTCATGGTGCCTTTATAGAACCATTCATTTATTGAAATGACAATTCATGATTTTTTTTCTATATATCCATACTTCATCTACCCTCTCTTATTCTCTTCAAACACATTTAAAACTCTATCCCAATCAATTATAAGGTTTTTATTACCATGTTTTAAACAATTTAACTAAATTTAATGAGGTTTAATAAAACACCTATCAGGGAACACACCTAAAAAAGATAAGATCATACAATAAATAATAATAATAATAATAATATTATTATTATTATTACACAATATGTTGGTGGGTGTTCTTTAGGTGGATTGGGATTTTTTATAAGTCCAAGGATCAATTTACAAGAATGGGTGTATTTTATTAACGATTTTTAAACTAAATTTTAGTATTAAAACCAATAATATAGATTTAATTACATTCCAAATATTAAAACAAGTTGGGAAACATAAAGTGTAAGTTATACAATGAGTTTTACATTACATAGAGAAATGTCTCTCCATCATTGATGCTGAATACTGATAGACAATATAATATATATGGTTTATATATATTTATATATGGGAAATGGGTAAGATTATCAAAAATAGGAAAAGGGTAGCTAATGTCCTAAAGATAAAAATTTTATCATTCAAGAAATAAATTTAATGACAATATAAATAATGAAAACTTGTAAAGGCGAAAGTTGTAGGATTCTTCTCGACACTCTGAATCTCTATTTTTACATCTTATTCCTTATTAAAATACCTAACATTGGTTAATTCCTCATTCTTTATGTCCTTAATTATTATATTGATTTATTATTTCTTGTTAACAGGATTAGTCAAAGACATCCTCATTCTTAACATCATTTATCTTTGTTTTTATATATTCTTCCTCATTTATAGGTTTTATAGACATAAAATTCATTTTAAGGGTTTCTTCTTTGATGGGAGTCACCGCTATAACAAGATCGGGATCTTGAGTGAAGGAAGTGACTATTGTAGAAGACATGGGTTGGAAGAGTGGAGAATGGTTGGGTAGGTGGGGGTGCTAGAGAGTGGTGTAAGAGTATGTGTAGTTTTGATAGGATCCATTCTATTACAATTACTATTATGGGAGTTAGTGAGATATATTTAATTAATGATAAATGATGTCTCTTGGAGTTATATTTTCAATAAAACTACTGCAAGGCACTTCATTTTGATTGGTTGGTTTTATATATATTTTTTTAAATTCACCCTTTGACGTGATACAATAATTTTAGTGTTTTTATGGATTATTTACAAAGATTATATTTACTTTATAATCATAGGCTATGAGTAATTTATATTTTTTACCATAGAAGTATTAAATTCTGAAATTGATTTGTATTAAAATAAAAAAATACTGAATTATGTAATCAATAATAATAATAATAATAATCATCATAATTTTTTTGAAAATTTTAGAACAACAACAACAATAATGTGAAAACTTTTAAAAATATAAAATAAAATAAATCATTATTTTGTTAAATAAATTTTTAAAAAAATATTCATGAATTATTTTGTAATTTTTTTAAATAACCACTCACTACTTACCAACCACTAGTATTCACTCTTAGCTCCCGACATAGAGGGTAAGGTGGGTTATTTTCAAAAAATATAATCTTAGGTTTGGATTATAACCTGACCCTCCAATTAATAAATGAGATGGATCTTTTGATCAATAAGGGATATGTGGAAGTAGATAAAATGATATAACCGATCATTAACTACTAAAGAAATGGGGATCCATGTGGGGAAATCACACCATGATCATCAAATTTGGGATCATTTTTGTATAAATAATCCCAACCATGTTGTGACATGGTGTTCCTAGGTTTATCTATAAATTCATGATTCCTATCAAATTCATTATATTGTTTTTTTATTTTTCAAACCCTTAGTGGATGTGGGGGAATTTGGAAAAAACCGTGGTCTTTGTGATTGATCAATAGCCCCTCTTTATGAAAGAACTACCTTTGATCAAATTTATCACATTTTACCTATTCATTCTCTTCATTCTACTTCTATTATTTCTTCATATACATGTATGTTTTTTCCTTTCATATTTATATATTTCAGAGAAATGATTTATAGAGGATTCAAGATGAGACAATTCCTATTGGGTATGCAGGTTCATCTTGAGGTTTTGTGTTGGTGTTCTTAATCCATTATCCCAATTTATCTCTATAATAATTGAAGCCTTGTATTGAGGTAGGGTATTTTAAACTTATCATATTTAACTATTTTTATATGTGTTATTATCATGCTTTGGTTTTTAAGGCATTTGTGCCTCTTTCATTTAATGGGATCCCTCTTCTTCCAGTCTTCAAAATAGGATTTCCTTTATTTGTTCTCTTTAATAAAATGGGGATAGACCCTCAACCTTTTCAAAAAAATCATTATTATATATTGGATTGTTTCCTACTAAATCCTTTACATAATTAATTTAACTTATCAATATGGTAATGAAATATGAATATTTCTAAAATAAATTCTAGTGGTTGACTACATTCGATCCTTGTTTTCCAAAGTTTGTACGAATTTATTGAAGTAATATTGATATCTATTTGAAAAAATTTCTTAAAAAGTTATGCATTGCTACCATGTATATACACACACACAAAAACATACACACACACACAAACAAACAAACACACACATATTATAATATTATACCCCCTTCCATGTTTTAAATCGAACCCAATTTTGGGTTTGTTTGAATGCTTGGATTTATCCATGTCGATATTTTTATGGTTGTGTCTTGATGCGATTGATGGTCGGATGGTATGGATAATAGAGAAGGGTGTTGGATATGAAGTTGGGATAGTTGTATTGAGTTGAGATCATTTCCTGGTTTCTATATCCTTATCTCGGAGTTGTTTTTTATATAAAGTTGTTTTCTTATTCTAGCTTGGGTTTATCATTCATGATGTAGGGATAGTAATTCCTTGTACCTGGGATATTGTATGAAAATAATTGATAAAATAATTAAAGGTTGAATGGTTATTGAAGGCTTAATGATTAAATATCCCCATTATAGAAAGATAAATTATAATGTTGAACTAAATCACACTAGTTTTAAATGATTAATGGAATATTAAAGAATAATTGATGATAGGAAATTATAAAATGATTGGTATTTGATTAATATTGAATAGTAAGAAAGTAATGAAGATTGATGCTTGTGTGTGTAGAATATTTTTGGTCCTTACTATTGGTATCTGGGTTATATTTGGGGACACCAGTAATAATTTATGTCTTAGGTAGAATAGTTTCCCTTAAAATGGCTCGGTTCTATATATACTCATATTTTATGTTATTTCATATGCTCCACCACTTGATTCTGACAACAATATGGACACCAATAATCTTACTTGGGTTCTGCGTGTATTCCCAACATATTGGGTTTTTTATGATATGAATGGATGTATACTCCCCTACTATACTCTCTCTTGTAGATGTAGTATGTATGTAGTAATATCAAGGATATGGTGTCTTATAGTTACAAGATATGTACTCATATAGTCTGTAGTGGAACACAGTTATAATATAAATGTATATGCAAGATATGGTGACTTAAGGTTATAATGTATACATGTATCTAGGTTATAAAAGTTTACCTATATTATATGTGTATTTATACATGGATTGTAATAGCTGGAGGTATAGTACAGAATTACACTAACTATAATGGATCTCTAGAATATTATGTGATTACGGGGATGTGACATAGTTGTGTGTGTTCTTATGTGGATGTGGTTGTGATGTGTTTTCATAGATATACAATATGAACTTTTAAAGTGATGGTAACTCTAAGATACAAGTCATTGGGGTTTAGTTTGAATGGTTTAGAGGGAAACGTTTTGTGAGGTACCCTACTTCTATATAGACTTTTGGATAGTATGTTACCTACATAAATTCATTACTTAACAAGGTTGGGATTATAATAGACTTGATTTAGGTAACTAGTTGATTTGTTTATTAATTCACCGGGGCTTTAATATACTTCTTTCATATTTACATAAGTGGTTTTGTGGAGGATCATACTAATTATACTTGTGAAGTCATTGTTAAATTATATATATATATATACACATGTGTGTGTGTATTGATGAACATCTATTTTTTTGTTCTGCATTTGGGATTTAGTGATCGAGTTGGTTGTTACTAGATCGAGGAGGTATTTCGAGGCTTACTGGTGTTCATGGTCAATGCAGTAGGAGTTTTTATGGAATGTTCTTCATTTCGGTATTTTATTTTATGAAATTACATTTATTGAAATTGGTTTAATTATTATTATAGATATGATTGGCAGATACCTTCAATTTTCGTGGGAAATTTTATATCAATGTGTTAGGTTAGAATAATACAAAGTACATAAGGGGAGGGGGGGGGGAGGGTGAATTGTGTCTTTTCCAAAATATTCCACTATTCTGGATTTTGACACCCTTTGTGATTAATATGGATATGCAGTGTTTACTTCTATAATGAGTATAAGTAGTGGATACACAAAAATAAAGAACACAACATTTTATAGTGGTTCAGGGAAAAAAGATCCCCTAGTTCACTTCACCAATCACTCTCTCTATGAGCTTGGTGAATTTCACTAGCAAAGTAATCTTATCATAATACCATAATTCTACAACTGTGTACAAGAAATTGACACCTTCGAAAACAAGGTTAAAAATAGAGCCTTCTAGTTCTTTAATAGGGAACCGAATATACATATTTTAGATCAAGAAACTGATACTCCGCCAAAATAGAGTCTGAGAAGCTGAGACTCCAATAAATCAAAAGAGATTGATTGAAAGATGGTTCAGGTTGAACTTCAAAATTGTAGTAACATAAATTGACAGTATATAGATCTTATTCTTCATAAATAAAATTATCCAAGAAATGTATAGTTCCAAAGTGATCAAGCTGAAAATAATATTCATTAAAAGTAGAAACTGATTGCACTAGTAATGTTACAATAGTAAAAGATTAAACATGTATGCCTCTAAAGTGTTGCCTCTTTCAGAATCAATTGTTCATTACAGAAGCACTATAAAATATGTTTTCAAGAAAGAAATCGTATATAATAAAACATAACTTTCATCTCTAAAATTTTGAAAAGATATACTAGTAGAATATATACAGTAGATATCCTATTTTCATAATTTTAGATCCACAGAATACACCTGATAGACCATAGAAATTGAAATTCAAAAAAGAATAGGGGAGTCATAACTTCCCTTAAGAATATGAGATATTTTATCCATTGAATACAGTTATTTGAATCAATTATAATGAGCACTGAATTGGTCGAAAACAAGATTTGGAAAAACATGTAAATCTCTCAAGACCGTGGAAAAAATCATGAAGAAAATTGGGAAATTAAATAGCTGATGTTAAAAATAAAAACACAAGATTCCTTCACAAAATGAAAAAAATTAAAAATAGGGCTCAACTATGTAGCATTAATTCTATGAATGTTACGTTTACTACATAAGGTTGATCATAAAAGTAAGGTTGATGAACCATATATTTGTGTCCTCAAACATAGGGTTCCTCACTATCGTATGTTTAGTTAAGCATACTTTCTTATCTTGTCACACGTGAGGTTCCATCATAACATAAGGTTCTTTATCCATATATTTCATCAAGCATATGGTTTATGATCCATATTAACCTCTTTCCATTGCAAGGTTGAATGAAAAAAATAAATTTCACGATCCATTCACACTTTTCAAAGTGTAGTGTTTATTCCTTACATTATGTTCTGAATGAAGGGTATGAATAGTGTTTCTAGAATACACTTAAGAGTGTTCTGAAAACTTTAAAAAATATTTTGGTCAAATTAAAATCTTGAATATAATTCCAAAATAAATAAGGCAATTAATAATAATTTCCTAAAATATAATTAAAGAAATATATTTTGTAAAACAATCAATGGTATTTGTGAGCATAAAAAACAGTTAAGATTTATAGAGTATTGTTGAGACAATACATGACCAATAATCTCTCCCTTTTTAATGACCACAAAACCCATAAAATAAGTAACGAAATATATATTTTTTTGAATATAGTTAAATAAAATATTTATAATTTTAATTTCAGAGAATTATTTGAAATTAATTTAAATAAAATGAAATGTTATATTAATCCAATTTCTACCCCTTTTTGTGATATAAAAAATAAAATATAAGAAGGAAAAAAAGATTAAAACACTTTCAATTTTTCAAGGAACATTAAATGAATGTTTATATAGTGTATTTTTTGGAAAAATGAGGTATTGATTCTGGTAGTAGAGATAAAAAATTAGACATGTTAAAGAAACATAAAAATGAAGTAGTGAAGTAAGAATAACAAAGTAATTTTATCAACAAAAAATGTACAAATACATTAAGATGGTTTTGGGTGAAGGGAAACAAGGTGGAAAGATGGTTAGATGTAATGTTAAATATCATGATTAGTTGCTGGTTCTAGTTCTGTAAGATCCTGAGCCACAAAAAAAATGATTTCAGCCCTGCCATCTAAGCCTGTATCCAATCTTACAGATTGTCTTCGAACTTCCTTACCCAAATCTATAAATCTTGACTGACATGTAGATTTTCAATAAAATTTACTTTCAAAAATTCATGAAGATTTTATTATATATGTAAATACGGAGTAAAATTTTCACTGAACTTATTGATAAATTTCCTAATACCTGATTCACATAGGTTAGGTTCTCAAAAAGATACTTCTGTTTATCCAAAAAACTAATAAAGGTGCACTATTGCACTGAATATTTTGTTGTATGTCATTCATATCAACCATAAATGAAGTTATAACTTGAAATATTATAAGCTGATCTGGTGAGGTTGAAGGGGTAGATGTAGAAGAACTAGACTGACTGACGCTTCCCTTGATGGATTCAAACTGGATACCTAAATACCACTTCAGATCTTCAAAATCTATTTTAGAAATAGATTTAGATTGGTTTTCCCAATCTCATCCATCATTTCACTTTTAAAGGAATAAAAATATTTCTTCATATAGAATTATATTTATTCTCCTGAAGATGAGTCTAAACAAACTCTAACTCTATCCATGGAGTAGAAGAATTTTTCAAATAATCATAGGATTTCATGGAAGCTACAAGGTCCTATAAAATATTATAATTCTCCTCTTGAACCTTATAAAACTTGATCAAAAGATCCTCAATTTGATTAGTTAGGGAATTAGATGTCCCTTAATCTAGATTATTTTATTGAACAACAACTTAAAAAATTCATAAGTAATTAATAGATGATTGTTTCATATATTTGTCACTTGAATAAGATATTTTATTAGGTACTTATGTTCTTTCTCTAGAAACTGATAATGGTTTCTCTAAAGAATGAAAAAAAGGATGAGATAGCCTGATGATCAACAAAATCAGTTCCCTCAATTATTGATCTTTGTACTTGTTGTTCTTATTGAGAAGATCCTTCTTGGACAACTGGTTAAGGAACATTTTAATGTTCTTAATATTAACTTTCTTCTTATTGATCCTCACCATGAATGGGTTCTTCCAAAATAACTGAACGGGTTGCTTCTCTAGATCCTAACACTGGATCTTCAGGTGGTGGTTCTTCTATGTTCCTTGGTTTCAAAAATAAGTTCCTTAGGAACGTTTTCTTATTCCTACTCTTTAGAATGGTTTGTTTTATCATAAAAGATTTATTTTATCTTGGTACACTTAGAAAATCCTTATATTCCAGATTATACAACTTCTTCATTCTGTAAGGAACTTTTCCCCTCCTGAGAAAAAATATCTCGACTAATGGTTTTCACCAGCACCAATAGGCATCCAATTTCCTTTTATAGTACTCTAATAAAAACAAAATTTCTTAAGAGTACTAGAATTCAAGACATTATTGTGATGAAATTTCACTCTTGAAAAAAAGAATCATGTGTTTCCTAAAAATAATTAGAGAAATTATCAGTCAATAAATATAAAATGACATCCTTGATTATGATTGGAAACAATAATTTAGATACATCAGCATGTACTTATAAAAATTTAGTTTGATATCACTGATGAACAAAAACATGATATACCTATGTGAGTACAAAATATTCTCTATCTCAGCTACTCTTAGAAAAATTGCAGTTTGAATAAACCTAAATAATGCTTTATGATCTTCCTCAAGATCCTTAACAAACATTTTTATAATGTTTTTGGGGACAAAAGGAAAATAAATTATATCTTAAAATTTATGATGTTGATTTCCAATTGATCTGAGATCAAAGTAGAATACTAATTCATGACGGAAAATCAAAATTTGATCAATTTCAACTGAGGAAATTGAAAATTCCTCTTCTTCTATCTGTGAGGATATAGTATCTTCTGTTTCACCAAAAAATAACTATACACTACTATAAAAGTGTTTTAAATCTACCTCATAAAAAAAAATCTGCATTCTCCTCATAGAACAGAAATTAAAAACCCTGAAACGCAAGCTCCTGCTTGAGCAGAAGGTTCATCTCATACAACCACTCAAAGTCTACGACCATTACTTGAAGAATATTTCTCAAGGAAACATGATGATGTTTCAGGACACTGGGTTCACCTTGATTGGTTCTCTTGGTATTTTCCATTTCTAGGAATTTTAATGTTAAAGGTTTTTAGATTCTAGGGTTTAGGAGAAAGATGAGGGTTTTAGAAGGTGAAACGGTTTGAAAAAAATGAACAGGTAAGATAATTTGAAGTGTTTTCTGACAGATGATGACATAATATTTTTTTTCATGTTAATTACATAGGGTAATAATTATTTTTTAGTTTTTGAAAACATGCGATTTGAAATTAAAGATGAGAAAAGAAATTATTTAAGAAAATAAATAAAATACTAAATTTGACAGCAATTTTTTTTAATAAAAATAGTAAACCATTTCAGTAGAAAAAAATTAAACAAATAAAAAATAAAAACATATTAATTGAAATAAAGTAATAAATATTTATTTAAAATTAAATAAACCCAATTCCCCCTTAAAAGTCCAAAACATACAGTAGGATGTTGTTTAGTGAAAATATCAACCAATTGATATTAGGTATTAACAAAATATAAAGATATATCATTTTTAAGAACATGACATCTTAGAAAATTAATCCTTATATCAATGTGATTAGTCCTATAACTACTTATAAATTTTTTTGAAGTATTTATAGTACTAAAATTATCACATAAAATAGGGATACTATTAAAATTTAGTCCAAATTCCAATAGTATGTTTTTCATCCACAATATATGTGATCATAAAATAGCAATAGAAACATATTCTACCTCAACTGTTGATAGGGAAAATGAGTGTTGTTTCTTACTAGACCATGATACTAAATATTTTCCAAAAAAGTGACAGGTTCTAGAGGTGATTTTTTTATCAAATCCACAGCATCCAAAATCATCATCTAAATATGAAATTAACTTAAAATTATAAGCTTTGTGGTAAATAAGAGATTAAAAAATAGTTTCCTTTAAATATATAAAAGTAATTTTAACAATAGTAATATGGTATTATTTTTTATTTTACTGAAATATAGAATATAAATATACATAAAAAATAATGTTCGTTCTACTAACAGTAAGATATAACAAACTACCAATCATACCTCTATATAACTTATTGTCCACTTGTTTTCCAGCTTTATCCAAATTAAGTTTTATATTGGTACACATAGGATTGTGTATGTCTTGCTGTTATCAATTCCAACTCTTTCAATAAATAAATAATATATTTACTTTGATTTAAAACAAATCTTTAATCATTCTAATAAATTTGAAAACCTAAAAATAAATTTAGTTCTCCCATCACACACATTTAAAATTCTTTTCGCATTAGTTTGAAAAATAAAGAAAAATATTTTTATTAGTTGAACCAAAAATAACATCATCAACATATATTTGAACAAATAAAATATTATAAAAAATGATTTTCATAAAAAGTATTGGATCTACCAATCCAAACATAAATATTTTTTTTCAAAATAAAAGAAATCAGTCTTTCATACCATGTTCTAGTTGGTTGTTCAAGGACATAGAGTGCTTTCGTAAGTTTAAAAAAATAATTTGTTTTTTGAGGATTTTTAAAACTAGGAGGTTATTCAACATAAACATCCTCCATAAAATAACCATTTAAAAATCCAGATTTAATATCCCTCTTATATAATTTAAAATTTATATGAGATTCATAAGCTAAAAGGATTATAATGGCTTATAATCTAGATATAGGAGAAAAGGTTTCATCATAATCTATGATTTATTCCGAATTATATCCTTTAGCTACAAATATATATTTATTTTTGGTAATGATCACTTTATCATCTTATTTGTTTCTAAATAACCACTTAGTTACTATAACTGGATAATTTTTTGGTCTATCTACTAGTTCCCAGACTTAATTCCTATTAAATTGGTTTATATCTTCTTGCATTAATAGCATCCAACTATCATCTTTTAAGTAATCTTAAATAGACTTTGGTTATAACTAAGATATAAAGGAAGAAAATTTAGGTAGGTTTTTTACATTTCTTCTAGTTATAATTCCAATAACTAAGTCTCCTATAGTAGTATCTAGAGGATGATTATTTATGATTCTAGATTGTCTAGGTAGAACAATTTCATGTTATTTAGTTTCATGTTCTTATGATCTAAATTGAAATTATATATATCATTTTCAGAATCAGTTTTAGGGGTTTCAAGTCTAATGTTGTCAAATGAATAAGAAATTTCTCCATTTAGATATTTCTTTTTAATGAAAGGGTTAGTTTCATCAAAAATCACATGAACTGATTCTTTAAAAATCCTTAAATTTTTATTAAAAACTTATCTAAGCTCTTGAAGTGTAGAATTTTATAAAAATATTCCTTAACCATATTTTGGATCAGACTTAACAAGATTATCCTTAGTGTTCAAGATATACACCAGGAATCCAAATACATTAAAGTACTTTACTTTAGGTTTTCTGTTATTCCAAAGTTTATAAGGTCTCCTCTTGAAAATAGGCCTTATTAAAACTCTATTCACGATATAGTAAGCTATGATTATAAATTCATTCCAAAAGTTGATAGTAATACTATACTAATTTAACATAGTCCTTGCAATTTATTTAATTGTTCAATTTCTTCTTTCAATAATTCCATTTTTGTTGAGGTGTACTTGGTGAAGAGAAGGTGTGTTTAATAATCATATTTGAGAAAAAAGAAATAAATTCATGAATCTCAAATTATCCACTATGATAAATTTTTAATAAAATTATTTTAAAACATTTTTCATTTTTAAAAATTTTACTAAAAATTTCAATAATAATAAAAACTTCATTTTTTAGTTTTAGAAAATAAACCCGAGTAAATCTATAATAATAATAAACTAAAACATAGACCTGTAATTTAGTAGCCAAACTTTCAAATATAGATGATAAAAAAATCCTTATAAATAAGTTCTAAGGGTTTAGATATAAAAAATTTTGTTAGTAGATTTGAGAGAAGATTGATGATGTTTTCCAATTTAGAATGCAACAAAATATCTATCTTTATCAAACTTAAGACTAGGAAAATCAAAAACTAACTACTTCTTAGAAAATTTATATAAATCATATTTATTACAATTATAAAGTATCCTATTCCAAATCCATGACTCATTTGTCTTAGTAGTTAAACAATTAACTATCTGTTTACACAAGGAATTTAAGTCCAAAGTATAAACATTTTTAATTCTCGATGCTCTAAATTTAAGCAATTTATCATTAAACATAGGTTAAAAATTGTTAGAAAAATCAACATAAAATCCATCATCAAATATTTGAGAGATACTTATAAAGTTCTGTTTCAAGCCTTATATATATATTACTTTTTTGATTGAGATAGTTTTTGGATCTCCAACTATTCAAACTCCAATGATATATTTTTTTCAATGTTACCAAAAGTGAAAAGACCTCCGTACATTTGAGTGAGCGTATGAAATATTGATGAATATCCACTAATTTTTTTAGAATAGACACTATCCATATACCGTATATAATTTTTTTCCTATGGACTGTTACCTTCAAAATTAATTAAACATGTGTTTGTTTTGGTACCCATATCTTCTTGGGTCCTACAGTGTTAGCTAGAAATGATTTGGGAATCCATATCAGCTTTATTTTTCCTTAGTTCATATTAATTGAATCCAAAAAACTTTTAGAAATAAATCCTATTTTAATACCTCTAATTTTAGGATTTCTCCAATAATAGTTGTTAGTGACATGACCTTTTATTCCACAATAATAACATGTAGTATTTTTTGAATTGGGAACAAAATAAGTTTTATACAATTTTGATTTCTCACCCTTGATTCCTATTCAAAATCATTCTCTTTTAATAAAATTTTTTCCAAGAATTTCAATTATCATTTTTTAAAATTTGGTAAAAGTGACTGTATTAATCTTATAGTATCCTACTTCATTTTGTAGTTCTTTAATTATTTTCCATGGTCAATACAGTTTGTTGTAGATTAGTGGAATTTATCAACTAGTTCCTAATGTTGTTTCCGTAGAGTGTATCTTTCACTTAAAACAACATTATAAATATTTTTCAATTACTTTCACTCCTTTATTAGAGAATAATATTTTTCTTCAAGCATTGAGCCGTAGGAAGACAATTTTCTATTTGAGCAACAAACAGAATTAGAATCACAAGAGTAATAAGTTTAAAACTTTTCCTATTTATCCATAGATAAAAAATTGGATTTTATATTTGATTTATCCTTTTAAAAATCATATTTTGTAAAGATGTTGGAGTCTTCAGATACACTCCATGTAGAGTTCATTTATCTTTTTTACCTTTTTTTCATAATCATTATTCTTCTGATATCTATTTTCTAGCCATTTCTTTTCATCTTTCAGTTGAGAATAATATGTTCTAATATGACCAAATTTCGTGCATTTATAAAATCGAAATTATCTTGGTTCTTTATCATATCTCTTGAAGTATTTATAGAATCCTATTTTCTTTTTCTAGAATTTAATGATTTTTATTGTTAGCTGAGCTAGTTCCATTTTAGAATCTGAGGAATCTGAATTTCTCTCTTCTTTGACTTCTTTCTTTTTTCTTCTGCTATGGTTATGAGATGTTACTTTTATAGTAGTATTTTCCTTCATCACTATCATTTTATGATATTCTTCTTCATATTGAATCTCAGATTCATACATCATTAATAACCTAATTATTTATTTCACTATCAGATCCTTAACAAGTGATAATTGATGACAGAAGATACACAATTCCATTTCAAAGGTAGTACTATGAGTACATTCAAATCTTGATCAGATTATTTGATGGGTTCTCCTCAGGCTATAATATTATTGAAAATTTCTCTAAGACTTCCATTCATATATATGATAAATTCACCATAAAACATTCTAAAGGTGTCAAAATTTAGTTTTGATATAGAATACCTCATTTTTCTAACATTATTCATTCCTTCATAGGCAACTGAAATAGTTTCCCACGTCTCACAAGAAGTTGGAAATTGTGATACACAAATAAATTGATCTTGTTTTAGTACACATGTAATATAATTAATTTCTTTTTAATTGATATCATACAAATATTCTATCTCAGCAGTCCATGTTTTTTGGTTTCTGAAAAATCTTATAAGGAGTAATGATTTTTAGTAGCTTTTTAATCCATGATTTTTCATAAAGATAATCATCTGTGATTTCCAGAACCCATAACTTTCACCATTAAAGTATTAATAATGAACCATAGACATTACTTCTCTAAGATTAGACGTTTCATATTTGTAAAGACCTTATACTTTTATCATTCTATATATTTATATAAAAATCTCTCCTTTGATACAAATTATTAGGTCATAATAATACAATGTAACACAAGAGGGGGGGGGGGTGAATTGTTTCTTTTCAAAAATCATCCATAATTATGGAACCCTCTGTGATTAATACAGATATTAAGTGTTTAATTTTTTTAATGAGTATAAATAATGAACAAATATAAATAAAGAACACAACTTGTTTTAGTGGTTCAGGGCACAAAGATACTATAGTCCACCCCACCAATCACTCTCTCCACAATAATAGAGATTTCCACTAGAAAGATCCTCTTATAATAAGACCATAATTTCACAACCTAGTGTAGGTAGTTGATACCTTTATAAACTAGGATAAAAATATATCTTTATGGTTATTTAACAGGAAACCAAATATCCATAGTTTAGATTGAGAAGTTTATACTCTAGAAAAACTGATTCTGAACTATTGAGACTCTAAAAAATCAAAATTTATTGATTTGAAGATGAATTGGGTTGAAATTCACAATTGAATAAACATCAGTAGAAAGTAGATGTATCTTCTTATTCTTTAAAAAATGAAGGTTTTCAAGAAATGGATAGTTTTGAAGTGATCCTAGATATAAATAATCTTCAATAAAAGTATCAACAAATAGCACTAGTAATGTTACTCTAGTAAAATATTGAACATGCATGTATCCAAAATGTAGCTTCTTTTAGAATCAATCATTTGTTACAAAAGCACTGTAAAAGATGTTTACGTGAAATAAATCATATATAATGAAATTTAACATTTATCTCTCATATTTTGAAAATATATAATGACAGAATATATAAAATAGATATCCAGCTTTCATAATTTTAGATCCACAAAAGGTGCCTGATAAACAATAGAAATTAAAATTCAAAAAAGACCAAGGAGTCCTAAATTCCCTTAAGAATAAGAGATATTTTCTCCGTTGAATATGGTTCTTTGAATCAATTATAACAAGATTTTAATTGGTAAAAAACGAGTTTTAGAATAAATTGTAAATATATCAAGACCGTTGCAGAAATCTCAAATAAAATTGTGAAATTAAATCTATGATGTTGAAAGGCAAAACATATTGTTCCTTTAGAAAATGAAAAAAATACCAAATATAGGGTTCAAATCCATAGTGTTCATTCTCCAAATGTAAGTTTGATAGTGTAAGGTTGTTCATAAATGTAAGGTTAATGAACCATATATTTCTGTCCTCAAACATAGGGTTCCTTAGTAATGCGGGGTTCATTAACCATACTTTCTTCTCTTTTCACACATAAGGTTTTATCCAAATTCATATTTCTTTATCCATACATTCCTTCAAGTGTAGTTTCGATGATCCATACACACATTCTTCCAACATAAGGTTGAATACAAACGTAAGGTTCATGATCCATACACACTGTTCAAAGCATAGGGTGTATTCCTTACATTTTGTTTTGATTGTAGGGTATGAAAAACGTTTCCCAAATATAGTTAAGAGTGTTATGAACAATTTAAAAAAATATTATGAGTTAATTAAAATTTAGAATATAATTCCAAAATAAATAAGGCAGTTAATAATAATTTCTTGAAATACACTTAATGTACTATTATTAGTAAAACAAAAAAGTGTATTTGGGAGCATCAAAATCAATTAAGATTTATAGAGTATTGTTGTGATAATACATTCCCAACATAATGCATCTTATATGTGGGAATTATATACCCTTGATGCTAGTCTCAAACTAGTGACCTATTGGAGGTAGGATTTGGGGATCACCCATCATCTTCTTTTCCTACCCAGGATGGATAAAAATTGTGGTGGGTCATGATAAAATGGGATCATAGATTTTTTTTTGAGTGATAAGATAGTGTTTGGAGATAAGAACTGGTGAGGATTTAATTTTTTCATAGGGAAACAATATTTTCTGAAATAAGTATGTGATATGAGCATGAGAGACTATCTAGGAAATTTGTGATATCCAATATAAAGAACATAATCTTATTGAATTTAATATGGAAAGTGAAGCTTCTTCTAGGGTAGATAGCCATGAAATGATTTTTGATCACTACTATTTTATCCTATGGTTGAATTGGGTATAATAAGTGAATAAAGATGAATCATAAATAAATAATCATAAAGATTCCATATTATTTGTTTCTGGAGTCCCTAACATTTTACTATTTTATTGGTATGGATCCTGGTATACATCAACATCATTCTTATACCAATGAATTCTAGAATCACACTATAGTAGATCATCAGAGAGTTGAGGTAGAAGGATACAATTATTAAAGGAAGGTGCTTTGTGAGTTCTTACATTTATGCATTCAAAAGTATTAGGGATCTATTTTTTATCATGAGACCAATGAATGGTTGACAGAGGTTGATATTTCATTTGGTTTGATCCATGTTAGGGAGGAGAATTTTTTTTATAGCCATTATTATTTTATGAGGCACTACTCTTCAGTGGTGGGATTTATTCCACGGTGATGATGAGAAATTAGAAGTTTCAAGGGATTTTTTTTGTGATCAGTTTTATCCTATGTTATTTTCTTTGACTACAAAGGAAACATATCAATGAGACGTTCTATCTCTTCTTTATGGATTTCCTAGTGTATGGGATTTTTGGTTCAGTTCAAGAACCTCCAATGTTTTTTAGACCTCCTACAAAATTAGGACTCTGGAGTGATGAATTTTGTAGAGGTATTGCATCTGGAGAGCCAGTATCAAATCTCCCCATTCATGTTTCTATATTTCTTAAGGTAATAGAGAAATTAGTGGTTATCAAGAGGTTTTTTGATTGGAACATATCAAACAAGATGGGAGTCATTAGGACCTCTTAAGAAGTAAGGATATGAAAAGTGGATCTTAGTTTCTTGGTTAGTTGATATTTTAGAAAGTTGGGAGTCAAATTTAGTTGCCTTCATCTTGTTTCACTATAGTTGAATGTTCTAAAAAATTTAAAAGAAGAATAGATATTGTTTTTTTCTTGTAGGGGACATTCCAATCAGAAGCTTAATTTATTGACCATCATTTATAGATATCATAGACCTGGTTACCCCTTCATGTTCTTCTATTTTTAAAGTATCCAATAATTTAGTAGTAGGAGTAGTAATAGGTTAGTATAGGATTTGATCAATAAGGAGAAGATGGGTTGGGAAGAGGAAATCCCTATGATACCCATTCTCCTTTTGGAAACATTATAGATGATGACTATGAAGGTGTTTAACATCTGGTTCATAGATTTCATGGAGTAGGATGTGATTAAATAAACACAAAAGAGTTTCCAATGAAAGGTGAGTTATATTTCTTATGAGGTACTATTTTTCTATTTTCTACGTGAGTGTATTACTTTTTGGATTCAGGATCTATGAACTCCTTCAATCCACCTACCCTATTCCATGATTTAGGAATTGAGTTAGTGTGTCTTATAGGGCCTTTGGTGTTGAAAAATCTAGTTGTAGGTTGATCTTGCTTGTATGATGTGGGTAGATATTTTGGGATAATTTTATGAAAAAATTGGCCTTTGAGAGGATTGATATGTTTGAGGATACAATAATATGATGTTATCTATAGAATGGTCTGGATTTATTTAGTCTATACCATCATATATTTCTTCAGGAGGTGAGTTATATTCATTGATGAAACAGAAGAGAATATGGTATTTTTTGGTGTGTGGAACCATTGTATAGGTCATAGATATACCGAACCCTTATCCATTAAGTTGAATGAGATGATATTGGGATCGATAGAGGTTTAATGAGTGGTGTTTTTGATAATTTTGGAAGAGTAAACTAATTTTTTCTAGGAAAAGGTAGTGATGCTACACCATCAACATGAAATCTAGTTTGCGATATATTTAAAACTCGATGTCACTGAAATTTTGATGAATCTGTGTAGGGTGTATCCTTCTATGTTATAGGATGTCTATATTTATATTGATGAACTTGTGCAGATATGTTTTATTTTACCATGTGTGTCTCATTGGGGTGATCCATTTTTATCATGAAGAAGGTAGATGAAAATCTAAATTGTATACTAATTATAATCATATTAACGATGTGATGGTGAATAAATATTATCCCCTTTTGTAGATTAAGGATATATTTGATCACCTGAATAGAGCTACCTATTTATCCAAGATCAATTTATTGTTAGGATATCATCTTCTATGGGTGAAAAATGAATATATTATGAATACTTCATTCAAGTGTATTTATGGGCACTACAAGTACATGGTAATTCACTTCATCATCACAAACACACCAACCATGTTTTTAGGAATGATGAAATTTGTGCTTTGTAAATTTCTAGAATAATTTTTAGTGGTGTAAAATGAAGATATAATTGTCTATTTCATATATTAGGAAGAGCATGTAAAGACCCTATAAGTTATTTTGGTGGTTATTCGACATTACCATTAGTTTAGGAAGTTATATAAGTGTATGTTCTGGGCCAAATAGATGAATTTCATGGGAAAATTGTGTATATTAGTGGTTAGATTCTATACATTATTTGAATATTGGGATAGTCGTTTCTTTGGTATCCCCCAATAATTATTTAGAGGTTCTGAGTTTACTTGGTTTCATCAACAATTTTAGGAGACTTGTGCCTAATTTCTCTTAGAATGTGACTACCTTGACAGCTTTAACTAGTAAGTATTACAATCTCATGTGGAATTACAAGTCTCAGGATTCTTTTTAGTATAAAAGGAGAGGATGGTTAGGGATACTATTCTTTATCTACCATTGTAAGGTGTTATGTATGAGTCTTTCTATGATGGTTCATGCCCTAGATTGGTTTGTACTCTAATAAAGGAGAGAAAACCCATCTTCTATAGTTCTCAATAATTACTACATCATGAATGTTACTTTTATACTCATGATCATGATCTTGATACATTATATGGGATGACCTAGAGGTGTTACATCAATTTGGGTGTCCCAAAAGTCTTTAATTAATGATTGATCCAATGTTCTTATATGGAAGTCAATTTTGGTTGGGATCAAACCCCAAACATCAAGGATATCAAACCGGATGTCCCAACTAGCCTGATGAGGGGGACCATTAATCCATTTTCTTTCATATATTGTTATTAAATAAATATAAAAATGGATTCATTAATAAAAATTTAATTTATATCACTACTATATAATGAGGGATAAAATGGTCTTTATCAGTGTTTTTAGTAAGCATTGATAAAGTTCATCTCTATCAGGTAAAAAAATGAGTAACGATAAAAGGTTTCATTTATTAGTTATTATTTTAGTGCTAATATAAATGTAATTTATGATCACAAACCATATAATTGATAAATGTTTTATATTATAAAATAATAAATTAGTTAAAATATATGTTAATTAAGACACACACATACACACATAGACACCCTTAGTGGGTCTTTTGGTTTCACCCTCCTTATGTATCTAAAAATGGTTTATATATTTCTAATGGATGTGTTCTTATATAAATCATTGGATTTATAATATTACTAATAAATATTCATATAAGGAAGTATATTTATTTTTATATAAAATAATTAATTATTTTAAAAATATTACTTATCTGTCATATATATATATTTAAATGTTTCTATGAATATTTGATAATATATATAATTAATTAAAAAATTTAACTTTAACCTTCTAATGAATTAGTAATTATGATTTTTTTTAATTTTTCATAATTAAAAATCATTAATAATTAATATTAATAACATTATATATTTAAGTTATAATTAATTAATTGATAGAGGTTGAACCGTGGGTTTGAAAACCTATGAACCCTTTATTAAAAATAAGTGAAAACCTATTATACTATATTAATATTTATTAATATTAAATTTTTATGATAATTATAATATAATTAATATTATAATAATTTTAAGTAATATTATTTTTTCATAAAATCCAAAAATGAATCATGATTTAAAGTTATAGTTATAGATAGAGGTTTTAGAAACAAAAAGGTTCTGTCTTAGTTGGGATAAGACATAATATATGGAGTGTCGTCTTAACAATGGATTTTATAGTAATGTTATGGATGTGAGATTAGAAGACTATGTTATTTCAATAGTTTATTAATTAAGATATTTATAAACATTTCTACAATGTTATGGGGATTTTAAAGCAGATGTCTCTCACAGGATTCAATATTTATTTCTAAAATAGAAAAATGTTTTAGGGTGCTTTTTGAACCTAAAATTCCTTAGAAATTGAATGGTAAATTTTTAGGACTTTTAATAGACCAGTTATTCTTTATAAAAGTGAGTTTTGACCTTTAATAGGATACAATGGACAAAAAATAAGTGTAGAATAAATAAAAATCTTAAGATCGACTAGTGGGAATACTAAGATGGATAAGATTAGAAATGAATGTGTTTGAGAGAAAATTAGAGTTTCACTGGTTGATGAGAATATGATTGAGATGATATTAAGTTATTTCGGTCATTTTAGAAGAAGAAATAGGAATTAACATACTAATAGTGTAAAATTATTGACAAATTCACTAATTAAAGGAGTAGAGGAAGATCTAAAGGGATCCTTAAACAAATCTTTCAAGATGATATTGTTCTAATTGATTTTCATTAAAATATGATCTTCAGTATAATTATTTGGGAATGTTTGATCTATATAGAAAACCGAATTTGGTTGGTTTTAGGGATGAGTCAAAACACCCTCCCTCCAAAGGAACCCATCCCGAGCTTCTAATGAAGAAATATAGATAATGACCCCTAAAGCCTACCTCTAGTTGGCCATTGGTTGGTGACTATCACTGAGGGTATGTAAATCATGTAAAGATGAAGCATTACCAACAAATAGATTTAAGGATTAAGAGTTATTATGAGAGAAACCACTAACCAACACATTTAATAAAGTAAATAATCAATCCTAATATGTGTAATTTCACATATAAACTGGTAAAAATGAAATAAAAATGAATGTACCAAATTTAATTAATCTACTCAAACAAAAATCTACAACATCCTCTGAAAAACGCCTCAAACTAGTACTACCCAACTCGATCACCATTCAACTCATGCGGACCTGAAAAATAGTTTATATACAAATAATGTGAGGATAACATGTATAATATTTATGATCCTCCCTAGGATCTCTTGTGTAAAATGTGAATGAAGCATACTGAAACCCAGTGAATAAAAAGATGAAACCAACTTGTCACATAAATAGGTAATGCTGTTTTCCTATGCTCACTAGGGATCACTCCCCAAGTAAAGAATATAAGTAAACATTTATATATTTAATGTATATATATATATGTATATATATATATATAAGAAGGTACCCCAATTACACTTCCCCACTATTCTGTCAGAATAATTTCCTAATGCCACACACCCATTCTCATCCATCCTATAAATGTCATATCCATTCTACTTACTATGAATCTTGATACCTCATTATCATAATCCAAAATATAAACAAGTGTTTTCTCAAAATCCACTATAACCAATTTAAATACATTATACCACATAACATTACAACCCATGCATGTATACCCTTGGTAAGCCATATCCACAATGATTAGATAAAAGTATGTTCTATACCATAATCCATTATAGCACACATATAATTGTATAGTGAAACTGATATCCATTAAATAATGGGTAGGAATTAAATCTATATAGTAATCCAATATAGTTTATAATATTAATAATCATATCTATGTCTAAAGGGAGAATAAGTGAGAGGTATAAGTCAACCATCCATTCCTTCACCATTATATATATTAGAAAAAACACACCCTAAAACATTTAGGTATTGGTTAACCTACCAATGTTTGTAATGAAGCTTCTCAAATAAGAAAATATAAATGATATCACAAAAAACTACACTATGGAAACAACCTATCCTTCGACTCATCTATATAGTAATCCTTTAAAGTTAAGACATTACTAATGATATCTATGTCTAAAGGGAGAATGAGGGAGAGGTAGAAGTCAAACATCCATTCCTTCACCATTCTATTCCTAGATTAATATTTTAATCTTCAAATCTAAGTTCCTTTGGAACCATAAATTCTATTATTGATATTATAAAGCACATGATCATCATTTATAAACATCAAGAAACAACCACATTCTTTAAATTAATATGTGTATTATTTCATAGGTTTCGGGTACTTTAGGAGTGGTCTTAATCTACCACATCAAAGATGCACATGTCTTGAATTTTGATAAATAGTGTTAAGTAGTTGGAAACCAAATAGGTAAAATTTATCCATTTAACATAATCCAAAAACTATATATGTATTTACAATAAATCTATGATCTAAACATGTCACGACCACCTAATACCATTTTCACACTACTTTGCATTGTATAATCTATACTACCATCAATGAAATCAATAATTATTGTATCCTAGGCCTCCCTCCCATTTCTTATCAGTGGTTCCTAACCAATAAAGTTATAAAAAATCACATCAAGTCTCAAAAAGTCATAAATTATCCTAGAGAATATATAAAAATTAAATGTATTCTATGTGTACAAACCAGTAAATGAATTTCTAGTATACACATAAAGGAAACTAATTCAATGGAATCGTGAATTTTAAGCCTCCTATAGTAAAAACAGACTCATTCATCCCAAAATATTTTTTAAGTAAAAAACCATTTTAGTTATCATATTGAATTAATTGGTTTGTCATTTATAGTTTTTCACCTCAAGAAACCTATAGACAGTTGAAAAAAATTTCAAGTGATCAACATAACCAAGTACAAATATTTATTTCTATAATTATTTATATCCCATTAAAGAACCATGAATAATTATCATTCCACTTTCCTTAGTTGAAAAATTTATCAATCCATATTTATGTTGTTAACAATTTCCATTTAGATAAAATATAAAACCTAGAAGCAACAAAACAAATATAATAAAATATATCACATTATCAGGAAAATAACATAGGCAACATTATCAAGTATTTTAAAGAACATGCGGTAAAAAATCCCAACTTTTATTTCTATTCTCTTTTTCAAATCATGAAATTAATAATTACACATTTTTAAATTTCAAGAATATCATAAATGATAATATTAATAGTCTACATGTAATTATTCCCTTTTATGTTCTCTAATTACCATATTTATAGATTAATTATTATCATATTATTAAAAAAAAATATTGTAGCCAGTGAAATTATCATTTTTCCTTCAATTTCCATGCTTTGAATTAATATGAACAATTCTACATATGAATACTCATATTTATCATTCTAATTTTTTTTCTATAAAAACATTATATCGTTCAACATTAAAATATTTTAATTTCCATTTTCAGATCAATATCATTAACCCCTTGTATGAGTTGATCCTACAAGAAAGAAAATATCTAAAACATGTAAAAACTTCTTCTTCCTCCCCTTTTGTAAGTTAAAATATTGTTTAAATAATCATTCTTCTTGCGATTGAAAAATCATTATCTAATTAATGTGAATCAAAATAATTTATAAAAATTAAGCCAAATAATAATGACATGAAACCATTCACAAAACAAAAGAGAAGAATCAGGTACCCTACCACAAGAGAAGATTTCACGATTTCACTGCACCCAAACAAATGAAAGGAAGAGGTGTGTGAAAACATAGAAACACACAAGAAGATACATGAGGGATGGAAGAAGTTCACAAAGGACTCCAAGATAATATTTTGAACCATTTGGACTTGAGATAATGAAAGATAATGAGTGAATGAGAAGATCTTTAATTTTATAAATAACATATATAAAACACTCATCTATTTAAAATAATTAGGTTAAAAATTCCTTTTAATTCACTTATAAATTAGTTTTCCATTAAATTATTATATAATGAACCATTTAGTAACCTAATTATTAAGGTATTCAATGATAACATTTATATCCATTAATTTTGGATTTAACCTGAAAATTTTACTTATTTTACATTAAGAAGGTATCTTACGTCATTCTTGGGTTTTTATAAAAAAATTGAATTTTGGGATTTTCTTCAAGGAGATTACTCACCATGAGTATCAAACTTGGGAATATGCCATACAGATCAACCAGATGAATAATTATCGAGCATGCAGATTAATTATGCCACATGGACCAGCCACATGAACAAAATGAGTGACTATTTGGATTGAATGCATAAATAAGGAAAGGATCCACTGTAAAATGAAGAGAAACAACTTCATGACCACATATAAAACACATTAACAAATAAAGGATAAAACATATGAAGAAAATTATTGACTAAATGACCACATATCGACCACATAACCAAAGGATCAGCTGTAAGAACAAACTAACTGACTGTGCCAACTGACTACACGAATAACCATAGACCACCCAACCAACCATGCAACAACATGTAAAAAACTTCAACTACACAATTGTTCAACTTATATTCATAACAAAATTATAAATTTAAAAGGGAAATATGGTTCAAAAACCCTCATAACACCTCCAATCTTTAGATATACATAATGGGTGGGTTCTAGAAATCCAAGACCTTACATCACATACCATTTGAAAAATTATCATACATGAGAATTTAAAACAATCCCATAAGGGAGATAATGGGGTATGAAAAACCACCATATGAGATACCTCTTAGAGATATTATAAAAACAAGAACAAAAAAACCATATACAAATAACCTCATAAAAAAAGCATAGAGAATGTACCTCTCAAATAAAGGTAAGGTTATAAAAAAGGATTACATCAAAGAAGAGAAATAATATAATAAAGAAACCTAATTTCAAATTGATAACCGCAATAAAAATTGAAACAATCAAAGAAACATTATAAGGAAGATAAACCCCTGAGAAACTCAGGATATTTAGAAAACCATGGTGAATCCTACTCTGAATTTCTCTCCTTTAATATATCGTACTGTGTAGTAAATGAACTAGAGGAATATAATTCCCACCCCAAAACTTTTGATGAAAGTCTTTAATATAAAAAGGTTATTCCTCAAATTTTGAACTATTTATAACATCCAACTCATTCGAATAGATAACCTAAGAATCATCATGAATATATCAATGAAGTTGTGACACATGGAAGACATTATGAATCTATCTCATATATAGGGGTAGTGATAATTGATAACCCATAGCTCTAACATGATCCATCACCTTGAAAGGTCCAAAATATCTGGGATAAATCTTGCTTATATGTATAAACATTCTCTTCCCACGATGAGGATACACATTCAAGAACATGCGATCTCTAAAATAAAACCCAAAAGTCAAATTCCTATTATTATAATAATAAATATTATGACAATGTTCTACCATTAGTCACTTTTGGAACACTTGTACCTTCTATGATATACTATATACCAATTTCAGTCCATTAAACGGTACCTATATGACCATAGTAAATCATAAAAGATATCTAAAAGGTCATCCATATAGTGATTTAAATTTTTTTTATACCAATGTTATAATGATAAATATTATTTTAAGTAAGATCCTCCAAAAAATGGTGTCTCACCCAAAATCCTCTAGAATCTCAAAATAATGTTCAAAACATATACTTTAATGTCTGGAGGGTTTGATCCTTATAACTCTATACGCATCAATGAAAAGATATGTCATGGAATAACTGAATTACAAAGTCACACTAGATACCTCTCCACACCCTAGAGGTAAAGTCAGGGTTATAATTAGAGATGATCATCTTCAAAACACCATGAAGCCTCACTATCTCATCCAGGTACTTCCTCGAAAAAAACCCCATGTAGCTCAACTGATTAATCACTAGTAAGAGAGATGAATTTTTCAAGAGGTACACGATGAAACATATAGAATCATGACCACCCTAAGTTCTGAAAAAAATGGTGACACATTCCATTGATATTTCCTCCCACTTCTAATAGGTAAAAACAAGAATCTAAATAAATCCACTTGGAACATGATGAAAAACTTTCACCCTCTGAAATAATAGACACCTAGTGAAAAAATTGGCATCTGATTACTTCATAGAAGACCAATAAAATTGAATCCTCTGAGAATGGTACATCTTTACCATACCAATATGTACCTTCAAGGGTGAACTATGGAATTCACAAAGAACCAACTCACACATCAGTGAAGGAATGTAATTTTCCCTTATAATAACACCCAATGTTTACTATCCGCTGGAAATCTATCAAAAGAATAAAAAAACAATATCACACCAAATCACTTCCTCAGAATCCCCAATTTGAGACTCCAAAACATGATACACCAAATATGAAAACACAATCATATGATAAAGAGAACTTATACATCAAATAATTTTTTGTCAATGTACAACACTACCAAATCATCCATAACTCTTAAACAATATTTATACTCACACAAATCACCACAAAATGACTTACTTCTCAAGGAATACACCAATCAATTCCCTCTACTATGTGTAAATTAAATCTTGGATTCATAGTCCTATAAGAACTCTATTCCACATCACTACCCCAAATTCAATCTATGTAGGGATAAAATATACTTTAGACTCCTTTGATCTTTAAAGACCAAAAAAATATTAATATATGAGATAGTGACACCCCATCTTAAAGGAATAAACCAAAACTGAAAGATAAAGACCATTAGTGGGACTGTTAAAGTCACGAGGTGTAACTACCATGATTCATAATAGATAACCACCCACTATTTAATCAACATACAACCCAAGTCAAGATGTGGAGTAACATTGTAATCCTTGAATGAAATTATCTCATATCGAAACTGAATAACCATAGTAATGATCAATTTCTCTTTCAAAAACTCAAAAGTAACCCACACCAGTCAGTCCACATGAATGTGTGATCCTTTTTTTCAGTACTATAATAGGAGCTATAATATGAGAGAAGTCAGGTATGAACCGTCCTTAATAATCTGCGAGACCAAGAAAAATCAAAACCTCTACAACATTCTTGAGGGATACCAAATAAACCACCACCTCATAAATTTAAGGATATAAAACTATGTGATACTGAGATATGAAATGCCCAAAAAAACACCCCATGATTCCAGAGATCAAACATCAATATATTCCTAAATATATGATGAAACCAAAGAACTCCCAACACAACTCATAGAAGCTTTGTGTACTCCTCTTCTGATTCATAGAAAATATGGGTGTCATTAATAAAGTGTACCATGATCAATTTAAATATCATAGAACACTTAGTTTATCAGTACCATGAACAAATATGGAGTTTTCTTCACACTAAATGACATCACAATAATGTCATAATTCCCATAATGACATTTGAAAGTAGTCTTTGGAACATCATCATCCTTTTCTCACATTTGATGATACCGATGACACATATTGATCATAATGAATCATATATCTCTCTATAAATGTTCAAATAAATAATTAATCAATGGATGGGGATATTATTTATTCACCATCACTTGGTTGAAATGGAAATAATCAAAAAACATTCACAAAACTATCATCTTCATTCTTCATAAATAAAACATGTGCTCCCCAAGGTGACACAACATTAAAAATGAATCATATGTGTAAGAGATATACATCCTAGTAATGTGTCTCTAAAAACATAGAAGGGTCCGTACTCTATGGAGAAGTCACTTTAATAGAAAAACCTGGATGAATATCTATCTTGAACATAATCTCCCATTGAAGTGGAAGCATCACAACCTCTTCTGAGAAGACATCAAGGTACTCTTCAAAAACCCTGAGAAACGTCACCAGATTTTTCTATATATAACTCAACATCAACCCTACCATAAAATAATGTAGGGACTCAACCTGAATCCAACCCACCTAAGGGTCTCAATTTAGAATGAACATCTCAAAGTCTCTATCAATGTCGAAGAATGTGACGTGCCTAATGATGAAATACAAGATATCTTACACTGAATACAATCAATCTATTTTGAGGATCATGTCATAAATATGTACCCATAACCACAGGTAATATACCCAATATAGGTTTTTTTACTTATAAGTAACTCACAGTCTCTACACACAATATATAATCTAGCTCAACCTCTAACTATCGTAGTCAACACTAGTGGAACTAGAAGCCTCCCAACCTCATGTCTCAAAGAATAGACAAAAGAAAGTGAAATAATGGAGTGGATAGATCCAAAATCAAATATGTAATAATCACATGTAGAAAACAAGGTTATAGTACCTCATATGATATCAGACTCACCCAGTGTTAGAAAATATAAGACATACATCTCTCCCTGTCAAGATTTATAGTCTTTATGGACACAATGGAGACCACATCAATTAAATAACTCTACCCATTATCCCTAAGGATGAGGGATACTATAGGGATTCAAAATAACTAACCTATGCACCTTTTCTAATTATAATATAGAATTATATGTCTATGCTTCTTCCCTAGCAAAAATAGCTTAAATGGTTGGGATTGAAACAAGCCACTAGCCATATGCTAAGTACCGAGGATGTTTAGAAACTCTCACTTTTGATGGACACAACCTATTTAAGAAAAAAAACTATACTCAACCTACTTATAGGGGTTTGAGAACCACTAGTATCGGTGAAATTAGTTTAATAAGGATGAAAACATCCCCTTACTAACTAAAAATTCTTGTTATGACCACAAAAGAAAGAAATAGCCAGAAATCTACAACATGAATGATCTGAGTGACCAACCATCTCATATTGATTTAGTCCAAGCCAATATCATCCCAAGGAACTCTACATCCATGAGTATATCAAGACATTTATTCAATGAAAATGAGGTGGAATGGTGTTGGATCTATAGAAATAATGACACCTTGAAATTCCTCTCCCCAACCACCTCATCTGGTAGATGGTTTGAAGAATAACATAAGGGGTTCTGGTAGTGTGTAGTAAGATCTAAAAAACTAAAACTCCCATAATGATGGGTAAGGAACTCTAACTGAAAATCCACCTTAGAAGACAAATATAGAAACCCAACTTGAAAATAATCCCTACATTTCTCCCAATGAACAATATATGCATCCTTATCAATAAGGAAAAAAGATACAACTATCATGCTAACCCACACAACATCATCACAACTAATGAAACCCTATCCTTCATCTCGATATTAATTTAATTTATGTTTATCTCCACATACTCCAGATAATCCTATATCTCCCCATTTGAAATTAGTCCCAAACACTTCTATAGACCCTTATGCTGAAGCTCATGGAGTTTACACTTTCAAGTGTCTTCGTCATTGGGCTCCAGTTTATAGCGATCTAATGGAGCATCCTATTGAACAACTTCAGGATAAACCTGACGTGACGTTGACCTGGAGCTATATATACAAAATAAAAAATTCTAGGAACTTATAAACCCATGAGATAAATCAATTTAATGTTAACTTACTAGTTAATTTAAACGCAACTTCCCAATATCTACCTGATTTAGATACACGTAAAAAATATCATCATGAAATATCCTTACCTAGGTCACTACCCCCAAAGAAACTTCACCTAATTTAGCATGCTCAATAAACATAAAGGACCTTTAATCATATCATAGGTGGGAATTAAATCAATTTTTTATAGCCATTACCCATTTTTTACAATGTGTATTAATCATAGAAGATACTTTTCCCTACCAACCCATGCATCCTCACTAGTGAATAGATTTAAAGATAATCATATATTTCAACCATTAGCTTTGATACCAATATTTCCTGACCTCATCCCTCAAAAGGTTACCCTCTTTCTATGATAATGAATAAAGAGAGACAATGATCCATAATGTTCATCTCTAGTAGAACATGGGTTGGTGAGTAGCACCAAGAGTATATAAATCACACACATGGGAGGAACTACCATCATATATAGTTAACATGTAAAAGACAAGATGAAACAAACCACCAACCAATGCCCTGGATAAATTTAAAAATAAATACCAATACATGTAATTTCATACACAATTTGATAAAAATAAATGAAAACTAAAAGTTACAAAATTAAATCACTAACATCGTCCATGAAGATCCAATATATCATGAAAAACTCCTCAATCTAACACCACCCAACCTGATCATCAACCATCTCTTATAGACCTAAACATTAGTTTATATATACTTATAGTGAGGCTAATATTTTTATTAAATAAGATCCTTGAAAACTCTCATGAGAAATGTTAAATAATCACTCTAAATCCTAGTGAATAATTATATAAAAAAACTCATCACCTAAATAGGTAACACCATTTTATCATCCTCACCATGGATAACTCACTAAGTAAAACATAGAATTAAACTATTATATATCTAAAGAATATATATAAATTTATATATGAAGGAACTTTGATTATAATTCACTAATTTTTTCACTCTCACACCCCAATTCCACACATGATATTCTCATCCCTCCCATAAATATCACAAAAATTCTATAACTTATATAGCATGAAACATTATCATCTCACCCCCATTGGTAAATAAGTGTATTCCCTAAAGATAAAACCTATGTAAATTCATTATAAATGAAGACATCACAACCTATGCATGTACACCCATGGGAATCCATATCCACCTTGACAGGATAAAAGTATGAGTTTTAACTCAAGCTATTACGACAGACACATAAATTTATAGTAAAACCAATATCCATCAGATCCTAGGTGGGAAAACACCCTATAATATAAGAAATTATATCCTTGGATATACCCACTCATATATATTTCCAAAGTGATAGTTGGTGAGAGGGATAATTTATCCATCCACCCACTCGCTATACTAGATGTTGGAAAAAAATACCCAAAAAATTTGGGTGTCAGTTTCTCTACCGACATCTGTGGTGAAATGTATGAAATTAGAAAATATAAATAATATCACGCATGACCATATTATGGGAAACTATGTAGAATTAGACTCATCTACTAGTATAATCTCAAAGGACCCATGAACACCATTTCTATGGTTTCGATCTCAAACTAGCTTACCAGCATCAAGGATCCATATTAATTAATCACCCATTAATTAATGTTTCTCCATATCAATTTATAGGATTAAAATTTTAATACTCTATGCCAAGTTACATTGAGAGTATAAATTATCTCATTTATATTCTCAAGTGTGTTATCATTATTTGAAAACATAAGGAACCAAACCCATTTTTTAAATTTATCCTATTATAATTTCATAAGTTATGGGTACTCTAAGACTCATCTAATGCTACCACATCAAAGATAAACATGTCATGAATAAAAGAAAACAATGTTATGATGTTTGAAACCAAACAGGTAACATCCAACTATCCATACATTTAAAGTTATCAAAAAAGAATTTATTTATTAACAATAAAGCCTTGTAATGAACTTTTCCTAACCTCTCGGTGTTATTCCCACACTGTTGTGTAAAATTTAATCAAACCTGCTATCAATGTCATCAACCATTACTATAGATTGATCCACCAGTCCATTCCTTATCAAAGGTTCCCAATAAGGAAATATATAATAAAGATATCAAGTCACAATAATGATACAATAAACCTAGGGAATACAAATATATTATATTTATTCTCTTCACCTAACGTAATAAATTCATTTCAAAAAAAAAAAAAAATCAACTAAGGCCATGTAATATTGGATTTGAAGCCTCCTGTGAAAAATATGATCTCATTCATACCGAAAAAATATTATTAATAAAACAATAATTTTAATTCTGATAACTAATTAACCAATTTATTATGTACGTGTTTCTCGCATCAAGAAACCTATATAAGTAGATAAAAATAGACTAGAATCAACATAAATAGGCTATATGAATTATTTATATAAATATTTACATTCTATTTAAGAATAATAATTAATTATCAATACACACTACTAAAAATTCGGCCTATAGAGATTTCGATTGGGGGGGGTGCTGTCCGGGGTGGGGCGGGCTGTCCAGGGTATGAGGGGGGGGGGGGTGTCCAGGGTGGGGGGTGCTGTCCGGGGTGGGGCTGTATGGGGGTGGGGGGCCTGTCTGGGGGTGCGGGGGGTGTTTGGGGGTGGGGGGGAGGGGGGGCTTTCCGGGGGGGGGGGGGGGGGTGGGGGGGATGTCCGTGGTGGGGGTCATGTTAGGGGTGGGCTATCCGGGGACTACAAATAGTGAACCTGAGCTCAGTCATCAAAAAAAGGTTCATGGTTTATGTTAGGAATCACATGGTTTTTTCAAAACTATTACAGAACATGCAATTTAAAACATTAAATAATTAAATGAACAAAAAACAACCAAACCATTAATCAGTTTCATGGTTACTTCTCAATTCGTGCACACAAACATTGCATCAGGAAAAAACACACATGATACCCCCAAATCACAAAAAATCTCACTAGAAACCCAACCTGAACATCAATAACAACCCCACCAGTAAAAACAGAAACACACCTCATGAATATGATGCATCATGCGTGGTCATGACTGCTACCTCCATCCGATGGAACATGGGCCTACAACAAATAAAAATTATGAATATTTTCATAAAAAAATAATATAAATTAAATAAATAAATACAGTATAAACATTCGTCATATGATCCCCTGCTCCATCACCTGGACGCACATATTCCTATAGTGCTCTAACCTCAACGATCAATTGCACATTTACCTCCTCAAAAGTGTGCAGTCGGGCCTCGAAATATGACAACTGCTGTGTCATATGAGCAACATCAGGACCGAAAATTGCAACGTGTGACACTAAATAATGAGGAATTCCTATTCCATAGGTCAAACTACATCCATGCCCATCCCGACCAATAATGTGATGAAAGATCTCATCCCTTCGCATGGGAAGCTGCCGCTGGTCCTCTGGAAGATATTCTAACTTAGCTTCAAATTGAGCCTATGAAATATTTAAATATATATACATATATATGTTAATATAAAGATTTATGTAAGTATTGGTAAGTACAAGAAATTACTATCAATGCTGTAGGCTCTGGATCATTGCGATCACGAGTCCTCATCCACACCGACATTTTATCAGTCGGTGCACTATTCTCCCGCAACTGTATATGAATAGAATATAAACACAAAACCATATTAATTAATAAATTAAAAAATGAATAATAAATACCTCATGTCAGATCTGAGACACGTGATGAGTTCCGAGCCTGTGAGGTGGTCCTTGCAACGCTCGATTCTCAGAATGGCGTTCTGACACCTCCTATATTCAATTAATTCAAATTTCAAAAAAATCACACATTATTGAAAATATATATACAAAAATAAATATACAAACCGCAACACCCTCAGTATAACAATATGCAACTAAGTCACTCCACTGAGCTGGGAGGACACCTCCCGGGACTTTTTCCAGAATGTCTGGGGCACCCTCATTTGGTACCCAGTGGTCCCTCTTCACTTTGCCTTTATAGTCTTTCCACATCATACAACATTTTCTCATACACACATGCCTAAACTCATCGGGGCATACTTTCAAATTTTACTGTTAAAGAAAAAAATCACACATATTAGTATTGTTCATACATAGGGAATAAAGTAAAATTGTCTTATTACCTAAACCTCCCTCAAAAGACGATCTAATGTGTCCTGAGGGATAGAATCTCAGTCACGTGTGGTCAATGGAAATTGATGGGGGTCACATATGATATGAACCAACTGATGAATAAATGTAGGGGCATTCAGTCCCACATGATGAAATACCTCATCTAATGAAACATCAAACGTCGTGTCAGAATTCTATGATAAAATGCCATGACTAGGGCCACTCTTATGAGAGGAAGAAGTAATCATGTCTGATCTAGTTGAAAACAATTTTATATATAATTTTATAGATGTTATAAATACATATATATATTTTTATCAATTACATAAAAAATAGAGACAATGACATTCAAACATACGTCAACCCTGAGATGTAGATGCCTCAGATGGATGATGTGGATCTGCGGCCTCTTCCCCTGACATGCCTGCAGTCATAGAAAACATTAGTAAGGGGACTATCCAAAGTTTCCAAAAGATAAATTGGATTTTTCCTGAAAAAATAAAACTTTTTCAGTTGTTAATCAAACAAAAAGGGATTGAATAATTAGTTTTGAATGAATTTTAATAAATCAGAAAGTTAACAAAATAGATATAGAAATTATGATAAAACCAAGAGGTAAATCACCCTAAATATTTATAACTAAATAAACATCCAAAAGTGAGGATTAAGACTTACAAGGATTTATAAAATGGTTAGATAATTTATGATATCCTTGGACATTCAATACTGAATAACGGAAAAACAATTATACCTTTCATTAAGCATGAAAATCGACTGTTTCTCCTTCAACAACCGCTCTGACCCAATATATATCTTCTTCACGTTGAACTACAATATGTTGAACAAGATGTTGGGAAACAAACGGAACAGTCTCGGTTCATCTTCTTCAAATAAAAACACTCCTTGCCGAGACATTTTTACAACAACTTGCCAAATTGGATTCGAAGGAAAAGTAACAAATAATACTTGTTCTCCTTATGATATAAAAATGAAAGGTTCATTCTTAACTCGTTCATTTATGTATAAAATATAGCTGAAATTAACCAATGAAAACTGATATTGATCGACTTTAAATCCGCGCACTGGATCAACCCAATTACACTTTAAAAATATGTACTTCAACCCATGTGTGTATACAACTTCAATGATGTCTATCAATTAACCATAGTAATAACTATAAACGAAAAATGGACAACCAATGCAACTGTTTTCTGTTTCTCATTTGTTGTCAACATATTTACTTCGAAATTGAAAACCATTAGCATATATATCTTTATAACAATGAGACATTATAGATGGACCCTCAACCAGTTGGATAAATTCTTCAGTTAGCATGGGGTCCCCTAACTCCCTTAGCTTATGAACCTACATAATTCATAAAATTCAATACCGATATATGCATAAAGAAATTAGTATAATACTTCACTCATAATGAAAATAAATTTATACGTACATAATCCTTGAACCAATCATGAAATGATGCATAATGATATTGTTGAATTTGCAACTCAGGCACACGATACAACTCTTCTTTTTTATCTCATTAATGTGTTTCCTGAAAATGATAACGTGGTGTTTAAATGATCATCTTATGAAAAAAAAACATGAAAAAGTTAAACAATAAAAGTGATAAGATACTTACTGCATTAATGGTGAAACTGATGGAGTATTGAACAAGGTATATCGATGTGCTTGTATCCACTCGATGTTGTCTATATCAAATGTGGTTCCTTCTCCAACTGAACCATAATGAATTCAAGAGGGCTTATCTAATTTTGTTTCAACATTCGTAAGATATTCTACACAAAAATTAGTACAATCATCCATCAAATAACCATTGGCTATTGATGCCTCTGGATGAGAATTGTTGCATAAAAATCGTTTCAATGTACTCAAATCCCGCTCAATAGGATAAATCCACCTAAATTGTACTGGACCAGCAACCATTACTTCATCAGTTAGGTGAACTGTCAAGTGGACCATAACATCAAAAAATTATGGGGGAAATAGTTTCTCAAAGTGACAAAGCGTATGTACAATTCAGTCCTACAAAATTTTTAAATCACTCATTCGTTGATTTCTTAAACAAAGCTGTCTAAAAAAATTACTCATCTCAATCAACAGCTAAACAACATTTGGGGATAAACAATCAAGAATTGCGATTGGAATCAACTGCTGATGTAGTATGTGATTGTCATGACTTTTCAACCCTTGCAATGTCTTGATCATCAGATTCACACACATTGAAATATTATAAGAGTAACCATCAGGCACCTTGAGCATCTTCAAAATGGAAAGAAATGTCTCTTTTTTCCTTTGTATTCATCGTATACTATGCAATATCATATATGACTTGTTTCCCTTAGCTAACTGTAAATGGAACTATTCCCTTAAACCCATTTATTCCAAATCAAGTTGTGTATTAACATGGTCCTTTGATTTTCCATTGACACCTAAAATGGTCCACAATATGTTATAATTTTTTTAATGTGCATGACATCCAAATTATGCCTCAGCTTGTTAGTTTTTCAATAAGGAAGACTATAAGAAATAATTTTCCTTTTCCAATTGTGACTGAACTGCCTACCCGCAGCACGAATATTACATACTGGAGGAGCCACCAAATCATGAATTTCATATACCATGCAGATGTTTTTTCTTCCTCAATCAGTGATAACTTTTCGACTCCTGTCATGATCTTTAATGCTGGGTTGAACTCTCTAGAACCATGAAATGCCACTCTGTCCTTTTTGAACCTGTGCTGAGGGGGGAGAAAACACCTCTAACCCATGTATGCCCATTTTTTGGAATGTTTAATCCATGCAGATTTTTCACTTTTATTGCAACAAGGGCAAGAAAATTCCCCTTTCATACTCCAACCTGATAAATTTGCATAAGCTAGGAAGTCATTGATTTTCCACAATAAAGCAGCCCGCAGTTTGAACATTTCATTTTTTTCCCAGTTATAAGTCATCACAACATTGCCCCAAAATTCATTCAACTCATCAATCAATGGCTGAAGGTAAACATGAAACTTATCCCCCGAACTTTTAGGTCCATAAATAAGAGTGGAAAGTAATATAAATTGTTTCTTTATACATAGCCACGAAGGAAGATTATACGGAACCAACACCCTAAGCCATGTGCTATGAGTTACACCAGCCATAGACTTGAATGGATTGAAACGATCTGCGGCCAATCCCAATTGGACATTACGAACATCTTTAGCAAAGTTAGGATGTCTCTTATCAAAATACTTCAATGCATGAGAGTCTGCCGGGTGGGTTAACATATCAATTTCATGAACTCTTTCTGCATGCCATCTCATTAAATTAGAAAATTTAGATGATATAAAAATATTTTCAACCTCGGTTTAAGGGGAAAGTAACACATTTGATTTACGGAAATAAGTTTTCCCTGTATCACAATCTGACTTTGATGAGTTTGATTTCCCTTGTTCTCTTTCCACCTAGATGAACCATAAACCGTACAAATATCCAAATGGGTAGTTTCCTTTCTAAACAACATACAGTTGTTTGCACATGCATCAATGGTCTCATATGTAAAACCTAAGTTCTCTTTCAACTTACGAGCATGGTAATACGAATCGAGAATCATAGCATTGACAGGAATAACCTTTTACAATAACACCAAAAGCATGTCAAATTATGTGTCTGACCAATGATTCAAAGACTTCAAATTCAACAACACCACGATAACTGACAATTTATTATAAGAAGTACATCTAGGATATAATTATGTTTTTGTATCATTAAGTGCTTCCCAAAACCTCCTCGAATCACGATCTGCTCCAGAGCAACGATTTATCTCACCTGTCTCAAGATTCTAGATGTCAATGCCTTCAGGATCCAACCCACGTACCATTTCAGTAAGAATTTCATGCATTGGATCATTCATCCTTGCATCACCATCCATTTGAACTACATCCATATTTTGACAAAGAACATGTTATTCTCCATGATGAGTCCAACTCTTATAATTTTTCAGAAATACATTAAATAATAGGTGATCCCTCACAGTATCTCATGTGAATTGATATCTGTTAGCACATTTTCTACATGGAAAACTAATATAGTCACTTTCAAATCCTCTGGTGAAGTCAATAAACTGCATAATTCCATTGAAATATTCTCTAGATGTTCGATTTGGAAGATCAATCCAACTCTTATCCATAACAATATCTGTATAAAAAACATTTACACAATACTTATTACATTTTCATTTTTCAAATCAACTACATTTAAAATAAATAATAATCAATTGTTTTTGAACCATTGATAAAATAATAATGTAAGTGTGAGCCCATGTCATACATAATTGTGCCACAAACCTGGAAGAGAGGGGAGCTAAAGGCGGCACTGTGAGGGAGAGGAGAGGCAGTGAAGAGGAGCCGGAGCCAGAGGCGGTGCAACGAGGGAGGGGATGGGCGGCGGCGGTGGTGGGGAGCCAGAGGAGAGGAGGCAGTGAGGTGGCGACGGCGTAGCGAGGGTGGGACGACGAGGGAGGGGACCAAGGAAAGTGGAGAGCTGGAGTGGACAGGCTTCTGCGGCAAGGGGACGAGTAGTGACCGTGCATGGAGGGAGGGGACCGGGCAGCGGTGGTGCGATAAGGGAGGGAACGTGGGCTGGCAGGGAGCCGGAGCGGGCGATGGTGAGGGGATGGGGGACATGCAGCGGGGGGGGGGGGGGGGGGGGCTGTCCGGGGTGTGAGGATGCTGTCCGTCGTGGGGGGGGGGGCGAGGGTCGAGGGTGGAGGCCGGAGGGAAGAGGGGTCGAAGAACGGAGGGGGAAGAGGCTGGAGGCCGGAGGGCGGAGGGACGCCGGAGGGGACGGAGGGTCGGGCGAAGGATGAAAGGAGGGATGGCGGAGCCAGAGTGCAGAGGGTAGAGGCCGACGAGGGTGGAGGGCGGCGAGGGCGCGTGGGGGTGGGCGGAGGGCGACGACGGGGGAGGGCGTGCGGCGGGGTCGAGGGCGAGGGGAGGAGGGCTTGCGAGTGGCGGGGGGGGGGGGGGGGGGGGAGCCCCCCCTCTTTTTTGCAGGCTCAGCGACCACCAAAGGAGGTCGCCCATGTCACAGGGCTTGAAATCCCAATATTTTAGCAGTGACAGTATCCTTACTCAATTCCTTTATCATCGTGGATTTATATTTTTAACAATTTCTAAGCATATAACACATGATACAAAAAAAATAACAACACATAAATAATAAAATATAGCACACTATAAATAAAATAACAAATTAAACAACAATAAATATTCTAACACTCATGTGGTTATAAAATCCTAACTATTATTTCCATTATTTATTCCAAATCAGGAAAAAAATAATTACATAGTATTTGATTCTTAGAATATCATAAATGACCATATTAATCTACTATATGTGATTATTATAGTTTGAGTTATCTAATTCCATATTTATATTTTAATTATTAATATAAAATAAGAATATAAAATACTATAGCATACTATAGTATCATTTTTCCATCAGTTCCCATGATCTAAATTAACATTATTTTTTATATTATTATTCTACTTTATATTTCATAGATAATTTCTGGCCTAATATTATAATTTTTAATACAAAAAACATGTTATTTCTAGTTTCATATCAATGGAATTAAACAACTGTATGATTTGATCCTTAAAGAAAGATAATATTTATAACATGTGAAAAATTATTCTCCCCCCTGTTTTAAAATTTCCCATATTATTTAAATAATAATTCTTCAGGGGATTTTTAGATCAGTATTTGATTAAGGTCAATCGAATCAATTTAGAAAAAGGAAGATAAATTAAGATTAAATCACACCTTTCACAAAACAAAATAGAATAATTCGATCCCCTACCTCATGAGAAGATTTCACAATTTCACTTTACCCAAAACAAAGGACAATAAAAGGTGGGTGTAGATCCATAAACTCATAAGTGGAGACTCAATAAATGGTTGAAGGGTTCACTAGACTCTAAGATAAATGGTTGGATCAACCATAATTGAGATAAATTAAGTACAATTAATGAAGGTTAAGATATTTTATTTTATAATTAACATATATAAAACACTCTTGTGCTTCCAAAAACTAGGACAAATCATCCTTTTAATTCAAATATTAATTTGGTTACCATTTGATTCTTGAAAAAATGATCCATTTAAAACTCTCATTATTAAGGAATTCAAATATAAAATTTACCTTCAATAATTTTGGTTTAAATCCCCCTATTTCCTTTTAAAATTATTCTTATTTTATGTTAAAAGTTTATTTTACACCGTTCTTGTATTTTTTTTGGAAAAACTAGAATTTTGGGATTCTCGGTATGAAGATAAACAACTATAAGGATTAAACTTGTGAAGATATAGAATGGATTAAAATCATGAACAACCATATATTGTGAGGATTGATTGTACCGATGGATCCACCACATGAAAAAAACAAATAACCTTATTGATCAACTATACAACCACGGATAGGACTGATTGTATAAAGAAAACGATCGACCTCATGACTAGATATCAATCTCACGAACAAAGGATGGACTGGTCATAAGATAATATTACTCTTGTTTGAAATGAAATCATCCAATAATAATTGGATAGGTTTTGGATATTTTTTAATTTTTATAATCGTATTTATTTAAATCATTCATTAATGAGGTAAACATTGCAAAATTATTGTGTCATAAATAATTTTATTGATTTGATGTCTAAAAATTATATATAAAACACCATGATGTATTAAATATTTTTATCATTCTAATGAATATTTATAGTAAAATATATCAATTATAATACCCCACATTAAAATTGTTTTAGCAAAACAATACATGTTTATGATTTTTTACTTTAAATAAAAAGTTATTAATGTCATTATCTTACCAAAATGGATTTAAAAGGACAAAAGTCTTACCCAAGGATTGTCTTGGTCACCCATTACTCATCCAATAAGGTTAGGACAAGTGTTAAGGCAATTTTATGTTATTATAATATTATTTTTACCCTGAATTACCCTGTTTACCTTTAACTACGGTAAATAAAAGTCAAAAGTTACTATTCACCAAAAATTATTTTCATCTTATTGAACCACAATTTACTTAGTGATATCAAAAATGTATGTCATATTTTCTAAATTCAATTCACAGAAGTGGTAAAATTTCATTTAAATGAAAAATTTGGTCTTTAACAACTTCCCAGTGTTTTCACTATTCATAAAAAATCGAAGGTTTTCAAAAAAATACCAAAAATTCAGCCTAAGATATATTTGATATTCCAAATGGTAAAATGATCTCTATTTTATCAAATTCAAAACATAGAAATTTCATCAATAAATTTCAAATTAATTTCCATTGTTCAAACAAAAAACGTGTTTTTAAGAATGAATAATTATCAAAAGATTGACACTTGTTTTTGTCCAATTTCAAAGTTAAATTATTTAAAATGACCAAAATTGGATTAAATGGTAAAAATATAATCTAATTACACTTTAAAAACATTTAAAAAGATAATATAACCATAAAAATAAATTAGATTAAAATGCAGTTTTGAATTAAAATGCATTATTTTTCACCATTAATTAAAAAATGAACTTTATCAGAAAAAATCCAAAAAATTACCCAATGTTATTTTTGATGTCTTGATTTTAAATAAGAATGTTATTTTGTCAAATAGAACTTATAAAAGTGACCAAAACAAGATTTAAAGTGGTTTCTCCCTCAAAAGGTGGTAAATCGACATTTTAAAGAATATTAGAGTATCTATGCTTAAAATTATATTCATTCACATTTTAAGCCTTTAAATTTTATTGGATAAATGTAAAAATATTTAACTAACACGTATAATCACATTTTAGTTATTTATTTTCATTCCTTCCATTACAACGGCTAGGCGTTAGCTACCATTTAAAATAATAATATATTATTATTTTTCAGTATGACTCAGCATTGTGTCCAACATAAGACTTCAGAGAAACCCATTTTTGGGTGTCTGGTACACCGTTGAATAAAGAATCCCCTTTAAAATAAAATTAATATTTAATTAAAAAATATTTATAAATATGAAAATGTCATATTCTTTATTTTCCTGGGATGTTACATCCTTCTCCCTTTTGGAAATTTCATCCTCATAATTTTAATATTGGGCTTTGAAACTTCATTGAATGTACCAAATAGGAGAAAGAGTAAATAAAACTATCACTTTAAAAGAATTAAAGATAAGTAAAAAGGTCACCCAAGATATCCCATACTTGGATTCCATGAAAACATAGACATGCAGGAGAAACTAAGTGTGAAGTTCTAATGCAGAGTGATCGAAAACATGATTAAGAGAAAGTTAACAAAAAGAAAACCACAAATTTGTGATGGGTTAAACCTTCATTAGTTTCCCAGTATGAAATGTAAAGGGAATTTTTTTTATGTTACTTTTCATAAATTTATAGAATTTATTTATGAGATTAAATAAGAATACAAGGAAACTTACTTACTTGACATGTAAAATTTCATCATTTACAAAATTTCTACCACAAACTCATATTTTCTCTAAATGATGAGTATTCAAGATGACTTGGTCACATAAAAAGTGCTAGAATAAACTTCTATAGAATAACATGATCCACAAAATAAGAACCACATATTTACCCTATCTTTATACATTAACCAAAACCAAAATTGGTTAGTTCAAGATCAGATAACTCCCTAAAAGATACTCCTTTATAAAAAAATACAACTCTTAATCTCCAAAATTCAACAAAAAAGTACCAAAAGATCAAGAAAGACCATTAAATATACAGTTGTCCTTAAAATTATTCAAAATAACCCAAAATAAGATTGAAACCCAAAACTAAGAAGGATTTAATTACATAGTCTTCCATAGTAAATCATAACATTTATCTCCAAAAACATCGACTACTCTTAAAGTCTCACACTGAAGTGGAATTAACCTAATCACATATTCTCTATAATAGGTTAATAATTTGCATAAATAAACCAAATAACCTTATGTCCACAATAAAAACATAGATTCATCCAAAATAAAATTTCATCCCTTAATCCACAAATTATATACCATAGTATTCTATTTTCCTTAAGTATATAGTGTTCCCAAAAGAGAGAATGTCTTCCAAAATAACCTTTATCACTTAATCACCAAATAATTTTATTATACTAAGGATGTCCATTTGATAAAACATAAGATCCCAAATAAACTTATTCTTGATCCATAAAATCATTTAACAAAAATTAATTATTCATATTAATCAGGGACTTCACGTAGTCTAGTGGTTGGCGATAAATCCCAATCACACTTTTTCTTTGGGTTCGATTCCCACAGCTTTGTCCGACGCGGAGGGTTGTCACATGGTCTACGTTTTTTCCTTTTCCAAAAACTATAAAATTTCATAACATTACAATAAAATGGTAAAATTCCTCAAACCTAACCATAACATATTTTATCCTCAAATGTTATCTAATACCTTTCATTTTGCACCCCAAAATGTAATAACCATTTATCCCCTGTAAAATAACTATGACTCTTTCTAATATGCTAAACATTATCGTTATGTCACTTATGATAAAATAACACTCTGTCCTCAAAAGTTATCTAAACCTACCTTTGATACAAACTATAATGAACCAACCTTAAACATTACATAATCTTTAATTAAGTGAATAATTCACATTGAGGATATTTTCAAGTTTAAATATTTAGAGAATTAGGCCACAACTATTACATCTCAAAAATTACAAAGCCGACACTTCTTCTCAGTTTCCATTTTTTTCATAAAATAAAAACTTTTAATAAAAAGAAAATTGTCTAGTTCCATGTTTTAGACAACATGACTTTTCCTTGATCCCATCCTTGATCCCATTCATCTTTAAGTCCTCTGAAAACATTTCAAAAGATGGGATGAGCATAAAAAGATCAGTAAGGGATATAAAATAAGGAAAGAAAACATTATCCCATCTATAAAAACAAATCAATGAAACCATACTTTTCAATCATAACATTCCTTATTAAATCATATGATTTATGAATGACACACAAAAATCATAAATCATAAAGGTAACTTATGGAATACATAACATACTTACATTGTAGCTTTCACAGCTATGTTAGGAGTTACGTTTGGAATACCCATCATATTATATTACCTAAATCTCTAAGGAGAAACATTAACTTTTACCTCTGTCACATTATCCAATGCATTGGAGAGCTATCTCGGGCTCACCCGCCCTAGGTTTATCACGAAACCACCCGTATACGTAAACAATGAACTATAACCATAACATATTCATAACATATAAAATAAGCATAAAGAAAGACAAAATTTCCACATTGAAATCATAGTATATCATTTCAAGATATTGACATAATCAATGCTTTATAACACCATTTTCAAAACCATTTAAAACATTTAATAAAGTGATTTTCAAATCAAAGTATCCCATACCAATTTGAAGCTTTTGAAAGAAATTTTAATTTAAAAAAATTCACCTCCATATAAAAAAATACTTAAAACCATTTTTAAAACATGGACATTAATGAGAAATATTTAGAAGAATAAATCATTGAAATATTTAAAATGATATTTTAGGTAAAGAGTTCCTAACCAAATGAGAGGCGCTTGAATACAAATAATTGAGGAATAACATTAATAAAAACTTTATAATATCATGAAAATAAATGGATTCATGATATAATATTCCAAAGGAATGTATTAAAACCATATAAAAGTGAATTGGTTCACAACAACAATGAAGTCTCAATGGAATGTAAATTGAGATGAAATCCCTTATGAAAACTGTATCCTTAGATTATGGATAAATAAATTACATAATAATGTGTGAAAAATATAAAAACCCTAAATAATATTAGATATTAAGTGTACATAAATTATATCACATTCACACATGTTCTTTTTTTAAAAACAAAACCAATGGCTTGGATGTTTAATTCAATGAATGGAAATTGAGTTAAGATTACCCTTATAAAGTTCATATCAATGACATGAGAATTTATCAATGGGGTGATTATGTGTATCAAAATTATATCCACACAAAGGGAAGTGGAAATTACATCATAAAGAAATAAAAAGTGATTCCACACATAATCATAGCATGACATAATTAAGAATTAAGAGATTAACCTAAGGACAGGAAATTGGGTTAAAAAGTTCCCTGACAGATTTGGTAACTTACAAAACATACACCACATGAAATAAGGTTCATACAATTAAGATGTAAATACCCATAAATTAAATTATATTACACAAAGAATAAAATCATGGGCAGTACATACACCACACAAAAGAAAATAGTGGCAAATATAGCTTGAATCTCACAGGAATAAAAAGTGAGATGAAAACCCCTTACCACGCTGTAATCAATCGAGTCGTATGACCCAAAGTTAATAAACACTGAATTAATCACAGAATACCATGAATATAGAGATAATAATTATAATATATATCAAATTTCATTACACAATACACCATATGAAATAAATAAGTGGCGAATAATGGAAATCCCACACAATTAAAAGTGAGATTAGAAACCCCTTACCTCATGTCCGACTTGACCTGTTCATTCATTAATCTCATGAATAACAAACTAAAGTTGATTTATAATTTATTAAGAACATTTTAAATTTTATTATTCCTTTTATATCACTTATTACTATGTTATAAACATTATGGAATCAATTAAGTTAATAACAGTTGTTTTGTCGATATTTGGTACTTGAGTCAAAAATGAACTTCTTATAATTACAAGTTGTTCATGTGGTCAAAAGTACATCATATCCAGAATTATATTCATTATTTATATATCATATATATCATATATATCCAGTATATGTAATTATTTATAATATTACATAACATTTGGAGATAATAAATGAAATGCTCCATTCATGGAGACGGTAAGCCATACGTACGCATGAAAGCTACTTTCATTTCTATTTCATATTTAATGGAATGAAAAATTAATTATAAATAGTTATATTATAATTCCAGTATAATATAATATATAGATTTATTAATTCAATCCTTTATACATTCCACATAAGGCATGAACGAGTCATATCACTTTGAGGGGGCGGTAGTCAACACTTCCTCAAATAATATTTTTGCGTTTTCCAATTATGGAAACCATAAAGGTGTGCAATAAATTAAAAAAAAAGATGTATATAGACAATATAAATATTATATATATCACATAAAAATACAGTTCTATCATAATAGACACCATAAGAGGTGGTAGTAGATGATTTAACAATCATCATTTCATGAGGCAGTAGTTCTCCATCCACAGAAACAATATGTTATTTACCCATTAGGTGGAGGTGTGTGTAAGTGTAGTTCAAATACTTCTCATAACAACAACTTATTATATTTAGGATACTGATTTTTTATAAAATAATGGAATAAAAAGAGTTTATGGGGTTGGAGAAGTAAAATAAAAGAAAATAACTTAAGAGAAGACGTTACCTTTAAATCGGGTAACTCCCTTTGGTTCGAACAAAAATGATTTCTTGAAGTGACTTATGCCTAAGGTAAGGCTTCTAGGTGGAAAATAAAGATCTTTAGAGCTTATTTGGGCAGAGTTTGTATGATCCAAGGGGCTTGATAGGTGTGATTAATGGGTTATAGGTGAGGACTTTTTATAAGGGGGAGGAGGGGCTCTTTAAGAAGGTTTGAAAATATTATTTCATTATATAATGATTTTCTATTTCTAAAGGTCAGAAAACTATTAAAGTAAAATATAAGATTAATATTGTTCAAAATGAAACCATCCAATATTAATTGGACTGGTTTTGGATATTTTTTTAATTTTTATAATCTTATTTATTTAAATAATTCAATAACGAGGTAAACACTGCATCATTATTGTGTCAAAAATAATTTTATTTATTTAATGTATAAAATTTGTAAATAAAATACCATGATTTAGTAAATAATTATATATTTCTAATGAAAATTTATATTCAAATATATCAATTTGTATAACCCCATATTAAATTTGTTTTAGAAAAACAATACATGTTTATGATATTTTTATGTTTACTTTAAATAAAAAGTTATTAATATCATTATCTTACCCAAATAGATTTTAAAGGGCAAAGGTCTTAACCAAGGATTGTATTGGTCGTCCATTACTCTTTCAATAAGGTTAGGACAAATGTTAAGGTAATTTTATATTATTATAATATTATTTTTACCTCGAATTACCCTATTTACCTTTAACTACGGTAAATAAAAGTCAAAAGTTACTATTCACCAAAATTATTTTCATCTTATAGAACCGAATTTTACTTAATGATATCAACCATGTATTTCATATTTTCAAAATTCAATTTTAAAATGTATTAAAAGTTAATTTAAATTAAAGAGTTTGTTTTTTAACTACTACTTAGTGTTTTCACTATTCATAAAAAAATTGAAGGTTTTCTGAAAAATACCAAAAATTCAGCCTAAGATATATTTGATATTCTAAATTAAAAAATGATGTATATTTTTACCTAATTAAAAACATATAATTTGAATTAATAAATTTAAAATTAATTCCCGTTGTCAAAACAAAAAGCGTGTTTTTAAGAAATAATTACTATCAAAAGATTGACATTTGTTTATGTCCAATTTCAAAGTTAAATTACTTCCAATGACCAAAATTGGATTAAATAGTAAAAATATATTCTAATTACACTTTAAGACCATCTACAATGAAAATCTAGCAACATAAATGAATTAGATCAAAAGGCAGTTTTGAATTAAAATGTAGTATTTTTCACTATTCATTAAAAAATGAACATTATCAGAAAAATTACAAAAAATTACCCAAATTAAATTTTGAAATCTAGATTCTAAATAATAATGTTATTTGGTAAAATATAACATATAAAATTGACCAAAAATTTATTTTAAGAGGGTTCTCCATTTTAAGGCGGTAAATCGACATTTTAAAGAATATTAGAGTATTTATGCTTAGAATTAGATTCATTCACATTTTAAGCCTATAAATTTTATTGGATAAATGTAAAAGTATTTAAATAACATGTATAATCATATTTTAGTTAGTTCTGTTCATTCCCGCCATTACAATGGCTAGACGTTAACTAACATTTAAAATAATAATATATTATTATTTTTCTGTATGACTCAGCATTGTGTGAAACATAAGACTTTGGAGAAACCTATTGTTGCGTGTTAGGTACGCCATTGATTATAGAACCCCCTTTAAAATAAAATTAATATTTAATTAAAAATATTAATAAATATATAAATTTCATATTCATTATTTTCCTCGGATGTTACATGTAAAGTGTATTAGGAGTTTCATGACCATATAGATTCATTGTTAAATTTGAATTCTATTTTCAAATCAGAGGAGTTTTATATATATGGAAAAAGATTAATTTAGGGAGTGTGAATCTATAAAATATTTCAACTTATTTTTTTAGTGGTTATAATATTGTATATTTCATTCGAATAACATTTGATATATTCAATTACAAATGAGATTTGTATTTTCAGAAATGAAATAAATTAAGTAGAGGTGAATTTATTTTTCATAAATTAGATTGAGAGATTTTAAATAAAATTTGGATTTTGTTTATATTTTCAAGATTAAATAGAATGAAAATTAGTGCCTTAAATATGGGGTTTAATATAAATAGATGTGGAAGATACTTTTCTCCACCTTGCACGAGGAAGCCTATCTTTTATGATAATTTTATTTTATAAAAGAAATTCATAGAATTATTTTCTAACTAATAGAAAACTTATTCATTAATTATTTTGTAACATGAATCCAAGATATCTCACAATGAGATTGATTAATAGAATGCACACCCTCATTATTTTTATGTAGAACAAATTGTTTACAAGTGGATAACATGATTTATTAAAAGTTCGATGTATTAAGATCTAAATCTCATAGTCTCTCTAAAGAGGTTTATTTCTGTCTACTATCCCTACCCACACACCATGAAAAAATTGATTAGGGTGAGAATGATAGAAAATTGATGTTTATTATTGATCTATCAAAATAAGTAGCTCATTATATTGTATGATATTAATTAATATTTTTATTGAATTTTAGCATTTTGTAAAAGGACACCCTTTAAGAGAAAGATACACACTGAAAAATTATATCTGAGGGTAGGATGAAATGTTTTGTGACTATATAAATAAGAAAAGAATGCCTAGGTCATGTGTAAGAAGATATGAGGTGGATTTTAGCATTATAATTTTTTTAGACATCCAAGTACTATATCAAGGAAGGTATAATACAAAGGAGGAATAGATTCCTTGAATAATGACCTTTGAGACATGAATTAGTCAAAAGATTAATAAAACAGATCATATGTATAGGTGATGTTTGTAGAAATAGTGAGACAAATATAGTATTAACAAATTTCATATCTATGTCCAATACCGCCTCATTCATACCTGAATTTTTACTATGAGTTTCATTTTTAGGAAGTCTATGTACATATTATAGGTTACAACATCAAACATAACCTGATGTAGTATGTACACAATGTACTTATGTAAGTAGATCAAGTAAGAGTAGTCGTACATGAAATAATTAACCCTACCACTACAATGTCGTTTCCTACCAAGGAGGAAACCATGGTTTGAAATAGTATGGGTCATTTTTTTACACTAGGAAACTAACCTTATTCATCAGTTTATATATGAGGTATGGGTTATTTTTTTCAATTTTTATTTACATTTCATTTGAAATTACTATAATGTTTTTAATATTTTTTATATATCATAGTATTTTAAATCTAAAAAATCATTTAAAAATAATCAAACATTTCAATAAGTAGCACCGTTATATACCTCTCATGTTTTTTAGGGAATAAACAAGTTAGTAGTGAAATATTTTATATTATTTAATTATTATGAGGTTTTGGTGAGTTATGAAATGGGTGGGATAGACTATCCATTTAGAATATTTAAAAATGAAATCTTGGATGTTGTTATTTTTTATGATATCCTAGTACCCATGATTCAATTATTGTCCCTATAAGTAAATTTCAATTTCAATTTTCTTTCCATTAAGTAAATATAACTTATAGGGATTTAAATTATTTCTTATCTAGTTAGGTAGCTACATAGTCTTTTCATTAAAAATAAGATCACTTTTTATAATGATTTTATAGATGAAAAATATATTCTAACAGCTATACAATAAATGAGGAATCTTGTTAGAGTAATATATATATATATATAGGACTTAGAGATAAAATTATTAATCTTATGTGTATTCCATTCCTTGATAGAAAATAACAATTATAATTATAAACTACTATCCATTATGATGTCATCTGTGGTGAAATTTTTATATTTTAGGGGACATTGGATGTTATATATATTTTTCCTACATGAATGTTGTAACACCTCGACCCCAGTTATCCAGAGTCAGTTCATTTTTACATAACATTTTCATGATTACAAGGAATAAAGTCCCAAAGGACCAATCAGTTTAACAGTCTTGGAAAATATATTACATACATGAAGCTCAACATTACAACTTGAAAAAATAGTAATTTATTACATTAGAAATTTACAAGCCTCATATATTATTCTTAAATGTCACTCATAACTAACTTTTTCATATCCCTGGAAAATGAAACATAAGAAAGGGGTGAGCTCAGATGCTCAGTAAGGGTAAATAATTTAGCGGAAGCTATAATCATTTAAGGCAAGATGTGTAATAAAACAACATCCTTTTTGAACATAAATTTGAACATAATATCGAAAAAATAAATAAAACATTACCATATAAACATGCACATAGATTTTATACTAGTCTAATAATCACATGTAAAAACTAATTTCATAATGAGGGAATGTATATTACCGGACATTAATTTTTGTGTCAAACCCTAGTGCCAGGACCTATGGGCTAACTGTAACTAGACCCAAACCCTAAGAGCCTCTATAACTAGACTCCAACCCGGAGAGCCTCTGTAACCGGACTCCAATCCGCAGAGACTTCGTAACCGGACTCCAACCCGGAGGGTCTACTGTAACCGGACCCCAACCCAGAGGGCTTAATTTTACCTACTCCAATCCCAGAACATATTAGTCCAATACATTCATCATAAGAAAAGGTTTAAATATAACATAAACATTCGTATTAAAACTAACATATGGAATGTCAATACTTTATCAATAAGCCATGAATGGTATAAAAGTAACACATCCATAGTAAAACATTTCAAAAATCATTCAATACAAAATGGAATATTTTTATCATAATGAATCAACTTCACACAAGTTTAAATCCATTAATTGATGTTGACATAGATGAAAATGATCACTAAAATGATTTGAGAGAAATACCCCTTTTCATGAAATCGCTTAAAATTATCACAATTTATAAAGGTAGTCATTTAAAAGTTATTTTTGAATCAATGTTTCCCATACCACTTTGAAACTTTTGAAAGTAATTGACATTTTAAAACATTTAAGTCCATATAAATAAATCCTTAAAACCATTTTGAAAACAGGAACATTAATTAAAAGTGTTTAGAAAGATAAATATTTAATAAATTTAACATTATGATCTAGTTAAATATACCCTACCATAAAACCATAAAAGATTCCTTTTGAAATCATTTTTATAAAATATGGGAATCTATGATAAGTATGTCCTAGAAAATACTTACACATTAACAATCTCGGATAATAATGAGATTGAGGAAATAACCCTTACCTCGTTGTAATCAATCGAGTTTTATGAAAAATAGTCAATAACTACCAAATGAATCACAGAATATCATGAATATAAAGAGAATCATGATAATATATATATATGAAATGGTAGTGCAGAATACACCACATGCAATAAATAAGTGGTGAACAATGGAAATCTCACGGAATTAAAGGTGGGATAAGAAACCCCTTACCTCGAATCTGACATGACATGTTTGTTCCTTGTTCTAACTGAATAATAAACTTAAGTTAATTTATAATTGATTAAGAACCCTTTTTAAAGTTTATTATTCATTTTATATCACTTATTACCATGTTATAAACAATGTGTAATCATTTAAGTTAATAATGGTCATTTTGTCGATATTTGGTACTTGAGTCAAAAATGAACACCTTATTATTACATGTTTTCCATGTGGTCAAGAGTCAATTATCTATAGAATTATATTCATGATTTATATATCATATATATCATATATATCAAGTATATATATGTATTTATAATAGTATATAACATTGGTAGATAAGAAATGAAATGCACCATTCATGGAGACGGTAAGACGTACGTACACATGAATGCTATTTCCATTTCTATTTCGTATTTTAATTGAATGAAAACATAATGATACATAGTTATATTATAATTCCAGTATAATATAATATATAATGTCATTAACACCATTATTTATATGTCCCACATAATTATTTAACGAGTCATATCACTTTGAGGGGGCGGTAGTCCGCACTTCCTCAAATGAAATTATCACGTTTTACCCATAATGGAAACCATAAAGGTATGATATAAATAGGAAATACAGAAGAAAAAAAGAAAAAATAAACCTAAAATATATATCATATATAAATACAATTCCATATTAATGGCCACCATGGGAAGCGGTAGGAGATAATCGAACAATCATCTTTTCGTGAGGCGTTAGTTTTCGAACCACATAAACAATATGTTCTTCACCCATTAGATGGTGGTGTGTTTAAGTGTAGTTCAAATCCTTATCATAAAAACATCCTAGTATATTCAGGGTACTGGTTTTTTCATAAAATAAATGAATAAAAAGTGTTTAGGAGGGTTGGAGAAGTAAAATAAAACAAAATAAAAGAAATGAATTTAAGAGAAACCATTACCTTTAATTTGGGTAACTTCCTTTGGTTTGAACCAAAATGAATTTTGAAGTTCTTTATGCCTAAGTTAATGATTCTAGTAGTAGGAGAGGGATATTGAGAGCTTATTTGGGAAGGGTTTGGATGAGCCATGGGGCTTGAGAGGTGTGAGTAATAGGTTAGAAGTGGGGGCTTTTTATAAGGGGGAGGAGGGGTTCTTTAGGAAAGTTTGAAAATATTATTTTATTATATAAATATTTTCGGTTTATAAAGGTCCCAAACTCATTACGGTCAAAGGTAAGATGACTCATGGTCGAAATAAATTCATCCAATAAGAATTGGATAGGTTTTTGATGTTATTTTAATATTTATAGTCTTATTTATTTAAATCATTTATTAATGAGGTAAATACTGCATCATTTTTGAGTCTTAAATAATTTTATTTATTTGATTTATAAAAATTATAAAAAAATACCATGATGTAGGAAAGAATTTTATCTTTCCAAATAATATTTATAGTCGAAAGGATAACTTATATAACCCCATGTAAAAATTAATTTACAAAAATATATTTGTTTATGTCATTTTTGTCTTTACTTTAAGTTAATTAAAATAAAGTGTCATTATCACTCTTAAGTGGCTCCATGGGGCCAACAAATCGACCCAAGGATTACCATGGTCATCCATGACTCATACAATAAGGTTAGGACAAGTGTTAAGGTAATTTTTTATTATTATGATATTCTTTTTACCTTGAATTACCCTATTTACATTTAACCGCGGTAAATAAAAGTCAAAAGTTACTATTCAATAAAAAATATTTTTATCTTATTGAACCACAATTTACTTACTAATAACAACCATGTATGTCAGATTTTCTAAATTCAATTCAGAGAAGCGGTAAAATTTCATTTAAATGAAAAAGTCTGTTTTTTAACTACTACTAAGTGGTTTCACTATTCATAAAAAAATTGATGTTTGTCAACAAAATACCAAAAATTCAGCCTAAGACATATTTGATATTATGAATTCAAAAATGATTTCTATTTTGAAAAATTAAAAACATATAAGTTGAATTATTTAATTTATAATTAATTCAAGTTGTCAAAACAAATAGCGTGTTTTTAAGAAATAATATCTATTAAAAGATTGACACTTGTTTATGTCCAATTTCAAAGTGAAATTAATTATACTGACCTAAATTGTATTAAATGATAAAAATATAATATAATTATACTTCAAAACCATTAAAATTCATAATATAACACTATAAATTATTTCGATTAAAAAAGTTGTTTTTAATTAAAATTTAGTATTTTTCACTATTCACCAAAATATGAATGTTATCAGAAAAATACCAAAAATTTATCAAAACTAAATTTTTATGTCCCGATTCTAAAGGAGAAGTTTATTTGGTCAAATTGAATATATAAAATTTTCAAATATTGGATTTAAAAACGGTTCACCATTAAAAGGCGGTAAAATTGCATTTTCTGAAAAATACTTATTTTATCCAAAAAATGAATTTATTCATATATTATGTCTAAGAAACAAATAATATGGATGTTAAAATTATATATATTATATTAAATTTAAAATGTATTTAATAATAACCATAACCGTTTTTAATGGCTAGTTTGGTAGGTCGTGGTGCGCTTGAACTCAGTGTTGCGTGTAGTGCAAGTTACTGAATTACTTTGAAGAGATAACATAATATTAAATAATGGGGTGTTATAAATGTGTAGCATATTGGATATGATATCTACTTGGTGAAGGTCCTGGAAATTTTCAATATTTGTTAAATTCTTATGGTCTATTCTTTTTTATTGGTTTTTTTAATCCTAAATATGTCATATTATATATGTTTTGTCAATTAATATAAAAAATAAAATAGTTCATGGTATTATTTTAATAGGGATCATGTAGAGACCCGAAGCCTGACGTACATGGACATTACATTACTTTTGCGGAATACTTAGTACATAACAAAAACACACACACAAGGACCGTAATAGTTTAGTGTCTTTGGAAACTCGGACTACAATCTTCTAATCGTGGTGAAAGTTCTTCAATATCTCCCATAAAGGTCATCCCTTTTTTTTTACCTAAAACCTTTCTTTATATCCTGGGGAAAAGAAAACATAAAAGGGTGAGCTCAAATGCTCAGTAAGGGTATACAAAAGAAATAAAAATCATATCATATTTTTTTTGAAAATCATAACCTGCAAAAGAGATCATAATATCTTAACATGGAACAAATCATAGATGTGAAAATGAGATCACCATAATCATAACATGAAACTTGAAACTTTGTGGCATGCACACATAATCATGGAAAATCATTTCTTGTTAGTCATGACTTATTGCCAAGACTATCTTAGTGGACAAAGTCCCTTTCTGAATCGAGTAACCCTCGTTTCAGTCCTGTTTCACTGAACCGGTATAACCTACCATTCCAGCCATGTCTATCTCATGAGATATAAAATCTTTACCCAATGCATTGGAGGGAGATATAGGTCCCACCCATCTCATAATGATACCATTCTTATGTGTGCCACAAAATCATAAATCATACATCATTGCATAACCCATGTAATAAAAATGGGATTCTTAAACAACATGACATCATAAAACCATTCATATAAGATAAAGGAATTCATAAACATAATTCCATCACAACATAGTCAAATCAATGTAAAAATATGGATAGAAACAGAACCCTTTATTATCTTAGATGGAAAATAATTTTGATAAAACACTTGAATTGAATTCTTGAGGAAAATATCCTTTCTTCTTCAAAATCAATTTCTTTTCACAAAAAATCATGCAATTTTAAAAGAAAGATATTTTATTGAAAATAGTCATGAAATATTTTAGAGGAATCTTCATGAAAATAAGGCTTCATAAAATAGTAGAAATCCGTTTGTGCCATATAAGTTAAAAACAAAACATTCTTTTTTACTTTTGTCGAAAAAGTCAAAATGTACCTCGTACGAAAAACGACAAAAGATTCCTTTCATATCTTTTACTAAAAACTCACCAAAGGGTAAAATTGGATTTAAAACATTGTATATGGATGGAAATAATATTACATATTGAGGAAACATGGATGTGGATGATAAAATACCCCCAGTAAATACTTACGAATAAACAATCTCGGATAAAAATGAGATTGTGATATTCCCCTTACCTTAGGTCCAATTTGCTTCGTATGTGTCCGAACCTCCTGTATAATGATTTAAATAATGTCATTGACTTATTACAGAATCATATTCATTGTTATGATATCATATATGGTTCACTTATGACATTATATTACCCGTTCTTTTGTAAATTCCATGTTAAAGAAGCGTTTTGGGTAAAATCGTTTCATTTATCGTAGGTGTTTTGACTTGTTTTTCTTGACATCATTATTACTTATATCATGATTTACTTACTTCCAGAATATAAAATATGATTTATATATCATATATATTCAGTATATATATATATATAATAGATAGATAAATAAAATGAAAAACACCGTTCATGGAGACGGTAGTCCGTACGTACGCATGAACGCTGTTTTACTTTCCTTATTGTCTTGAAATGGAAGTAAGTAGATGACATACATATATATTTATACATAAATCCAGTAGCTTTATAATGTCATATATTTCATTATTATTTCTTATATATACTTTATAATCATTCTTAAATGGTTAACATGGAGAATGAATCTCATCGCGTCGTGGAGACGGTAGTCCGTACGTACGCACGAGCGATGATATCATTTCTATAAATATTGAATTGAATTGGAGTGGATTATACAATATATCAGAATCAATATGATGTTGTAATAACTATGTATAGTTATTCTTTACACCATTATACCCATCCATGTAAGGTGGTGGTGGAAAATAGATTACACCACGGCGTGGAGACGGTATTCCGTACGTACGCACGCGCGGTGATTTCTTTTTCCGTAGGATGGATAGATGGTGAAATAGGGTTGTTTCATACTTGTAATAACATATAAGTATATGAGTGATACTGATGTTATTACTTCATAATGAAACAACCTAAGAAGAAGAAGTGGAAGAAGAAATAAAGATGAAAGAATTGGTAACGGTAATTACCTCTTCTTTGAAGTGCCTCTTTGAGACCTCCTCTTAGGGCACTAGAATTGGTCTTTGAGGAAGACCAGAACCTCTAGGATGTTTCTAGGGAAGTGGAGAAGGGATTTTGGCAGGGTTTGGCCGAGCTTGAGTGCTCAAATTGGTGTGAGGAGGAGAGGGAGGAGGTGTCCTTTTATAGGGGAGGAGAGGGGCACCTTAGGAATATCTCAAAATATTATTTTATATTAAAGTCAAAATCGGTTTATAATGGTTCCAAAGGGTATTATTTCGAAGATAAGGTGGGGAGGGGTCGAAATCCTTTCAACCAATAGAATTTAGACAAGTTTAGGATATTATTTTAACCTTATCAATTAGATTTAACTCTAAGTTAAATAATTTAACTTTTACCATGTCTTTTTGTTTTCTTTCACTATATGGTTAATAAACTTACTATAACATGCCAAACGAACCCAAAATTGTTTATTATTAATATATATATCCTTATCTAAGTCATTTGGCCGAACCTTAGATTTTTAGGAATACAATAACAATTAATAATATAATATTTGATTTAAAAACTATTTTGTGTCAATTTTGACACTATTTGATATATGATTTTTGTGAGAGTCATAACAGAATTAAATGTTAGAACCAAGTTAATTAAATCAACATTAATATATCATAGTAACCTAGAAAATTAGTGTAATTCATAAAAAGTCTCAAATTACATTTATTTTGGTGTTTATAACATCAATTATGTCAATATTTTATTAATAAGATAATTACTGCATCATCATTGTGTCATAAATAAATTAAATTATTTAAAGTATAAAAATTACAAATAAAATACCATTATGTAGGAAAGATTTTTATCTTTCTAATGAATATTTATAATCTAAAATCCAACATATATAACCCTATGTAACAATTGTTTTGCTAAAAGATATATGCTTGTATCATTTTTGTATTCATTTTAACTTAATTAAAATAAAGTGTCATTATCACTTACAAGTGGATCAATGGTGTCCCAAAATCGACCCAAAGATGCCCATGGTCGACCATGTATCAACCAATGGGGTTAAGACACGTTTTAGGGTAATTTAATATTATAATATTATTTTTTTAACCCTTATTTACCGGATTTACCCTTAACCATGATAAATAAAATATTTACCGCAGTAATTATTCAAAATGTCTAAAAATAAAAGTTATCTATTTACACAATTTGAACATCCTAATTCCAAATATGGAATCCATTTTTCTAAATTCAAAACAGAGAAGTGGCAGAAATTAATTTAAAATTAATTCCCGCTGTCAAAACAAAAAGCGTGTTTTTAAGAGATAATAACTATCAAAAGATTGACACTTGTTTATGTTCGGTTTAATTGTAAAATTTTGTCCAATGACCAAAATTATATTAAGTGGTAAAAATATATTCTAAATATACTTTAAAACCATTAAATATTATAATTTAACCACATAAGATATTACGATGAAAAAAGTTGTTTTTAATTAAAATATAGCGTGTTTTTACTATTCATTAAAATATGAAAGTTATCGGAAAAATATCAAAAATTTATCTAATGTAAATTTTTACATCCTGATTCAAAAGAAGAATATTATTTTGTCAAATTGAACATATAAACATGTCAAAAACTATATTTAAAGTGGGTGCGCCATCAAAAGGCGGTAAAACTGCATTTTTTGAAAAATGCTTATTTTACCCGAAAAATTTATTTTGTTCTTATACCATGTTCTAGAAATGTGTAAGATGAATAATAATGTTATAAAATTCAAAATTTGGTTAATACTATTCATAACGGCTAGTTCATGACAATATTATAATAATATAACATTGTTTATTAAAACCCGGTATTGCATACAACACACGCTATCGAGGAAGGTCGCGATTGCGTGTAATGCAAGCCAAGTCGGGGTTGCGTGTTGTGAAAGAATCCTTCATTGTTTCGTATAACAGAATCCAACCATATTTCATTTATACATTTAATATATATATATATATATATACTCAATGTTGCGTAGAATAACTATTATCAAAATTGTGTGTAACACGATCCAAGAATAGTGTTGCGTATACTGCAAGCTAATATGGTGTTGCGTATAGCGCAAGGTAATCTTGGTGTAGAATACAACACAAGACATTAATGAAATTAAAAGAATATTTTTCATAAAATCTCGGGGTGTTACATTCTACCCCCTTTAAAATGAATTTCGCCCTCGAAATTCGTCGGGATTATAAATGGTTTACTATTCGAAAGTTTCTTTGATAGAAACCCACATCGTAAAAAAAAATACCAAAACTTATCTTTAAAAACAAAAGTATGAAACGTAACGTTTACCCAAATAAACTAATCACTAGGTTTCCACATAGGTGAAAATATGGATATGGAAGAGAAATCTAACAATCATGTTCTGATGGAGAGTGGTAGAGAACATGGCTATGGAAAAGCTAGCAATCACAAAGCCATAAATTTGTGATGATCTAAGGTACCATCCGATTCATCAGATATAAGATCACTAGGACAACATTTTTGGTTTTCAATATCATTTCCCTAAAGTTGAAAAATTTGAATCAGAAGAAATACTTACTTGATTTTGGTATAATCTCACTGTTGTTCGTGAATTGAACAATTTACACTTCTTCCCTTAAAGAAATGAAGTTGAAATTGTTATTCGTGATGTGTTAGTAGATCATGTGATAGAATGACAGGTCATTCCATCTGTCTCAAACAAAAGGTTAGCAAAACTTATATACATAAGTCGATCTATAGTGAGATTAATCATATATGGTTCCTAAAATGGACTTATACTTCATATATCATACTGCTTAATATAATAAAACTAGTTTCTACTAAACAGGGACTTCCTGTAGGTCAGTGGTAGGCGATAAAGGCCAGTCACACTTCGGTTGTGGGTTCGATTCCCACAGCCTTGTCCGAAGCGATGGGCTGTCGCCCGTCCTGCAGGTTGTCCTTTTTATAAAACTATATTACTATAACATCCCATCAATAATATCGAAAAAAAAACTTCTATCCTTAAACAATACTAACTTATGTCCAACATAATTCATTCCAATCATTAGGCTCATAATACTGCAGTCCATTCTCATAACATAGTGAAAACGATTACCAGAGATTTAATACCATCGTTGATCCCCATATATCATAAGATATATCTTGTTGGTCACATTCCAAACATTCAAAGGCCTTAATCTTGTACTCTCTTGAATACCCATTGAACCTTAGTGAAAACTTGAATGCAGTTAAAAGTTAACACTTTTCACATACCGAAATCCTCAAAATTCTATATACTCAAACCATGATATCACTTAGTCCTTATATCAATCATGAGCTCATGAATACTGTCAAACATTTAATTTTCCCCTTATCCCTTCATTATGCGCATATCATCTTCATTCCAAAAATATCTGAATAACCTTTCATGGATACTGGTAACATTAATCAGACAACAATGTTACAATCCTTACATGTCTCTTTATTCCATAGTACCATGAGATTACTTATACAACATTACACATGATAAACATGTAATCATTCCACTACATTCTTAAACCATTGACCGAGCTTCAACAATTCTTTCATCTCACATACCATTGGTAGTCTCTTCATCATCATCCACATAAATACTTCCCATATGACCATACTGATTCTCTTCATGAGACTTTCCCTTAGGGCATTGGTTTGCATAATGCCCGTACATTCCACATTTAATGCATTTAACCATTGTTGATGTCGTAGAAATACCATTATCCTCATCCATGGTGTTAACTGAACCTTTTCCTTTGCACTTACTTGCTTTGTGTCCTTCTTTTCCACACCCAAAGCATCTTCCAGTTCCTTTGAAACATTCTCCTTGATGCCTCTTCCCACATGATTTACATAGGGGAAATTGAACTTTCTTTCCTCTATGATCATCATGAAACTCCATCTTTCTCTTATTAGCCGAGTCAGGAAACTTACCAAATTTTACTTTATTGATCATATTATGAGATTGCTGATTCGGCATAATAATGATGTTTGGACATCCAAATCCCTTTTCATTATGAAGAATATCATTCCATTGTCCACCATATCCTCCATTATCGTGAATCATCTTGTTTCCAACGATTTTCTAAAACCCAAAAAGAATAGTGTGAGAGGCAAAAATCATGCTAGGGAAAACAATATAATAAAGGGGGAGTACCTTCAATATCTAACATCTTAGGTTTAATTCTAAGATCGTTAGCACAATTCTAGGACTATAACCTATACGTATACTTAACCATAGAGACATCCCTAGACATACCTTAAAAATATCTCTAGGGATCTCACTAACGTTTTCGCATCCTAGTTTCCAAAGGTTGACTAAACCTTTGCTCTGATACCAACTGTAGAGACCCGAAGCCTGACGTACATGGACATTACATTACTTTTGCGGAATACTTAGTACATAACAAAAACACACACACAAGGACCGTAATAGTTTAGTGTCTTTGGAAACTCGGACTACAATCTTCTAATCGTGGTGAAAGTTCTTCAATATCTCCCATAAAGGTCATCCCTTTTTTTTACCTAAAACCTTTCTTTATATCCTGGGGAAAAGAAAACATAAAAGGGTGAGCTCAAATTCTCAGTAAGGGTATACAAAAGAAATAAAAATCATATCATATTTTTTTTGAAAATCATAACCTGCAAAAGAGATCATAATATCTTAACATGGAACAAATCAGAGATGTGAAAATGAGATCACCATAATCATAACATGAAACTTGAAACTTTGTGGCATGCACACATAATCATGGAAAATCATTTCTTGTTAGTCATGACTTATTGCCAAGACTATCTTAGTGGACAAAGTCCCTTTCTGAATCGAGTAACCCTCGTTTCAGTCCTGTTTCACTGAACCGGTATAACCTACCATTCCAGCCATGTCTATCTCATGAGATATAAAATCTTTACCCAATTCATTGGAGGGAGATATAGGTCCCACCCATCTCATAATGATACCATTCTTATGTGTGCCACAAAATCATAAATCATACATCATTGCATAACCCATGTAATAAAAATGGGATTCTTAAACAACATGACATCATAAAACCATTCATATAAGATAAAGGAATTCATAAACATAATTCCATCACAACATAGTCAAATCAATGTAAAAATATGGATAGAAACATAACCCTTTATTATCTTAGATGGAAAATAATTTTGATAAAACACTTGAATTGAATTCTTGAGGAAAATATCCTTTCTTCTTCAAAATCAATTTCTTTTCACAAAAAATCAGGCAATTTTAAAAGAAAGATATTTTATTGAAAATAGTCATGAAATCTTTTAGAGTAAGCTTCATGAAAATAAGGCTTCATAAAATAGTAGAAATCCGTTTGTGCCATATAAGTTAAAAACAAAACATTCTTTTTTACTTTTGTCGAAAAAGTCAAAATGTACCTCGTACGAAAAACGACAAAAGATTCCTTTCATATCTTTTACTAAAAACTCACCAAAGGGTAAAATTGGATTTAAAACATTGTAGATGGATGGAAATAATATTACATATTGAGGAAACATGGATGTGGATGATAAAATACCCCCAGTAAATACTTACGAATAAACAATCTCGGATAAAAATGAGATTGTGATATTCCCCTTACCTTAGGTCCAATTTGCTTCGTATGTGTCCGAACCTCCTGTATAATGATTTAAATAATGTCATTGACTTATTACAGAATCATATTCATTGTTATGATATCATATATGGTTCACTTATGACATTATATTACCCGTTCTTTTGTAAATTCCATGTTAAAGAAGCGTTTTGGGTAAAATCGTTTCATTTATCGTAGGTGTTTTGACTTGTTTTTCTTGACATCATTATTACTTATATCATGATTTACTTACTTACAGAATATAAAATATGATTTATATATCATATATATTCAGTATATATATATATATAATAGATAGATAAATAAAATGAAAAACACCGTTCATGGAGACGGTAGTCCGTACGTACGCATGAACGCTGTTTTACTTTCCTTATTGTCTTGAAATGGAAGTAAGTAGATGACATACATATATATTTATACATAAATCCAGTAGCTTTATAATGTCATATATTTCATTATTATTTATTATATATACTTTATAATCATTCTTAAATGGTTAACATGGAGAATGAATCTCATCGCGTCGTGGAGACGGTAGTCCGTACGTACGCACGAGCGATGATATCATTTCTATAAATATTGAATTGAATTGGAGTGGATTATACAATATATCAGAATCAATATGATGTTGTAATAACTATGTATAGTTATTCTTTACACCATTATACCCATCCATGTAAGGTGGTGGTGGAAAATAGATTACACCACGGCGTGGAGACGGTATTCCGTACGTACGCACGCGCGGTGATTTCTTTTTCCGTAGGATGGATAGATGGTGAAATAGGGTTGTTTCATACTTGTAATAACATATCAGTATATGAGTGATACTGATGTTATTACTTCATAATGAAACAACCTAAGAAGAAGAAGTGGAAGAAGAAATAAAGATGAAAGAATTGGTAACGATAATTACCTCTTCTTTGAAGTGCCTCTTTGAGACCTCCTCTTAGGGCACTAGAATTGGTCTTTGAGGAAGACCAGAACCTCTAGGATGTTTCTGGGGAAGTGGAGAAGGGATTTTGGCAGGGTTTGGCCGAGCTTGAGTGCTCAAATTGGTGTGAGGAGGAGAGGGAGGAGGTGTCCTTTTATAGGGGAGGAGAGGGGCACATTAGGAATATCTCAAAATATTATTTTATATTAAAGTCAAAATCGGTTTATAATGGTTCCAAAGGGTCTTATTTCGAAGCTAAGGTGGGGAGGGGTCGAAATCCTATCAACCAATAGAATTTATAAAAGTTTAGGATATTATTTTAACCTTATCAATTAGATTTAACTCTAAGTTAAATAATTTAACTTTTACCATGTCTTTTTGTTTTCTTTCACTATATGGTTAATAAACTTACTATAACATGCCAAACGAACCCAAAATTGTTTATTATTAATATATATATCTTTATATAAGTCATTTGGCCGAACCTTAGATTTTTAGGAATACAATAACAATTAATAATATAATATTTGATTTAAAAACTATTTTGTGTCAATTTTGACACTATTTGATATATGATTTTTGTGAGAGTCATAACAGAATTAAATGTTCGAACCAAGTTAATTAAATCAACATTAATATATCATAGTAACCTAGAAAATTAGTGTAATTCATAAAAAGTCTCAAATTACATTTATTTTGGTGTTTATAACATCAATTATGTCAATATTTTATTAATAAGATAATTACTGCATCATCATTGTGTCATAAATAAATTAAATTATTTAAAGTATAAAAATTACAAATAAAATACCATTATGTAGGAAAGATTTTTATCTTTCTAATGAATATTTATAATCTAAAATCCAACATATATAACCCTATGTAACAATTGTTTTGCTAAAAGATATATGCTTGTATCATTTTTGTATTCATTTTAACTTAATTAAAATAAAGTGTCATTATCACTTACAAGTGGATCAATGGTGTCCCAAAATCGACCCAAAGATGCCCATGGTCGACCATGTATCAACCAATGGGGTTAAGACACGTTTTAGGGTAATTTAATATTATAATATTATTTTTTAACCCTTATTTACCGGATTTACCCTTAACCATGATAAATAAAATATTTACCGCAGTAATTATTCAAAATGTCTAAAAATAAAAGTTATCTATTTACACAATTTGAACATCCTGATTCCAAATATGGAATCCATTTTTCTAAATTCAAAACAGAGAAGTGGCAGAAATTAATTTAAAATTAATTCCCGCTGTCAAAACAAAAAGCGTGTTTTTAAGAGATAATAACTATCAAAAGATTGACACTTGTTTATGTTCGGTTTAATTGTAAAATTGTGTCCAATGACCAAAATTATATTAAGTGGTAAAAATATATTCTAAATATACTTTAAAACCATTCAATATTATAATTTAACCACATAAGATATTACGATGAAAAAAGTTGTTTTTAATTAAAATATAGCGTGTTTTTACTATTCATTAAAATATGAAAGTTATCGGAAAAATATCAAAAATTTATCTAATGTAAATTTTTACATGCTGATTCAAAAGAAGAATATTATTTTGTCAAATTGAACATATAAAAATGTCAAAAACTATATTTAAAGTGGGTGCGCCATCAAAAGGCGGTAAAACTGCATTTTTTGAAAAATACTTATTTTACCCGAAAAATTTATTTTGTTCTTATACCATGTTCTAGAAATGTGTAAGATGAATAATAATGTTATAAAATTCAAAATTTAGTTAATACTATTTATAACGGCTAGTTCATGACAATATTATAATAATATAACATTGTTTATTAAAACCCGGTATTGCGTACAACACACGTTATCGAGGAAGGTCGCGATTGCGTGTAATGCAAGCCAAGTCGGGGTTGCGTGTTGTGAAAGAATCCTTCATTGTTTCGTATAACAGAATCCAAACATATTTCATTTATACATTTAATATATATATATATATATATATATATATACTCAATGTTGCGTAGAATAACTATTATCAAAATTGTGTGTAACACGATCCAAGAATAGTGTTGCGTATACTGCAAGCTAATATGGTGTTGCGTATAGCGCAAGGTAATCTTGGTGTAGAATACAACACAAGACATTAATGAAATTAAAAGAATATTTTTCATAAAATCTCGGGGTGTTACAGATCAATTATAGAAAAAGAAACCAAATAAAGTAAATTATGTTCATGTTATCATAGATAAATTTTATATTATTTAATACCTTTTTTTCTTACATATTTAATATTTATTATCTTCAAAGTTTTTTTCATAAATTAAATGTTATTTTCAAATATAATGTTTTGAATGTCATTATTATGTTTTATAATTTTTTTTAGATTATCAAGACTAGAATTATAACATGTTTTTATAAGGATAGTTCCATTATAATACCTATGTTTTAAACTAATATGCTGTATCATTATTCTATAATATTTATTATTTTATAGATTTTGATGATATTCATCATATTTTTAATATTAATTAAACTAAATTTAAGTATTATTTAGAGAATAATTTTTAGGGGTGGTTAATTTTAAAATCTATATCGAAATATTTCTTGAATGTTTATTACCTTTGTAAATGATGTGGTATTAATTTTTTCAATGATTTTTTTTCTATAATTTTATAATATCATATTTTTAGATAGATTTCATGGATTATTAAATATTAATATATTTTTAAATAATAATAATAATTTATCAACATCATTTATTATGAAAAATAAAATTTATTGTAACTTTCAACACTATGTTTCAACAATACTGACAGTAAACGCTGATTGAAATTTGTTCTTCTTAAACACCATGGTTGATACTTTTTTTACTAGAAAGTGAATTACAAAAAATGGATCATTACCATTTGTTGAATAAACTCCCAAGACTTGGGAGGATCATATCAAAGATTTTCCACACTTGATTATTTCCTAGACCACTGACATATAAGTGAAGACCCCATGGAAGCATGAAGATCTTATGAACTAGCTAGTCCATGTTTGGGGAATTGATTCCTGGAGGTTAACATTAACTGGTAAGGGGTTTTTTCAGATTTTTTAGAGCTAGGGACATAAAGTTGAGATAAAGGATATTTGCCACAATACTTATGAAAAATTGATTTTGGATAATATAAGAATGGGATACCTTGTTCGATCTGACCTCTGTGAAAAGCATGGACACATAGACTTGGGTTTTAATCAAGTGTTTAAAGTTGTTCTTTTGGAAACCAAACATTTTTTGGGATATACCCTCTATAGTGGAAATTTTCATCATGTTTGATAATGAAACTGAGAATAACCACTATGGAAATTTTTTAGGTCCATGGTTAAGGTTGAACTCTAATCAACACCTATTGAAACTATATGCTTGGTTGTTGGTGATTTCCCGATTGAGCATACAATAGAATTTTAAAGGATTCCTGATTTTTTCAGTACATTTAATTACATTGATCATTCACTTGATTGATAAAGAATTTGAGGTGCATAAATTGTAGGAAGTGTGCTCATCTAGTTGATAATAGTAAATTCAAATTTCCTATTATCAATGACGGGGACAAGATAATTAATTCTGAAAAATAACATCATTTAAAAAATAAAAATACTAGTTTTGGATCTAGTAGAGTAATTTATCTCAATAATTTACCTAAGGCCCTTAGTGATGGTCTTCTAAGAGTGTATTTTATTCTCGATGTCACTTATAATGAACGAGAGAGAGGAATGAGTTCCTACAAGGAATCTATTCTTTCTTTAGTCTCAGGTAATGCAAATTTAATTGAGGTTGTGGAAATTTCTTGGAGGAGGACTCCTCAATAGTTATATGCTTATGCTGATGAACCAAATGTAGTCATGCTAGAGGAGAGTTCTCAAGATGAATCACCTAATAATAATTCGGTTGAGTTGATTGGTGATGCTTTTTTAAAAAGAATTTATGAGGTATATAATTCAAATCTTACACAGATGATGTTATAGGTAAATGAAACAAGAAATACTAATAGTTGGAAGCCCTTGAAGGATCCCAAAGATCCCACTGGAATGATGAAATATGTTTCCATAGGTGCTGAATTTACCATCCTGGAGACACTGATTCATTCAATTCTGTATGAGTCTTCATGTACTTTCAATTATGACAATGGGAAATCCATTTCCAAGGTCGGTATTATTGTTGATGGATTTGAAGGTCCATTATTTAATATTGATGGAAAGGATATGGATATTAAATATAAGGGACATAATTAATTACACCCAATGTATGGAGATGATAAATGATAACCTCTAATCTCCACTGGGTGCATGATCATTGATGTCAGGTCTAAAAAATTGAGAGTAGATGCTCAGGTTGACATGAGAGGGAATAATGAGGGTTTTATTATACAAAATTTCATTTAAATGTTATAATCCATTAATAAACATAAATTGGATGATTTTTATCAGGAGATCCTTTAAAGGAAAGGGATGAGGGACAAAAGGGGGAACCAGAAAAATGATGAATGTGATGCTTCCTCCTAAGTGAATTTGTAGTTTGTAGGTGATAATCTTCAAGTGGACACTTTTCAGTGTGGGGAGCCCTTTATTCTAGAAAATTATATCATTCATGACCTACCATTGTATAATCCTCTTAATAATGAAACCTAGTACTGAAATGATGATGTAAAAAGTCATGATTGATGAAAATCAGGAATGTCGGGTTTGGATTCCAGATTTTGATATGGATGGAGATAAAAAATATAATAGTGTGAAGGATGATTCATCATACAAAGATCATAAATATGTTACTTGGAATCCTCCTAAACAATGGAGGTGAGGTATACACCCAAGAGGTCGAAGAGGATGGAGAAGGGGCGGTAATAATAGAAAAATATGAATATTCTAGTTTTCTTATTAATTTATGGTGGTGCTAGGGGTTCTAGTATAGTCTCTTATAAATCCATTGTATATTTTTAGATTTAATTTATTTTAATAAATTTCAAGGACTATAGATTTTAACCCATGGTTTGCACCATTTCTAGTAAAAATGAAAAATTAACCACATTAAATGTCTACTTTCCAATAGAGAGATATCTCAGGACTTATTGAGTAGGATGGTTGTACCTTGGTTAAATCCATGTATAGGATAGAATAATTTATTTCTATCTAGTATAGACAAGGAAAATATAAAATAAATCATGAATTTATACTGAAACCAAAATATGAAACCATATTTATGATATATCATGAGATAAAGAGATGATATTATACAATGTATATTTATAGGATATGTTTTCATTGTTAAAGCATAACCTTATCTGTTTAGGGGCCTTGTTGTGTTGCAAGATACCACTCTCAATCTATGAGTAACACTCACTACTATCGAGATATGGTCCTATAGGTTCCCATACTACTTGTATCCATAAGTATTACAAATTGGGATGAATTCATGTTTAGGAAAAAGTGGGCCCCATGTGGGAATTCTAAAGAATGTATGAGTGTATATGATGAGAAGTAATTAAATAAATAAATTTAACTTTATGTTATTCAAGTTTTAGATAATAATATCTTAATTTAATACATTAGGTTTTCACATGTTATATAAGTTAGAAATAATTAAATATGAGTAAGGATTTTTTTTCAAACATTAATTTTATAATAAAATATTTTTATAAAGTGTATGATATAAGTGAGATGGGTTAATGGCTTTTACATGCCCCTTTAAACTCATCCAAAGCCACCATACCCTCTCAAAAGACAACCTTATAACCATTTTATAAGTATTAAATCATAGACCGCCACCTCAACCCCCAGGACCATCCTGACTATCTCAACTATAGTATATACAATCCCCAAGACCCATTAGTGCACTTATAGATGCATTGGTTATCTTTATAACCATTTAACCATTGCTAATTCTAATTCATTTCATGTGATTGAGTTTTCATTGTAATTATTTTTGGGGTTGTACATGATGATTCTAGTGGTGGTGTGTGTTAATATTGATCCACTAATAGTGTGGACTAGTAAATGATTGAAAAAATATTATTTATAAAATAATAGACAAGAATGTGATATTTTAGTATTGGTATTTTTAGCTTACATATTTTGTAAATAATTTTTTATGTATTAGGTTGTTTTTAAAGGTTAGATGGAACCAAAGCAAAAATATGAGAACTTTATACTTAAAGTAAACAAATTTAATACCCAAAACCATAAGGCCAACCACTAGATCAAATTTCACTCATCTCCCATATTGTCTCGCATGTTTAGTGCGACAAAGTGATAAATGAAGGAGATTGGATAAATTTTTTTCATCAATTCATTTTTATGCTATTAACATGACTGATGGGATTTCATAGGGTTAATTGATTATTCATTATTAGACAAAAACATTAGTGAACCAAGGGTTTACAGATTATGCATGGATGAATAAAGGGATCCCCACTCAAGTCATTTGACCTACAACCACTAGTAATTAATAGAAATCACAAATGTATTCAAATCAAATGAGGTCTTATTTTGATTTATATTGTCTTGATTACTTGAGTTATAAGTGATCCTTAGGTTTAGAAATGAGTTCTATCATGAAGGATTTAATTTTATTTCATCCATATGATGTAAAATTACAAAATTTACATTATTTCACACTTTCATTTCGTACTTGGTTCAATATTTAAAATATGAATTTACAAGTATTTTTATAATTTATTTAAGAGTATATTTAAATAATTTGTTTTTATATATATAATTCATAAATACAAATATAGATATTAATGGTTATTTTATGTATTTACATATATATGATATTTATACATTGTATTCATATATTTACACACACACACATATAAATATATTGTATTTTTGTAGTGTGAAATGTCAACAGATGTCCACCACGGAGTCACATGAATACCACCTAAATAATGAAAGTAGCTCTCAAATAATCCCATGAAAAATGAATCACTTTTTGTTCCAAAAAATTTGATAATAATAATAATAAAATTATTATTATTATTGCACCTTGCGCTAGTGGGTTTTTTGGGCGTGGTTGTGTTTGGGTGTACCTCATGGGGTAAATCCCTAAGAATGAGTTCAATTTTTTCCATGACAAATTTTAAAAGCATACATTGATTATTAATAACTTTTTTCTGTTTATTTTTTTTAAAATTATTTTAGATGGACTTTTCAAAAATAAGAAATTACGGGAACTAATATTCTTGTTATCCTGAAAAAAATAACTTAAATTACTTTTTCAATATTATATTATATTTAAAAACATGGAGGTTATTTAAAACTCTAACTTTCAGATTAGACATATAAAAGGGTTTGAATCATTGAATCCAAAATCTCAAAGAAGTAGTATGATATTTAGTTGTTATATATTAAGAGATAAGAAAAGGTAGGGTTGTTTAAAACTTGTAAATGGTAATTTATTTCCTATATAAATAAAAAATATAACATTTAATAAAAAATGTAATGATAGAAGCGAGAATGCATTTGTTAGTTTTTCAGTGACCCTGAATGCTTCTCCAGATTGGACATTCTTAACTTCTTTGACATATTTCTAACCCGTAAAATGGATATATCATATATTTTAGGTAATTTACTAGGTTTTATTTTCCTATAATTTAATCATGGTGATAAGATATCTAGATAATTCAAGATATTTTCATTTGGAAGTTGCTAAAACTATCATAAAGTACATAAGACAAATGATGGATATGATCCAAGTATATGTAGGATATGAGAAGTTAGTAGAAAGGGGATACATAGATTCTATTTTTTGCAATATAATCATGAAGATATAAAATCATAATTAGACCATGTATTTTTTCTCAATAGTGGTAAAATAAGTTAGGGATGCTCAAAGAAACTCATAGCGTTTGATTCAACAATATAGTCCATCTATATAGGGTATTATAATGAAACTAAGGAATGTATTTAGATAAAAAAATTATCTTTGATCTTTCTAGTGTACCTACAAGTGTATAACCTATTACATACACTCTGATAATACTTTACATTGGTACTTTTCTAGGTGTCAAGGTCAAACAAGTTGACAAAACATATACTTAAAAGTTTCATCTCTTAAGAAATTTTACAGAATGAAAATAATTAGTAGTTTTTAGAGTATACATAGTGGATAACATGGTGGATATACTAACTAAATCTATATATTAGAAGTTTCCTAATTCTACGTGAGAGATTACTGATCAAGAGTGATAAGTAGTCTATTCTAGTGAATGCAGGAGTGTTTTGGGAATGAGTTCCTATGAACCAACGCAAACATGCTATTTTGATTACCATTTCATGTATTATTCTTTATTATGTCTTGAAAATGGGTGGAAATATATGATTTTAATCGTTTAAATACAACAAAACCTGCGGAGGTGACACTATCATTCTGAGTTATTCCTTCTAATTCAAAAATATATGTTGTAGTGAAAAAGGGTCATCTCATTAGGAGGACATCTAATGACAAAGACTGGTAACCCACTTCTATACCATGAAATTAATATTTCTTCTAAAAAAACTATATATACTTGTATTTCACTTACCAACTCAAACATGTACATTAATTAATAAATAAATTTACAAATATATGTATTAATGATTCATATTTATAATTTATATATAATGTATTAATATATTTTCACACATATTTAAATTTGATGTATTTTTATATCACATAATTCCTATAGATGTCCTCCACTATATCACATGAATGGTTTGCAACACATACTCTTCAAATAAGTGCAAGTGGAGGCCAAACAATTATTTGAAAAATGAACCACATTATATTATTAAATATATTTTACAAATTATAAAATATTAAATATTTTTTAGGGTTTAATATATTTTTAAATGTGTGTCTCTTGATGTGTGAACCACATTCAAACATCTTATTTTTACTATGAAACATGAACCATGTTCATGTTTCCTCTATAATTGGCACACAAGAGGCTTGAAAGGGGTTCATGCCACCTACTGACTATTTCCTACATATTGACCACCCCCACAAATTTTCCCATTATCCCCATTTGATTTTATAGTGAAACTCTATTGGATTGATTTATATTTCTCAACATATTATTAGTTTCCATTGGGAAGGTAAAATTTCATCTTTAAAATTTTAGCTTTCATGTTTTATTTTTTAATTTTATTATTGTTTATCTCTTAAAGTTGCATGATTTTATGAATATATGATTTAATTTTTATGTTCATTTTATGATATAGATTTTTTATAATGAATTATAAAATATAAATATGATGTTTGGATAATTTAATTTATATCCAATTATGAGTAATTATTTATAAAATAAAATTATTTATATTTAGGAAAATATAATTGCTTACAAAAATGAATACATATAACTATAATTAAGAATATTAATAATTACATGTGAATATGTATAAAATATTATATATTATATTTAAATTTAAAAATTAATTACAATATATTGTTGGATAGATAAATATCATTATTCCATCTATTTTTTTTGAAAAATTCTATTACTTAATAATATTTTGTAAAAAATATTATATGTAACACCCCGACCCATATAGCCCGAAATAGATGCATTAATTTATTACATTGGAATGATTACAAGGGATAAAATACTGAAGTACCAATTATTTTAGTTGTCTTGTAGAAACTAGATAAATACATAGATCCCATTTTACATTTGGAAAATAAAAGAAAACATAATACATAACAAGAGCTTATAAATTGCATCCATGAAAACTCAGCAGATGATACCTTCTTTGTAACCTATGTAATGAAGAAAAAATAAAAGATGGGAGCTCAAATTCTCATTAAGGTTTACATATAGAGTAATAATGAATAAATAATAATTGAATCGTAATCACTTTTACATAATCTATATGGCATAGTGAATAAATGAAAAACACACACCATCAATAAATTGAGAATAATAATACATCCAGATATTTTGTCTTCGTGAAAACCTCATGGAAAGTAATAACTGTATAATGAATAAATTGAATTATTATTATTTGGATGACATATATCTGGCATATGAACCTTAATACTATCAAGATGGTTTATGTCTGTGGGTAGATACCCATCTGATTCATTTTTGGAAACAAAATTGAAGGGTTCATCACCAACTATTTTGTCTCATGAGATCTATTGATGCATAGAGGGGATATAGTGGGACCCAAACATCCCAAAAATTCCAAATAATAATTTATACAAGGATTTAATACAAGAACAATATGCCTTTTTAACATCATATTGAGTAGAGGATGGAGATTTATCTTAGCATTCAAAATAATCAAAGAATGTAAAATGGTATACGACTTTGAAAATAATCATATAGATGAAAAAAATATGGATACATAATATAATTACAATTTTAAATGAAAAATTATCTCAAAGGGGAATTATATACAGTAGATAATAATTACTAGGTGCACAATACAAAGTAAATCTCAATGAAATGGAAATTGAAACAAAGTCCCTTACCACATTGTAATGAATCGAATCGTATGACCAAAAATTAATAATCATCAAATGAATCATTGAATAACATGAGTATGAATAAAACCGTGATATTATATATCAAATTTTATTACACATAAAACACATACTAGAAATAAGTGGCAGACAATATAAATCTCACAGAAATAAAAGTAAGATGAGAAACCCCTTACATTAAGCCCGAATGTGTTCCGCAATTTATCTTAATGTCCTGAATAATCAAACTAGATTAATTAATTAAGAATTAAAAAAACATACATACATGTAATTTATTTATTACATCTTCATTAATTTAATTTTTTTCCTTTTAGATGGGTTAATAGATTCAATTTCATCATTAGGGTGTGCACGTTCTCTTAATTTTCATGATCGTTTTTCTTGTATAAGAGTATGGAAGTTCATATAAAAATCAAATTGAAAACCAGAATTGAAGTTATGAGTTTTTAAAATTTATCCATAAGGTTAAATGATCATATAGCGTTTTTGGTTATTTTGTGATAGGATGAATCATTATAAACACTTGGATTATGTTGATGGTTTTTCTATCACCACAAACTCATTTTGTTTTATAATTAAATAACATGTGTAAAAATTGATTCTATAGTATTAAATATGATATATATAATATATTATGATCTGTTTCAACCATAAAAATGGATTCATTACCATAATTTAATATGGTAATAGAAATTTAAAACCCATCATCATTGAATGTGATAAATTTGCGCATCTTGGATGGTGTTTTCATTTTTAGTAGAAGAGGAGGGGGAGAGAGGGATGATGATGAAATATTACACTAGCATAATAAAATTACAGTATAGGTAAGTTAATGGAATTATCATATCATTTGGATTATGGGAGGTTATGAGAGATAAATAAGAGAATGGAACATGTAAAAGGAGTTGAAAGGAAAAGTAAGAGAGGTTTACCTATTGAGTTCTCCTCCTTGAGAATCTAATTATGGCCTTTGTTTTTGTTCTTTTGGTGAGACCAGATGATCATGGATGTTAGGGGAGGTCTGGGGAAGTGTATTCGGTAAAACCTAGGCAAGTATCAATTCTTGAGTGGTGTGAGAGGAAGAGGGTGTGAGGGGGTGGTTTATATAGTGGAGGAGAGGAGGGTTTTTTCATTATTTTAACCATTAGTTTATTATTTTGCCTCAAGAATATGAATAGTCTATATTCATGTGACTATAAATAGTAATAAGTGCATTTTATTTTGAAATAAGGATTTCATACATCATCCATGATGCATGGAATAGTGTATTTATCTCAAAATGAATTTATACTGTAATCACCATATTTTACTATTCACAAAAATACCAAAAATTTACCCTAACCATTTCTTGACATATAGAATCAAGAAATGAACTCTATTTTATTAAAATAATTTTCTAAATATGAGAAATTTAATTTTTAATTAAAATCATCATTTAAATGAAAAATAAAAATTTAAAAATTATAACCGATTTTATGTCACTTTGAAATGTTAACTAAGGTCTCATTAATTTATCCTAAAAAATAATAGAGAAAAAAATATTGATTTATGCATAGATTTTATGAAAATGAATTATATTTTAAATCATTTTATTAATAGTAATATTGAAATTAAATATTTATTACTCACAAAATACCAACACTTAATTAAAATATTCACCTTCATTTATAAGACACCTAAATTTTATATATACACTCACGGGAATGGTTACCATTCATAAGGGTCATATTACTATTTATAAGGGTAAAATTACTATTCATTAGTGTAAGTTACTATTCATAAGTGTATGTTACTATTCACTAAAAATTATGTTAATTTTATTAGACTTCAAATATCATCCTGATTGTAACCATGTATGTCTGTTTTTTGAAATTCAAATAACAGAAGTGGAAAATTTATGTTTAATGACTTGTTTATAACTATATCCTATAACCAGGTGTTGTTTCACAAAGACTCAGTGTTTCATGCCATATAATTTATATAATTAATTGATGTTATTTAAGTAGAAACATACCATAAAATATTAGGGTGTTATATTCTTCCCTCCTTCATAAATTTCATCCTTAAAAATTCTTATGTATATAGTCCTCTAAAACAATGTGGGTGGTTCCTCTTCAGTACATCCTCAGGTTCCCACATTATTTAATCTATTTTATAGTTTATCTAAATAACCCTTATTAGTTGAGTCGTATTACTTCTCAATACTTTATCTCTAATGTAAATAATCTCCATAGGCTCTTCATAGTAAGAGAAGCCAGGTTCTAATTCTATTTCCTCATAGGTGAGTACATGCATTGGGACTGGCATGTAATTTTTTAATAATGACACCCAAAACACATCATAAACCATGGAGATACTTATTGTAATAACTAAATGGTAAGGTATAGATCCAGTTCTATCTAGATTTTCAAATGGTCCAATTTACTTGGGACTCAGTTCCCATTTCTTACCAAACCTTAGGACTCCCTTCCTTGGAGATACTTTTTGAAAGATATGATATCCCACTAGAAATTCTAAATTCATTATAAGATTGTCATAATGAATATTTTTTTCACTTTGGGCTGCTTTAATATGGTCCTGGATTTTTTTTAACTTTGTTTTTGTCTGTTCAATAATTTTTGGGCCTATAAGTTTCTTCCCACCAACTTTATCCAAACAAGTTGGATTTCAACACCTCTTTCCATATAATGATTCATATGGAACCATTTGAATACTAAAATGGAAACTATTATTGTAGGGATATTCCACCCAAGAAAATTATTGATCCCATATATCTTGGAAGTCAATAGAGTATGATATCAACATGTCTTCCAATGTTTGAATAGTTCTTTCATCCTGTCTGTCAGTTTGGGGGAGATAAGTAGTACTCATATGACTCTCAGTATCAAATTTATTCTAAATAATTTTCTAGAATTTGGAATTAAATCATGGATCTTTATTGAAAACAATCTATATAGGTGCCCCATGAATTCTTAAAACTTCATAAATATAAAGTCTCTCGAAGAACTCAATTGGTAAATCCACTCTTATAGTAAAACAATGTGCCAATTTTTTTTAATATGATCAACAATTACCCATATTGAATCATTACTTCTAGGATTCGTTAGTATTCCTATGAAAAATTCCATCATATGTTCATCCCAATTCCACATAGGAATAGGTAGAGGTTTTATGAACTCTCTAGGTTGTTGTTACTCTACCTTTACTTGTTAAAAAACTAGACACCTTGACAAATAGTCAACAATTTCTTACTTCATGTTATTCCACAAAAAATGTTCCTTTAGATCTCTATACATCTTGGTGCTACTAGGGTGTATAGAAAAATTTGAGCTATGAAAATCATCTAATTGTTTCATTTTTATCTCAGGTACTGATGGAACACATAACCTCTTTCCAAATTTTAGAACCCCATCCTCAAACATGAAGTCTGCCAATCTTCAATCCTTAACAACTTTAATTTTATTATATAGATTCTCATTATCATATTGAGATATTTTTATCTTATCTAGTAAATATAGTTTATCCATAATTTGAAAAAGGAAATATTTTTCCCCTTCCTTAAAAATTCTCATATCTATCTTTACCAGGTCCATAAATATAGGATCTCTATCAATCCCCTTCTAGGTCAAAAGTCCATGATCTTTCCTACTTAATTAATCTTCCACGTTATTTTCCTTTATTGGGTGGTAGTGTATTGAAAAATCATAATCTTTGAGTAACTAGAGAAATATACTTTTGTTCATGTTGAGTTATTTTTTTGTAAAAATTTATTTCAAACTCTTGTGATCCATATACATCTCACAAATTTCACCATAAAGATAGGGTCTCCATATTTTGAGATAAAAGATTACATATGATAACTCAAGATCATGAGTTGAATAGTTTTTATCATAAGTATTAAATTACCATGATGTATAAGAAATAACTTTATCATTTTTCATAAGGACGTAACCCAGTCCATTCTTTTATGCATCACTATATATCACAAATCCATCATTTCCAGATAGAATAGTCAAAATTAGAGCATTGAGAAATATTATTTTCAATTCATCAAAGAATTCTATACATTATTTTGTCCAGAAAAAATTAAACCGTTTACGTGTGAGCTTGGTTAGTGGGTTATCCCATTGGAAAAAATTCAGAACATAGCACCGATAGTAACCTTCTATGTTAATAAAACTACGTACCTAATTTATGTTCATTGGAATTGGCCATTTATGGATTGCATTTTTCGTCATAGGATCAACTATGATTCCATACTTAGGGATAATATGGCCAATAAAAGAGACTGATTGAATCCAAAATTCACACTTGCTGAAATTTCCATATAATTCATTTCTTCTAAGTGTTTTTAGAATGATCCGTAAATTATTATCATGATCTTTGTGGCTTTTGGAGTATACCATGATATCATCAATAAATAACACAAAAAAGTAATCAAGATATTTCTTGAAAAATCTATTCATTAGATCCATGAAAATAGAGGGTGTATTAGTCAGTTCAAAAGGAATGACTGTAAACTCGTAATTCCCATACCTGGTTCGAAATGCTATCTTTGGAATATCTTTCTTCCTCATATGCAACTAATGATATCTATATTTAAGTTCAATCTTCTAAAAATATTGGGATCTATGAAGTTGATGAAATAAATCATCGATGTAAGGAAGTTGATTCTTGTTCTTTATTTCAATAGCATTCATCTCCCTATAGTCAATGTACTGCCTCATAGATCCATCTTTCTTATTGAAAAATAGAACATGGGCTCCCCATGGAGAAACACTAGGGTGGATAAATCCTTTATCAATAAATTCCTCTAGTTTTTTGTTGAGTTTTCCCAATTCCATAGAGGCCATTCTGTATAAATACTTTGATATAGGTCTTGAACCAGGAATTAAATCAATAGTGAACTCAACTTCACGCTCCGAAGGATTTCCTTGTAAATCCTATATAAACGCATCGAAATATTCTTGCACAATAAGTACATACTCAATTTGAATATTTCTTTCCTCACTCATAGATATTACGTTCTCATCCTCTCTAAGAATTGCATCCAGAAGAGCTACTGTGGGTGGAACTAGACAAGAATTAGATGGTGAGATTTCTTCTCGAAAGATAATGGATTCTACATCATTCTAAAAAATAATAACTTCCTTCTTCTTAAAATATATTTTTATATGATGATATGAAATCAAATCTATACCAAGTATTATATCAATTTCAATCATGGGCATGATGATAAAATCAGAAGATAAGGCACATTTATATTCCATAATGGGAACTTCTTAACACATATTTGTTACAATGATACATCCCTTAGGAGTTTTGACTGAAAACTCCTTTATTAAATAAAATTGGAAATATATAATTTTCATGGAAAACTTGTAAGATATAAAAGAATGCGATGATTGAGAATCAAATAAAGCATTGGCTACGTTTGAGGAAATAATAAAGTACCTACCACAACATCATTAGGAACTTCAACCGCTATGGTTGTGATCATGCAAGATTTATCTTTCTCCCATGGAATTTTATAAGGAAACATTCATTGGTTCTTAGGACACTCATTTATATAGTGTCCCATCTATTTACAATTGTATCATTGAACCTCATTGACTTGTTTATTCCCCTTTCATTCATTAGGTTGATTACATTTTTCTCCATTATTCAAACAAACTCCCATTCATTTCAAACATTTCCCACGATGATTATTTCCCCAGTTCTCACATAATGGGAACTTCTTCATTACCTTATTCTTCTTTGGTGCTTCACCTCTTCCATGGTTATCAGAATATAGATTTTTATCTTGGTTTCCCTTGAACAAATTTGATATTAAAAATTCCTTCTCTGTTTTGATGGAACTTAATAAAATTTCATCATATGATGAAATTTTTTAAGAAGCTAGTTCCCTTAGAAGACATGTATTAATACCTTCAAATAAGTGAAAAATCTTGTTTTCCGAGACACATACGTAATATATGGCATACTTGGAAAATCTTGTTAAGGTAGCTTCATACTCTGCAACACTATCTTCTTCACTTTACTTTTAGATAATGAATTTAATCTTCATTTCAGTTCATTATTTATGAGGGAAATATTTTTCAAATAATACTTCCATAAAATCTCTCCATTCCATATCTTCTATTTCTTCTTCCTCTATGGTATTCTAGATCATGGACCACCATTGATCGAAATCACCCTTAAGGTAATATAATGATAGTACTACCTTTTCTTTTTCATTTCATCTTAATGCCACAAATATATTTTCAATGGACTTGATCCAAAACTCATATACCACTTGATTATTAGTCCCACTAAAATATGGGGTCTTCTGTCGCATGAAATGATCCAGCACAGATGTAGCATGACTATTCATTAGAGCCTGAGTAATTTGTCCCAATATGGTCATGATATGATGCACTCCAACAATGACTGTGTAGACTTGATGAGTGGGGAAATACCTAAATTTTCCATGGGTATTGATTCCATTTCTTCCATTAGGTGACATCACTAAACAATGGTATACACTAAATTAGGTCATAATGCATAATTTCCAACTAACTAATACTTAACATAATTTGAAAATTTATGCACATCAAATCATATAATCGTAAACACGTTTTATCATTACCTTTAAATCCGTAATTATGGTTTGTAATGAAAATGTAAATTATCCTAAGAATATACCCTAGGAGTGTCAATCCAGGTCTGTAGTAAGGCCAGTTTTCATGTACCAGGTTACCCCAGGTCATGTTCAAAACTCATTGTCAGAGTTTCTACTCCTAGGTACATCTGTTCCAGAACTATGCCCACTAATAGTATCCAGATAGGGATTTATTTTATAGGAATACCCATATAGTATTACCAAAATTATAAGATTTTACTATATTATTATCCTCAAATTCTATCTTATTTTTAGGTTCCCTATGCTATGTTTCCAAAATCCAGCACCCAAGGTTTCTTCTAAACATCCTCTGATACCAACTATAAAATCCTGAACCCTATAGCTCGAAGATGGTGCATTAATTTATTAAATTTTCATGATTATAAGGACTAAAATAAAAAAATACCTTTCAATTTAGTAGTATTTGAGAAACTAGATACATAAATTGATCCCATTTTACATTGGGAAAAGAAAAGAAAACATAATACATAACAAGAGCTAATAAACTGCTTCTATAAAAACACATTTAATGATCCTTTCTTCATAACCTAGGGATTGAAGACAAATTAAAAGGAGTGAGCTCAAATTCTTAGTAAGGGTTACATATATAGGAATCATGAATTTTTAATAAGTGAATCATAATTACTTTTACACAATCAATATTTCATGGTGAATAAATGAAAAACACTTGCCATTAAAAAGATGAGAATGATAATGCATCCATATATTTTGTCATAGAGAGAACCTCCGGGAAAGTAATAAATATATAATGAATAAGGAGAATGATTATTATTTTTACTTAATGTATCAGGAACATGAACCATAATACCGTAAATATGGTTCAAGTATGTGGGTAGATACCCATCTTATTCTATTTTGGAAACAAACTCGAAGGGTTTGTCGCCAACTGTTTTGTCTCATGAGACCTATTGATGCATCGAGGGGCTATACAAAGCCTCAAACATCACTTCATTTCCAAATAATTATTTATAAAAGGATTTAATACAGTAACAATATTCCTTTTCAATATCCATATTGAGTATAGTATATAGATTCATCATAGCATTCAAAATAACCGCCGTATGTAAAATTGTATAAGACTTAGAAAATAATCATATCCATGCAAAAATAATATGGATATATAATATAATTACAATTTCAAATGAAAAATTATCTCAAAGGGGTAGTATAATCACCAAATAAGAATTATTATGCGCACAATACAATGTAAATCTCAAAATGGAAAGTGAGACAAAGTCCCTTACCGCATTTTAATCAATCCAATCATATGATCAAAAATTAATAATCATAAAATGAATCATTTAATACAATTAATATAAATAGAATCATGGTATTATCTATAAAATGGTTGTAAAAATACACCACATACAAGAAATAATTGGCAAACAATGGAAATATTCTGGAAATAAAAGTGAGATAAGAAACCCCTTACCTTAAGCACGAATGTATTATCCACTTCATCTTTAAATCATTAATAATTAAATTAACTTCATTAATTAAGAATTAAATAACATTATCCACATGTAATTGGTTTATTATATCTTCATTAAGTTCATTTATTTCGTTTTATATGGGTTAAGAGATTCAGTTTCATCATTTGGGAGTGCACGTTCTCTTAGTTTTCATGATCGTTTCGCTCGTATAAGGGTATGGAAGTTCATGTAAAATAGTAATTGAAAAAAAGAATTGAAGTTGTGAGTTTATAATTACCATCAAGAAGATTAAATGATAATATAAATTCTTTAGTTATTTGGGGATATGATGAATCATTATATAAAATTTTAATGATAAACGCTTGGATTATTTTGATGGTTTTTTCGATCACAACAAACTCATTTTGTCTGATAATTAAATACCATGGGTAAAAAGTGATTATAGTATGTTAAATATGATATATTGCATATATTTAGATTTGTTTCAACCATAAAAATGTTTTAATGACTATAATTTAAGATTATAATAGAAATTTAAAACCCATCGTCTTTGTATGGGATAAATTAACGCATATAGGAAAGTATTTTCATTTTTAGTATAAGAGGAGGGGGAAAGAGAGATGATGATGAAATATTACATCAACATAATAAAATTATAGTAAACTTAAGGTACTATAATTATCACAAAATTTGGATGAGGGGAGGTGAGGATATAGAAACAAAATAATGGAACTTGTAAAAGAAGTTGAAAGGAAAAGGAAGAGAGGTTTACCTCTTTAGTACTCTTCCTTGAGAATCTTCTTAAGGTAGTTGTTTTGGGCCTTTTGGTGAGACTAGTAGGTCTTGGATGTGGGGGTATGGCTTGGTAAGTTTATTTGGTTAAACTTAGTCAAGGATAAAATTTTGAGTGGGGTGAGAGGAAGAGGGGGTGAGGGGTAGTTTATATAGTTGAGGAGAGGAGGGTTTTCTGCATTATTTTAAGCATTAATTTATTATTTTTCCTCATGACTATAAATAGTCTCGATTATTGTAAATAAAAACATTAATAAGTTCAAGTGATTTCTAACTATTGTTTTCTTGCTTCTCACATGATGCATGTAATAGTGTATTTATCTCATAATGTATTTATATAGTAATTACCGTATTTTACTATTCACAAAAAATTCAAGTATTTCAGAAAAATACCAAAAATTCACCACAAAATTTTTTCAATGTGTTGAATTTAAAAATGAACTCCATTTTATGAAAATAATTTTATAAATATGAGAAATTTAATTTTAAATTAAAATCATCATTTAATCAAAAAATACCAATTTAAAAATTATAACTGATTTTATGTCACATTGAAAAGTTAACAACGATCTCATTAAATTATCCTAAAAAATAAAAGGAAAAGAAAATATTTATTTAGGAATACATTTTATGGAAATGATTTATCTTTTAAATAATTTTATAAATTATAATATTTAAATTAAATATTTATTACTCACAAAAATACAAACACTTAATTAAAATATTCACTATCATTTATTAGGTGCCTAAATTTTATTTATACTCATCGGTAAGGTTACCATTCATAAGGGTCATATTAATATTCATAAGGGTAACATTAATATTCATAAAGGTAATTTATAATTCATAAGGGTAAGTTACTATTCATAAGGGTATGTAACTATTTGATAAAAATATGGTCGCAACTATGTATGTCCGTTTTTTGAAATTCAAACCATAAAAGTGGAAAATTTAAGGTTAAAGGATAGGTTATATCTATATCCTATAACCAGGTGTTGTTTCACAAAGACTCAGTGTTTCATGAATTACAATATATATAATTAATTGAAATTATTTAAGAAAAACATACCATAACATATTGGGGTGTTATATTATACAGCATATTTGAATATAAATATAATTTTAATATTATTTATCATATATATATTTAATTAAATTTAAAACATATTTTTCAATATATATATATTATAATATTAAACTAAATTAAATTAATTTGTTTTTACTATTAATAATATCTTTTTTAAAATATTTATTATAAATAATAAATACTTTGAGAAATTATGTATAAAATAAAAATTATTTATAGTTTTGAAAATATAATTATTTACAAAAAACTTTATATATAAGGGACTAAATCCTAGTAGCCATTTACTTTGTGATTTTTGGTTATTAATAGTGCCTATAAGAGGAAGCAAGGGGTTGGGATGGAATATTTTCTTGGATGGTTTCTATGGCATGAAGCCTTGGGCTGTCTCATAAGGAAGGTCGTTGAGGGGTGGAGAGCCCATCTGCCATGTAGGGACCCAAGTGGAAGTATTTTATAGATACTTCCATTTTTGGCATAGCCTCACTAAGAAGTCGGGCTATGGTGCATGCTGGTTGATTCCTACAGCATGGAGAGGCCAACTGTGACATGGGGGGTCAAAGGGCTGAATTTGGGTTGTTCTTCCAATTTAGGGGTAGTTATGTCATGGGTACTGGGATAAGATGTCTCCTTCCTTTACAGAATAGGTCATCTAGTATAGTGGTTTACCCTACATCATGGTTTTATTCTTGTTTTATAAGATCACTAGTGTGAAATGTTCCATTTTTCTCTAATAGAGGTTTAACTAGGTTGTCTACAGTGTGGTCCCTTACGCTGCATCGTAGTTGTAATGACCTGAACTTTTGAATAATATTTTTTTCATGAATTTGTGGATTCTTTTATTTTATACTCAACAAAAATATATCCCATAATTAATGAATTGATTATAATTAAAATAAGACCACTGGGTTTTGACTGTTATATGATAGTTAGTCAATATGACCGTTGGAAACTAAACTCTTAATGTTATGATTATTGTTTATAAATACATAAGATCATGATTAATTAATATAGAAATAGGAGTCGATGGGCTCATCTAGTAGACTCAGGACGTACGAAGCCCATCTTTGAGAGCTTGGGAAGGAGGCTGCGTCACTAGGATTTTCTCTAGACTAAGACCAAGCTGAGCTTCAACATGTTAAGTTTGAACGAAATCGTCTACAAGAGAAGTTCAAGCTGATAGAAACCACCACTTAGGCAATGTTTTCTGAGCCACCCCAAGATTATATCACCATATCACACCTTACTCTTCGGTCTTATGCATGCATTATAATGGGTTATGTAAGTAGACCTTAGTTACTTTTTGTAATCCCTTGGTATAAATAAAATTTTTACTTCATCATTCCTGTTTTAGGAATATATTTTATTAATATAGTAAATGTTTAATTTAGACAAATTTTAGAAACTGATTTTAGAAGTAAAAATTGTACTTTTTAGATATTTTTCATACATAGAGAATTATTATGGTAAAATAAACATCATTTTTGAATATCAAATGTAAAAAATTAACATAGGTTGAATTTTTAGAAGTTTTCTAAGAAGTTTCAGTTTGATGAATTTTATTTTATGAATAGTGTTTTTTTGATGGATAATATTTGATGAATAGTGTTTTTAATGAATAGTAAAAAAATATTTTATTATTAAATAATTTTTTTTCTTTGAAATTATTTTAAAAAATCTAACATACATGGTTGTAATCAGGGTGAAAAATGTGGTTCAATAAGATCAAAATAATTTTTTGGTGATTAGTAACTTTACACTTTGGAATAGTAATTTTACACTCATGAATAGTAATGTGACCAATGGAATAATAACACCACTTAAGAAAGTATAAATATAATTTATGTATCTTGATTGGTAATGTGATATAATAGCATTAGTAAATAACTGTTTCAGAAATTATTTGTTATGTATTAGTATTTTTTAGGTAAATAGTGTTTTTACATAAAAATTAAATATCTCATAATTAGAAAATTATTTTCATAAAATGGAGTTATTTTTTGAATTCATATCATCGATAATAGGTTAGGGTGAATTTATGAGATTTTTTTAAAATGTTTTCTTTTTTATTGAATAGTAAAAATATAGTTTTGAGTTTCAGTGTGTTTAATGAAATCATTAACGATGTAATCATGATATAATAATTATTTTTGACTTGGGTATTGTAAAATATGTTATGAGGTGGCCCATGTGGCTAATACCATGTAACAATACAATGGGAAAGCCCATGGTCTTTCAGATACCACTAATGAGGCATCCCTTGAAATTAATAAAATATTACCTCACTTTTGCTATAAATACCAACCCATTACTTAATTAATTTCATTCAAAATTCCACCTCAATAATTATATGGTCTTTTTAACTCCCATTTAGTCCTCCCAAGGTTCTCTAATTCCCCCCAAGGTCCCAATCATTGAGTTTTTGAAGTCACTCTTCAAGGTAAGGGAACCTTTCACCCTCATTTTTTATTAATGACTTCATTTATGTTATGTCTTCTAGTTTGAATTTTATAATGATGGGGTATGTTATTATATGTCTTTATTGATGTACATTTTATTTCCAAATGATGAGATATAACTTCCAATCTCATCAACTTATTTTTCTGAATTTTATCCGACACCGTTAGACTGCCGATTTTTTTCGTAAAAGAAATCGCATCTTCTCTTTTCTTTATAGTTTCCTTTTCATGTGGTATTTCATTATAATATCCATTACATGATCTTATTTTTTTTATTTTTACCCATAGTTTATTATTACTTATTTATTAGGGGGTTCCCCTTGTCCCCTCTCTTTTCAATATTTTCTAAAACCATGTTGGATAACTGTTATGCTGCATAATGTTTTTCTCAAAATCTCTCTTTTTCTCAAGAAATTATCTTATTTTATTTATGTGAGTTCCCAAACCAATTTCATCCCTATGGGTATTAACAAAGACCAAAAAATGATATATTTTATTCTATAATTGATATACATGAAACCCTCATTCCTTTTCCATGGGTTATAAATGACATAACGATCATGTATTTAAGCACTTTTAAAACGTCACGATTTTTAATTGAAACCCATTTCTTTTACTCTATATAGTTTATTTATGAATTTTATGATTATTATCTATGCGTATCACATGAAAATAAATACATATTAAGGGTTTTCCCTGATATCAATCCAATGCATTGGGTAAAGAATTTAATCTCTAGGGATGACAAGTTTCACGATACCTTGGTGAATAACCCTGGTAATTTTTATAACACCTTGGGGATGAACCTTTGTGATATGTTCATGAATGTATAAATTAAATATTGTATCCACATATTCATGTTATGATTCATGTTCTTTTTTTTTATGATATGCCTCTTTTTCCATTTCTCATGTCTTTATGTTTTTCATCAGGTTCTTATTGATATCCCAACTAAACTGATTCCCTTGCTTTCTTTACTAGGTCTTATGCTCACCCTTTCCCTTTATGTATGTCTCCAATTTATGAGATGTAGTAATTTTACATAGGATCAACTTTTCAAAAAGATTTTTTCTAGGGGATTTAAAAGAGTGTTTTATGTTTTCAGGTATTATGTTATTTATTTCCAACACACTAGACTTTAAATATCCCATATTTATAAAATGTAATGGAAAGTTAAGTAATAAAAGGTGGGATTCCATAGTAGTCCTTATTGTTCATCATTTTCTGTAGCATGGTCAAGGGGGTTATTCTATTGGTTTATGTTTTATAGAATTGCTAAAAATACCCCAACCCTCTATGAACCCACTTTTCTCCCAACCCTTTCTCTAAAACCCAGGTAAACAAGAGATCATTTTGATGGACCTTGAATCCCCTTTCATTCGTAATCAACCCCTGCCTTCTAGGGATTTATATGTGGTGATATGAGGTCAGTTCCACCTCTTTACTAATGGGTTCTTCTCATTTTATCTTGTTTCCTCCCATGCTATCCTTCTATGTTATTTTATTTGATCTCTACCATTCTAATGGATTTCTTTTTGGTGTTATTGTAATTCTTGTAGAGAGATATTCTTAGAGGGATGTAGCTTTCTTGTAGGATATATGATAAGAGATTCACATTGTTGTTCCATTCTCAAAAGATGAATATTGTCTTATTGAGGTTGTAGATTTATTTATTATCCTTCTATTTATGTTCAATAATAAATTTTTCATGAGTCAGTTTTTAGGTGGTAGTGGAATTAACTATAATAAAGGATAAAATAGATTAATGAAATAGTGGTTTATGGTTAGTGATTGCATGTTTTCTAGTATGGTAGTGGTCTAATTTTTTGTCACGAACCAAATATGGTCACAATCAAAACCAGCACCTGACTCGGCCTATGGAAAGGAACGATGGGAATTCTTGATCCCCATGGGTTGGAACAAGTTCTCGGGTATCATAAAAAGAAAAATGGGAACGGTTTACCTAAGTTTGTAAACATACAACAACAAAAAATCCCACAAACCAAATCTGGATTTTTCAAACCAAAGAAACTTTTACCAAATTTCAGAATTGAGTTACACAATTTAAAAAAATGTTCAAAGACCATTACAAAGGTAAAAAACCAAAAAGTACATCGCAATAACCTCTACATGGCAAGATGAACCGTCCTCAAGCCATCTCCACAACACCGCATCATGATGGACCGCTAAAAACCCAAACCATTGGTACGAAAGCTGTACCCAAACCTGCGACAAAAAAACCAAGTATACTTACACCCAAAGGTGAATGTAGGGTCTGATACAAAGCCCAATAGGATACCACCACTAAGATATTCCATGGGATAACATTCAAAGATGAAAATAATGCATGTTTTCATAACATGAAATGCTAGTAACAATTTTCTAAAAAGATGAAACATTAAATAAAATAGTTTCAAGTGGGCTATTTTAAAGAATCAAAACTTAAATAAAAAACCCAAAATAATAAAATTTCCCATCCAATCATACCATATGACAATGGTAAGCATAAATCATCCAATGAGGAAATGTAATGGGAAATAACACCTAGGCACTAGCTTGTTGTGGGTCCTAGGTACCTCATAACTCGATGAATGTAACCATCACAATATCTTTTCTTGTGCACACAATCCACTAGTAGGGACCATACACATAACCTAGTGGTCCCCAAACATCATCATCATTATATCTTAGTTAATGTTTTCATCATTAATATTTTTACGTGAAACTAAGGCCAAACCCTATGGGATCACTAGCATACTAGTACACGTCCACCACCCTAGACACTCGGGTTTACCTCTTGTGCTCAAACTAGTTCAACAAGCCATGAAATATAATTATCACATTAAAATACAACTTCCACATCACAAAATAGCACTCATGTATATCACAAAATTCACACAATCCACTTTTTCATTCAAATTCATTTTGAAATCATACTCACACCAAAATAGCCCACAACACTATTCAAATCCGTTTAATACTTAAAAAAATCCTAAATTTGTTTTATAAAACCTTTCTAAGATAGTACAAATCACATAACAACCCACACACATATCACATAATACCCTTTTCACCTTTAAATTAATTTTAACATCAAATTCACATGAAACTACCCACAAACGTGTTTCACACCAATATAACTATTTTATAAAACACTTCAGATATTTATAAAACATTCTAGAAATGTTTGACATATTAAGTAACCTCTTTACCTTTAAAAAACCCATATTAAGTGAATATAATCACCAAAACAGTACATTTACCTCATTTTACCACTTTATTTAACTAACTAAATCATTTTCAATTTTCATAAAAGAAACTGAAGGGGTATAACCATGTTTTGTACACAAAACCCATTTTAAAACCCTCTTTAAAGGCCAAAATTACACCAATACCACTCCAAAAAAGAATTAGAAGCCATTGAAAAATTTATTAGACCACTATAAAGTGTTATAAAATTAACTCAAATAATACCACAAAAGATGTACATAAAAAGAAAACATTTCCATAACCACTTTCAAGAAGTATAACAAGGTTTTACACATAAAACCCATTCAAAAACCCCATTTAGAGCCCACATTACACTAAATAATTAAAAAACCAGAATTAGAAGCCCCTTTTTAAAAAATAAATCAATTTCATATTTTATAAAACTACCACAAAAGATATCACATGAGTTACATTTGAAAAAGACACAACTTCAGAAAAAAATATAACTTTAATACTAAATGCTTTACTAATGATATGAAAAATTATTTTTTCACCACAAATAATAGATTAAGAACATGTTAAATTTATAAAACAATAAATATAACTCCTTAATATTTTCTTACTCATGGAATCACCTAACTTTTGAGTCAAAACCCTCAAATCATTGTGTGGAACATCAACCACACCACCACTGCACCTCAAGGAAGTGAAAAGAAACCTAAAACCTCAATATTTCACCCAATTTACAAGAATTTAAACCCTAGATAAGAAGCCTAACGTTTGTGAATTTTTTAAATCATGAAATGGTGAAAGAAACCCTAAGTAAAGGGAATAAATCAATGAGATAAAGACTTACTTGAATGCTTTTGATGTTTTCCCCATCAAATATCCCTTCAAGAAAGAGTTACAAGGGAGGGTGAGAGTGCTTGGAGGATGTCCATGGAGGTAGGGAACAAAATGGAGAAGAGAGGGTCAAATTTGGTTTATTTTTGGAAGGGAAAAAGGGTTAAAACACTCAAAATTTTAATGAACTGGACACCCTGCAAGGTTTCGCTGCACAATTTAGTAAACCGTGCGACCAAACCGTGTGACCTGTTATGGACACCCAAAAAGTAATGTATTTTCCTACAATTTTAGGGGGTCCAAGAGGGAAACCAAGGGGGAAATATAGGCCAAGTATAGGGGAGAAAAATACACAAAACAAAGCACTCTTCTCACCCCAAAACACAACTAACTCATGGGTACAAACCCCCTCAATAACTTACCCCACAAGTGGTTCCACTAGGAGTGTCATTAATCCAATTCCAAAACACAAAAACCTCACACCATCCATTTGAAACAATTGGAGGCCTACTATCATCAAATACTCCCTAGACTAAGGTCATATATCAAGAACACAAGATACACCAACAAATCAAACCCGAAACACCCAAAAAACAAGAGAATGCTAAGAACCAGAAGAGGATTTCAACGAAGCTTGGAATTGAAAATCCATGTGTTACATTTTTGGTTTACATGATAGTGATATATTAAAGATATTATTGTTTAGAATGTTCTCTATTCTTGGGTTATCATGTAAATTTTATGGAAGTATTTAAATAATGTAAATACGGTAATTTTTTGGTTGGATAAAGAACCTAAAGAGGCAAGTTTAATTAATATCCTCTCATAATTTTAAGGTAATCAAATTAATTCTTAATTCAAGTTAATTTTTTTATTCTTCCACGTGGAAATTGAATTTTCCAAATAAAATGAAGTTTCAATGCTTTTAATTTATATAAATAAAAGTATTGTTAAATGAGAACTATTTTCCTCACATTTTTTAGAAACTGGAATTATTGATTGAAATAATATTAAATAAATGATAAAATTTTATAGCTGATGCATTAGGTTTCCTATATTTATAACTTTAAATAAATGAATATGTTAATTCATGATGAAATAAAAAAAGTTTATTTGATAAAAATAAATTTTTAGTGCCAAGTGAGCCCATTTGCATGTAAAGGATAAATGTCTTGTTTTTTAGGGCATAGTTTCCCCTTTAACATTTTTAGTTGTTTACAACCTTTTTTATTGCTCTATATGTGAGACTTTCTATGCAATGTATGTGAGCCTGAGATAACTGTTGGTTGATGAGATATAGACATGGAAGCCTGAGTTTTTGGTAGTAGTTGATGCCTGTGATAGTGTGATATATGGTGATATACACAATAGTGTCAAGAATAAAACTAGTATTGATGAAATGGGATGAAGATGGGATTTTCCATTACTGTACTTAAAGTTGGGATGCTTTATTTTTAATGTTCTTATTAAGGGACGAATAGAAGAGTTAATTATTTATCTATATTCCTTTCCCCATCATATAAGTAAGCTGGTTGTTCTTTGTTTCATATATCTTTATGGTAGCTTAGTATTCTTCCTAAAGAACCTAGAATTATAGAATGATAACAATGTTCAAACATGTTTTAACCCATGGTGTTAGTGCTTGTGGAATGAAAACGATGATAATATTGAGAAACTATGGACTCAGTTAGATTACTCCTGGAGGGAATGGACTTCACTATGATGGTTAATGAAATGTAGTTTTGTATAATTATTACCAATGGATAATGAATTAATTTACATAAGGTTAATTTCTAAATAGGAAACAATAAATTTAATGAAATTCCTTGAATTCTTGTTTAGTTATAGGATACCTAGTTCTTATTAGTGGTATATGGGTTTTTGATTGATGATACCTATAGTTGAGCCTAAGATTAGGATAATTCCCATAATGTGGGTGTGAGATATATTATATCCTATGAGTTTTGTGATTTCATATTCTACCACACCCATGGCTATAGGGATAATGACACCCAATGGACTCTTGGTGGGTGTTTTCCCTGACATCTTGGGTGGTGAGGGATGTATGGATTATTTCCCCCTCTTCCCGCACTCTCTTCTCTATGTAGTATTATGCACTAGTATGCATGGTTGATAGTTTTTATCATATATGTTTGAAAAGTTATATATTGGATTTTGGTTATTTTGGACACATGTATCTCTATATATAGTATAACAATGGTTATTATAGGTATGATATGTATGGGTTGTGATGGTTTGAGGTTCATTACTTGGAGTATGGGTTGTGATGGTTGAGATAAAATACCCAATGTATGATACATGACATACACGTTGTGGTGTATTCTATAAATTACACAATAACTATATGAAGATGTAGATGAAATGATGATATGATGCTTTTCATGTGATGCATGTTATGTTACCCATCCCATGTGTCTTCAATCCATCTTATTTTGAGGGATATGCATTATGAAATATTCTATTAGGTTAGAGCGATTGACTAGTGGGGATGCAGTAGAGGGGCACCCCTGTTTTATTACTGTAATATATGATCTCTTGTACCTGTTAATTTGTGAGGGATATCCATGGTGGGGCTCATATTTTAGTATACCTATTTAAGTGTTGATTTTCTTTAATTATTGTTCATTGTGATTCAATATTATTTCTTTATCTTTTTCATGAGAGGTGGTGTGGAGGATCAAACCACGTATACCTGTGATGAACACCATATGTAAATATAAACTCTTTTATGGACAGTATGATTAGGTTGGAGATATGTATGGATATTACTTTCTCATAGTTTTATAGGATCCTTTTGGGCTTCAGGGTTACTTCCATGTCTATCTTTAGGTACTTTTCATTACCATTATAGTTTTACAAGTTTTATATGACATTACATGTATGTACTTGGGATCTATTTTACCTTTATCTTATAATGTGTTTGTTGGTGTTCTTATCTTATTTGTCATTCCTCATGTTTCTCATTGAGTATAGTTCCATCTATTTATATGTATGTTATAACCTCAATTATTTTCTCCCACTCATGGCCTATTAGATGTAAGATTTAGGCAGTTACTATCTCCCTTCTTTAATTTTCCACCAAGGAGTCATACCTTAGGGGAGAGGGGTTCATGAAAGAGTGGTATCCAAGGTTTAGGTTGAGGAGTATGATTGAGTTTAGAGTTAGGAACTTGTAAATATTTTAGGGGTTGGTAGGTAAATGGTTTTAGTTAAGTTTAGTAGGAAATGTAAATATGGGATATCAGCTCAAACATGGTTATTTAGGTACCTATATGATATGATGCATGGAACATTATATTAATCTATCATACTAAATGAAATGACACTAATTATAGGGTACACTAGGAAATGATCACGCATCATTATTATTTTCACTAGTGTTTGAAATGTGTAGACCTCACTATATGATAAAAATAAAATAAAATAATTTAATTTAAATATTAGGTATTTCATGTTTGTCTATCTCTAAAAGGTTTTCCTATTGAAGGTATGAATCCAGGTCAATGCCTTCATTAGAATCGTGCTGAGGATGTATGCCAGCAGATCATCATAGAGTAGAGGTTGATGGTGATGAAAGATGGATGAGGACACTCAGAGAGATTTAGTGATAGAGCAAGTAGAAGTATAATGTCTCTATTTATGACTCATATATAGAATAATAGTTTTAGGAGATTCTAATATATTTTAGTTTGATCCATTCTTGGAAGGAGCATTGGGTTTCATTGGTTGTGACTATTCTTCAAAGATCAGTGAGGTAGTGGTGGATCTTATTCCTTAGAGATTACCATGACTCTAAGGTCTCATAGAAGAAGTTCGAGGACTCGTTATGAAAAAAGTTTATTTATTTGATGATGAAGGTTTCCAGTTACCTGAATATTCTTACTCTTCAACAATGTAATCTAGAATTCATAAGTTCTTGATCTCTTTCACAACACTTCTTTGATATTTTTCAAACTCATTTCCATATGATGAGGCTAGTGTGAGGCATTCTGTGGAGGATTTTCATCCAGTACCAGGTCACCCCATTTACAATGCATGAAAATATCGAGGTTCTTGTGAGAGTAGAGGTGTTTGAAAGGAAAATGGATTGAAACAAGTCATCCTAATAGGGGATCCATCAATATCCATCACGAAGAAGATTTTTGGTTTGGGGTTCCATGTTTCTAGGATAGAAAAGATTTTGGATAGCTAAGGGTAGGTCCAAACCCTCATTATCTTTTTTCTCTATGGATGGAATATTAGATTCATTTTAAAAAGGATTATATATATATATTTTCTTGTAGAAGTTTAGTTTATTAGTAGATAGAGTGTTGGACCATTATGTGCAGGCATCCTGCACAACGTGTCTTATTTCATGTTCCTTCACTAAGGAAATTTCAACCGAGGCAGGAGAAACAAGATGGTATAACTTGGGATCAATAGAGATGGGAAGTGGTTGGAAGAGGACAAACTCACGATTATAATAATACTTAGAGAGAGGATCACAAATACATAGCTGGTACACATTATTTTCAGAGAGGCTATGCAACATTCCATGGCTAGATGCATGCCCTGGTGATGCTAGTGCTGGGAGATCCAAACATCGTTCGACAAACCCTTTTTCTATTTCCTAATTGGGTACAAAACTTGTTTGATTTATGGGATACACACTCCATAATTTCACTAATTGTATTCCATATTGTTGTACTTGAGGTATAGAGTATTATATCGCCCTTATTGTTGACTATTATATTATGAGGTAAAGAAAACCTGTGTGAAGTATGTTTAGATTTTGGGCTAGTGCTGGGGAAGGACCACACTTTTAGTTTCTTCCTATGTTTGTGGATTTATCCCTAAGATATCATCCATGGTATAGACTATTAGTATTTAATGAAAGAAGTTGTGGATTAAATTAAAAGAATGATTTTGTCTTATGATGATGAAATAGAGTCTTACGAGTTCATTGGTGATAGAGTCCCTCAGATGGTTCAGAGGATTATAGCTTCTTTATCTTTGTTAGTGACCAATCTGATGTTGAGATCATCGGAGTTTCAACTGGGGGTGTTTCCAAGGGGTTTAGAATATTATTACGATGTTATTTCTGAAGAGGTTATGGTTTCACCCCATCAATGAGAGAATAAGTTTGGGATAGAGATATAGCCTAACACTTCACCGATCTTAATGAATCTATATATAATGGATACTTCTTGGTTGTGAGAGATTCATTTAAATATTGATGATAAATATTATTGGGGCTTTTCTAATCCATGTGTGTCACTGTGGGGTGCACCATCTTTTTCCTTGATGAAGGAAGATGATAGTTTATATCTCTATAATTATTATAATCACTTGAACCAAGTGAAATTGAAGGACCTATATCCCCTTCCATGGATTGATGATTTATTCAATCTTTTGAAAGGAGCTAGTTGATTCTCAAAGATCAATATGTGGTTTGAATATCATCTTATATAGATGAAATATGAGAATATTAAGGAGGATTAATTTTTATGTTGTTATGCACATTACAATTTTTTGATGCTATTAAGTTTTATGAATACTATATTTACATTCATGGGGTTTATGAACGTAGAATTCAGATAGATTTTGGACTATTTCATGGTGATTTTCATCAGTGACATCCTTGTGTTCCCCACATCTATGGAAGAGCATGCAGAATATCTAAATATCATTTTTTGAGTTATTTATTTTTAGAAGATATTAAGGGAGCTATAAAATTGTTAATTATAGGCTAATGGGTTTTGTTTCTTGGGGAATATCATTTCCCTAGACAGAGTATCTATGTATCCCTTAAAGATCTGAGTAGTCATTTCTTAGGTATCCTTAAAGACCTTTATAAAAGTGTGAAGTGTATTTGGTCATGTTGGCCATTATAGAAGGTTCATAGATAATTTATATTGGGTTTCAACTACTTTACAACCTTTACTAGGAAGGATTAGGCATTCCTATGTACATACTAGTTTTTGAAATCATTCGAGTACTTGAAGGATAAATTGGTAAACACTCTAGTTCATAATTTCCTAAAAAGGGAGTTTAGTTTGGGGTTTTTTAGATGATTCCTGTCTTTTTTTTGTTGTTTCCTAAAATAATATAGATTAGTTATTTATTGTGGGTCATGACAGATACATCCCCATTATGGAAATTATTCTACCCAAGATCTCAAGTTGTCATGAATTGTATTTTCTTTAATGTTGTAGTGACAATAACTCATTGAAAAGAGTTTTGTGGTTCTTACATGTCCAAATATCCTAAGATATGTCTTCTCCAAACATGACATTATATTTAGGAAATCATAGTATATGAAATTCACAAAAAAATTTAAATTCTAAATTTTATATACACAAGGGAAGGGAAATTTTTTGGCTTGTGTTCTAATTAAGAATTCACTCAATGATGTTGTTCCTAAATATAGAAATTCCTAGAGAGTTATATAAGAGCTATAAGAAATAAATATTGATATATGATAGGTTGGTGGAAGATTATTTCTTTTCTAGATTATGTTGTACTAATATTTAGTGAATTATGTGGAGGATTCCTAGAAGGGGGATTCTTGGATGGAGGTATAGAGAGAAAAGGTTGTCTTTGATGATACCCTTAATGGTTGGTCTGAAGAAGAATGGATATAAGTGTTGATCATGGGGAGGCTTTTCATCCCTTTCTCAATACATGGAATGGTTCTAAATGAGTTCCATAAATCAATCGTGGAAGTACATCCTAGAAATATAAATATGTATCAATATCTGAGAGGGTAGTTTTGGTGGACTGGGATGAGGCATGAAATTGTAGAGTTTCTATCTCGATATTTAGACAACTTGAAGGTGAAACTGAGAACTTTTCCCCCAATGGTTTTCTCTAACTGTTAAATATTCATTAGAATAATTTTGAGGAAATATTGATGGAAATCATTACCAGTTTACCTTGATCATAGGTAGGATTTTTTTGGTACATGGGTGATAGTGGACAACTTGATGAAATCAGCTCAGTTTATAGTGGTTAATGAGTCGATATCAATAGAGGTTTCAAGGATGTTGTACCTAGAGGTGGTGGTGAGATACCATAGTTTCCTATGGATTATCATTTCTAATCATGATCCATGTTTTACCTTTAGGGTTTATAGAGGTATTAAATATTCTTTTGGATCTTCGTTGAACCCTAACACTACTTTTCATCCATAGATTGATTGTCAAACAGAGTGGAATATCAAGAATCATGAAGACATGTTGTGTTCTTGTGTATTATATTATGGAGGTTCATGGATGAGGAACCTACCTTTGGTCAATGTTTTATAAAATATTAATTTTAAATCCACCATTAGTATGGAACCAATTGAATATTTGTATTGCTGACCTTTCTATTACCCATTATACCGGACCAGGGTTGGAGAGTTAGAAATTCACATGATAGAACCAGTGAAGAAGATTACTGAGATGGTTTAGTTAATTAATGAGAGGATGGATGTTTCAAAATATAATCAAAATTTCATTTATGATGAATGGAGTTTACCTATGGAGTTTGGAATTTTATATTATGTGGATCTAAAGGTGACTCCTCATCATGGGCTGTGAAGGCTTAGTCATGTGAGTAAGGTTTCTCCCAAGTATGTTTGGACTTTCAAGGTTTTGGATCATGTTGGAGCCATAGTGTGGCAGATAACACATCCCTTGTAGATGAGATAGATGCATAATGTATTCCCTGTAATTATTATCCTTTGTTATCTTTATGATGATTCCCACTTCATTGATTGGGATGATATCAATGTTGATAATGATGTGCCCATGATGGAGAAGATTTTGGAGATCTAGGATGGTTCATGAGAAGGGGTTTCTCATTAATTATATTACATTAGTTTAATTCTTGGGGAGGAAATTTTTTATGAATGAGAGTACCTAGGAACATAAGTCTCATTTATGTTATCAGTACCACACGCTATTTCTTTCCAAGCTCTTCTAATATAGCATTGCTTGTTTCGAGGGATTTTAACTTTCCTGCAATATAAGATGGTTTCCATAGGTTGTTTTGTTTGTAAAATTGATCTTGTTTGAGAGGTATACCCCCAAGAGATTATTTAGGAGATTGTTTTGGTTTCTTCATGTCTTTTTGATTGTTTTCTTCTATGTGATGTGGTTGATCTCTGATGATGGTGAGATTCTTTAGAGGTATCTTGTATGGAGTTTTTTAGATAATTTTTTTTCCATAATTTCCTTATGGAGTTGGTTTTAAATTATCAAGGAGGATATTTTTTTTGAGAGGTATCTTATTTAATGGATTTTATCCTTGTATCTCCTTCTATTGTGTTTTTTTGGTTTTTGACAGTTCTTTTAAAGGATGAAGTAGGGGTTATGAAAAAATTTCATCTTGGAAGGTTTTTATAGCATCAAGCATTATGATACATCATATGGTAATATGCTACGATATAGAGAGAATAGATATGGTGTAGGGTCTAGGGAGGAAGTATTTTGAAGATACTTCCATATATGGAATACTTGTTCCATGTACAATGGATGCATATTTTCCAGGTTGGGTTCTGCATCGTGGAGAGGTCGGTTGTGACATATGGTTTTGATGATATAATTTGGGTGGATTTTCTAATTTTAGTGTAGCTATTTCATGGGGGTTAAGTTGTGGTTTAGCCTACCTTTTAGAGAATAATTCCTGTGGAATATTTTATTACACTACTTCGTGGATATCTTCCAGATTAATAGGACCTGTAGTGTGGTTTGCAACATGTTTCTGAACTGAGGGTTCAAACTTGTAGGCCGTGGCATGGTCCCTTGTGCTTCCCTTTAGTCCTTACTATTTTGGCCGATTCTGTAGTATGGTCAAGGTGGTTGTGACCTTGTTTTATGTTTTATAGAATTCAAATAAATATCAGAATCCTCGATGAACCCACTTTTCACATATATTTTTCTCTCTAACCCTAGGCGCATAATAAATCTTTTTTTAAGGAGATTGAATCCAATTTTAATCAAAATGAACCTCTACATTCTATGGATCAATTTTTGGTCACTTAGGATGAGTTATTTTTCTTTCATAGTGGCTTCATCTCCATTTTTTCTTGTTTCCTACTATTCTATTTTTCCATGTTATGGTGTTTTATCTCCATTATTCTAATGGGGTTCCTTTTGATGTTTTTAGCATGATCGTGGCATAGTGTTCTTGGAGGTATGCAAATTTATTCTAACAGAGGTGATTAGAGATCTATGATTCCATTCCATTCTCACATGAATAAAATTGACACCTAAAGGCGGGGGATTAATTACTTCTCTTTATATTTGTGTGGAATTTTAAAATGTATTTCTTTATCTTTTTGGGTGTTAGTGAAATTAACCATAATTAAGGATAAACTGGATGAATAAAATATTGTTTTATGGTTAGTGATCATATTCTCTCCAACGCGATAATGGTTGCCTTTTGATTTTTCTCGATAGTGTGCTATATATATATGATATTCTTATTTAGAATGTTTGATATGATTCTGTTAATACTCTTATTTGATGAAAATATTTAATGAATATAAAACCAATAATTCATTGGTTGGATAAAGAAACTAAAGAGGTATATTTATAAATCCAATCTTATAATTTGATATTAATAAAACTAATTATTAATGCATGATTAATTGTTTTTTATTCCATGTGATAATTAAATTGGATAATGAACCTGTACATGGAATGCTTATTGCTGATAAAAATAAAATTCATGTCAAAAAATTAATTCTTCTCACTATTTGTTGAAACTAGAATTGATACTTTCTATCATGTTAAATAAATAATAACTTCTTATAGCTGATTCCTTATGATCCCTATTGTTGTAACCTAAAATAAATAAATCTGTTAATTCAAATTCAATAAAATATTGTTGTTTGATAAATATAAATGGTTATGAATGAGTGATCCTATTTGAATGTAATGGAAAAATGAATTATTTTTAGGGCCTAGTTTCCCTATAGACCTTGTTGGATGTTTTTTTCCATACATGTTTCTAGGGATGATGGAATTTCTATGTGATGTGATTTGATCTTGGGATTGTTGTTGGATGATAAGATATTGGTGGGGAGAGATGGGTTTGATAATGTAGCAGATGCTTATGATGGAGAGATACATGGTGATATGGGTTTTTTTAAGGATGTAACCGTGATTGATGAAACGTTTTGAAGATGGGATTTCTTGTAATTGAGAATAAAGGTGGGATACTTTATTTTTAATGTTCTTGTAATGTGTAGTATGATCAAGTTCTTTTGTTTATTTTCATTCCATTTCCCAATGCATGAGGCAGATGGTTGTTCTTATTTATGAATCACTTAATGGTAGGTTAGGATATTTCATAGAGTACATGGAATTTTGGAATGATAAAAATTTCAATCAAGTTTTAACCCATGGGGTTGGTGCGTGCTGGAATGTAAATATTGAAAATCTTGTGAAACTGTGTACTCGGTTGGATAATGCATGGACAAAATGGACATTACTCTCAAGGTTAATGAAATTTAGTTTGGAGTAATGTTAACTAATGTATAATTAATTAATTAACACAAGATTCATTGATAAAAATAAAACAACTAAATTAAAGTAATTCCTTAAATGCTTGTTTAGTTATAGGCTACCTTGTTCTTAGTGGAGGAAATCAGGTGTCTGAGAGATGATAGATTTATTTGAGCCTATGAGTGAGATAATTTCTATAGTGTGGTTGTGAGATATATTATATAATTTGTGTTTTGTGATTTCATATGCTACCCAACCATTTCATTATGGAGACTAACAACCAATGGATTTTAGGCGGGCGATTTCACCAACTTCTTGGTTAGAATGGGAAAGATGGCTAACCACCACCTCTATCTCTGATCTGTTCTTTTGGTAATACTATGTACTAGTATGCATAGTGGTAAGTATTCCCAACATATGTGTGTAGAGGTATGTAAATGATTTTGGTTATTTTACACACATATATCTCTATACGTAGTATTATAATGGTTATTATAGGTATGCTGTGTATAGTTTGTGATGGATTGAGATACATGAAATGTTGTATGGGTTGTGATAGATTGAGGTACAATAATTTATGTATGATACATGACATGTGGATTATGATGGCTTCTTGAAATTACTTGGTTACTATATGGATATGTGGATGGGTTGATGAGATGATGTTTTTCACATGATGTACGTTGTGTAAGTTAGCCAATGTTTCTTTATTTTGGCTTCTTTAGAGAGATATGACATAGGATGTATGATGTTGGGACATAGTAGTAAACTAGTGGGGAGGTGGTAGTAGGGTAACCTTGTTTTAAACTATAATATATGACCTATTTTACACATTATATGGTGATAAATATCCATGGTGAGGCTACGAACTTAGGAAACTCATTTATGTGATTAGTTAGCTTCACTTGTTGTTCACATGGATTTAGAATGATTTCTTTATCTTTTTCACAAGAGGATTCAGGGAGGGTCATACTTAGTATACATGATATGTTAACCCAATAAATATGTAAACCATTTTCAAGTTAGTAGAAGTAAGTTTGATATTGTTCTATAAATTACTATGTCATGGTTTTTCAGGAGCTGTTTGTGCTTCATGGTCCCATCAAAGTTTATATTTTGGTACTTGTAGTTCCTCTTTTAGTTGTATCTGTGTTGTATGACATCACATACAACTTCTAGGGATCTATTTTATATTTATCTTAGAAGGAGTTTATAAGGACCCGACCTTAAAAATTACATAATATTGAATTAAATGAATAATTCACATTGAGGATCTTTTCAGGTTTAGAGTTTTAGATAATTAGGATATAACTATTTCATCTCAAAAGACTACAATGTAGACACTTCTACTCAGTATTCATTTTTTTATAAAATAAAAACTCTTGAAAAAAAGTGTCATGTCTAGTTCCATGTTTTATAAAACATGACTTTTCCTTGATCCCATCATTGACCCTATTCATCTTTAAGTACTGTGAAAAAATTTCAAAACATGGGATGAGCATAAAAATCTCAGTAAGGGTTATAAGAAAAATAAAGAAAAAATTTGTTCATAAATACATAAAAAACATGAACTCTTTTACTTACCTTATGAAATCATAATATTTTATGAATAACACATATAAATCATAAATCATAAAGGTAACTTGTGACATCCATAACATACTTATATTGTAGCTATCACAACTATATATGGATATACTTTGGAATACCCATCACAATATATTCCCTAAAAATATTAGGAGAAACATTCACATTTACCTCCATCTCATTACCCAATGCATTGGAAATCTATATCCGGCTCAACTGCCCTTGGTTTATCATGGAACTACCCGTATACACAAACAATTCCCAAGAACACTGACATGATCATAACATATAACATAAGCATGAAGGAAAAATAAAATTTCCACATTGCAATAAAAAAAATATCATTTCAAGATATTGAAATAATAAATCCATTCTCAAAATCATTTTCAATACCAAAATACATAAAAAAAGTATATGGTATTTATTTATCATTTTAAAAACATTACAGCTTGTTAAGGAATCCAAAGATCAAATAATACTCGCGGCGGCAGAAAGGTCGTTTTCACCGCTTACGTTAAAAAAACCATTCCTTTTTGTCATTTAGTAAAATGATTCATATAAGAATATTCCCTTTGAACGAAATTAAAATTCAAATGGGTTTATAAACCGTATAAAATAATGCCATATATAAAATTAAATATTCCTCAATGAAAGGAGATCGAGACGAAGTCCCTTACCTCGTGTCCGACTTAACTCGATTGCTCTTTAATCTCCTGAATAATAAATTAATATTAATTTCTACTTGATTAAGAACCTTTTTCTTGTTTATTATTATTTTTATACCACTTATTACCATGTTATAAACATAATGTAATCATTTAAGTTAATAAAGTTCATTTGTCGATATTTGGTACTTGAGTAAAAAATGAACACCTTATATTTACAAGTTGTCCAAGTGGTCAATAGTCCATTATATCCAGAATAAAATTCATTATTTAGATATCACATATATCATATATATCCAATATATATATATATATATATATTTATTTATTTATAACAGTACATATCATTTGGAGGTAAGAAATGAAATGCACTGTTCGTGGAGACGGTATGCCGTACGTATGCATGAACGCTACTTTCATTTCTATTTCTTATTGTAATGGAATTAAAACAAAATTATACATAGGTTTATTATAATTCCAGTATAATATAATATATAATATAATTAAATATTTCCTTTATACTTCCCAAATATGGAATTAACGAGTCATATCACTTTGTGGGGGTGGTAGTCCGCACTTCCTCAAATGAAATTATCACGTTTACCCATAATGGAAATCGTAAAGGTATGATATAAAAGAAAAATACATAAGCATGAAGAAAACATAAAAATAATATACATAATATATGAATATAGTGTCATCTTAACGACCACCATGATTGGCCGTAGGAGATAATCGAACAATCATCGTCTCTTGAGGCGTTAGTTTTCCATCTAGAGAAACAATATGTTCTTCCCCCATTAGATAGAGGTGTGTGTAAGTGTAGTTAAAATAAATCTCATAAAAATATCTTAGTATATTGACGATACTGGTGTTGTTATAAAATAAAGGAATAAAAAGAGTTTATGCATTGGAGAAGTATAATAAAATAAAATAAGTTAAGAGAAACTGTTACCTTTAATTTGGGTAACTTCCTTGGGTTTGAACCAAAAGAACTTCTTGAAGTGCCTTATGCCTGTGGTAAGGATTATAGGAGGAGGAGAGGGATGTAGGGAGATTAATAGTTCAGAATTTGGACGAGCCTAAAGGCTTGATAGGTGTACGGAATTGTTTAGAAGTGAGGGCTTTTTATAAGGGGGGAGGGGCTCTTAAGGAAATTGTGAAGATTTTATTTTATTATATAATGATATTCGGTTTGTAAAGGTCAAAAACTAATTAAAGTCGAAGATAAGATGAATAATGATATAAATAAAATCATCCAATAAGAATTGGATAGGTTTTGGATATTGTTTTAATATTTATAATCTTATTTATTTAAATGATTTATTAATGAGGTAAACACTACATCATTATCGTGTCGTAAATAATTTAATTCATTTGATATCTAAAAATTATAAAAAAAATACCATGATGTAGGAAATATTTTTAAATTTCCAATGAATATTTATAGTAAAAAATATTACTTATATGACACCATATAAAAATTAATTTACTAAAAGAGTTTTTTAATGTCATTTTTGCCTTTACATTAAATTAATTAATCTAAAGTGTCTTTATCATTCATAAGTGGCTCCATGGGGTCCCAAAATCGACCCATAGTTGCCCATGGTCGTCAATTACTCAAAAAATAAGGATTGTACAAGTGTTAAGGTAATTTTTAATTATTATAATATTCTTTTTACCTTGAATTACCCTATTTCCCTTTAACCGTGGTAAATAAAAGCCAAAAGTTAATATTCATGAAAAAATATTTTCATATTATTGAACCAAATTTTACTTATTAATAACAAACATGTATGTTGGATTTTTGAAATTCAATTCACAGAACTGGTAAAATTTCATTTAAATGAAAAAGTCAGTTTTTTAATTACTACTAAGTCGTTTCACTATTCATCAAAAATTAAAGTTTTTCAGAAAAATACCAAAAATCCAGCCTAAGATATATTTTATATTCCTAATCCAAAAATGATATCCATTATTCTAAATTCAAAACATAGAAGTGGAAATAATTAATTTAAAATTAATTACCGTTGTTAAAACAAATAGTTTGTTTTTAAGAAACAATAACTATCAAAAGATTGACACTTGTTTATTTCACTTTCAAAGTGAAATTAATTCCAATGACCAAAATTGGATTAAATGATAAAAATATATTCTAATTAAACTTTTAAAACCAATTAAAAAGATAATCTAACCATATTAATAAAGTAGATTAAAACACAGTTTTGAATTAAAATACAATATTTTTCACTATTCATAAAAAAATGAACTTTATCGGAAAAATTCCAAAAATTTACACAAAGAAAATTTTGATGTTCCCATTCTAAAGAAGGATTTTATTTAGTCAAATGGAATGTATTAAAGTGAAAAAAACTAGATTTAAATATTGTTCTCCATTAAAAGGTGGTAAATCGACCTTTTAATGTAAATTATGCTTAAAATTAGATTCATTAAAATTTTAAGCCTCTAAATTTTTATTGGATAATTGTAAATACATTTAAAAAAAATGTATAATAATATTTTAGTTAGTTTTGTTCATTCCCCCCAATACAATGGCTAGTAGTTAACTACCATTTAAAATAATAATATTATATTATTAGTGTGCAATGTAAGATTTCAAAAAAACCCGTTGTTGCCTATCAGGTACACTATGAAACAGAGAAAACCATTTAAAGTAAATTTAATATTTAATTAACAAATATTAATAAATATGACATATGTCTTATTCTTTATTAACTTATAATGTTACATCCTTCCCCCCTTTTGGGAATTTCATCCTCGCAATTTTACTTATCAATATAAGTGGGGGTATTTATCCTTCATAGCATTTTCAGATTCCCACATTGCCTCTTCAACCATATGGTTTTTCCACAAAACATTTACCTGGTGAATTACCTTATTCCACAACACTTGCTCTCTTCGGCCAAGAATCTGAGCTGGTTGTTCTTCATAAGAGAGATTCTCTTCCAACTGAACTACCTCTGTGCTCAAAACATGAGATTGATCTGGAATATACTTTCTCAAGATCGAAAAATGAAAAACATTGTGTACCCGGGATAAGATTGGAGGTAAAGCCACTCTGTACATAACTGATCCAACTTTCTCTAGGATTTAATAAGGTCCAATGAACCTCGGACTCAACTTTCCCTTCTTACCAAAACTCATTACACTTTTCCATGGAGAAACATCGAGAAAGACATTATCACCTACCACAAAAGAAAGATCCTTCCTCCGATTATCTGCATAACTTTTCTGTCTGCTCGGAGCTATTCTCATGTGCTTTTGAATCAACTGAAGTTTCTCATCCATATCATCTACCAATTTTGGTCCCATCAACTTCCTTTCACCCACTTCATCACAAAAATCTAAAGTTCGACAACGCTTTCCATATAATACCGCAAATGGAGCCATCTGTATACTGGAATGAAAACATTTATTATATAAAAATTCAACCAAAGAAAGATGTTGGTCCCAACTTCCATTATAATCCATCGAGCAAGCACGTAATGTATCCTCTAGTGTCTGAATTGTTTATTCTAATTTCCCATCTGATTGAGGATAAAAAGTTGTTCTAAAATTTAATTCAGTACCCAACAACTTCTAAAGGCCTTTCTAAAAGATAAAAGTAAACCTGGTATCACGATCAGATACAATGGAGAGGGGAAATCCCTGAAACCTGACTATCTCTTTAACATACAACCGATAATGTTGATCTAGAGATATTATATCTCAAATAAGAAGGAAATGAGTAGATTTAGTCAATTGATCAATAATAACCCATATTGCATTATTATATCGAGATGTCTTCGGCAATCCCACAACAAAGTCCATCGATATATTTTCCCATTTCCAGTCTGGAACTGGTAAAGACTGAAGCACCCCTTTTGGTAACTGTCGCTCTACTTTAACCTGCTGAAAAGTCCAAAACATTATAGTAAAATCAAAAATATCTCTTTTCATTCCACCCAACCAGTAATACTCCCGAAGATATCTGTACATCATAGTACTGCCAGAATTAATTAAAAACGGGGAACTACGAGCTTCACATAACAACTCTTTCTTCAACTGTGAGTCACAAGGAACACATAATCTCTTTCCAAATCTCAAAACACAATCATTATCAATGTTAAATTCAGGAAACTTACCCTTCTGAACCAACTATACCTTTTTCTGTAACTCACTGTCTTCCTTATGTGCTTTCTTAATTTTGTCTGATAAAGATGATTTCACTGACACTTGAAACAAAACTGAAGAATTTCCTACACTAAAAAATTCTATGCCAAATTTCATCAAATCAAAAACCAAAGGATCTCATTCCAAACGTAGCATGGTTAATGAGACATCACTTTTTTTACTCAAAGCATATGCCACTTTGTTTGCTTTTCCTGGATGGTAATGGATCGTGAAATCATAATCCTTGATTAATTCCAACCATCTCCTCTGTCTTATGTTTAATTCTTTATTAGTTAATATATACTTTAAATTATTGTGGTTAGTATATATTTTTCATTTTAATCCATAAAAATGATTCCTCCAATTTTTTAAAGAAAAAAACAACAACAACTAATTCCAAATCATGTGTAGGGTAATTCAACTCACGAGGTTTCAACTGACATGAAGCATAAGCAATTACCTAATCATTCTGCATAAGAGCACATCCAAGTCCTTTCAATTAAGCATCACTATAAATAACAAACTCACCATTTTTGGAAGGCAGTGCCAAAACAGGAGCATTCACCAATCTTCTTTTCAATTTCTGAAAAAAAATTATCACATTCTTTTTTCCAAATGAACTTAACCCCTTTTCATGTTAACTTAGTCATTAGATGAGATAATTGTGAAAAATTGTCAACAAACCTCTGGTAATAACTTTCAAAACCTAGAAAACTATGAATCTCGGTTATATTTGTGGGTCTTGGCCATTCTTCAACAAATTTTGTTTTAGGAAGATCAACCGTTATGCCATTTTTTGAAACAATGTGACCAAGGAAAGAAATTTTTTTCTACCAAAACTCACACATACAGAATTTCCCATAAAATTTCTTTTCATTTAAGGTATTTTAGACAACCCTTAAATGAATTTCATGTTTCTCTTTAATTTTGGAATAAACCAAAATATCATCAATGAACACAATCACAAGCTTATCCAAGAACTCATAGAAAATTATATTCTTAAGATACATGAATATAGAAGGTGCATTGGTTAAACCAAAAGGCATAACTACAAATTCATAATGGCCATATCTAGTACGAAATACGGTGTTCAGAATGTCTACTTCCTTTCTTTCAACTGATGGTACCACGATCTCAAGTCAATCTTCAAAAAATACTGAGCTCCCTAGAGCTGATCAAACAAATCATTGATATGAGGCAAAGTATACTTGTTCTTAATAGTGATTTCATTAAATGCTCAATAATCAATGAAAAGTCTCATTGAACCATCTTTCTTTTTAACAAACAATACAGGATCACCCTATAGTAATGTGCTAGGTCGAATGAAACCTTTATCTAATAACTCCAACAATTTCTTCTTTAACTCTAAACGTTCAATTTGAGCCATTAGATAAGGGGGTTTTGAAATTGTCTTAGCATCAGGAACTAAGTCAACAGTAAATTAAACTTCCCGATCAGGTATAATACCAGGAAACTCAAAAGAAAAAACATCAAGGTACTCATCTACCATTGGCACATCATTAAACTGAACAGTTCCTTGGTTTTCAACAATATGTGCAAGGTAACATTCATTTCCATCTTGTACTAGTCTCTCAGATTCCTGATATGTAATCAAAATCAAGGGTTCATTATTGTATACAAACTGAAAAACATTCTAAATAGAAACCTCTTTAGCTTTGCAGTCAATCTTAGCATGATAAACAAAAATCCAATCTATAACCAAAATAACATCAATCTTTACTAGAGGAAAAATAATAAGGTTTGAAGGTAGATACTTTCTGAACACAAGGACATGAATGTTCTTATGTTTTCATTTTTTCTCAACATTTCCTCCAGGTGTTTTTACCGTATGTTTTGTATTCATATCTTGATATGGAATTCCCAATTTACTAGAAAACTTCTCAGAAATGAAAGAGTGTGTAGACCCTGAATCAAACAACACAATGGTATAATCTGAACAAACAAACAGTGTACCTGATACAACTTCATTTGATGGCCCAACATCTACTGATGTAGTTGCAAAGGATTTCACCCCACATTTCTTCTTGTATTCTGGCTTCTTTCCTTCAGTTGAGTTATTTGTTGGGCACTCATTTGCATAATGACACATTTCCTTGCACTTAAAACATTTTAATGACTGTAAATCATATTTTGTTCTACTATTACCCTGATATTTTTTAGTGCAATTACGATCCTTATGTACCATTTTACCACATCAGTAGCACTTACCAGAATTAAAAATACATTCCCCAGCATGCTTTTTACCACAATTTTCACAAACTGGAAACTTAAGTTTCTTACCATCTGACTTTTTTTAAAGAGTTCTTCCCTTTCGCCTACCACCTCGACCTCTTATTTTGTTGCTTTTCAAAGAATTCCTAATCATCAACAAACTCAATTTCCACATTCTCCGCACAATGAACAAGTTTTTCATAACTTTTGAACTCACGAGAAGCTAAAACCATTTGATACTTCGGCTTTAATCCTGAGTAAAAATGAATGATTTTACTATAAAGATCTCGTATGAAATTTGGAGCATACCTTTCTAGTCGAGTGAATTTTGCTTCATAAGTATCCACTGAGTTATTCTCCTTCCTCAATTCCTGGAATTGTTTTTCCATTTTAATATTAACCATCTTATGAAAATATTTACCAAGAAACATACCTTTGAATTAATACCAATCGATAGCATAAATCTACTCATTATCCTTGATATTTTTCACCATTGACCACCACTGATCAGCTTCACCTTCAAAACAGTAAACATCGAGACTAACCTTTTGATGTTCTGAACAACTCATGACATCAAAAATCGTTTCCAGTGCTTTAATCCCCCTCTTCTGCTAGCACACGGTAAGATGATCCTCTAAATGATGGGAAATGTTGCCTCATGAAATTATCCACTACCGACATGTTCCTCTGTGGTTGATCTGGCTGATCTCGTACATGGATACCACCACCATTTATAGCTCGATTCAACTGTGCCATCAAAGCAACAAACTATTCAGTTCCGATTCCGACCATCTCAGGCTGCTGATTTGGAAGGTTGTCTTCCTCCTGATGTCATCCTAACGTAGCTGCCCTATTTCCTTTTCGGAAATCCATTCTAAACATAGAAGTATCTTTGGCGAAGCAACATAGTAATCTATAAATGATATATGATTTCAATATTAACATAAATTACTTTATGGATATTAATTTAACAATACCCTACCTCCTAAAGTTATCTATATTGACCTATGATACCAACTATAAGGATCAGAGCTTAAACATTTCCTAATATTGAATTAAATGAATAATTCACATTGAGGATCTTTTCAGGTTTAGAGTTTTAGAGAATTAGGACATAACTATTACATCTCAAAAGATTACAAAGTAGACACTTTTACTCAGTTTTCATTATTTTTTCATAAAATAAAAACTCTTGAAAAAAAAAGTGTCATGTCTAGTTCCATGTTTTAGACAACCTGACTTTTACTTGATACCATCCTTGACCCTATTCATCTTTAAGTCTTGTGAAAACATTTAAAATCTTGGGATGATCATAAAAACATCAGTAAGGGTTATTAGAAAAATAAAAAAAACATTAGTTCATAAATACATACAAAACATGAAATATTTTACTTACCTCGTGAAATAATAAGATTTTATGAATAACACATAGAAATCAGAAATCATAAAGGTAACTTGTGGGATCCATAACATACTTATATTGTAGTTATCACAGCTACATAGGGAGTTACTTTGGAATACCCATCACAGAATATTCCCTAAATCTCGTAGGAGAAACATTCACGTTTACCTCCATCACGTTACTTAATGCATTGTAGAGCTATATCAGGATTACCCACCCTAGGTTTATCACAGAACCATCCGTATACGTAAATAATTCTCAAGAACCCTAACATGATCATAACAAATAACATAAGCATAAAGTAAAGATAACATTTCCACATTGCAATAACAATATATCATTTCAAGATATGGAAAAAATAAATCCATTATCAATATAATTTTCAATACCAAAATACATAAAATGAGTATATGGTATTTAATTATCATTTTAAAAACCTTACGACTTGTTAAGGAAGCCAAAGATCAAATAATACTCGTGGCTACAGAAAGGTTTTTGTCACCGTTTACATTAAAAAACATTCCTTTTTTCCATTTAGTAAAATGATTCATATAAAAATATCCCCTTTGAACGAAGTGAAAAGTCCAAGGAGTTTATACACCGAATAAAGTAAAGTCATGTATAAAACTAAATATGCCTCAATGAAAGGAGATGGAGACGAAGTCCTTTACCTCTTGTCCGACATGACTCGATCGCTCTTTAATCTCCTAAATAATAAACTATAGTTTGTTTTTACCTACTTAAGAACCTTTTTCAAGTTTATTATTCCTTTTATATCACTTATTACCATGTTATAAAAATTATGTAATCATTTAAGTTAATAACATTCATTTAGTCGATATTTGGTACTTGAGTAAAAAATGAACACCTTATATTTACAATTTGTCCATGTGGTTAATAGTCCATTATATACAGAATAACATTAATTATTTAGATATCATATATATCATATATATCTAGTATATATATATATATATATATATATATATATATTTATTACAGTACTTATCATTTGGAGGTAGGAAATGAAATGCATCGTTCATGGAGACGGCAAGCCGTACGTACGCATGAACGCTACTTTCATTTCTATTTCTTATTTTAATAGAATTAAAACATAATTATACATAGGTATATTATAATTCCATTATAATATCATATATAATATCATTAACTCCATCCTTTATACATCCCACATATGGCATTAACGAGTCATATCACTTTGAGGGGGTGATAGTCCGCACTTCCTCAAATGAAATTATCGTGTTTATCTATAATGGAAACCATAAAGGTATGATATAAAAGAAAAATACAGAAGCATGAAGAAAATATAAACATAATATATATAATATATTAATATAGTGTCATTTTAATGTCCACCATGATAGGCGGTAGGAGAAAATTGAACAATCATCGTCTCATGAGGCGTTAGTTTGCCATCCACAGAAATAGTATGTTATTCACCCATTAAGTGGATGTGTGTGTAAGTGTACTTAGAATAATTATAATAACAAATCCTAGTATATTTAGGACACTTGTTGTTTTATAAAATAAAGTAATAAAAGATTTTAGGGATTAGAGAAGTAAAATAAAAGAAAATAAGTTAAGAGAAACTGTTACCTTTAATTTGGGTACCTTCCTTTAGTTTGAACCAAAATGACTTCTTGAAGTGCCTTCTGCCTAAGGTAAGGCTTCTAGGAGGAGGAGAGGGATGTAGGGAGATTAATTGGGAAGAGTTTAGACGAGACTAAAGGTATGAGAGGTGTGAGGAATTGGAAATAAGTGAGGGCTTTTTATAAGGGGCAGGAGGGGCTCTTTCGGAAGGTGTGACAATATTATTTGATTATATAATGATATTAGGTTTATAAAGGTCCAAAACTAATTAAAGTAGAAGATAAAATGACTCATGGTAGAAATAAAATCATCCAATAAGAATTGGATGGGTTTTTGATATTTTATTAATATTTATAATCTTATTTATTTAAATGATTTATTAATGAGGTAAACACTACAACTTTATTGTGTCTTAAATAATTTAATTTATTAGATATCTAAAAATCATAAAACAAATACCATGATGTTGGAAATATTTTCATCCTTCCAATGAATAATTATAGTAAAAAATATTACTTATATAACACCATATAAAAATTAATTTACTAAAGGATATTGGTTTATGTCATTTTTTCCTTTACATTAAATTAATTAATCTAGAGTGTAATTATCATTCATAAGTAGCTCCATGGGGTCCCAAAATCGACCCAAAGATGACCATGGTTGTAAAGGACTCAACCAATAAGGTTTTAAAAAGTGTTAAGGTAATTTTTAATTATTATAATATTATTTTTACCTTGAATTACCCTATTTACCTTTAACCGTGGTAAATAAAAGTCAAAAGTTACTATTCACCAAAAAATATTTTCATCTTATTGAACCAAATTTTACTTACTAATAAAAAACATTTATGTCAGATTTTTGAAATTCAATTAACAGGAGTGGTAAAATTTCATTTAAATGAAAAAGTCAGTTTTTTAACTACTACTAAGTGGTTTCACTATTCATCAAAAATTGATGTTTTTCAGAAAAATACCAAAAATTAATCCTAAGCTATATTTGATATTCCAAATCCAAAAATGATGTCCATTTTTCTAAATTCAAAAAATAAATTTGGAATTAATTAATTTAAAATTAATTCCCGTTGTTAAAACAAATAGCATGTTTTTTAGAAACAATAACTATCAAAATATTGACACTTGTTTATGTCCACTTTGAGAGTGAAATTAATTACAATGACCAACATTGGATTAAATGGTAAAAATATATTCTAATTAAACTTTAAAAATAATTAAAAAGATAATCTAACCATATAAATAAATTATATTAAAACACAATTTTGAATTAAAATACAATATTTTTCATTATTCATAAAAAAATGAAGTTTATCGGAAAAATTCCAAAAAATTTACACAAAGTAAATTTTGATGTCCCCATTCTAAAGAAGGATTTTATTTTGTCAAATAGAATTTATTAATGTGACCAAAACTAGATTTAAATATTGTTCTCCATTAAAAGGCGGTAAATTGACCTTTTAATGTAAATTATGCACAAAATTAGATTCATTCATATTTTAAGCCCCTAACATTTTATTGGATAAATGTAAATAAATTTAAAAAAATGTTTAATCATATTGTAGTTAGTTTTTTTTCATTCCCGCCAATACAACGACTAGAAGTTAATTAACATTTAAAATAATAATATTTTATTATTAGTGTGCAATGTATGATTTCAAAGAAACCCATTGTTGCATATCAGGTATGCTATCGAACCTAGAATCCCCATTAAAGTAAAATTATTATTTAATTCAAAAATATTAATAAATATGAAATATGTCTTATTCTTTCTTTACATGGGATGTTACATAGTTGATAGGTGTGATTTTCTCATATCTAGTTCCTCATGTTTCTCTTAGAGTTTAATGCCTCCCTTTTTTATGTATGTTATACCCTTAGTGCTTATCACCAACCCATGGAATATTGGAGGTAGGCTTTGAGCAATCACTATCTCTCTTATCTAATTTTCAGTCCAGGAGGGGTGCTTTTGGGGGAGGGGTCATGAATATATATATATATATATAATTTGGTTATTATATTTAAATAAAAATAAATTGATAAGATATTATTTGTTATATAAATGTAAATAATATTATTTTAAATAAATAAATTAAAAAAATTATTATTAATAACAGTTTTTAAAATATTTTCATTATATACCTATAACATTATTAGATTTTTTATAATATAACAATATTTACATTTAGGATAATATAATTTCTTACAAAATGTAAATATAAAATTATAAAATATGATATTAGGAAATAAATTTGAATATATTATTGGATAAAATTAAAATTTAAATCACTAATATTAAACATTTTTAAAAAATTATATTATAAATAACATTCCATTAAAAATAGAATTAACTTTTTATATATGATTATATATATATATATATTATTCATCATTTTGAACTTAACTAAATTTACTTTATATAATTTTATTTTTATAAATAATATTATTATCATTAATTAAATTAATAAAAATTATTATTAATTATATTTTTTAGAACAATAATTATAGATAATAAATAATATGATTAATTATATATAAAATGAAATTAATTATTATTTTTAAATATAATTATTTAAAAAATTATACGTATAAATTTATTTATTATATTTAAATTAAAAAAATTTATAATATTTTATAGGTTGAATAAATCTAAATAATGTTATTATCGTTAATTGTTTTTTAAAATGATTAAAAATATATTTTAAATCAATTTAATTATATACATATAATATTGTCTATAATATATGTATAAAATAATATTATTTATATTCAAGAAAATATATTTGTTTACAAAAATGCATATGTATTATTGTAATTTGAAATATTAATAATTACAGTTGAATGTATTATTTTTCACACAGATAAATTAAATTATTATAACTAAATATATTAAAAATTATATTATAAACAATATTTTATACAAAATAATATTAACTTTACTTGAATATGATTATATATATTATTACATTTATCATATTAAAATTTAATCTAATTCATGTTTAGAAAATATAAATAAACATAAAAATGATTATCGTAAATTAAATACAAAAACTGATTATCTTTAGTCAAATAATATATATACCACTATTTGGATAATTGTTTTGAAATATATATTTTCATATATAGAGAAACTATTATTATATATTTACAATATACAGAATAGAAGAACTATCAATAAATACACTTGGTAAGATTATTGAGTGATGAATGACCTTGAGATCACTGAACTCTGTAAGATTGAAATTGTATGCCGAAATTACTTTGTATATGGTTATATAATTTATAATAATTACATTTTATTTCTTCATTGATGGTCAACACATTATCCCACACTTTAAGAATTCAAGGACTTGTATGTTCAAGAGAAAATGTATCACATTCTAATCCCCTAGAACCTATAATTTGATGTGAGTAATATTGTAATAAATAGAGGCTTCCCAGTAGCTATTGATGTCTTATGTTGTATTTTTTCCCCATGGCTAAAAGGAGACTGGAAACGGCTAAAATATTAGACAATGGAGGCTTCATTAGTTCCCCCAAGTATTTGGTTGGTTGATCGATTTATGATAAACCAATCTGTTGAAAAAGATGCAAGATTATGTTTTTATTATGTAAATATATTAATACAAATATATGTATATATATATATATATATTATTCAGCATATATAATTTTCTGTAATGTTGTAATATTTTATTATTATGATAATTAAAAGTAAAAAGTTTCTTTTTTCTTATTTAAATTATTTATTAGATATATGAATTTATATTATTATTAATATTTAAAATGTTAATATTTATATTTTAATAATATTCTTATGTACATAACATGAAAAATTTACTATATGGAAAAATAATAACTATTATAAAATACATGTTAATATTATTAATCGGTCACTAATCTAGAGATGTATCACTAATTCTTGATTGTAATCCATTTTTTTAATTATTTTTCATGCGGTTAAATAATTTCTAATAATTGCATTTTATTTATTCACTGATGACTAATGTGTCATTATTCTATTTAATAATGTAAGTTCCTGTGTGTATCTTGGAAGATGTTATATATTCGAAAACCCTATAACCGATCACATTCTCGTGTGTAATATTGTAATTAAAAGAGGCTCTCAAGGAGGTGTTGATATTTGATGATGAATTTATAAGACAGAACTGAAAGAAGATTAGATGTTATTGAAATTTAATAAAATGGGTTTCCCAGAGTTTCCCTAGTATTTTTATCAATCAATGATAAACCAATCCATAAATGATGTATTAGGGTGAAGTCATCATTATTTAATCCAAACTAATTAAAAAATTCTAATTATTTCATGTTTTTGGTGAGTTTATATAATGTTTTACTAAATTTTATTTCTATGTAATCATGTATGAATCCATACAATATAGTGGTGGAGAAATTTATAATTAATAGTGAATTTTTTATAATTCACCACCTACAAGAATGGTTATCCTTTTTAAATGTGTGACATTTGAAGAATATTGTTGGAATATTCATTGTCACTAAAAACTGAGGTCAAATTAAGTAATTACTTTAATCACATATCATTATCTCCAACATATTGATCTTCTATGACACACTGAGTATCCTACATAGGTTGATGAGGATTGGGTGGGAGAGTTTTCATTGTTTAAGAAAAAAAATCCAATAATAACTTAATGTAATTATATATAGATATTTGTTTTATTGACGAGGAGTGACTTACTACAATAGAACCCTATTATGGGGATATATTTTGAAGTCATTCCATTAAAACATTATCATTCAAGGTTTTATCATATTAATCTACAAAAAACTCATTATGAAGAGGATAGTAAAAATATAGACATAATTATAGGAGACATCCCTATTGAGACTCCTAATTTAATGAGTGAGACTTTCTATGACGAGGATGATGATACCACTAAAGATGTTGTATGTGAAGAATATGTGGTCAATGGACCTTCTGATGTTCCTTTTATAGATATGAAAAATCCAGTGAGTGGTAGCCTTCTTTCCTTAATAACATCCTTAGTGTATGGAGTGTCAAATGGACATGAGTTTGATTATGGTGAAAATACACCAAGCACTGAATTCCCAAGAATTATATGTAACACATCTTCTGTAATTGATAACACCCTATATGTTGGACAAGAGTTTGAAACTAAAAGTGAATTAAAAATTTTCTTATGTAATACTACATAGAGGAACATTTTTTTATTTTTGGTTGATGATAGAAATAATCGAAAATAACTAATCTGGTGTGGAAAATCTTGGTATAAATTTAAAATTCACATGTTTTTAATATATGATAAATATTTTTTCATGTTGGAAGATAATAATTTTGGAAGGTCCACTTACTTTTGTGAAACAAATGCTACCACATGATCATTATGAACTAGATGTGTATTTTATATCAAATTTTATAATTGATATGATGTAAATTTATAATTATATTCCTCTTTCACTAATTTTAGAATGAGTGAATAAGTAGTTTAGATACAATATTTTTTATGGAAAATCATGGATGGGGAAATATAAAGCAATTGTAATGTTGTATAATTATTATGATGAATCATATAATTTTTTTCCACAAATAGCGGGTTTTTATCTCTTAAAAATAAGGTCATATATCATCTTGAAACTAAAAATTATTTCTCCCTTAATAATTAGTTTCATTGAAGAAAAGAAAATTATCATAGTCTATTTTAGGAATTCAGGCTGTATATCACCACATTTTCTTATTGCGAACAGTTCATTTAGGTTTATAAAACTATTATTTATGTAAATTATTCATGTTTAGTACTCATTTATACCTCAAAGGATGTTAATCATTAAATTTTCCCACCTTAATTCAATATTATTGAAAAGGAGAACATAAAATTATGGAGTTTGTTCTTGGAATATAAACACATGCAAGTTATGCATTTTTAATGGGGTTTCTTGATATACGATCATTGAAGAGGAATTATGGAGGTAGTTAATTGTGATGCATTTTTGTGGAATGAACCCAATAGTTATCATTGATATTGAATCATACATATTTCCTATATTGTTCATATAAATTTTAAATATGTGGAAATAAATAAGGATATCATCATGTTGGGTATGTTTCTTTAAACTAATCTCTAATTGATAAATATTTTATATCCTTTTAAATTCATTAATTTCATATTCTTTCAGTGAATAAACCACAACAAGGAAACTTTTATGAGTGTACAGAAGTAATTTAAAGGGATAATCAAGATGTTTTTGATTATATGACGTGGAGTTCAAAGGAAAAATTATCTTTGACATATACTGGTTGTATGAGATAATGACATATGACCACTAATATTGTGGAGTTCATAAATGGAGGCTTCAATAGTTTTCATAAACTACTGATGATTGAATTAGTACGTGTGACATTTTATTGACCAATGAAGTAATTTTTCAAATGTTCCGAATATGATTATATGGGGATGAAACATAGGATGAAATTTGATTAGAACAATATAATATATATTGATAAAGTTTTATATTATGCTTTATTATTTTTTTCTTGATGATTTTAATTGGTAAGGATCCACTTTTAAGTAACCAAGATCCATTAAATACTCACAAAAAAGTGGGTGGTTTCTGTTATTATTAATGGGGAACATGTATTGTGATTGTGGTTCTTTTTAGGTATTCATGTATCCATGTTCACATGTCATTGTATCTTATGCATCAGTGAACTTATACTGGAAACCCATTGTTGATCCGTTATATCACTTTAGTACTTTGGTTGGTAGCTATAGTGCATCTTGGATGCATTTTGGTGATTTTCAACATATTACATTGGTCATTGATCATCCAAATTTGGTCCATGATATTACTTGGTCACATCCCCACATACGAAAAAAGTTGACACAAATTATAAATGATATGGAAATGCATCATGAATGGGGAGTGGAACTATGATGTATTAATATGTCCTGATGAAGGTCATAATCATAAAAAATGACCCAATGTGGCAGGGGGGATCCCCAATTCATGTCATCATTGATTACCTTAATGTATTATATCATTGACATGTAAGAATATTATTTTAATCTATTTTGTTTCAAGTATTTTAGTATTTCATGACAGTTTAATAATTTATATGTGGTTGGGACATTTTAAAACAATAAATAACAACATAAATATGTATTTTAAAAATCAATAAAACTATTTAAACATATCATACAAGCTTATAGTAAATTGAAGTATGAAAATGTTATTAAAATAGAGCATCATTATTCATTTTAAAAATAAAATGTAGATTTCACAAAGTTATTGGTTAGATTGTGTGAAGATAAAAATCGAATTTGATAAGTAATGTATATATAAATTAAACTTTCAAAAATATAATATCTATCTATATAAATGTGAAATATTTCCAAATATAGTAAAATTTTTGAAAAATTCATAAACAATTAAGATTAACAGAATTAAAACACAAACATTATAAAGAATAATCATTATAAATTAGTGGTTATATATAAAATTAATGTGGGGTAATGTAATTATCAAAAGAAAAATTATATTATTATAAAATATTTTTCTTTTATAAAATTCAAGTAGCCACATTTATTTTTTATTTAATGTTTATTAGGTGTAAAATTATAATAGTTGTAAAGACCCTGACCCCAGTGGAACGGAGCTGGTGCCTTATTTTATTACATTGGTATTATAAACAAGAGTTCACAATCCAAAAGGCAAAATATTTTAGTATCTTTAGAAAAAAATATAAAAAATTTGTATTTCATTATTATTTGAAAAGAAATAAAATATAATAACTCCATTGGAAACACCCATAAAATCCTTGGTTATCCTTACAATTCATTAATAATAAACCTATTTTTAATCTTGGGGAAAATAAAAAAAATAAATGGGTGAGATCATATTTTTAGTAAGGGAAATAAATAAAATGAAATATATTATAAAAAAATTAAATTGTGAATAACTAAAAGACATTCCATTAAAACATAATCTTGAGAATAATATGTTGGGAATAAAAGATGATCAAATAATACCATATAAATAATCACATGAGAAAGAAACTTAACCATGGATATTATACTAGTATATTAATCACATGGATTATAAATTACAAATATCATAATGATGTAATACATAATACTGAACATCATAAACATACCATTAAGTCTTTTTCAAAGACACCATACATAAATGGATAAAACATGGTCTCGTTGGTCTCATGATACCTACCGATGCATCGAGGGACTATAATGAGCTATGATTGTCACTTACTAAGTCCAATGAATTCCTCTTATTAAAGGATTTAAAGACAATAAACATATAAATTCCTATTGAATCTAGAATATTAAATGTTAATAACTATAACCAAATAATAAACATAATCATAAACCATCAAAAGTAACATCAAGAATGGTATCAAGATAGTACATACCCAGTCAAAAAAAAAATGATAATAAATTCAATAAAATATTGTAGATGGTAACATAAGAGATAAATTTAAATAATTAATAAGATTATACAAAGGGTTTATAAATAGTTGAATATAATTTAATAATATCATTGAAGAATTCTGGATAGAAATACCCTTTTTTACTTTTTGAAAGAAGAGTTATTTTGAAAAATCACTTTGCATTTGTGATGAATTCAGATTAAAAACATGTATATCCCATAAAAGAAAAGATAATGATAGTGAGAATATTTTTTATTAATAAATTTTTTCCAAATGAATTTGAAACATATAAAAATATTTTTTAAGAAACATTAGAAATGGGCCACTTCAGTGCAGTTTAAGGGAAAATATAAGAGTCTTTAAAGCTGAAAAATGATAAATTGATTAAAAAAAGAAAAAGGATAAGATATTTTTTCATGATAAAATGTTATATTTTATAGATATATTTATTTCTTAAAATAAATTATTTAGTGTACCTGAAAATGGGTAAGAAATTGGGAGGTTCCTTTGAATCGGTCTTGCTTATCTGGATGAATTGAAAAAGGAGCTTTATAAAAAAAGTAATTCACCCTAAAATAAAGAATAATTGAGTTAGATACATATATTTGGAACATAAAAAAATAATTGTAGATTATTACATAAGAATAATTAGTAATTACATCGGGGTAAAGAGGGAGAAAGTGTATCCTGATGGTAAATGGAGGTTTTGGATGAAACCCTTAGCACTTCGTAAATAGTCGAACCGTATGACCCATAAAATTAATGACCATAAAATTAATCATTGAATATAATAAAGATAAATAGATTCATGATATTATAAATAAAATTTCAGTATACATCCACCCCACCTAATAAATAGTGGTGAATAAGGAATATCTCACAAAATAAAAGAGAGATGAGAAATAACCCTTACCTTATGTCTGAAAATTTTATACACTGACACTAAATATCCTGAATAATGAAATTATATTCATTAATAATTTAATTTATAGCCTCATAAAAATGTATTTCATTTATGTTATTTTTATTAAGTTAATTCATAGCCCTTTTTATGAGTTTTAAGGATTAACTTCATCATTAAGTATTATTTGTTTCCTTGGATTTAATGATTGGTTCACCTATATACATGAATGAGAGAACATGTAAAATGAGAATAGTTATACTGAATTGAAATTATATTTTATTAATGAAATTAAAATATATTTAATGGTTTTATATATCATTTTTTCCATTTATTAGGATTATTAATTAGATTAAGCATTAATGATAACCATTTAGATTATTTTTTCGTTTTTTCTATCATCACAACCTAGTTTTGTATTATGAATTATTATTATGTATATATAATAGTTTTATAACATTAAAAAGGTTTTATTACAAATATTAATGTTTTTTAACACTAAAAATGTTTCTATAACCATCCATGTATGCAGAATTAAAAAAATAAAACTTGTCATCCACGAAGGTGGAAAATCAGGACCTCACAAATGATGTTTTCATTTTTAGAATAAAAAGGGGAAGAGAAGATAATTGATGATTTGATATACCATTAAAATAATAAAATTAAAGTATATAAAAAATTATGAAGTTATCATTCTACTTTGGTATAGTTAGGTGAGGAGAGGATAATAAAAGAAAAGAAACTGAAAATAAATTAAAAGAAAACAAAAGAGGATTTTACCTATTGAAATTATTCGCCTTGAGAACCTCCTTAAGAAAATTGGGAATGATCTATTGGTGAGAAAATAATTACTAGAATGTGGGGAAGAGGTTTTGAGAGGTATTGGTCTGAAATTGGACAAGATTCATGGATTTAGAGGTATGAGGAGAAGGGGTTGTATTTATAGGGGAGGAGGGGGGTAATTTTTGATTATTTTAATCATTAGTTTCTTATTTTGGCTCAAGAATATCAATAGTATTTATTACACTGACTAAATAATATAAATAGTGAATGTAAGTTCTAACTAATGTTTCCTACATCATCCATACATCATCCACAACTCAATAATTCTTGTATTCAGCTAATAATGCAAATTACCGTATTTTACTATTCACCCAAAATTCAATAATTTTAGAAAAATCCACAAAAATCACCCTAAAAATTTATTGACATTTAGAATTTAAAAAATAGACTCCATTTTATGAAAATAATGACCTAAATAAGTGAAATTTAATTTTAAAATAAAACCTTCATTTACTCAAAAATACAGATTTTAAAATTATAATCGAATTTATGACATTTTAAAAAATTTATAGGGTCTTATAAAATTATATTATAAAAATAAGACAACAAAAAAATTAATTTATGAATATATTTCATGAAAATAAATTTTATTCTAAATAGTTTTTTTAATTATAAAATCATGAATAAACATTTATGTTTCACAAAAATATTAATACTAAATTTATCATTTTTAAAACTTTTATTTACTCATTCCATGATATATTATATTTTAATTCATAAGATACCTAAATATTACTTATAATTTCATATAAGTGGTTACTATTAAAATCATAAATATATAATTAATTTTAAAAATGACAGTTTTATAAAAATCAACATATTTCACAATCCATTGAAAAATAAATATTTTTAGAAAAAAACTAAAATTTTACCTTAAGATAATTTTGAAATTAATATATTATAAATGAAATTTATTTTGTTAAATATAATTTACAAAAGTCTCAAAATATTGTTTTATAACAAGTTTTTCATTAAATGGTGATAAAACTATCTTTATAAAAAATAGTCTTTTATGTATAAAATAGGATATATTTTTATATTAGTACTATAAAACATATTAGTTTAATTTAAAAACATTTTATTGAGTATGTAACTTATAAATTTCATTAATATCTTTAACTGATGGTTATTTAGTTAATTATTTAATATAAAATTCCATTGTGGTCATAAAAATAGTTTTTTTTTAAAACACATATTTTCTGTTTAATTGTTTTTTATTTTATATTATAATTAATTAGTAACCAAATAATTTCTATTATAAACATGTGTGAACTATATTTTAATAGTTAACATATTCTCATTAATTCCCACCATTCCAAAAACTAGCTGATAACTATCACAATAATAATATTTAATCATTTGTTTAAGCTCAATGTTCTATGTAATGAACACTATCAAAGAAGATAAATTTAAAAAGTGACATAACATAAAATTTTGGGGTTTTAAATTCTCCCTTAAGTCAATAAAATATTTCCTGAAAAATTAAAATTCCACTTCAAAATAATAAAATTTGATACCTAAAGATTTATTTTGGGTAATCCCACATTGTGAAAATTGATTATAAAAATTCATCTTAAAAAGAAGTTAAGAGAAATGTGAATGTCACTGAAAAACTAGGATTCTAAAATAGGAGAAAATTCGTGAATATATGGTCATAGAAGAGTAATAAAACAATCAAGTTCTGATGGATAATGATAGAAAACATGGTTATTATAAACTCTACCCTCACAAAACCATAAATTTATGATTGGTTAATAGACAAAAAAATTCTCAAAAAGAAAAGTGACCAGATGATGTTTTTGATCCAAAATCATTTTCCTATAGTTGAGGGTTTCTATTACTATCCCCAAAATAACATGAGAAAATAAACTTTCTTTATTCCATTCATTGTCACATTATCATCCTTTTATTGTTCTTTAATCTATCTCCACTAAATTTCTTAAACCAAAATACGAATATTCACAATGGATTTTATGCATTAATAATTTTGATCAAATGCTTTATATGTCATTTCATCAACCATTAAATGTTTACTAAAACCATAAAGGTTATAAAATATTATATAATATGGTAAATCATACTTTAATATTAATAAATGATATCTTTAATCCATTCCATAAGTAGTTATCCTTATGACCCATCCAAAATATATCTGTCCAAATTCAAAGAACAAAGCTTTTTAAGAAAGGTTACTTAACATCAAATTTTCCCCCAAAAATCATAATTTGTATCTTATTATCACAGAAAAAATGATTAAATACCTTCATCACCATTATTCCATAATTAAAACACACATGATTCAAAAAATAAAACCACTAGTTTTCTTTAATTCTAAATATCTAATAATTCGAGAATAACATAAACCATCAGATCATTAACAAAATAGTTGGTCACCAATACTATCCCATAAAAATATAATATTTATTATCACAAAATAGATAAAATATTTATGGTCATATTTACCAAGTCAGGTGTTTTCAATAAGATCAACTTTTTATCGTAATCACTTCTCTTGATCATATACTTCTAATTACTTAAAGAAGAAGTACTACAGTACAATACTTATATATCTCATGATTCGTATAACCAGAATAACATAACATAATTCTTGAATCCAAAAAATACAAATGCATTAATTATTCCACTTCGACTGTAGTAACATCTTATTCCTGGCCTTTATCCCTTTGATTATTCTAAGTTATATTACCTTGAAACATGGTACATTCATTTTCATAGTTCCCCATATCCTTGTAGTTGAATCATTGAACATTTATAGATTTTTTCCAATCCCTTAAATTCATGATTATGATGACCTTTCCCTCCACACTTGTAACAAACTCCCATTCCCTTTAGGAATGTACCAGGGTGTTTCTTCCCATAATTATTACATGTGAAAAAAACCTTCTTTCATTTATTCTCCTTATCATCGTTTTTATCTTCCTTCTGATTCTTCTTTTGTTTACATTTAGAACCATAAGGCTTGGAGAATTCATTCTATTCCTTTATGGCACAAGATCCTTTATCATCATATACTATTAATGTTTGGCATACTATTTCCCTTTGAAGAATTGGTTTAAGACCATTAAATAAATGGAAAATATTACTTTTTCTATTATTTATATAATCTAAATAATTCTTTGATATAATTTTAATGATGGATTAAAACTTGGAAAAATTTTCATCCTCTTTCTATGTTAGAATCAAGAATTTCATCCCATTTCATATCATTATTCTCTAGGGAATTGTTTTCCAAGAAATGTTCCTTAAAATCCTTCCATTCCATTTTTTCAATTTCATCTTCATCCTTAGGTTTTTAAATCAATGACCACTATTTATGTACATCTTCATAGATATGATAAACTTCAATGATGACCTTCTCCCTTTCATTACTTCCCAAAGTGAGAAATATATTATTTATTGAAATTATACATTTCTCTACTACAAATGGGACTTTAGTCTCATTGAATAATTCAGGGTTTTACCTCATGAAGCTGTATAAAATTGTTACAACACATTTTGGATCACGATGCTCCATAACTGTAAGGTTATTTCTCATAACCTGAGTCAACAGTATCAGTATTGTTATAATTTTTTCATATCTAGCAACAACTCCAGCTTCAGCATCATTAGCTCTCATAAGAGGCTAATCCCTACATTGAATACATGTGTTGATATAGTTTCCATTCATTCCACTAGGTTCCATTTCTAAATTAACGAATACACTAGAGTAAATAATAACATTATGATACATAATTTATAATTGAAAAAATATTGAATCACCTAATCCTAAATTAAAAATTTAAGTATAACTAATCTCTAAATTTTAATCTTGGTTTATTTGGGAATATTTTAAATTCCTTCTATAGGGTTTCATTATCAATTATTTTGTTTCCTTAATCTAGTTTCGAAATTTTCTACTAAACATTCTATAATACTAACTATAAAGACCCCGACCCCAATATCATAGAGTTGGTGACTTATTTTATTACACTGATTTCATTAATAAGAGATCACATCCCAACGAAATGAATAGTTTAGTATCTTTAGAAAAATAGATAAAAATATAAGTATTACATTAAATATTTAAATGAAATGACACATAACAAATCTATTAAAAATACTAATAAAATCATAGACTATCCCTTCTGGTTCTTAATAATAAACATTTTTACATCCTAGGAAAAAAATAAAACATAAGAAATGGGGGAGCTCAGATACTCAGTAAGGATAAAAAATACAATGTAAGATATCATAAATAAACATAATCAATAAGTTAAGGTGAATAACTAAAATACATCACATTAAAACATAATCTTGAGTACAATTTTTTAGGAATAAAATATGATCAAATAATTCCTTATAAATAATCACATGAGAAAGAAACCTAAAATTGGATATTATATTAGTCTAATAATCACATGGATTATCAATTACTAATATCATAACAAGGGAATTTATAATTATATAAATCATAAACAAACTATCAAGGATTCGGCTAAGAAACCATTCATAAATGGATAATAAACCAGTCTAGTCTTTCTAATGATACCTAGCGATCCATCGAGGGGATATAGCGGGCCCTAATCACCACTTACAAAGTCCAATTTATTCCACATATAAAAGGGATGGAACATAATCAAAATATACATCATATTGAAGCTATAATTTTAAATGTTAATAAATTTATTCAAAAAATAAACATAATCATAAAATGTAATGGTTTGTGTGCTCCTGGTCCATTACGTTGTCAGTTTTTTGGTGTTGTGGGTGTTTGGGGGGAAGTTCTAGGATTTTTTGGTGGAAGCCAGAGGTGTAGTAGAATTGATGTAGTGATTACACATTTTGTAAGTGGATTACATGACATGAAATTTAGTTTCACAGCTTTTCAAAAGTTGGTTAATGTCATATACGTTTTTGGGGTTAATTAAATAATAAAATGAAGAGGTGATGCATTTTTCATTCTAAACCAAACCCTGAGGATTTCATGATGTGAATGGGGATTACACATCATGTAAAATACCAATCCAATGCAGTTTTAAAAGTATTTTTTGGATTAATTCTCATTCATTCAGTCATGTCTCATTCTTCCTCGCATTTTGGGAGAACCCAAGGTGCCCCGAGTTGTTCTTAAAGACACTTTCCTCCCTCTTTGATCCATTTATCCTAGTGGGTTTTTGTTGGAGATCAATCTTCGATATATGGTGAGTTCTCCTCAAGTATCATCCATTATTCTCTAGAGGATCCAATGCAGTGTTGTTTCATTAGTTTGGGGGGAGTTTGGGTTCTATTTTGACCACCTTTTGATGGGGTGTAGGTTGATCCATAGGTTTCTTGTGCTAAAATGGGTTCTAGGGGGTTTCTTCTTCTTCCCCATTTGATGCACATCGAGTTAAACATCATCCTTGAGGTCGGAATTCCTACATTTATCTTTATATTTTATCGTGGGGGGGGGGGGTTAATTTTGGTAACTATGGATTATGGTTGTGCTAGCTTAAACAAAGATAAATAATTTTCTAATTAAAATTGATAGGGGTTATTAGGTTCGATCCACATGATTTTATACATTTATTGTTATCATGATATTTTGATTGTATGGGTTTCATGACTTGCTAAAAACTATAGTCCTTGGGGGATTTGTTTGAACTGTATATATTTGTTATGTTTTCTTCTTTGGTTGTGATTTATGTGATATGACCCTAAATGGAAATTGGTTCATTAATTATACTTGGATAATAAAATTTGTTTCCCTAGGATTATGATATATGTGATAACATGCCCAAAAAAGTGGAATGTGATAAAATACTATTTGTAAATATGAAAAAAATGATCTTGATACGATGTGATGTTTTTCCATTCTTTTGTGGTGTGGGGAGATAATTTTTTGTGTGGTCATTATTATTGGACAACGATGTGTGGTTGGGGCATGTGGGATGATAGTTGGTTTGGCTGTGCTTTTGGGGTGATGAGGTTATGATATGTTATGCCATTTGTAGAATGTGGTTTCTTTGAATAAGATGCTAATATAGTGACAGAATAAATAATTTTTTTAATAATGTTTCAAATGACGTGGGTTGGTTTGCTTATTAGGATGATAATTGTTAAAAAACAATCTAATTATGGGTTGTCTGATTAATGGAGGTTGAAGCTAAATAATAAAATGAATGGGTATTAAACATGGAAGAAATGTGAAGACTTATTAGATTTTTAGGGATATTCACTTTCTGAAATGACTATTGAAGATACTAATAAATGTATTTAGAGGTATTAGTAAAGGTGACAATGTTGAAATTTGGTTGTTTGTATAAAGGCCCATAGGTTGGGCTTGTGTGTTTGGTATCATAGATATATATATACTTGTATTTTTATTTTTATTTTTATACACACCCCACCCATGTTGAGAACTATGTGCAGAACACCCACGTCGTCATGTTGGGGGTGTCGTTCCTAACATCCTAGTGGGAGGATGGATAGCTGGCCACTCTCTCTTCCCTACTCCCCCTTCAAGGCGATGTAGGTATTGCACTTGCTGTGATGGCCTGAGGTCTGTTAGTGCATTAGATGGTGGTTGTGATGTGATGTCCTAGGTTTCTTCGGGACGAGTTGTGACGTGATGTCCCATGTGTCTTCTAGATGAGTTGTGATGTGATTTACAAGGTGTCTTCGAGATGAGATGTAATGTGTTGTGAGGCCCAGGTGTGTGAAGGTGGGTTGTGTGGTGAATCCCAGGTGCGTGCTAGCGGGATGTGTTGTGAGTCCTAGTTGTGTGTGGGAGAGATGGGTTGTGAGGCATTGGTGTGTGTGGCCTAGATTTATTGTGAGGCTCAGGTGTGTGCAGGCCATATGTAATGTGGTATTCAGAAGATGTGGGAGTACCAAGACATCTTCCATTGGGGAGAGAGCATAAAATTAGTGGGAAAGTGATGTGGGGTACCCTATCATCAATTTTATTTACATTATATTATATAACTTGGATTACATTATTCGGTGAGAGTGCCTTGGTGAGGTTGGGATGGTTATTATACCTGTTTAGGTGTGGTTTGGTTTAGTTGTATTCTCATAGGAGCATTAGTATGCTTCTTTCACATGTTCATGAGAGACTTTCGTTTTTCTTATGAGTATATTTTTTTCTCTCCCTATGTATATAAAATAGTTTTTAGGTTTCTAGGAGGACATCACAGAATGTGATAGAACTTACTAGCTCAGATCCTTGACAGTTGATGTGTCACTGCTTTGGATTTACTTTTGGGTATTTACATTAGAGACTTTATTATATCAGTTTCAGTTTTATTTTATACATTCATGTGGGATGAATTTGGTTTCCATTTTATACTATGTCTTGGGGGTTTCTGGATGATTCATTCAATCTCCTAATAATGTTTTTTATAAAGGGTAATGCTTCCCATATTGTGAGATCTATACACCCTTGGTGCTAGTTGACAACCTGAGGCCTACTGGAGGCAGGAATTGGGGGTCATTATCTGCATTTATTCATTTCCTGGCCTGGAGGGGTATCCTTGGAGTGAGGGGGTCTTGACAGAGTGGTATCCAAGCTAATGGATTAAATATATGATGTAATTTTGAGTTATACACAGTGAGGATTTCATGGGGTGGTTTGGAAATAGTTCCACTTGACCTTGGTTCATGACATAGGCCAAGGAGACCGTCTAGGAAATGAGATTTTATGACCCCTTTGATCCAGTGCATAGATTCTGAGCTTATTGAATGACCAAGTGAGATGTACCTTCTTGTAAGGTAGAGACCTAGGAAAGGTACATGAAACATAATGACTTTTGTTATTTTTTGAGTTGGGTTGTTTTGGGAAGGTTAAAATGGGTAAAATGACTAAAATGAATAAAAATAAATCTTAATAAAATACCATACTACTTATGATTAAGAAATCCTACTTTTCCTTTCAGTTATGGATCCTGTTAATCATGAACGTGTTGATCAGGTAGGTGAGGTTCAGCAGGATGATCTGGTTGATCACCGTAGGGTTGATCCAGTTGAAGAGGATGATTAGTGGAAGACGACGTTGTGTTCTTTTTAACACAAAAATTTGGGTATGTATTTGGGTAGTGTTTCAGACATGGAGATAGAGATCTAGCTACAGGACCTCGAGATCATTTTCAGTTTCATCCGGTCCTCGACAGAGTAATAGGTCCCTTTGGAAGAAATTTAGATGTGGGGAGCTATGCATTAGTGATGGATGTTGTATCTAAGAGATCATAAGGGGGAATATGTTTTGTGGGTCGACTTTTAGAAAGTTTTTTGAGCATAGATCCATTAATTAATAGCGAAGGTTGTGAGGAGGAAAGAGATACTCTCCCTTCAGTAGGGGAGTATGTATGTGATGGAGCTTGGGATGATGTTCAAGGACCATCTCCATTTATTCCAATATATTTTTAAAGATGAGGATTCTCATGTGAGACATCTTGAATAGGATCTTCGTCCTACTATCTCATATGTAGTTACTCCTTTTACATTGCTGACGTATCTGGAGGTTCATAAGATGGATGAAGTGATCGAGCTAATGCCCTCATGAGGAGGTTTTATATGGTAGGATAACCAATAGGGTTCCTTAAGGATAAGAGTTTCTAGTGGAAGGTATCAAGCACTAGGACTTTTGTGTTTTTGACCAGTAGGGAGTCGACCCCAGCAGCTTAATTTCCAGCCTTCTGGTACTAGTGGTTTTTGTGCTTTTCCTAGGAGCATTGTTCCAGAGTGATTTGGTTGTGTGGTTTGTGGAAATCACCAGAGATAGTTATCAGTACTTCTTCAAGCTTAGTTTAGCCAAGACAGACATGATCAGTTCCATCCTCAACAAAAGTTTCTAGTGAGACCATATTAGCAGTAGTGGCAACAAGATTTTGATCCACCGAGTGGAGATTTAGGAGGTAGAGGTTGACCTTAGTTTGTTCCTCATGTTTAGGGATCAAAACCCAAGAATATCTGTGGAGGTGTTCAACAATTGAGAGAAAGAGGACCTGGGCATGGATAGTTTCATGCAATAGTTCTAGAGAGGCCATAGATCATCCAAGGAATGGTCAGTTTGTTTAGTACCCCCATTTATTCCATGTTTGATTCAGGATCTTGACACTCCTTTTTCTGAACCCACTATATTCCATGCTTTTAGACTAGACGTAGAGAGGCTTCCCATATCCTTGGTGTTGTCTACACTAGTAAGAGGTCTAACCAACGTTTTTGATGTGTTCCGGGGGTGTAGATTGATTATGGGACCACATCAGTCATGTGGGGATCATTTCTTGATATAGATACATCCATACGATTTCATCCTTAGCATCAACTAGTTTTATTCTATATGTATTGTTATCAGCCACTTCTAGAGGAGAGTGTTTTTTTTGGACGTGGATGACCAATGTGTGGTTTTTATTGGTGAGCGGGGCTATCTGGTGGGAATTCATAATGTGGATCCCCATAATTCCTTATTGGATGGTTTTTGATAGTGGATGCTAAGATAGTATAGCATCACATGGTCATTGGGGATTTCCTGGATGTTTTTTCCAAGGAGGTTGTGACACTACCCCCTCGATGTGATGTTGAGTTCGAGATAGACTTACAGACCGATTATTCTACGATTAATTTGAATCTTTATCAGATGACACCTTCTATGTTGTAGGAGTTGAGTATTCATATTGATGATATGATACATAATGGTTTTATCCAGCCCAATGTGTCTCTATGGGGTGCTCTAATTTTGTTCACCAAGAAGGAAAACTCTGGTATAAGGTAAAGAATATTCTATTGAAGGTTGAATAAGGTGACCATAAAAAAGCTTTACCCTCTTCGGAGGATAGATGTTCTTTTCAACCATATGAGAGGGGTATGTTGGTTTTCTATGATCGACATGTGGACTGGATATCACCAGTTGAGGGTGAAGGGGGGTGAAATCCTGAAGAGTGTGTTCAGATGTAGGTATGGGAACTTTGAGTTTTTAGTCATTCCATTCGGTGTTACCAACACACCTTCCATGTTCATGGGGTTTATTAACTAAGTGTTTTGTGAGTTCCTAGATCATTTCATCGTCACATTCATCGATGATATCTTAATCTAATCTAAGTCATTGGAGGATCATTCTATGCATATCAGAATAGTCTTTCATGTTCTTTGACAACACAATATATATGGAATGTTGTCAAAGTGTATGTTCTGTACAAGATAGGTGCATTTACTCATGCATGTGGTATCTTATAAGGGTGTGGTAGTAGACCCATAATTGTTTTAAGATGTTGTTACTTGGGTAGAACACTAGAACATGGTAGAGGTTCATAGTTTCCCAAGTCTCATAGGCTATTATCTGAGTTTTTACCTGATTTATGTTGAGTTGTAGCCATATTGATAACTTTGACTACAATGGAAAAAGATATTTTATGGTGTGATTAGTTCTAGGCAGTGTCTGATAACCTGGAGGGGATGTTGGTTAGTGCTGCAAGGATCTGGTTTCCTAAGGAAGGGGTGATATTTGAGGTGTTTTGTGATGCTTACCTTCTAGGATTGGGATGTGTGCTGATGTAGCAGCTGGAATTGATATCTTATGGGTGTATGTAGTTATTTTCCCATGAGCAAATCTATGCCACCCATGATCTGTAGCTAGTAGCAGCTGTGTTTGCATTGAAGTTGTGGTAGCATTACCTCATTGGGAAGTGCTTTGTGGTCTTTAGAGATCACAAGAGTTTGTGGTATGTCTTTTCCCAGAATGTCCTAACTCTTTGAAAATAAAGGTAAATGGGGGTTTTAGGACTATTTTTTTATATCTTCTACACCACAATAAAAAGGAATGATGTAGCAAATGCATTAAGTAGGAAACAATGGAAGAGTTCTTTCTGAGAATTTGGGGATTCCTAGATAGTAATGGAGGGGTTGGAATCCTTGAACTTTGACGAAAGGGTGTATGGTGGTCGAGGTTGTTTGTTTCAATTGAAAGTGAAGTCTTCCCTAATGCAGTAGGTGGATGAGTATCAGTGGGGAGACTCATAGGAAAAACTGATGCATGAATGTGTTGGCCATGGGGATGCTCCAAAGGATGTTTGGAGGATGGTCAGAACTGGGCATTGTTTCATGGGAGTTTTTTTTTGTTCTGGTAGTATTTTGATATGGATTCCTTCCCGAGTTTCATAAATCACCTCTAGTGGTACAACCAGGAGTTTCCAAGATGTATTGTTCCTTGAGGATGTAGTTTTAGTGGCCCAAGATGAAATAATAATGGTAGAGTTTGTGGTGAAGTGATTAGTTTTCCCAACAGGTAAAGGTTTAACATCAAGTTCCTGGTGATTTTTTGTATCCCTTGGATGTTCCAAGTGGAAATGGGATAACATATCAATGGATTTCCTCATAGGATTTCTTAGAGATCATGGAGGTTTTGATTCTATTTCAGTGTTTGGGGATCGATAAATGAAATTAGCTAACTTCTTAGCAATTAAAGAGTTAGGTGTTCTGGATTCCTTGGATAAGTGATATGTGGATGAGGTAGTGTTATTTCATGGAGTTCCAAGGTCCATTGTATTAGTATACGACACATGTATTACCTCACGAGTCTTGAGGGGATTGAATCATACTTTTGGCACTTAGTTCTGACATTTTACTACTTTTCACCCTCATAAAGATGGGAAGATGAAAGAGACTATCCATACATTGGAGGATATGTTGTGGGTGTACCTCTTGGACTTTAGTAGATCTTTGGTATGAAACTTACCTTTATAATATTTTTCATATAATAACAGATATCACTATTCTATTGGCATGACTCCGTTTGAGGCATTGTATGTAATATCATGTCGTTCACTGCTGTGTTGGACAAATATTGGGGGATAGATTTTCTTAGTCCCAATGTGGTAAAGAGGGTGATATAAAAGGTTTAACTTTTCCGTGGAAGGATAAAACAGCACATGACTGAAAAAAGCCATATGTTGATCATAGGAAGAGGCCCTTGGGGTTCGAGGTTGGGGACCACATGTTCTCGAAGGTTTCCCCTTGATATGGGAAGTAGAGGTTTGGAAGAGGGAGTAAGATTTTTCCTTGGGTTTTTGGTCCCTTTAAGGTGTTGGGATGAGTTGGCGAGGGGGTTTATCTATTGGTGTTACCACCACAATTGGAAAGGATCCATGAAATCTTCAATATCTCTCAGCTTCGTTGATAAATTCATGTTGACTACCATGTAATTTATTGGGGAGATTTTGATATTGAGGATGACGTGATGTTTGTAAAGTGGCCAGTAGATATCTAGGATCATCAAGAGAAGGAACTCCATGGATGGGTCATTCCTTCGATTCATGGGTTTTGGAGGCATGATGGGATGGAGGAGAGTACTTGGGAGTAGGAGATGCAGATGCATGCCCAGTACCCCAAGTTTTTTTATGTTTTTATTTTCTCTATTTTTCCTTGTAATGTAACGTTCGAACCTTGTTTTATGAGATCAAAATTTTTCCTTGGTTTATGATGTGTGATAAAGTCTATACATATGAAAAGGGGAGGACCATATTCATATTTAAGATATATTAATTGAGATGCGATTAAAACCCTGCAGGTGAGTAAGTTCTTCCTAGAGTGGAAAATATCCTAACATGGGGGATGAAATTACCTGATTTTTGTGTTTGGGACAATTTAGTTAGTTTGTTATAGAGGTTTTTGTTGGGATGGTTGGAGGTTGAGATAGTTGTTATGTGGTTGTGTGGAAGTGTGGTTGTGTGAGAAGATATGTTTTATAGTTTGGTTTCATGGTGATGAGGTTGTGTGAGATGTTTTCATTCATTTGGTTGGGCATGTTTGGTTGGAGGTAACATTTGAGGTATAATGAGATCCTTGTGAGGTATCTTGAGGGGTGGTTATTCAGACCCCTTTCCTTCTGGGGTTTTCATGGATTCTCAAGGGAAATAATCATTTGAGATGTATTTTATTTAAAATTCCATTACCTCCTAGTATGTTACATTTTCAGTTTTGGGTGATGGAGGTGTTTGGGGAAGGTTCTAGGAGTTTTTAGTATAAGACATATGTGCATCATTACAACTGCTAGAATTACACATCGTGTAAGTGGATTACACAATGTGAAAGTTTGTTTCATGGATATTACAAGGATGGTTCATGACGTGTAGGTTTTTGGGGATTCTTAAATAATAAAATGATGAGGCGACATGTTTTTTGGTGGAAACTTAACCCCAAGGATTACATGACATGAAAGTATATTACATGTCATTTAAAACCCATTTCCAGTGTAGGTTTAAAATTATTTTTCAGTTAAATTTTAATTCATTCTGCCTTGACTCCTTCTACCCCTCATTCTAGGTGAACTCTAGGTTCTTGAAGGTGTTCTTTGAACCCCTTTCCACCCTCTTGGTTCCATTTATCCCGATGGTTGTTAATTAGTGATCTATCTTTGATCCGAGGTGAGTTATCCTTTTGTTCATAATCTATTTTCTTCCATTCTTATCTCAGGGATATTCTATGGTGGTGTTTCATTGGTTTGTGGTTCATTTGGGTTGTGTTTTTACCACCCTTAGTGTGGTTTAGGTTTATCCACAGGTTTCTTGTACAATGGTGGGTTTCAGGCAGTTTCTTCTTTATGATGCAGTGCACATGGAGTTAAAAAGCTTCCTTGAGGTACGAATTACCTGATTTCTTATTATTTGTGCATCATGTGGTTGGGTTTAATTTTTTTATCTGTGGATTATGGTTGCACATACATAATCTAAGATAAATAAATTCCTAATTTAAATTTAATGGGGTAAAGGGATTTTATCCTCATGTTTTTACATTTTTGTTGTTATCATGATATTGTGATTGTATGGGCTTGATGCCCCATTGAAAATTGTGGCCATTGGGGGCTTTGTTTGCACTGGATACAATTGCTGTGTTTTTTTCTTTGGTTGTGATTATTGTGATATTACCCTAAATGGAAATTGGTTAATTTCTTATACATGGATAATGAAAATTTTCACCTTTGGATTATGATTTGTGTGATAATACCTGTTAAATAATGTGGAATGTGTTAAAAGGCCATTTGTAAATATATAAAAATGACCATGATGTGATGTGATGTGTGGTTGTGATTTTTGGGTGTGGGGTGATATATGGTTGTGTGGACGAGCTTGTGGGATGATTATGTGTGGTTGGGGCATGAGGGGTAGATAGTTTTTTGGCCATGCTTTTTGGGTGGAGTGGTGATGATATGTTGAGCTGTTTATGGAATGTGGTTTATTTGTGCTAGATTCATGTGTAGTGATGGAATAAATATTTTTTGAAATGACATGGTTTGGTTTGGTTATTTGGATAATAATTGTTAATAAATAATATAAAAATGGGTTCTGTGATTTATGGTGGTTTATGCTAAATAATGAAATAAATGGGTGTTAAACATGGAGGAAATGTGAATCCTCACTAGATTTTAGGGCTCTTCACCTTCTGAAACGACTCTCAAAGATATTAATAAATGCATTTAGAGGTAGAAAAAAGGTGATAATGATGTGAGTTGGTTGTTTGTTTGAGGACCCATAGGTTGGTCTTCAGTGTTTGGTATCATATATATACATATACTTGTATTAACTTTGTTATTTCTATAAAAAACCCATCCATGTTGATCACGATGTGCTAAACAATCACATCATCACACCTGGGGTGTCTTTCCCGAAATCTCAGTGGAAAGATGGATAGCTGGACACCATTCTTTCCCGCTCCCTTTTCCAGGTGAGGTAGGTATTTCACAGGCTATGATGGATGGAGGTCTATTAGAGCATTAGATTGTGGTTATAATGTGATGTACCAAGTTTCATCTGGATGAGTTGTGAAGTGATGTTCCAGGTGTCTTCGGGATAAGTTTTGATGTGATGTCGTACGAGTATTAAGGATGAGATGTGATGTGTTTTGAGACACATTTATGCGTATATGGGATGTGTTGTGATGCCCATGTGTGTGTCGTCAGGATGTGTTGTGAGGCCTAGGTTTGTGCAGGTGGGATGTGTTGTGAGTCCCAGGTGTGTGCGGGCAGGATGTGACGTGCTATTCGAAAGAGGTGGAAGTGCTAGTACATCTACCATTGGGGAAAGGGAATATAATCAGTTGGAAAGTGGTGAAGGGTACATTATCATCGATGTGTTTTGCTTTATATTATATCACATGGTATGCATTATTTGGTGTGCATGACTTAGTGAGGTTAGGATGGTTAGTATACCTGTTTAGGTACTGTTTGGTTCTGCTATTTTCTCAAAAAATAATTAGTATGATTATTTAAAATGTGCATGAGATACCTTGCATTCCATACTGAGTATATTTGTATTCTCTCCCTACATATATGAAACTTGTTTCAAGTTTCCAAGAGGATTTCAGAGATTGTGATAGACCCTACTAGCTTGGATTTTTAACAGTTGATGTGTCTCTTATTTAGATTTATTTTGGTTTTTTACTTTGGAGACAATATTTTATCTATATCAATTTTATTTTATGCATTCTTATGGGATGGTATTAGTTTCCCTTTTATATTATGTCTTGTGGTTGTTTGTGGATGATTCATTATATCTCCCGATCTTGTTTCTTATAAAGGGAAATGCATCCCATATTGTGAGATCTGAATGCCCTTGGTGCTAGTCTCCAACCCAAGGCCTACTGGATGCAGGACTCAAGGGTCATTATCTCCCTTTAGTCGTTGCTATCCTAAGAGGGGTATCATTAGAGTGAAGGGGTTGTGACATAAACCATCTGGAGTAATATGGATAATGATCTCAGGATAGTATATAAGAGTCAAAATAATCATAAATCCTTTAATAAAATATGGTATATGGAATAATAAGAGGTAAAATTCAATAAAAAATAATATTATATATAGGGTGTTAAAATATATGAAAATACTCTAATAAAATCATTGAGGAATTCTCGAGAGAAATACCCTTTTTTACTTTTAGAATGAAGAGTTATTTTGGAAAATCACTTTGTATTTTTCATGAAATTAGATTATAAACATGTATATTCCATAAAATAAAAGTTAATGACAATGAAAATATGTTTTATGCATAAATTATATCCAAGTTATGTGGAAACATATAAAAATAGTTTTCAATAATTTTTTTAAAATAGCCACTTTTGTACGGTTTGATGGAAAAGAAGATAAATGATTAATTGTTTAAATAAAACAAGAAAATAAATAAGATAGTTTTTAATGATAAAAATTGTGATTTTAGAAAAATATTGGAGTCTTAAAATATATTATCAATGTGTACTTGAAGATGGGTAATAAATTGGGAAGTTCCCCTTACTCAGGATTCCTTATTAGGAGGAATTAAAAAGGAACTTTATAAAACATGTAAATACCAATAAAAAAGAATAATTGAGATGGATAAATATATTTGGAACATAAAAACATAATTTATTAGGATTACACATAATTAATCAAGAATTACATTTGGTTAAATAGGGAGAAATCACATCTCGAAAAAAATGGAGGTTCAGGAAGAAACCCTTACCACTTGGCAATTAGTAGAACTGTATGCCCCATAAAATAAATGATAATAAAATGAAACATTGATTACCATCAAGATAAATATATTCGTGATATTGTACATAAAAGTTCAGTATATATCCACCACACACAAGAAATATTGGAGAATATGGCATATCTTAAAGAAATAAAGGTGAGATGCGAAAACCCTTACCTTATCTCTGAAAGTGTTTTATACTTTAACTTAACATATTGGAGAATGATATTAGATTCATTAAAAATTTAATTAAGAACCTGTTAAAAATTTATTTGAGTTATAATTTTTTTTATTTTTATTTAAGACCTTTTTTATGAGTTATAAGATTCAATTACATCATCCGAGAGTGGTTGTTTCCTTGGGTTTCATGATTAGTTCACTTGTATACATGTACGAGAGATCATATAAAATGAGAATAGTTATACATAATTGAAGTTATATGTTGTTAATGAACTTCTAGGATATTTAATTTTCTTATATATCTTTTTTTTTCAGATATGATGATGATTAATTAGATAAATCATTAATGATAACCGTTTAGATTTTTTTTGCATTCCTTAGATCATCACAAACTAGTTTTTTCTTATGAATTAATATTATATATATAAAATTGTTCAAAAAAATTAAATAATTGTTATTACATATATTAATTTCTTTTTTATCTATAAAAATGGTTTTATGAATTACCTTAAATGAGTAATTGATAAAATAAAACTCTTCATCCATGAAGTCGGTAAATCGACACCTCACAGACGATGTTATCATTTTTACAATAAAAAGCGGAACATAATAGAATTTATGGTTGATATAACATTAATATAATAACATTAAATTATATAAAATATAATGGAGTTATCATGTAACTTTAATATAGTTAGGTTTGGAGAGGATTAGAAAATAAAAAAAACTAAAAAGAAATTAAAAGAAAATAAAGGATGATTTTACCTCTTTAACTTATTCTCCTTGAAAACCTCCTTAACGAATTTGGGAATGGTCTTTTGGTGAGAAAATAAATTAAAAGACGTGGTTGAGTGGTTTTGGATGGGTATTAGGTGGAAATTTTCCAAGATTAAAGGCATTAGAGGTGTGAGGGTGTGTGGGGTGGGGGGGGGGGGGTGAGGGGTGATATTTGTGTTGGAGGAGAGGGGTGTCTTTTGATTATTTTAATCATTAGTTTATTATTTTGGATCAATAATTTAAATACTATTCATTATTATATCAAAATAAAATGACTATTTCATGTTTTTTTCAGAAAAATGGTGCCTAAATCAACAATACATCATCAATGACTCAATAAATCATGTATTAGTTGATATCATAAATTAATGTATTTCACTATTCACAAAAGATTCATCCATTTTAGAAAAATCCCAAAAATTCACCCTAAATTTTTTTTGATATATATAAATAAAAAATGGACTCCATTTTATGAAAATAATTTTCTAAATATGTGAAATTTATTTTTTAAATAAAATCAACATTTACTTGAAAAATACTGATTTTAATATTATAATTGATTTTATGAAACTTTAAATAATTAATTTAAGTATCCTAAAATTATATTATAATAAAAATAAGAAAAATATTAATATGGGAATCAATTTCATGAAAATAAATTTTCTTTTAAATAATAATTTTTATTATAAAATTGAGAATAAACATCTATGTTTCACAAATATACTAGTACTCAACTTATCATTTTAAAACACTTATTTACTAATTCCATTAGATATTATATTTTAATTTATAGGGAACCTAAATATTATATTTAATTCACTTGTTATTGTAATATTGAAATCATAAATAGTCTATTATTATAACAAAAATTACATTTTTATAAAAATCAAGATTTTTCACTATCCACAGAAAAACAAATATTTTGAGAAAAATACCAAAACATTTCACCTTAATAAAATTTAGACATTAAAATTTTAAAAATGATGTTTATTTTATTAAATAGAATTTATAAAAGTGTCAATTGTTTTAAACAAGTATGCCATTAGAAGGTAGTAAGACTATCTTTAGAAAAATATAGTCTTTTATGCGTAAAATTGAATTTATTATTATATTAAGCCTATCAAACTTATTAGTTGAATATAAATAAATTTTAGTTAATATTTAACATATAAATATCATTAACATATCTAAATAATAGTGAAATATTCAATTAATTAATGTAAAATTCCTTCTTGGTCATAAAAATAGCTTTTTATAATAACACATATTTTATGTTCTATTGATTTTTATTTTTAATTTATAGTTAATTTGTAACCAATTAATATATTTTATAAAAATGTTTAAACTATATTTTCATAATTTACATAATCTCTTTAATTCCCTCCATTCAAATGGCTAGGTGATAACTTTCAAAATAATAATATTTAATCATTTCATTAAGCTCAGTGTTCTATCTAATGCACACTATCAAAGATGATAAACTTAAAAAGAGACATAGAATTAAATATCGAGGTGTTACAATAAATATTTTGGACTTTCTACTATCATTGGAATATAAAAAAGTGATGTGTCTTATTCATTTATGGAAATGTCTCGGATGAATAATAAAGGATTGATAGGGAATGATATTTCAAGGACAGGGACAATTTTTTTGATCATGGTGTTTGTATAATCTATTTCTATGTATATTATGTCCTTTTTAAAATTACCAAAACCCTTATATAACAAATCTTTTAAATTTTCAGGAATATTTTGTGGAGATCAGTAGAAAGTCGAAAGAATATGCAAATTGTCACATGGGATAAACTTTGTCTTCTGAAGGTTGATGGAGGTTTGTGTTTTAAATATATGGGTCTATTTAAAAATTCTCTTATATCTGAACAATTTGGGATAGTAATGACTTATCCTAATGCAGTTTAATCTTAGATTTTATATGATAAATATTTTCTTCACACTTATTTGTGTCATTCCACTCTTAGTGTTCTTTATTAATTTGTTTGGAGTAGAATTTAAGGAGTAAAGGTTATTATTATAGAAGATGCATGATAATGAATTTCATATGGATTGTCTAAAAATATATAGAATGAAATTTTTTTATTGGGTACTAAATATCATTTTTTCATTAAGATTCTACTTTTGGGGTTATAGGTTGTTCCAGTTTGAGATATTACCATAGATGATTTTTTTGGTCAGCCTCATTAAAATATTAATTTGTGTTTTAATAAAGGGGAAAAATTATATGTTTAAGACCCTTTCTTATAGAATATTATTGGGCTATTGAATTTTTTATAATCTTATGAATTACAGATTATAATTTTTAATTTTTGGCTATTGGCTAGCCATGTGGAGAGAGGATTATAGTTCTGATATGATTTGGTCATGTAATTTATTTCCAAAAATTAAATATTTTACTTGGAGATTTATGGTAAATTTTATTATGGTTATTGAAGTATTACAAAGAAGGGATATTGATATTCTTGAATTTTTCTGACTCTTTGTATTATATAGAGACCAACATGCATGACATCTTTTTCTGCTATTATGTGTTTCCCATTGGGTAGATGTTTGGTAAGTATCTTCTTATAAGGATGGATGTGGGAGATTATGAGGTTGATAGTTTTACCTAGTGTTTTAATTCTATTGATTCCACCTATGTTAATGATTTTAATTCAATTTTATTGTTCATTTGGTGGTAAAGGAATGATATCATTTTTAATAAAGCAATTCCTAGATGAAGAGCGGATTCAAGGATCTTGTAATGGGTTAGGTGTGTCAAATAGTTATGTGATTTTTGGTGATTTTATTTAGTATCTAGTGTATGAATTTTATTAACTATTTATTACATATAGTTAGGATAAGATTAATGTAGAGCAATAGTTTTTAATGATGCCCAGGTGGGTGTTGGTATTGTGGGTCAGGATGAAAATGGAATTGTTTTGGAATCACTCAATCAATACTTTTATACTATGTGGTGGACATAAATTAATGATTCCATTTAACTTGTTATCAGTTTTAATTTTGTGAGGGACCAAGGTTGAGATAATTTTGTTTTAGAGTTATAATATCACTCTATGACCCGTTTGTTCAATGCTCCTCCTACGGTCTCAAATTCATTTGATATTATATTGGATGAGATCTTGTGTATTTATTATGATGTTAATAGTTATTTTTCACTATTATTAATAGGGGAGGTATATTTTTGGTTTATAACATTAGACAATTCAAAATTTCATCCAATTTTATGTTATGGTTTGGGTGTGTTATTGTTGAGACTGAGTCCTTTGTACTTAATGATTTGATTTCCTAATAAAGAATGATTTGATTCAGTTTCAAAAAAAGGAAATACATTTATTATGTATAATTTCATAATCCACATTTGTTTAATTATATAAAAATTGTTTAATTTTAATTAAAAAAACATTTTTCCTATTACATCTTTGAATACCGACTCGAGCATTGACATGTTTATGTAATCATTATTTGAGAAAATAATTTTTTTTTATTTATAAAAAAATAGTCCATATTCCCCATCTTTAATATCAGGATTTTTTTTGAGTTTTTGATGTTTCAGAGAAGTCAAATACTCCTACTGTATTATCAAACCATTTTTCCAGATTTATTATAGAATATACATCAATTCACTAGCCCTTTTTCCTGATAAAATTTTCTTCATAACATTTCATAAGAAATTATAACTATTACAAAAATTTCCAACATATATTTTATAAAAAAAATTATCTTACAAAAAAATATTTGACCAACTATAAATTGTAATGACTATATCAAATGTAAATATTTCTGGAGTTCCATTTCCCAAATTGTAGGATAGATATGTTTCTATCATTATCATAGAGAGTCATATAAATATTTATCTATGTGTATGAAGGTCGCACCAATTCAATCATGTTGCACCGTATTATTTCATAATCCATCATCTTCAACATGTGGGGTTCTATGGTGTAGTGAAGTGTGATTTCACCTTTATCGACCACCAACTCATCAAAGCCCATATAGAGAGATGGTGGCGGGATACACATACTTTTCATCTACCAGAGGGAGAGATGAAGATCTACCTCAACGATATATCTCTTATGTTGGGTCCCTTAATGATGGTGTGGCTATGACATGACTAGTTGGTGGTGTTTGGTTTTATTTAATTCATATACTTCAAGGCATTGAGATCTCATAAAATGGTAGGTCTTTCATCGATAGTTAGATTCATAGGCCATGGATAGATAAGAACATCATCCACTTATCCAATGATGATGATGAAAACACTGTCTTGATATTTCCATGAACATATATTCTAAGAATTATTGGATTCTTTGTCATTATTGATCATAATACTACATATTTCCATATGATGTATTTACCATTACTTGATGATTCTTTACAGATAGGGAAATAAAGCTCATTGACTTCGGGACTTTCCAATACATACAGAGCACTATGGAATTCATGGAACATCTATAAGATGTATATTATAGGATGTTTCATTCTTATGCAGATGTGGTTATGGGAGTGTATAACTCGCTTTACTCCACCTGTGCATGCACTATCACCTTCCAAAATTTTATAGGGCATCTCTCATGGATGATGGAATGTGTTTCCTTCCTTATGTGAATATCAATTCTAAAAATTTTTATTATGAAAAAATTTATATAAATTTTATTTAGAGGTGTGTCAATGCCCCTAGACACCTAGAAACAACCAAATTTTTTTTCCACATTTATAGACTTATACTGGATAGTAATCAACCAATTGATGTATTTGATTATTAATTATATACTAAAATTATTATTTTTAATTGTTCATAGTTTAATTTTTAAATTTAAAATTAATTTTTTTATATTCCATATTTAATGGACACCATATGTTTGGATAGTCCTCGTAAGTATCCAATCTTAATATATAGTGATGCATAATGCTATCACATGGGTCATACCTCTTATTTATTTTCTCATTGTTGAGGGGAACCATGTCAATCATGTTATGAGTCAGTTTGGCTTCCGTTATCCCATTCATGAATGACCTAATTAGTTTCCTTAATTTTATTTCCTAAATATGATAGTGGAGTGAGACTTCAACTGGAGGTGATATCTATCTTATTATATGTAGACATGGGATGTACACCATGAGTCTTGATTACAAGGTGGAAGGCATGGTATGCGTTCATATAACAGATTAGTTGGATTATACTTCCTTATAATGTCTTACTTCTTTATTTTATTTTATATAACATGGAAGTAGCTATTATCGATAGTTAACAATTCTTCCTTCCACTTTTGATTTTTTTTTCTTAAATTTAGTTAATGATATATTTTGTTATAGGATTGTCATATAACACACCTAATTCAAATTTTTGATCCCAGATAGGGATGCTCATTTAAACCAACCTATTGTCACAAAGAAGTGAACAATACACTTATTCTCATGGATGAGTTTTATCATGGGATTTTCATCGATGTTCTATATGGTGCTGAGGGTGATGAACCAGATGTAGATGTTTTAGAGGGTGACAAGACTATTATTGATGCACTATATGAAAATGTGGAACATAAGGAACATGTCGAGACTGATCATTTAGATGGTTTACCACTTTCTATCATAGATTATTAAATCCATAGGCTATCCCTACAATGGTCCAAGAAACATATCCTTGTGATTATGCATCATTGCCCATAAGTTTTTTAGAAACTATTTTTTTATATTTTCAAAATAACCACTTTTAAGGGGTTGAGTGGGAACCCTCCTTCACATTTCCATAATTTTTTATATTAAGTAGTAGTTATTACCAGTGTATAGAGGGTGATTAAATAGACATTTTACCACGCTCAAGAGGTACCCCTTACATTGAAGACATCATCTTCCCATGTGGGAGTGTTCTCTAGCCTGTAGCTAATTTCCTTCTATTAAGGATAGGGTATGTGTGAGGAGACTTTGTATACACCTTTAGTATCACCATATGATTTAGAGGTCACTAAAATAGATTTTATATAGGTGGTTCATACACCAGAGGATACATATTTAACTACAAGTTGTATATGATTTGGTGGGGGCAATGTCTGTGTGGAATTGACAGACGCTAGCTAGGGGTGGTGGATATTTAGAAGTGGAATCCATTTCTGGTGACAAAAATGGTTGGGTTAGGTAGTAGTGGAAACAATGATATAAATAGTTCTATGATTACTAATATCCAGTTTCTTTTGGTATTCTGGTAGTGATGTTGGATTTTCTGAGGTGGCGATGATGGGTTTCTATGACATAATTTGTTGGAAGCATATGGGAAAATGTAGTAGGCTTTTTTTACATTCTATTTCATCTTATCTTAACCCATTAGGCTATTGAGTCATCATTGTTCATTCACATCCCTAGGACTCTGATCCCTTTCTTTATCTCTGATTTCATGTTGTGTTCTTTCTTTTGTCTTGAAGCATTAGGAAGGTGGTACAACATGCAATGCATGTGTCATTAGGTGAGCATCCTCAAAAGTGGGATGACTGGGCTGACACTCATCATTCATCCATATATCTTATGAGATGGATGAGAATCTAAGATTTCTTTATGAATTGTATTTCTTTCTTTTATTTTGGAGCATAGGGTTGACATTTCAATGATCACCTCTCAGGCAATGTGAGGTGGGTGCCTCCGAAGAGTGATGAGTGTTCTAGAACCCATTGTCTGGTAGTTTTCCACACTCTAAAGTGGGTTTAATGGGTTCCTTGAATCATTATGTTGATCTAGAATGGTGAATCTTTTAGTGGTGGTGGTGGGGAGTGGAGAACATGATTTTGAATTGAAGTAGTGGTGCAACAACTTTGGCTGGGGGGGAGATGTCTGATTAGTACATGACATGTTTCTTTGCTACCTATTGGGCCTTCAGGTCTTCTAATTTTAGAGGAGTGTTTTCTAGACCTTCAGGTCACTGGATACTTTGGTCGATGATTCCATCCTTGAGCCATGTTTCTCTCATCCATATGTTCCTTTAGGCCTACGGGCCATATATTGGGTCCCCCCTCAACCTAGTTTGAAAGGGGACATTCTTTACTATCTTAAGAAAAGAGGGATCAACCCTCCACCTGTAAAAAAATCATAGTATAATTAATAATTTATTTTTAGATTATTTTTTAACATATTATTATTAATTATATTAATAGTTAACTATTTTTTTAATAAAAAATCATAAATAATTATATTTTAGTATTCATTAATAAAAAATATAATTGATAATTTATTATTATATTATTTATTAATAAATTATTAATAATTACCGTAAAAATTATTATTAATATATAAAAAATCATTTTAATATTTTAAATTATATATTATTTAATATTTATTAGTATATTAATTAAATAATAATAGTTATCTAAAAATTAAGTAATTTTTTAGAAAATAATTACCTAATTATGGTTTTGTTTTATAACTCTTTTAAATAATTTTTTACTTGTTATTGTAAAATTAGTTATTTAATTATGTTTTTCATTTTATATTATTACGTAATTTTTTATATCATTAATTTATTATTTTATATATATAGGGATGTAAATAGAAAAAATAATAAAATTTAAATTTTTTAAAAACTAAGAGGGAGGTGGGAACCTAGTTGACACAACCTCCACGTTGAATGCATAGGAATCATGAATAATGTTAACAACTTCTGCACTAGAAAAAGGAGGTGTATACCCCATTGAAACTTCCTCATTGAAAGATGATACATGAATGTGGTTCATAGATCAAAAAACCTATTTTTAAAAGTATATAAATGCTAACTAATTTTGAAAATGTAATAATTTATAAAATATATTGAAAAAAATTGTGGGGGTTGTTTTGGTGGAGTGGGGTTTGGGTGTACCTCAAGGCGAAAATACCCAGACATGCCCTCATTTATTCTTCACATTTAATTATAAACCTAAGTTGATTTTTAAAAAAAATTAATTAATATTTTTTTGAAGATTTAAAAAATAATCTATTAGGGGAAATAATTTTGGTGTTAAAGCTGTTGGAGATAATCATGGAACACCCTCACTTCCCCTACTATCCCATGCACCCCTCCCTATGAAAGCTCCCACACTCACTATATACACTACATAAAAACTCCCCCTCCCTAGCAGTTTACCTTTTTATCCCATTTATGTTCCTAGAGGTAGATTATTTTGTGTGCGTGGAACTATAATGGTAGACCAATTATTGTAGTAGAGTTATTTAGTTTTTTCTGTTGGATCAAATAAGTAGAAATGTATGTCTATTAGATGGAACAATACAAGAGGGGGGGGGGGGTGAATTGTAGGTTTAAAAAACCTTTGAGTTTTAGCAACAAAGAGATTAGTTTAAATGATCTTAAACTAAAACAAATACAAACACCCACAATTGTATTTAATATAAAAGGTATGATGTATTGTATTACTAATGTAATGTAAAACAATTGTATTCAAGGTGAACACAATAATCAGAGTAATACAAAGATGAATGATTCTACCTTAAAGCGTATAGAATCAATCAATAAAAAATGTAATAGAATGATTGTAATTGAAACAATTACAATTGAATATGTAAAGAAGAAAGGAAAAAATACAAATCCATTTCTAATACAAGTAATAGCAGAAATGTAAAAGTATTACAGTTCTTTTAACCCAAAGAGAAGGGTTATCCTTTCACCTAGGATAAAAGGTCTGTCTCACCAACACCTTGGTGAGCCCTCGATATGATGATCGGTACGTCTGTCTGCCTATCCCTGGCAGCCCTCGATACGATGATCAACACGTCTGTCTGCCTATCCTTGGCAGCCCTCGATACGATGATCGGCACGTCTGTCTGCCTATCCCTGGCAGCGCTCGATTCTGTAGGTAATCGGCACCTCTGTCTTTCAATTACTTGAAAGCCCTCGATACGATGATCGGATGCACAAGGAAGATGAGAGAAGTCACAGTATCTCTCTCTAGAATCTTGGTAGTTCACAAAGTCTCTTCATTCGTTCTCTTCGTTCATCATTGTACTCTCAGCTTCAAATGACCTCTTATTTATAGGCCTCGGGTTCCAACGGTCATGTTGCCTCCAACGGTCATATTGAAACAGAAAGCACGACATCGTTTTGATTAGTTTGTAACTAACTCAACGACATCGTTTTGTTAGGACAAGAGATATATAGAAATGAAAAAAACATGAGTACGATTCGTATGCAATGAGTGTTTTTGACTAAGTACCAAAACAAATAATGAGCATCTGAATAGCAGTCAGTACGATACGATTGACAGAGTCAGTATGGTACGATTGACAGAGTCAGTACGATACGATTGACAGAGTCAGTACGATACGATTGACAGAGTTATTACGATACGATTGACAGAGTCAGTACGGTACGATTGACAGAGTCAGTACGATAGAGTCAGTACGATCAGTATTGTACGATACGATAAACATGATAGAAGACAAATGTAATTTATAAAATATGATAGAATGCATTTGTGATTTCCCAAACATGATATAAAAGTCCAAAGAAGACTTTTGACTTAACAATCTCCCCCTTTTTGGAAGGCACAACACACAAAGTAAATGTAACAGGAAATACTTATCTCCCCCTGAGTTATTGAAAATTCTTCTGAATAAGAAATTGAATACAACTAACTCCCCCTTAGGTATGAACTTTCCTAAGGATTGTATTCGTAGTTTTTTCTTACGAGCATTGTAAATAATTATCCCCCTTTATAAAACATTCTCCCCTTTGTAAATATTCTCCCCCTTTGTGATTTACAAAAAGAAAGGAGTAATCTTGAATTTTCTGAAAGAGTTAGTAAAGCAATACAAGACAATGGATAATAGAAAAGGATCATAAAAGTCATTACAAAACAAAGGCAAGTTCCAAAAGAAAAAAAATACAACAATAATTTGTTTTCTCTTTCCTTCTCCTTTTTTATAAGCTCATGAAGAACAGCTTTCATCTTCTTGATCTCCTTCTTGTCTTCAGAAATTGATTCACCCTGAGTTTTGAGAATCTTTTGTTGGTCCGCAAAAATCTGATCTTGATTTCTGATAGTCTCCTCCTGGACTCTGATTACTTCTTCAAGGGTATCAATTCTGTTTTGCAAATTCTTGTTATCTTTGGATAACATAGAATTTTTATTCTTCAGCAAAACCATTTCCTCTTTGAAAGATGAAACCTTCGAGAATTCTGATTGAAAAACATTCATTCTCTCTTTCAAAGCTTTCACTGAAGGAACATCGGCTCTTTGAGAATACAAAAGATTCAACCTTTCAACCGTTTCTCTGTCAAGCTTGTTGAAAGCAATTGCAAGCTCATTTGATAACCTTATTATATCTTCAATAGCTATTTCATGATCATTGATTGAGCTCTCTGTTTTGTATGACCACTTGGTCATCTTATTGCATGCCTTCTTATGAGCAACCGAACTTTCCGATAGAACTTTCAAATCAGCTTATATTGAAAAAAATTTCTTCCTCAATTCTTTTACAGAGCCAAACTTCTTCTTTTGATTGTCAGTAATAAAATCAATCTTCCCTTCCAGCCTTGGGAAATAAGGAATGGTCTTCTCAACCCTTCTTAAAACATGAACAATGTAATCACTCTTCTTGAGAGAGATTGTATGTTCTGAATCAGTATCTTCATCGTACGATGCTAGTTCATACGATTTTCTTGAGTTAACAACTGGCTGTTTTCCTTTTTCTTTTTATTTCTGCTTTCTTTCTTCTTCCACTTTGTCACTAATGATAACAACTTTATCAGAGTGAGAGGATTGAGTACCTTGCTTTTCTTGAGATGACATTCTTTCCGGAGATCGTACTTGATCGGCATGAGGAGTTTGTTGAACGCCTTCACTCAGCTTTTGAAACGATTCTTCTCTACTCTTATTTGAACTTTGAAGAAATTCTAAAAGAAAGTATCCTTCTTCTTCTTCTTCTTCTATCTCTTCCATCACTTGTTTTTATTTTCCATCCTCAGGGAAACTCTGTACGATGGGCTCTTGGTGCACTTCTTCTGTTAATTGGGCACTAGCATCCTCAACCACTTTTAAGACTTTAGAGACATCAAAGTCCTAAGCCTTTCTTTTTAAAAGAATCTTCTTCTTCTTTTCAGCCTGAAGGTTTTCTTCTACCCTTACTCTTTCTGCAAAAGCCTCAGCAGGGTCAAGACCAAACTTTGGATCACATTCTTTTCTCTGTTCCTTATCCTTTCTCCATTTTGCTAGAACTTCCTTACTATACCTTGGTTTCTTCTTCGGCTTTGAACTAGTTTTCGGATCAGACTTTTGAGTAACACCGGTAGATTGAATGTCTTTGGCTGGCATAGGTGCCGATTGATTCTGAGCCAATTCAGCTTCTACATCTCTGACAAAAAGTTTTGAATTGTGATCAAAACAAACATTCAACTTTTTCATCGTACTCTTACTAATCCTTGAGGACTTCAAATCAATGGGGTTTCCTTTCAGAGGAATGTTACAAAAATTCATACTTTCAAGAATGAACTTCATAAGGATAGCTGGATACATAATCATCTGGGACTTAATCCCTCCTGTCTTGACATTTTTAATGGTTTCAAAAACATATCCCATGAGATTTACTTTTCTCATATTCACAAGATAGTCAAGCAGAAAGATATCAGAAACTTTCAGAGTTTCTGTATCCCCTTTCCTTGGGATAAGAAAACCTTTCATCCATAAAGTGACAAAACAATTGTCCGGAGAAAGATGAGACACTTTTCTCTTTTCTTCATTAATAACAAACAAAGTCTTTTCAGCACTTTCTCTATTAAACGTACCAACTTCCTCTGGTAGTTTGTGCGATGGACAGAAAGAATCCCCTTCTATAGAAACATTCAGAAAATGTGCCGCTTGTTTCACAGACATAGACAATTTTCTATCGTACACAGCAAAGTTTATAGTCATGTCTTTGTCGAAAGAAACAGTTTTGTAAAACTGACAAACTTCATCAAAAAGAACCGGATCTTGAAAATCAGGCTTTTCAACACACAGATGTTCCCATCCTTGAAACAAAATGATCCTCCTGATTGTAGAATCATACGTATCGAAAAAGTCCCGAGATACTAACCTTTCTCTGTTAAAGTCTTTTTCTGTAAAAGTCTTTGAAGACATTTCGGCGAGAGTGTTAGCAGAGGATTGAGACATAAAGGTTCTGCCGATGAGAAGATTTTACGATGATTTATAGCTGGTGGAGCAGAGCTTCACCTCAATTCCTGAAAAATCAATGTGGGTTTGGGGAGGGGAGGGGGCTATTTATAGGGAATAAAGGGGCGATCGTTGATCTTCTACGGTCGAAAAAGAGTGACCATTGATCTTCTACGGTCAAGATTAGAGAAAACCAGATCAATGGTTAGGATTAAAATAAGGAATTTTTTTTTAAAAAAAATGAAAAAAAACCTGTCGGAGAACATAAGGTAATTATTGATTTTGATAGAAATCAAAAGAAAATACAATCGTAAGGAAACAAAAAAAATCATCATGCCGATGGAAAACAAAGTCATTACTATGAACTGACCGTACGATAGAAAACAATCTTGTTACCATGAACTGTCAATACGATGGAAAACAATCTCGTTACCATGATCTGACAGTACGATGGAAAACAATCTCAATACCATCATCGGTCGATTCAATAGAAAAGAAAATCATTACCATCATCGTTCATTACGATAAATAAAACATTACCATCATTGGTCGATACAATACTATTGATACGATGGAAAAGAAATTCAATACCATCATCGGTCGATTTAATACTATTGATTGATTGGTACGATAGAAAAGAAATTCAATACCATCATCGGTCGATTCAATAATATTTATTGATTGGTACGATGGAAAAGGAATTCAATACCATCATCGGTCAATTCAATACTAAGATTGATTGATACGATGGAAAAGAATTTGATTACCATCATCGGTAGATACGATGGAAAAGAATTTGATTACCATCATCGGTCGATAGTAAATGTTACTATAAAACTGTCAATACGATAAACAAGAAAAAATGAACGAAACGATAAAACTGTCAATACGATAAACATAAGGGAAAAATGAATGATACGATAAAAACTGTCAATACGATAAATAGGAAAAAAAACACAATCCAAAGAGTAAATAGTTAAAGAACATAAGATAAAAAGAAACATAAAGACAGAAAGAAATGTCCTCCCCCTTTCTACGAGGAGTTTCTTACTATTAGGAGAGATGTAAAACAGGAAGTAGATATGAATGATTATTTTAATGTAATCATTCCTAGCTTCTGTTTTATATATTCAAATCTATCGGAAGGTAATGGTTTTGTAAAAATGTCAGCAATTTGTTCTTGCGTTCCGATGAATTGTAAAATAATATCTCATTTTTGTGTGTGATCCCTAAGAAAGTGATGCCTAACATCTATGTGTTTTGCACGTGAGTGATGTGCTGAGTTTTTACTAAGAGCTATGGAACTTGTATTATCACAAAGAATTTGAGTTTTGGAGAAACTCAAACCATAGTCAGTGAGTGTGTGCTGCATCCACAATACTTGAGCACAACAACTTCCAACTGCTACATATTCAGCTTCAGTAGTGGAGAGTTCTACTGAGTGTTGTTTCTTGCAGGACCAAGAAACCAAAGAATCTCCTAAGAAATGACATGTTCCAGATGTACTTTTTCTATCCATTCTACAACCACCAAAGTCAGCATCTGAAAAACCTTTTAAAACAAAATCATTTTCAGAAGAGTAGAAAAGACCTAAATCCATAGTGTATTTTAAATACCGAAAGATTCTCTTTACGGCTTTTAAGTAAGACTCTATTGGATTAGATTGATATCTTGTACATAAGCATACAGAAAACATCAAGTCGGGTCGACTAGCTGTAAAGTATAGCAAACTCCCTATCATACCTCTAAAATTTGTTTGATCTACTGGTTTCCCAGTTTCATCAAGATCAAGAGTATTTGAGGTACCAATTGGGGTGCTAATACTTTTAGTTTTGTCAAATCCATACTTTTTTGTGTAAGTCTTTAATATACTTATGTTGAGATATATAAGTTCCTTCTGTTTTTTGAGAAATTTGAAAACCTAGAAAGAATGTTAACTCACCCATCATACTCATTTCAAACTCAGATTTCATTAATTTTTCAAAAGAATCAGTTAAAGATTTCTGAGTTGATCCAAATATGATGTCATCAACATATATTTGGACAATCAAAACATTTTTGTTTTCCATTTTGATAAAAAGAGTTGGATCTGCTCTAGCTTTTGTATAATTGTTTTGTAAAAGAAATCCTGTAAGTCTATCATAACATGCTCTAGGGGCTTGTTTAAGACCATATAGAGCCTTGGTAAGTTTAAAAACATGATCAGGATGTTTTGGGTCTTGAAAACCAGGAGGTTGTTCTACAAAAACTTCTTCTTGATCAAAACCATTTAGAAATGCACATTTGACATCCATTTGAAATAGTTTGAAATTGAAATATGCTGCGAAGGCTAATAGAATACGAATAGATTCAAGTCTACCTACAAGAGAATATGTTTCTTCATAGTCTATTCCCTCTTGTTGATTATATCCTTTAGCAACAAGTCTTGCTTTATTTCTTACAATGATTCCATTTTCATCACACTTGTTTCTGAAAACCCATTTTACACCAATCACAGTTGTTTCTTTAGGTCTTTCAACTAAAGTCCAGACATGATTCCTTTCAAATTCATTTAGTTCATCTTGCATTGCTTTGATCCAATCATCATCACCTAAGGCCTCACTTGGACTTTTAGGTTCAAATTGGGAAAGAAAAGAAAGATGTTCTATTTCATTTCTAAGGAATTTCTAGTCCTTACAGGTTGATTTATATCACCAATGATGTTATCATTGGGATGATTCCTAAGAAACAATTGATTTGGGTTTTGTAAAACCTGTTCATCAACATATGGTAGAAAATATTCTGTGGTAAATGTTTCAGGAATACTTTCTTGAAAATTTTCCTTATCAGAATGCTCTTCTAATAAAGGTTGATAAATATTTTTAGAAAACACATCAGAAGCTATAGGATTGGGTTGGTTGAAAAAAAAGGATCAGTTTCATCGAATTTTACATGTACTGTTTCCTCAACAGTACAAGTGTTTTTATTGAAAACTCTATAAGCCTTAGAGGTTTTAGAATAGCCTAGAAAGATTCCATCATCAGATTTTGGTGCAAATTTGTGGATATTATCTTTTGTATTTAGAATGAATACTTTGAATCCAAAAACTTTGAAGTATGAAACTTTAGGTTTTCGGCCAGTCCATAACTCATAAGGGGTTTTTATTAAGAAATGGTCTAGTTAAAACACGATTTATAGTATAACAGGCAGTACTAACAGCTTCATCCCAAAAGTGCTTAGCAATTGAGTATTCACTCAACATGGTTCGAGTCATTTCCTGAAGAATACGATTTCTTCTTTCAACAACACCATTTTGCTGAGGAGTTCTTGGAGCTGAGAAATTGTGAGTAATACCTTTCTTACTACAAAAAGTTTCAAAATCTGAGTTTTGAAATTCACCACCATGATCACTATGAATAGTTATCAATGGTATGTTTTTCTCATTTTTAACATGGGCTCTAAAAGTTTTGAAATAGGAAAAGGCTTCAGATTTCTTTGTGAGAAAATAGACCCATGTAAATCTAGTAAAGTCATCAACTAAAACAAATACATAATATTTGCCTCCAATGCTTCCAGATTGTGAAGGACCAAACAGATCCATATGCACAAGCTGTAATGCATTAGAAGTTGAAACTTCATTAATTTGTTTAAAGCTAGTTTTATGTTGCTTGCCAAATTGACAAGGATCACAGACTTTTGGAGAATCATATCTAAGGTCCGGTAGCCCTTTTACAAGTCCTTTCTTTGAGAGTTTTCTTAGGTTTCTCATATTACAGTGTCCTAGTCTCCTTTTCCATAGCCACGATTGGTCTTCTATTACACTTAAGCAAGGTAAGTTTTGGTTCCTAAGGTCTTCTAAGTTAATAGTGTAAACATTATCTTGTCTATGGGCAGATAGAATGAACTCATCCTTGGAATTGTGAACTAGACACTTATCATTTCTAAAATTCACAAGGTAACCTTCATCACATAATTGACTTATGCTGATGAGATTGTGCCTAAGACCTTTAACAAAAAAAAACATTTGAAATAAGAAATTTTCCAAGAAAAACAATATTACCTATACCAACAATATTTTTTTGAGAATTATCTCCGAAGGTAACTTTTCTACCTTTTATTTTGATAACCTTTTCAAAAATATTTTTGTTTCCAGTCATATGTCGAGAACAACCACTATCCATGTACCAAATGTTCTTATTGGTACACTTCTCGTTTTCCTGAAAAAGAAGCAATTAGATTTTCGGAATCCAAACTTGTTTGGATCCAGAAGGGTTAGATAAAAGAATTTTAGGAATCCACATTTGTTTTGAAAAATGAGCTTTATGAAATCCTAAAGATTGATTTTTGTTAAGAGAACAATCTCTTCTCCAGTTTCCACCACATTGACACTTAGAACAGAAAATGTTTTTTTGAGGAACAAAATAGTTATTGCTAAAAACGGGTTTGGAATAAGTATAACCAAGACCAGAACGATTTCTCAAAGGTCTAATTTGAGAATACATCTTGTCAAAGTTTTCTTTTCCATGAGTAAAGTTTGACAAACATTTCCTCAAAGATAAAATCTCTGACTTTAGTTTTAAAACCAAATTCTTGTTTTCTAAAACATTTGAATTTAAACTAGAGTTAGACTCTAAAATATTTTTCTTTGAAATTACAGTTTCAAGATCCTTAAAAAGTTTATCCTTATCAGATTTAACTTTCTCAAGGGTTTTTAAAATACTTTTAAAATCAGAAGTTTTCACATCAAGATCTTTAGAAAGATCTGATACTTCTTTAGTCAAGATTGAAATTCTAGAATTTGCTTTTTCAAATCTCTTTTTGAGTTTAGAATTTTCATTTTCAAGTAACTTAGCAAATCTAGAGACCTCTTCAAAAGAAGGTAATGTATCATCCTCTGATGATGAGGATTCATCATTTGAAGATTCATAATATCTATTATCAATATAATTTTCATTTAAAGAGACATTTGTAATAGCTTCAGCATTATGTACCTTAGCCATGAGACAATGATCTTCAATTGGTAGTTTGGCTAGAAGTCCAATATTTCTTTGTCCTGATGTCTCATATTCTGAAGAATCATCTGTGGAATCACTACCACTTGCACTCCACGAATCATTTGCTTTCAAGACTTTCTTTGTCTTATAAAACCTTTTCTTGTTTGTTTCAGAGTGTTTCTCTTTTCTATCTTTCTTCTTCAGTAAAGGACAATCAGGCCTTATATGTCCTTCTTTCTTGCATTCATAACAAGTTACCTCTGAATCTTTCCTATCTTTCATTTTGAATCTATATTGAAAATCTTTCTTTCCCACAATCTTGTTCATCCTTCGAGAAAGATTGGCTAACTCATTATCCGGAAGATTACAGTCACTTGAATCAGATATAACATCTTTCTTGGATTTAGACCTTGTAAGCCTTTCTAATGTTTTAGCTTTAGATGAAAAAGCTACACTTCCATTCCCATTCTTCTTCTTATTGAAATCACCATCTCTCTTCATTCTTGTCTCATGCTGTAGAAGATTTCCAAAGAGTTCATCAAGAGTAATCTAGGAGACTTTTCTATTTTCATCAATAACTGTCCTTTTTAACTCCCATTCATTTGGAATAATATCTATAATCTTATCAACAAGAGCTTCATCATCAAGAACTTTTTCTCCCATAGATTGTAAGCTGTTTACAATTATCATAAACCTTTGTTGCACTTTACATACTGGCTCTCCATAAGGAAAAACAAATCCATGATACTCTGCTCGAAGCATTGCTCTCCTTGTTTCTATAACCTTGGATGTACCAAAATGAGTAACTTCTAATTTCTTCCAAATACAGTTGGCTGCTTCACATGAAGATATATGGCTATATATATTCCTGGTCATAGAGCATAATAAAGTATTGCGTACCTTGTAATTCAGTTGATATTCTTGCTTCTCTTGGTTGGTGAAAGTACTAACCTCTTTGTCAGGAATTTTGTAACCCCCAGTAAGCATAATAAAATTGTCTACACTAGTATTGATAACGTAAGTCTTCATACGATCTCTCCAATACTCATAATCATTCCCATCAAAGATTGGTGGTCTAGAAGGAATCAGATTATCTATTGATCCAATATTCATTCCTGCCATCTAATAAAACAAAAACAACTTTTCCACTCCACACGTTAGTGTAGTAAGTATTCAAGATAGTAATAAGAAATAAAGCTAGTAATACAAATCAGTGGAAAACCTCCTCTGATACCAATTGTTGGATCGAATCAGTAGAAATGTATGTCTATTAGATGGAACAATATAAGAGGGGGGTGAATTGTAGGTTTAAAAAACCTTTGAGTTTTAACAACAAAGAGATTAGTTTAAATGATCTTAAACTAAAACAAATACAAACACCCACAATTGTATTGAATATAAAAGGTATGATGTATTGTAATACTAATGTAATGTAAAACAATTGTATTCAAGGTGAACACAATAATCAGAGTAATACAAAGATGAATGATTCTACCTTAAAGGGTATAGAATCAATCAATACAAAATGTAATAGAATGATTGTAATTGAAACAATTACAATTGAATATGTAAAGAAGAAAGGAAACAATACAAATCCCTTTCTAATACAAGTAACAACGGAAATGTAAAAGTATTACAATTCTTTTAACCCAAAGAGAAGGGTTATCCTTTCACCTAGGATAAAAGGTCTGTCTCACCAACACCTTGGTGAGCCCTCGATACGATGATCGGTACGTCTGTCTGCCTATCCCTGGCAGCCCTCGATACGATGATCGGCACGTCTGTCTGCCTATCCCTGGCAGCCCTCGATACGATGATCGGCACGTCTGTCTGCCTATCCCTGGCAGCCCTCGATTTTGTAGGTAATCGACACCTCTGTCTTTTAATTACTTGAAAGCCCTCGATACGATGATCGGACGCACAAGGAAGATGAGAGAAGTCACAGTATCTCTCTCTAGAATCTTGGTAGTTCACAAAGTCTCTTCATTCGTTCTCTTCGTTCATCGTTGTACTCTCAACTTCAAATGACCTCCTATTTATAGGCCTCGGGTTCCAACGGTCATGTTTCCTCCAACGGTCATATTGAAACAGAAAGCACGACATCGTTTTGATTAGTTTGTAACTAACTCAACGACATCGTTTTGTTAGGACAAGAGATATATAGAAATGAAAAAAAACATGAGTACAATTCGTATGCAATGAGTGTTTTTGACTAAGTACCAAAACAAATAATGAGCATCTGAACAGCAGTCAGTACGATACGATTAACAAAGTCAGTATGGTACGATTGACAGAGTCAGTACGATATGATTGACAGAGTCAGTATGATACGATTGATAGAGTCAGTACGATACGATTGACAGAGTCAGTACGATACGATTGACAGAGTCAGTACGATAGAGTCAGTACGATCAGTATTGTACGATACGATAAACATGATAGAAGACAAATGTAATTTCTAAAATATGATAGAATGCATTTGTGATTTCCAAAACATGATATAGAAGTCAAAAGAAGACTTTTGACTAAACATTTTCAGGGTTCATTCCTTATGCAAAATTGTTTCTTTGCATATTTAAACTTCCAAAAAAATATTTTGCCTCAAAGGATTTGTTATTATTCTATAATTATGTGGAAGTATGGATTGGATTCTTAATGAAAATCCTCATCCACATTGGATTTCCACAGTGATAGTAGCAGTGGATGCAGAAAAATAGCAAAAATGGTGAGGTGAAGAGGATGGTGAAGGTTATATGGGATACAAAATAGGACTTTGGGAAGTGATTTACCTTTGGAATGTAGATTAACAGGGTTATAGAATGGAATTAAATCCATTATACAAGTTGTATCATCGAATATACTGGAACGATCTCTATAAAAGAAATGGTGAAACGAGTATGGGATATTGTGAAAACCATGAGAATGGGTGCTGAGCTTGTGTGTATAGAAAAAGTGTAGAAATTTCACATGATGTTCAAATACATTGGTTAAACTATGGATATAAAATCAACAATTTCATTTAGAGCCTCACTAGTCTCATTTATTATATTGAACTATTGGGAGAAAAGGTCGAGGATGAGTGGGTAGTTAGTGAATTAGTTTTCATTGTTAGTTTCGGGAATACACAAGTCACTATTTCTGTGGAAACTCTGGTTGATCTCAAGACACTTACCATGGAGGAAGTCATAAGTCAACTCAAATCCATAGAGGAGTTCTATGAGTATGAAAATGAAGTTTATGGAGCGAGAATCCACCTACTCCTAACCGAGGAGTGTCATGCATACATAAAGTACAAAGAACATGGTAAGGACGTATTGGGAATTGACAGAGGTAATAAAAATTGAAATAGAAAAGATGTTGTAGTGTCAATAGGTTTTCATGTTATGATGAAGGTCATTTTATATAATTCAATCAATTTTTGTCACTAAACAAAATATTTCTACAAACCATTATGTGAATGAATCTATGTAGTGAACTTGGGGGTGGAAAAATGATGAAAATATACATTTAATGGTTGAACACTATGAGATTATTGAGGTGGTTGTGAACACACCATAGACAATTGTGCTTAACAGTAAGAATGTATCACCAACAGATATTGGAAAAATCATTTGGATGCTTACAAAATTTCCAGCAACAACATGACGGGAGAAAAGAATATGCTTTCATCACTAGATGATTTAGTGAAAGGCACGCTGAATTATGATGATGGATCTGCTTATTATATTTTTGGAAAATGAGATTCGATGATTCACAAAAAAATGAGAAGCACATGGTTTTCAATGAGGTCATAATCTATGATGGGTAATTATAAATCTATGATCCAAAGTTAAAGAATCTAAATGTGAAATGAGACACAATGTTTCAGGAGGAGAAGTAATTATATTCTGAGTGAATTTCAGCAAAGCCTGTTATCAAGGACATTGTCACCTTTACTATGGAGCTCATAAGTTATGATGTGGTTATATCTCACCACAAAAAATGCATGTAAGGGAAGCATTTGTGTTTTATCAATGCTAATCAGAAAGCGCTGATAAATCTATAGTTTATCAACAATAATATTAGTGATGATAAAGTCCACCCTTTATCAGCACTAACAAAAAGCACTGATAATAAGGAGACTTTATCAACACTAATAATAGAGTTGATAAATTTTTTTAAAAGAAAATATTAGTAATTTATATAAAAATATTTTAATTATATTAAAAAATAATGTTTATATGTATGCATTAAATAAAAATGCATGTTTATTATGTTTATGTTTTTTTATGCTTATTATGTTTATTAGTTTTAGTTATATCATTATTATATATTTATTATACTATATATTTATAATATTATATATAAATACGTTTTAATATATATATATATATACAAATACTTATTAAATGTATATATATTTAAATAAATTTATGTTCCCAAATGAATGTGTCAGTTGATGCATATGTTCTTCTCATGAATATATGTTCAATTTTAAAGCTAATGTTGACATAACATACTATATTACTATATGTACTTGGTGTATTCATTCATTTCATATATACATGAAGCTTTATCTTCTCATAAATACTTAAAATCATGATAAATATATTTAAATAAACAATAAACATATTTATTATATTTAAAAATATAAATATTTAGGTATATATAATTATTTACCTTTTAAATATATTATGTATAATTATAATTATATATAACTAATTAAATATAAATATGTTTAAATAATTATAAAATTAGAATATTTTTTTAAATTATATATATATATATATATTTATGAATTCCTTTTGAATATATTTATTTATAAATATATGTCTTTAATGAATATATACACAAACAGACACATATATATATATATATTTAAATACTTATGAAAATATAAATAAAAATAATATATCAATTTATATTTATATATATTTAATTATAATTTAAATTATAAAATTATATATATATATAATTATAATTTTGACACAAACAGAAATATACATATATTTATATATTTAATCATAATTTAAATTATTAAATTATAATAAATATATTAATTATATATATTTATAAAATTATAAATGTAATAAATATATTGGTTATAATTCTATAATTATAAATAAATGGTATGTTTTATCTACCTTAATTAAAAAGCTCTGATAAGACTTCCATTTTTCAGTACTTTTTTAGCATTGATAAATATCAACCTTTATCAGCACTAAAAAAGCACTGATGAAGGCATGTTTTATTAGCACATTCAATTGTATTGTTGATAAAACATGAATTTATCAATGCTTTCAATTTTAGCACTGATAACACATACTATTATCAGCGATTTTTATCTATCGTTGATAAAAGTGTCAGTAGGTTTTATAAATAAACCGTAACTTTCTCTTCCTTCCTTGCACCCCTCAAGACCTCATGTAAGCCGATTACTACCACTTCCACCACTGCTACCTCCTCTCCTCCCTCCTCCCCTCCCTCCTCCCCTCCCTCTTCTCCTACCTCCTCTCCCGCCTCAGCTGCCGACTCGTCCGCCGCCACGAACTGTGCTTCATCACACAACTCTCCTCCACCGCACCTCTCCTTTGTGAGTGGGTCTCCTCCGCCGCACCTATCCATTGCCGCAACTCTCATAAGGTAGAGTATTTATCAAATACAATATAATTTTCCTTGATGATGAATGTTTTATTTGTATTTTTTGTGATTAGGGTAGTAGGAATCATGATGAATAAATGAATCTATTGGTTCTTTAAATGTGGAGTTGGAATCATGACGTGACGATGTTTTGGATACATGATAGTGGGTCCAAATAATTAATAAGGGGATATATTTAGGATTTAATTGATAATTGTTGTTGGTATTGAATTTATTGAAAATATGTTAATATTGGATTTGTTGGTTTTAGGTTAGTTTTGGATTTATTGGTAACATGTTTGTGATGGAATATCAAGATTCATGAACTTTTTAATGGGAATATAGATAATTCCATTATTATATAAGTTTTTCTAATGTAATGGTAACAATGGACACACTATGAGGGTAACATTTAAGAGTTATTCATGTCATGGGGAGTTTATACATTTCTTGAAGTGGCATAGGAAGACCGTGGTGGTTCTACCTAGGCTGTGATTACCATGCCGTATAAGAGATCTAAGTATGAATGATTAAGTATACTTAGAGTCCATGTGAAGACACACGATGGCTCGGTATAAGGCCAGAAGACCATTCCAGATCACCATGGGTTGGTGATAACCAAATGGGTATCAACATACATAATTATTTGAGTGACTTCACCTTAAAAATAAGAACTAAAATCACTTAAAATAAGGGATGAAAATAAGGAATAACAAACCGTGAAAGTCTGAGTCCATTAAAATCTCTCCCTATAAGGACTTATAATCCATTAGTAGTGTCTCTAGAGATCATTCTCGAACATCTTGGTCAACTAAACCTATGAATAAGACTCCCGATTCCAATATTCTTCTTGAATATGACCACGATTCAAAATACTCAAATGTTAAGCCCCATCTTCCATATTAATACCTTTTCAATCCAATCAACAATTCATATTATATGTTTCTTAAAGGATGTATAAATAATACCATGTTTGCTTACATTCCCAAGTGTCGATGTCTAAATAAAACTTAATTATGATTTGTCACATGATTCAACCCATGAACTAAGTGACAAACCATACTAGCTCCCATCATTAAGTTCCCCTAACAACCCAAGCCCCACCCAATAGGTTTACACCATTGATTCATTATTGATCTCCTCTAATCGATACCTATACATTAGTATCCATATTTGACCAGTGAAATTCAGTCACTTAAGTTCACACAAAAAACCAACCACCTCTACCTATGGGTTAAGTTCACCTACACACCACTCCCAATGCGCAATAAGAAATTATATCACTACCAAAACATAAGTATGAACAAATCTTATTGTCAGTTGAATAATGACACTCACAATCATTTCAAACAACTCCCATACATGGTCACATCACTAAACACAATAATATAACTCAAGGTCCCATCCACTTACCTAGACAGGACTCTTACAGTTTGACTCTCCACATCCTCACATGGGCTAGTTAGTGACGAAAACATTTATAGGATTTCCATGAACCACAACTAATCATTACTGAAATTACAAACTTACATGATGAGATAACACCCAAAACGAATTTTGAAACATGGATTTCATCACCACACTACTCATCCCTTGATAGGTCATATATCGTTCCAAAAATGAACTGATTTTTTCACACAACTACAACACAATGACTTAGGTGTCTCTTTTTTACCACATTAAAAAGGCCTTTCCCCATGAATACATTATTATTTTTCATGTTTGAATTATTAAGGATTATATTAAAGGTAAACATTTTTAAAGTTTTTTTTACTTCTCATTTTTAATCCTTTTTGTCTATTTAATAATTTTTTTATTAGGAACTATTTATAATAATGGTTTCAATAGTAATCTATTTCCCTTAAAAAAAATTAAATATATTTTTCACTTCAATGTTTTAATAAATTAGGGTGAAAAGGTGTTTATTTTCACTTATATTTATTTTCTTAGGATTTTTTTTTCATGTAGGGATATTTTCATCAAAATTTATAAGTTATTATGATATGATTTATTTTGGAAAATGAGAATTCTAATATTCTCTGATTTCACAAGTTCTTGTTTTGTGATTTTTTTATAATTATTTATGAAAAAAATTATGTTTCCATTTAAAGCATTCCTTCTACTCTTTCTGCTTTATCTCCTCTATCACTATTCTCTTATCTATTTCCCATAGGTTTCTCTTTCTCACAAGAACTAAAATTCATTTTTCATGTGGATTTAGGTCTATATGTTTTTCCAGTGTTTTCCATGTAAGGTGACATGTTGTGTATTGGTTACCATTCGGTTTAAATTAGGTGTTTATTTTCTCTTAATTTATGTTATAACTCATGGAATTTATATACTTTATAAATTATTTTTTAAATAAAGTATAGTAATTTATGGGTTCTTGGGTGAAATTATAAATTTATTTCTTAACTAATAAACTTGGAACAAGGTGGTTTTCTTAAGAATTACATGTAATATTTTTAAATTTGATTAATTTTCTTGAAAATAATATTTGAAAATGTTTATAGTGTCATTTAATTGTTTTTATAGTAAATTTAGGTCTTATGACTTTTATGGGTTTTAAAAGTAAATTTTCATGTTCATGGAGAATATTTTGGAAATAAAAATGGATTTTTTTCAAGTGCTTCAAAAATCATTAAAATGAGGAGACTTTAAAGAAGTGTAGTGAGACTCTACATACTAAGCTTATTTTCTTGTCAAGAACCATTTTCCACTTTAAAAAGTAAATGGTTTGTTTCCCATGTGACCCTCAATTATTTCCCTTATACTTATATCCCTAGTTATGGGTTATTTATTATTTATATGTTGGATGTATGATGTGAAAAGGGGATGTTATATGTGATGATGTTGGAGGTGAGGTGCGAGAATTTTTTTTGCTAATTATTTTTATTTCTTTCTCACCTCCATGGTTTCTTGTTTATTATAAATTGTTGGTCTAGGTGGGAGGTATTTATTCATGCTTTCCTAGTTGGTACACACACTTTTATGGTCCCCATATTGTGTTTAAGACGAGGCTAGTGTGTAGGATACATTATGATGAGTTAAGTATACTTTAATTGGGTGGATCATGTTATTACTGGATGAAACATATATCAAATGTTGGTCCATATAGTTATAGTTCTGTTTTGGATCATTAGTTATGATCATAGAACAATATCACCCACGTTTATCCTTACTAAGAATCCAAGCTCACCCTTCACTAGTACCTAGGTAATATCCCCTGAAATTTTGTTTCTTGATTGGTGGTTTTATATAGAGGATTAAATTATTATATTGATTACATAACCTTTGGATTGTTTTATTTGTGAAAATATTAATATTGGTTTTCTTTACTACTATATTGTTCCTCGATCACATGTTTACATTATTCATTGTGAATTTATTTTCTCCATATGATATAGGTTATTTATATAAAGACCCGTACTTGTTACATACATAATCTTGAATTTATTCAAGAAAACACTTCATTTTACATTGAGGATATTTTCATTTTTAGATCTTTATAGAATTAAGACAAAACATTCATAACATTACACATTGTTACATAGTGGATACCATAAAATCAGTTTCCATTTTTCTTAGAATAGAAAACATTAAAACATAAAACAAGACTCCTTGACAATTATTCAACATTTAACATGTCTTCCTTCCTTGTATTACTCATCCTTTAACCGGTGAAAAATCATTTAAAAACATGGGATGAGCACAAAAGATCAGTAAGGTACGAAAAAGAAGGAAAAATCAGATTAGTCCATGAATACTCATAACGTATGAAAACATTTTCAAAAGACATGTTTTCCACCCATAAATACTTAATTCGTGTAACATTAGATTTACAAAAGATACAAAAAAACATAAATATAAACATAGAGTTATCTTAGGGAATTACTTACATAATCTTGTAACCATCTTGGTTACCTTAAAATTTGTAACCCTCACGACTACCATACTTTGTGTAACCATCGTAGTTACACATGGAGTAACCATACGGCCGACCTCCAACTTAGTCATACCCAATGAATTGGAGGGAAATATAGGTCCCACCCTTAATCATAAACAATTACCAAAACCAAAACATAACCATACAACATAAATAATATCATAAAAACATTTCTTTTGAATCTTGTAAAACAGAATTTTTAAAGTGGATTTCAGAAGAAAAGTCCCTTATAAACATCATATACTTGATGTGAGACTTAATATAGTGGATGGAATATGTATATAATCTGTAAATACACATAATGATACATAATATAAACATAACCCATCACACAAACAATTTAAATAGACCATAAATATTAAATTAGAAGGTTAAGCCAAAGAATGGAAATCGGGTTAAGAATTCCCTTACCTTAAGCTTGTCTTACTTAAAACTTGTTAAAAACTCCTGTATAATGTTTAAAATAGTTTTATTAGTATTTTACAGAAACATTTTCATGTTTATAACATCTTATATGGTCATTTAATAACCTCACTTCACCCCTTAATTGTAAGTATTTTGTTCCTTGCATTATTTTGGGTGAGTTCTTTTGTGATTTCCACGATCGGTTCACGATGAATCGTTCTTGTTGATTGGAAGTGAAACTCAAGAATTGTAATGGAGTAGTATTTACATATTTCTAGTACCATAATTTATACCATTTATCACTTTTATTCTTTATATTAGAATGACTTATAATTTAAAACATTAATGATGTTCATTTAGATCATTTTAGTGGCTCTTTGATAATAACAACGTCATTTTGTCTTTTAAATTAGAACCATGAGTAAAAAAGAATTCCAGAACCATATATGGGTCATAAAACATATATTATAACCTGATTCATCCATATAAATGGTTTCATGACCAGACTTGAAAGAATTAATGGAAATTAAAAATACATCGTCCACGATGTCGGTAATTCGACAAAAATGGACAATGTTTTTTTATTCTTTAAATAAGTGGAATAGGAGAAGAATACTGATGAGGAATTTTCCATAATCATGAGAACATAATGAATATACATGATTCTGGAGATTTCATGCCTCTTGGATAAGAGGGAGTGAGGAAAGAAGAAAAACGAATCTGAAATAAAAGAAAATCTTGAGAAATTTCTCACGAAAATTCGGCAGCCTAACGACGTCTCTTAAAATTTCATAAAAACAAGATTGATGAGAGGAATGGAATATATCATCATTCATACAAGATATGGATAGTAAGGGGGGTATATTTCATGAAATATCCCAACACAAGACAAAGGGAATGGAAGAGAATAACAAAAAATGAAAGAAAAGAAAGAAAATAAAAGAGGTTGTTTACCTCTTGATCTCTTCTCCTTGAGATCCTTCTTAAGGGATTTGATTTTGGTCTTTTGGTGAGACCATCAGCACTAGGACGTGGGGAAGATGATTTGGGAGAGAATTTTGCAGAAATTAGACAATGCTCAAGGCTTGAGAGGTGTGGGAGGATGATGGGAGTGAGGGTGATATTTATAGTGGAGGAGGGGAGGTATTTTAGATTATTTTAATCATTATTATAATATTTTTATCAAGACAATGAATAATATCAAATAAAGTGGCCATAAGTAGTGATAATATCATGTGAGTTCAAAGAAAGTGGCCTTGCATCACTTATGATGTCATAAATAGTGCATTTTTACTGAGTAATTGATTATACGGTATTTTATCGTATTTCACTATTCACCGAAAATTCAAGAGTTTCAGAAAAATACCAAAAATGTACCCCAACCATTTTTTGACGTGTTGAATTCAAAAATGAACTCCATTTTTCAAAAATAATTTTCTAAATATTATTAACTTAATTTTTAAATAAGGTCACAGTTAATTCGAAAAATAACAATATTGAATTGCAATTAGTTTTATGTGACATTGGAAAATTAATTAAGATCCCATTTTCCTATTTCCTTGGGAAAATAAAATAATAATATTATTTACTATTCATGAGGTCATATTACTATTCATAAGGGCATGTTACTATTCACCAAAAAAACAAGTTTGTTTCATCAGACTCTAAATAACTTACTGAACACAATTGTAGATGACAGTTTCTTGAAATTCAAGACATAGAAGAAATAAAATTATGTTTAAAGGATACTTATAAATATATACCTTAAAAAAAAATTCAAGCATTTTCAATTTATTTTTAGAAAACCTTGAGATGTTACATTATCCCCACCTTCTTGAAATTGTGTCCTCGCAATTTTATTTACTTATTAAACAGCTGAGGGTATTTTTTCCTCATAGCATTTTTAGACTCCCATGTTACTTCTTCAACCATGTGGTTTCTCCACAAAACCTTTACCTGGTGGATTAACTTATTCCACAATACCAGTTCTCTTCGATCAAGAATCTAAACCGGTTTTTCTTCATAAGAAAGGTTCTCTTACAGCTGAACTGCATCCAGCCTCAAGACATGTGATGAATCTGGAACATACTTTCTCAACATCGAAACATGAAAAACATTATGTACCTGAAACAAGCTCGGAGGAAAAGCAACACGGTATGCAACTGGTCCAACTTTATCCAAGATTTCAAAAGGACCGATGAACTGTGGACTTAGTTTCCCTTTCTTACCGAAATGCATCACACTTTTCCAAGGAGAGATTTTAAGGAAAACATGGTCACCTACCTCAAAAGAGAAGTCTTTCCATCTGTTATCTGCATAACTTTTCTGCCTACTTTGAGCTATCCTCATGTGTTGCTGGATCATCCTCACTTTCTCAGCCACTTATTCTACTAATTCTTTCCCCATCAATTTTCTTTCACCGACTTCATCCCAAAACACAGGAGCCCGACACTGCTTTCCATACAAGTCTTCAAAAGGGGCCATCTGAATACTGGAATGGAAACTGTTATTATAATAAAACTCAACTAATGAAAGATGCTTATCCCAACTTCCCTGATAATCCATTGAACAAGATCGAAGCATATCCTCCAAAGTTTGAATCGTTCGTTCTGACTGCCCATCTGATTGAGGATGAAAAGTTGTAATGAAATTCAAATCTGTGCCCAAAGCCTTCTAAAGTCCCTTCCAAAATTTATAAGTGAACCTGGGATCTCGGTCAGACACAATGGAAAGAGGAACTCCATGTAACATGACAATCTCCTTGAGGTATAATCGAGAAAGATGATCTTATGTCATTGTATCTCGAATAGAAAGAAAATGAGAAGACTTTGTTAGCCGATCAATAATAACCCAAATCGCATTGTTACCTTGAGAAGTATTTGGTAGTCCCACCACAAAATCCATGGATATATTCTCCCATTTCCTCTATGGCACTGGAAATGGCTGAAGCATCCCCTTCGGTAACTGCCGCTCTACTTTAACCTATTGACATGTCAAACATTTCATTGTAAAATCAGCAATATATCCTTTCATCCCATTCCACCAATAATACTCTCGAAGGTCTCTGTACATCTTAGTACTTCCAGGATGAACAGAAAATAGAGAACTATGAGCTTCACACAACAATTCATTCTTCAACTGGGCATCAGAGGGCACACACAACCTTTTTCCAAATCTTAAAGAAGAATCTTTATCAAGATTAAATTTTGTCAACTTACCCATTTTAACCAATTCTACCTTTTTCTGTAGCTCAGGGTCTTCCCTCTGCGCTTTCATAATTCTGTCTGACAACGAAGACTGCACTGAAACCTGAAACAAAAGAAAGGTATTCCCTGCAACAACAACTTCCAATCCAAAATTCATCAAATCATTAATCAAGGGATAATGTTCCAAACATAGCATGGTTAATGATGCATGATGTTTCCAAATTAAGCCATCCGCTACTTTGTTTGCTTTTCCAGGATGCAAATTGATCGTGCAGTCATAATCCTTTATTAGTTCTAGCCATCTTCTCTGCCTCATGTTTAATTCCTTCTGAGTGAATATATACTTTAGACTTTTATGGTCAGTATATATTTTGAATTTGGTTCCGTATAGATGATGCCTCCATATTTTCAAAGCAAAAACCACAGCTGCCAATTCCAAATCATGTGTGGGATAATTTAGCTCATGAGGTTTATGTTGTCTCGAAGCATAGGCAATTACCTGATCATTCTGCATCAAAACACAAACAATTCCCTTCAAAGAAGCATCACTGTAGATGACAAACTCACCATTCCGGGAAGGTAAGGCCAAAACTGGAGCATTCACCAATCTCTTCTTTAGTTCCTCAAAACAAACATCACATTCCCCTATACAAACAAATTTAACCCCTTTCTGTGTTAACTTAGTTATCGGGCTAGATAACCATGCAAAGTTCTTAACAAACCGTCGGTAATGACTTCCTAAGACCAGAAGACTACTAATCTATGTAACATTTGTGGGTCTTGGCCATTCATCAACTACTTTTGTTTTGGCAGGATCAACTGTTATTCCATCCTTATTTACAATGTGCCCAAGAAAAGAAATATGTTGCAACCAAAAATCACACTTGATGAATTTTCCATATAGTTTCTTTTCTTTTAATGTTTGTAAAAAAACCCTTAGATTTTTTTCATTCTCCTCTTTATTTTTATAAAAAACCAGAATGTCATCAATAAATACAACCACAAACTTATCCAAGAACTCATGAAATACTCTATTCATAAGATTCGTGAATACAGCAGGTTCATTAGTTAACCCAAATGGCATAACAACAAATTCATAATGCCCATATATAGTACGAAAGGATGGTTTTGGGATGTCATCCTCCTTCACCTTCAGCTGATAGTATCCGGATCTCAAGTCAATCATGGAAAAGTACTGAGATCCATGGAGCTGATCAAACAAGTCATCAATATGAGGCAAGGGATACTTGTTTTTAACAGTGATGTTATTCAAAGCTCTATAATCAATGCAAAGTCTCATGGAACCATTTTTCTTTTTAACAAACAAAACAGGGGCTCCCCATGGTGATGTTCTGGGATGAATGAAGCCTTTGACAAGCATATCCTACAACTGATTTTTCAATTCAAGAAGTTCTATTGGAGCCATACGATATGGGGGTTTTGAAATTGGATTAGCATCAGGAACTAAGTCAATTGTGAATTCTAATTCTCATTCAGGTATGACACTAGGTAACTCCTCAGGAAAAACATCAAGGTATTCATTTACCACTGGAACATCATTAATTTGAATAGTTCCCTTGTTTTCAACAATACGAGCAAGATAACTTTCAATTCCATCTTTCAGTAGTTTCTCAGCTTCCTGATTTGTTATCGATTTTATGGGTTCATTCTTGTATACAAACTGAAAATCGTTCTGAAAAACAATTTCTTTAGCTCTATAGTCAATCTTAGCATGATAATTAGAAATCTAGTCCATCCCCAGAATAACATAAAACTCGACTAAGGTTAAAACAACATGGTTTACAGGTAAAGTCTTTCTACATACCACAATAGAAATATTCTTATAATTCCTCTTCACTATAACATTTCCCCGTGGTGTTTTAACAACAAGTTCGAGTCTCATTTGTTGAGGTGATATTTTCAATTTACTAGAAAATTTCTCAGAGATGAAAGAATGTGTAGACCCCGTATCAAACAAAACTTTAGAAAAATTTGAGTGAACAAACAAAGTACCTGATACAACTTCATTGGATGACCCAACACCTACTGACGTAGTCACAAAGGATCTCACTACACCTTTCTGATTGTAGTCTGGCTTCTTTGCATCATTTGGATCCCTCTTTGAACATGCCATTTGCATAGTGACCCATCTCACCACATTTAAAACACTTTACAGTTTTCTTATTAGGATTAGTCTTTGGATCATTTTCATTGAAATCTCGGGCCATATGTCCAAACTTACCACATTTAAAACACTTCCCATTTTTGATAAGACATTCCCCAGGGTACTTCTTGCCACAATTTTCACAAACTAGAAACTGGATTTTCTTACCATCAGATTTCTTTGGTTGATTCTTACCCATTGCTTGCCAATGTGACCTCTTCTTATCTGTATTTCCAAAATGCATGTGATCGTCAACAAACTCCATATCTACCCTCTGAGTACATCAGACAAGTTTCTCATAACTTTTGTATTCACAGGAAGCCAATGACCTTCGATACCTCGGCTTCAATCCTGAGTAAAAGCGGTTGATTTTTCTATCAAGATCTAGAATAAAATTTGGAACATACCTCACCAGTTGGGTGATGTTCGCTTCATACACATCCACTTAATCTTCCTCCTTTTCTTTCAATTCAAGGAATTTTTCTCCATTCTAAGTCGCACCACCTTAGGAAAATATTTTTCAAGAAAAAGACTTTTAAATTCATCTCACACTAAAGCATAAAAATCCTATCTACCCTTGATATTCCTTACCAATTACCACCAATGAATATCTTCCCCTTCAAAATGATAAATGGAAAGACTTACCTTTTGATTGTTCAAACATACCATAACATCAAATATCTTTTCAAGGGATTTAATCCATCCTTCTACTACCACTGGGTTAGAAGATCCATTGAATGCAGGAGGATGTTGTCTCATAAAATGTTCCACCACTGTCATGTTTCGTTGGGGTACCTATATTTGCTCTCTTTCATGGATGCCACCCCATTTAATGCCTACATTAGCTGAGACATTACTGTCACAAACTGCTCGGTTCCAATCCCTACCATTCCGGGCTGTAGATCAGGAAGGATGTCATTCTGTCGGTGCCTCTCCTCTTAAGCATCCTTGTTCCTTCTACAGACAACCATTATGATCACAAATTTCTTAGATGAAGCAACATGGTAATCTTTAAATGATATAACAAATTAAACATAGAGTGAAAATTATTTATGGTATTCTATTAGCATCACCTTAACCCCTAACGTTATCTAAACCATCCTCTGATACAAACTATAAAGACCCGCACTTGTTACATACAGAATCTTGAATTTATTAAAGAAAACACTTCCTTTTACATTGAGGATATTTTCAAGTATAGAGCTTTAGATAATTAAGACAAATCATTCATAACATTACACATTGTTACATAGTGGATACCATAAAATCAGTTTCCATTTTTCTTAGAATATAAAACATTAAAACATAAAACAAGACTCCTTGACAATTATTCAACATTTAAAATGACTTCCTTCCTTGTATTACTCATACATTAACCTATTAAAAATCATTTAAAAACATGGGATGAGCACAAAATCTCAGTAAGGTATGAAAAAGAAGGAAAAATCACATTAGTCCATGACTACTCATAACGTATGAAAACATTTTCAAAAGACATGCTTTCCACCCATAAATACTTACTTCGAGAAACATGAGATTTAAACAAGATCCAAAAAAACATAAATATAAACATAGAGGTATCTTAGGGAATTACTTACATAATCTTGTAACCATCTTGGCTACTTTAAAATTTGTAACCCTCACGACTACCATACTTTGTGTAACCATTGCAGTTACACGTGGATTAACCATACGGTCGACCTCCAACTTACTCATACCCAATGCATTGGAGGGAAATATAGGTCCCAACCTTCATCATAAACAATTACCAAAACCAAAACATAATCATACAACATAAATAATATCATAAAAACATTGCTTTTGAATATTGTAAAACAGAATTTTTAAAGTGGATTTTAGAAGAAAAGTTCCTTATAAACATCATATACTTGAAGTGAGACTTAATAGAGTGGATGGAATATGTATATACTCTGTAAATACACATAATGAAACATAATATAAACAGAACCCATCACACAAACAATTTAAATATCCCATAAATATTAATTTAGAAGGTTTACCCAAAGAATGGAAATCGGGTTAAGAATTCCCTTACCTTAAGCTTGTCTTACATAAAACTTGTTAAAACCTCCTTATAATGTTTAAAAGAGTTTTATTATTATTTTATAGAAATATTTTCATGTTTATAACATCTTATATGGTCATTTAATAACCACACTTCACCCCTTAATTGTTAGTATTTTGTTCCTTGCATTATTTTGGGTGAGTTCTTTTGTGATTTCCACGATCGGTTCATGATGAATCGTTCTTGTTGATTGAAAGTGAAACTCTAGAATTGGAATGGAGTAGTATTTACATATTTAAATTACCATAATTTATACCATTTATCACTTTTATGCTTTATATGAGAATGTATTATAAGTTAAAACATTAATGATGTTCGTTTAGATCATTTTAGTGGCTCTTTGATAATAACGACGTCATTTTGTCTTTTAAATTAGAACCATGAGTACAAAAGAATTTCAGAACCATATATGGGTCATAAAACATATATTATAACCTGGTTCATCCATATAGATGGTTTCATGACTAGACTTGAAAGAATTAATGGAAATTGAAAATACATCGTCCACGATGTCGGTAATTCGACACAAATGGACAATGTTTTTTGATTCTTTAAATAAGTGGAAGAGGAGAAGAATACTCATGATGAATTTTCCATAATCATGAGAACATAATTAATATACATGATTCTGGATATTTCATGCCTCTTGGATAAGAGGGAGTGAGGAAAGAAGAAAAACGAATCTGAAATAAAAGAAAATCTTGAGAAATTTCTCACGAAAATTCGGCAGCCTAACGACGTCTCTTAAAATTTCATAAAAAAAATATTGATGAGAGGAATGGAATATATAATACTTTATACAAGATATGTACAGTAAGGGGGGAATAGTTAATGAAATATCCAGACACAAGACAAAGGGAATGGAAGAGAATAACAAAAAATGAATGAAAAGAAAGAAAATAAAAGAGGTTGTTTACCTCTTGATCTCTTCTCCTTGAGATCCTTCTTAAGGGCTTTTATTTTGGTCTTTTGGTGAGACTAGAAGCTATAGGATGTAGGGAAGAAGATTGGGGAGATAATTTGGCAGAAATTAGACAATTCTCAAGGCTTGAGAGGTGTGGGAGGAAGATGGGAGTGAGGGTAATATTTATAGTGGAGGAGGGGAGGTATTTTAGATTATTTTAATCATTATTATAATATTTTTATCAAGGCTATGAATAATCTCAAATAAAGTGGCCCTAAATAGTGATAATATTATGGGAGTTCTAATCAAGTGGTCTTTCATTACTTATGATGTCATAAATAGTGCATTTTTACTGATAAATTGATTATACGGTATTTTATCGTATTTCACTATTCACCGAAAATTCAAGAGTTTTAGAAAAATACCAAAAATTTACCCCAACCATTTTTCGACGTGTAGCATTCAAAAATGAACTCCATTTTTCAAAAATAATTTTCTAAATATTATTAATTTAATTTTTAAATAAGGTCACAGTTAATTCGAAAAATAACAATATTGAAATGCAATTAGTTTAATGTGACATTGGAAAATTAATTAAGATCCCATTATCCTATTTCCTTGGGAAAATAAAATAATAATATTATTTACTATTAATGAGGTCATATTACTATTCATATTACTATTCATATTACTATTCATAAGGGCGTGTTACTATTCACCAAAAAAACAAGTTTGTTTCATCAGACTCTAAATAATATTCTAAACACAATTGTAGATGACAGTTTCTTGAAATTCAAAACATAGAATAAATAAAATTATGTTTAAAGGATAATTATAAATATATACCTTAAACAAAATTTCAAGCATTTTAAATTTATTTTTAGAAAACATTGGGATGTTACAATTTATGAGATAATGAATTTTTTATTTTCAATTGGAAAAAAATTTATGTATTGTGATACATGTAGTACCTATATTTCCCACCAGTTAATTTGGTAAAAGATTATATATCATGATATATAAATGTTATGTGAATAGGCCCGTAAGTCTATCGGTTCAAAAAGTGTGAGTGTGATTGCGTTAATCTCTACTCATAATAATACATGTGAATAAGTTAGCAAGTTTCTATGTTTGTGGGTGAATGTGATGGTGTTAATATCTCATCATAAATTTAAATGTGAATATGGTTTTGAGTAGACAGTGGTGGGGGGGGGGGTTAGAACATTAGAAAAGGATTTCATCCACCAGGGGTAGGTTGGACAATCCATAAGGTTGATGGGAGGAACGATGTAAAAAAGTGATCAGAGATAGATATGGGGTGTCGTGAGACATATAAGGCATGCATCCATCAATGATTTGCATTGGAAAGACAGAGTGAAGTGACAACGAAATCTATTTATTTTTTTATGGGTTCAATTTTAAAAAGAATCATGGTTTTTGAAATGTTTCTTAAAAAACTATATGTGTTCAACATACCCTTTTTTGGTTTGAAATTTCTTTAATTTGGTTTAAAAATAGAATTTTGGTTTTGAGAAAGGATGTTTAGAACTAATTTGTTTATTTTTAAAAGGGTTTTTTTTAAAATGGAATTTGTGTAAATAGTTGGTTTTTTAATAGGATTTCAAATATGATTTTATAAATACTTTTCAAATGAGATTTAATGTCTATAAATTTTTTAGCCTTGGTTTATTTTTATATCAACGTTTTGTGTATCTATTTTGCTAAATATTAATGTCACCAAATAAAACAGGGTTGATTTGAATAAATAATGCATGGATATCAATCATTAGACAAAAGAGTATGAATATGGAGTGAAATAGTTCATCAGGTTTGAAAAATATCATGCATATGATCCTTCTCAAATCATTTTTCCATGTTTACACTGTTGTTATTGAAGAAAAGTTAGTCTAGAGGAGTTGGAAGAACACTTGATCTGTCACGGAATAGATCGAAGTTATAAATGTTGGAATAAACATTGGGAAATAGTGAATGTAGCTAGATAATAAGATAAAATTGTGTTTTATGTATCATTTGATATGATTAAAAGCGTGGAAAATGAAGAATCCCGTATCGATGATGTGATTACAGATGTGTATGATGATGAAGATCGTATTAAAGAAATGAAAAGGACAGTTGAAGATGAACTTTTTGATTGTCCAAAACTGTTTTAATAGTTAAAGTGTTGTGCAAAGAGACTATTGTATGATGGTTTCACTAAATATACAGCCTTTTCTGTCGTAAAGAAGCTGTATAATTTGAAAGCAGTCAATAGATAGAGTGATGAAAGTTTTACAAAATTGCTTTCTCTCTTGAATGAAGTGATCCCAAATAAAATAACATTATTTTTTTAACTATTTGTTGGACATTTTTAAATTTAATTTGATAATTTATCATTTCTTTGAATATCATCGATAAAGGGGGACCTTCATCAGCACTAATTATAGTGCTGATAAAGGATTCTTTGTCTGGGCCTGCTGTTTATATAAAAACAGACCTAGAAACCTGAAAAAATAAACAGTCAAATAAAATAACCAAACCATGAAAAATAACCAGCACATACTAGTAAAATCCTGCTGAAAAATAATGACTCATAGTATATATATACAAAAGAACCAGATAAATGATGAAAATGATGAAAAAACAAGCATCACACACAAAAGTTTGGAAAAATTTATATATAAATTTTATTGACATCTTGAATAAAAAAATATTCCCTCATAATATATACCAAAAAACACATATATATACATTTTGATCAATGTTTTATAAAATTAAATTTACAAATACAAAAAAATAGTTAAAAACATTAATGTTTTCTCTTTTGGGAGTATGTCATTGAAGAGAGAAAGTAATTCTGTAAAACAATCATCACTCTATTTATTACCTGCATTGAAATTATAAATCTTCCATATGGATAAAAATGAAATATATTAGTGCAACCATTATACAATGGTGTCTTTTCACAACTCTTTAACTGCCCAAACAATTTTTGGCAGTCCTGAAATTCATCCTCAACTATCCTTATCATTTCCTTAAAATGATCTTCATCATCATGAAAATTTTTAATCACATCCTTGATACTATATTCTTCATTTTACATTCTTGTAATCATATCATTTGATCAATAAAACTTAGTGTTATCCCATTCACTAGCTACGTTCACTATTTCATCATGTTTATTACTACATTTATAACTTTGATCTATTTTGTGAAAGATCAAGTATTCTTCCAACTCTTCTGGACTAACTTGTCTTGAATAAAAACATCATAAACACGAATAAAGGATTTGAGAAGGAATATATTCATAATATTTTTCAAACATGATGAACTCTTTCAATCCATCTTCATACTCGTTTTTCATATGATTGGAATCTATCCATTCTTTATTTATAACCATCCTATTTTATTCGGTGATATTAATATTTAGAAAACTAAATATACAAATCCTTGATATAAAAATTAACCAAGGATAAAAAAGTTATAGAGTTTAAATATCATTTGAAAACGATTTATAAAATCATTGTTCAAATCCCATTAAAAAACCAACCATTTACACAAATTCCTCTTTAAAATAACAAACCCTTTTAAAATAAATTAATTAGTTCCAAATATCCTTTCTCAAAAAACCCAATTATTTTTTAAACCATTTTAATGAAATTTAAAACCAAAAAATGGTATGTTGAACACATATAATTTCTTATGAAACATTTCAAAACACATGAATCATATTAAAAGTGAACCCTTAACAAAATCACTAGATGTCATTGTCACTTCCCTCTATCTATCCCATTCAAATAATTGATGGATGTAGGCCTTATATGTCTCATGAAACCCCTTGTCTAGATCTGATCACTGGTTGTCATTATTACTCCCATTAACCTTATGGAATGACCAACCCATCCCTGGTGGGTGAACTCATTTTCTGGTGTTCCAACCCCCACTGGCTACTCAAAACCATATTCAAATTTAAATTTATGATTAGAGATTAACACCATCACATTCAACCATGAACACAATAACTTGCTAACTTATTCACATGTATTATTATGAGTAGAGATTAACGCAATCAAACTAACCCTTCTTGAACCTATAGACTCAATAACCTATTCATATAACATTTATATATCATGATATATAATCTTTTACCAAATGAATTAGTGGGAAATACAGGTACTACCCATCTCATAATACATAAATTTGTTTGCCACATGAAAAATAAAACATTCATTATCTCATAAAGAACCCATACCAAATGAAGAAAATAAATTCACAATGAAGAAGGGAACCTTATGATTAAGGAAAAATATAATATAAAATAAAACCAATATCAATCATTACACTAATAAAACAAGCATAAGGGGGATGTAATCAATATAATAATTAAATCCTCTATATAGAACCATTGATAAAGGAACAAAATTTAATGGGATATACCATATGTATTAGTAATGGGTGAGCCTGGATTCTTAGTAAGGGAAAAAATGGGTGATATTACTCTATGATCATAACTAACGATCCAAAACGACACTATAAATACAAGTATCAACATCTGATATATGATTCATCAACTAATAACACGATCCAACAAATTAAAGGATACTTAACTCGTAATAATTGATCATTCCCACTAGCCTTGTATTAAACACAACTAGTGGGACCGTAGAAGTGTGTATACCAACTAGGGTAGCATGAATCAAGACCTCCCACCTATAAACCCAAGTTACCATAAACAAACAACCACATAGGTGAGAAAGAAATAAAAATAATAACAAAAAATGTCTCGCACCTCACCTCTAACTCCATCACATATAAAACCCCCTTTTCTCATCATACATCCATCATATAAATAATCAATAACACATAACTCGTGAGAAAAGTAAATTGGATTTCATTGAGGGTCACATGATAAATAAACCATTTACTTTTCAAAGTGAAAAATGGGTCTTCACATGAAAACCAGCTTAGTATGTAGAGTCTCACTCCCCTTATTTAAAGTCTCACCATTTCAATGATTTTGGAAGCACTTGAAAAAAATCCATTTTTCTTTCCAAAACATTCTCCAAGCACAGGGAAAATTACATTGAAAAACCAAAAAAGGAATAAGACCTAATTTTACTATAAAAAACAGTTAAATGAACCTATGGAGCTTTTCAAATATTATTTTCATAAGAAGTAATCTAATTTAAGAATAGTACATGAAATTATTATAGAAAACCCCTTATGACAAGCCTTGTATTTATGAAATTAATTTATAGTTTCACTAAATAACCCATTCATTATTATAGCTTAATTGAAAATAAATTTATAAAGTATATAAATTCCATGAATTATAAAATAAATTAAGATAAAAGAAACACATACTATAAACATAATGGTAACCACTACACAATATGTAATCTTCCTTTGAAAACACTCAAACAACCGAAAGACCTAAATCTTCATGAATAATTAATTTTAGTTCTTAGTAGAAGGAGAAACCTATGGGAAATAGAGAATATAAGAGGGACATGAGCGATAAAGTAGAAATAGTGGGATGAAAACTTGAAATGAAAAAATAATTTTTTTCTTAAATAATTCTAACAAATCACATAACACGAACTTAATAAATAGTAGAATGATATAATTCTCATTTTCAAAAATAAAGAATATCATAGTAACATATAAATTGTGAATAAAATATCACTACATAGAAAATAATCCTAAGATGATTAATATAAGTCAAAATAAAAACCTTTTCATAATTTTTTAAAACATTGAATTGAAAATTATATTTTTTTATTTTTTGAATGGAAATATATTACTATTGAAAAAATTATTATAAATACTTCCTAATACAAAGTTATTAAATAGACACAACAATTTTAAAATTTAGAGGTAAATATACTTTAATTTGTTTTTCTTTCAATAGAATTTGTAATAATTAAAACATGAAAAATACATAATGTATTAATGGGTAAACGCCTCTATAATGTGGTAAATAAGAGACCCCTAAGATATTTTGTTGTAGTTTGTGATACAACTAGTTCATTAAGGGATCAATCTATGACCTATCAATGGATTAATAGTGTGGTAATGAAATCCAATTTTAGAAATTTGTTGTGGGTGTAAGATCATCATGATAGTTTTCAATTTAAGTAATTTTTAGTTGTGGTTCATTAAAATCTTATAAATGTTTTGTTAATTAACATGACAATGTGAGGATGTGGAGAGTCAAAATCTAAGAGTCATTTCTGGGTAAGTGGATGGGTCCTTGGGTTATTGTATTGGGTCAGTGATGTGAGAATGTATGGGATTTGTTGGAAATGATTGTGAGTGAAAATATTCTACTAAAAATGATATATGTTCATAATTATGTTTTGGTTGTGATATAATTTCTTAGAGGACATTGGGAGTGGTGTGTAGGTGAACCTAACCCATAGGTAGAGGTGGTTGGTTCTTCGTGTGTGCATAAGTGGCCGAGTTTCACCGGTAGATGATAGATACTCATGTATGGGTATCGATTAGAGGAGATCAAGAATGAATTAATGATGTCAACCTATAGAGCAGGGATTGGGATATTAGGGGAACTTGGTGACGAGAGATAGTATGGTTTTTTTACTTAGTTCATGGGTTGAATCATGTGACAAATCATAATGAAATTTTATTTAGACATCTATACTTGGGAAATTAAGAAAACTTTGTATTATTTAGAGATCTTTGAAAAACATATACTATGAATTATTGATTGGATTGAAAAGTTATTAAGAAGGATTATTGTACCTAAAATTTGATTTTTTTGAATCATGGAAGTATTCAAGAAGAATATTGGAATTAGGAGTATGATGCTCAGGCTCAGTTTCCCATGATGGACAAGAAAGACCTCTAGAGACACTTCGCAGGGATGATAAATCCTTATATGGGAGATTTTAATGGACTCAAACTTTATAGGTGTGTTATTCCTTATTTTCATCCTTTGTTTTTAGTGATTTTAGTTATTATATTTTAGGGTGAAATCATTCACATAGTTATGTATGTTGATACCCACTTGGTTATCTCCATCCCATGGTAATCTAGAATGGGATTTAGGCCTTGTACAAAGCCATCTTGGGTGACTTGTCATGTCGACCCATGTTTTTTTGTTATATATATTCACTTGAATACTTCTGGGAATGAACATTTTCATTATCATCAAAATCCTATTCTCTTATGAAACTAGGCTTAATCGCCTTCATTGTGTGATACTCTTTATTGTAGATTGTAATTGTTAACCTAAAAATTTCATAGCTCACACAAAAAAAACATGTTATTTAGAATATCTAATAGTTATCATTTTACTAGAACATGAAAACAAAACTTTTCCCATCATAATGTGTTCACATGGAATCCATATATACTTAATCATTCATACTGAGATGTCCTATATGGCATGGAAATCACAAAGTAGGTAGAATTACTAAGGTCTTCCGAAGAAACATCACGAAATGTATAAACTCCCCATGAAATGAATAACTCTTACAAATTCCCTACATAGTGTGTCCATTATTACCATTACTGAAAAAACTCTTATATATAAACAGAATTATCAATATTAACATTAAAAGTGCATGAATATTTATATTCCATCACCAGCATGTTACCAAGAAATCCAATACTAACATATATCCAATAAATCCAATATTAACACATTTCCAATAAATTCAATACCAACACCAATTCTCAAATAAATCCTGAAAATATCCCTTATTAATTGTTTGACACCACTATCATGAATCCAAAACATCATCACATCATGATTACTACTCCACAATAAAGGATCCAATGGATTCAGGGATTCATCATGACTCATACTACCCATTTTACAATAAATATAAAGAAAACACTCATCATCAAAGAGAAATATAGAGTCTTTGATAAATCCTATTCCTTATGAGAGCAGCGGTGAAGGAGAGGTGCAACGGAGGACACCCACTAATGGAGGAGAGGCTCGATGGAGGAGAGCCGCATGACGAATCATGGTTCATGGCGGCAGATGAGTTAGTGGACGACGTAGGAGAGGAGGCAGGAGAAGAGGGAGGAGAGGAGGGAGGAGAGGTGGTGGTGGTGGTGGTAGTGGCAGTGGCAGGGATTGGCTTCCGTAAGATATTGAGAGGTGTGAGGAAAGAGGATAAAATTATGGGTTATTTACATAACCCGACGACACTTCTATCAGCGCTAGATAAAAAGCACTGATAAAAGTATGTTTTATCCGTGCTAAAATTGAATGAACTAATAAAACATGCCTATATCAATGCTTTTTGAGTGTGGATAAAGGGCCATAATTAACATTGCTAAAAAGTACTGATAAATGCATGTTTTATCAGCTCTACAATTGAAAGCGCTAGTAAAACATGCCTTTATCTACAAAAAAAAAGAACTAATAAATGGATGTTTTATCAAAACTTTTGAATTAGCGCTGATAAAACATACCATTTATTCATAATTATAAAATTATAACCAATATATTTATTACATTTATAATTTTATAGATATATATAATAAGTATATTTCTATACTTGAATAATTAAAATTAAAATTATATATATATATATAGGTTTTCATTTGTGTATAAATTATAATTAAATATATAAATATAATTTTATAATTTAAATAATAATTAAATATATATAAATATAAATTGATATGTTATTTTTAATTTTAATTTAATATGTATTTATATATATATATATATATGCCTATGTCTGTGTATATATTCATTAAAGACATATATTTAAAAATAAATATATTCAAAAGGTATTCATAAATATATATTTATCATTTTAAAAAAATATTTTTTAATTTTATATTTATTTACACATATTCATATTTAATTAGTTATACATAATTATAATTGTATATAATTATAATTATATATAATATATTTAAAAAGTAAATAATTATATATAAATAAAAATTAATATTTTGAAATATAATACATAAATTTATTGTTTATTTAAATATATTTATCACAATTTTAAGTATTTATGAGGAGATAAAGATTCATATATATAGGAAATGAATGAATACACCGAGTATATATAGTAATATAGTATATATGGCCAACATTAAGGTAAATAATTAATGTATACTCATGAGAAGAATTGATGCATCAATTGACACATTCATTTGGAAACACAAATTTATTTGAATATATATATATATAATAAGTATTTATATATATATTTTAAAAAGTAATTATATATAATATTATTAATATATAGTATAATAAACATATAATAAATATATTACTAAAACTAATAAACATAATAAACATAAATAAAACATAAACATAATAAACATAATAAAGATGCATTTTTTATTTAATGTATAAATATAAACATTATTTTTTAATATAATACAAATATTTTTATTTAAATTAATAATATTTTATACTAAAAACTATTATCAACACTATTATTAGCACCGATAAAGGGTAGATTTATTGGTGATTTTTTCTAGCATTGATAAAAGTCCGAGTTTTATTAGCACTATCTCATTATCGCTGATAAAACCCAAGTGTTTCCCTTACCTACATTTGTGGTAGTGTATATATCAGTTTGCTAATACAGACACACACTAATATACCCACACACCCACACATTAAATAGGTATAAAAATATCCATATATTTGTATTTTATGTAAAATAGATATTAGTTTTTATTTAGATAAGGATTATATATTGAGAAATACATTTTATATGTGAATATGTTTAATTATTTTTTAATAAAATTAAAATTTTATGTGTGAATATATAAAAAATATGCATATTTTGTTATATATTTGATTATAAATAATAGTACATAATGAAAAATGATAAAATTTGAATTATATAATATCAATATGAGTGTAGTCTATGGGAATAGAAAAATTTCCCACAAAAAATTGAAAAAGACCCCCTTAGCTATTACATCAAGTGTTAAAAAATATGTATATCCCAACTAAAAAACATGTTCTGAAGGCCTTATGGGACTTTTTTAGCATTTAAAAATATGAAATAGGGTTCTTGTTTTTCACAAGCGCATAGAGCTCATCACATGATTTAATTTGATATGTGTTAGAGCTCAAATGGGCACCTGAATCAAAAGTTATTCCGTTTGATGTTTGTGCTATGTTTTCAACTAATTTTTCATCTTTTATTAATTTTTTGATATTTTGTGTCATCAAGAGGTTGTTAAATGATTATTAATCTATAATAATTAGAAAATTATTAATTAATAACATTTTTTTTAAATATTTTGTAAGTCATTTTCACTAAATATCTTATATATTAAGTGTAAATTACTATTTATACCTAAAAATATTTAAAAATATATATTATAGTTATATCAATATTAACATATTAAAAAAATTTATATAATTTTTAATTTTTTTGAAATATACCCTTATCCATGCTAGTAAAAAATGTGCTGATAAAGACCCTCCTTTATCTACGCTACAAAAAAAGATGTGTTGTTAAAGGCTGGCACTATGAAAAACCTTTTTTTGTGGGAGTGAAACAAATTTCATACTGTGATGAAATGACATTGAAACATTAAACCAAGGAAACCATAAGTTGTCTCTTTGTAGGGTGATGAATCAGAGATCACCGAGAAGGCACTAAAAGAAGGAATTATATGAGATGAAGGTTGGGTACCATGATTTGGGAGGGGGGGTGATTGTTTGAGGTAATCATGGAACATTCCAACTTTCCAAATATCCCACATTTGCCTTATTGGAATCAGCCTAAAAAAATAATTCTCTATTTATAATTGATTTAGGTATTTCCCATTTACTGGAGAGGGAGAAAATTTATTAATGGATATATTTTTATCAGCATTAATATAAAAATTTTGTCTAATATTTAACGGAGGCTTAATTGAAAATATTAATGGGTAGAAAAAATAATTTTAAGGGATTTATTAGAGATATGGATATGGTGTCTAAATAAATGGACGTAGTGAAATTTTTTTGAGTATAAATGAAGAGCACTGATAGGGCCTAATAAAGTTGGGGGTGGATCCCCTTCTGAGGATGCCAACATGGGAACACACAAAGTTCTACAGGCACAAGAGAAAACGGTGTAGGCTGAGATTTACAAGGGTAGAGACCAAAAAGAGGGAGGTGGAAGATCAAATGTCCAAACTGTGTTTGTGGGACACCATTTAGCAATCCATGTAGAGTTCCAGAATATGATACTTTTTTAACCTAGATATTTATCCTTATTTAATGAATGTGATGCCGCTTTTCACATGGGGATATAGGATGAAATCTTGAACCATGTACTCTTTTTTTTTCATTATTTTTTAATATGTTCTTGGATGTAAGTTTGATTATCGTGAACTTGTTCATTACTCAGAATAAAGTCCCTTGGATGACCAGAACCAGTTGAAGGGATGACTGAGTGTGGTAGAAGGGGTGATTACATTTCCATGTTATAGACACTGATGTCAAGGGGAATCCTAAGGAGTAATATTCCATGATTATTTATTGTATACCTAATCCTCAACACATGGTATTAGTGGGATTGGTTTAAGTGTTTGGCTGCATATCATGATGGAAGGCATTTGGGGGAGAAGTTTTTCAAGGTCTTGGAGGGACGTTACCAGAAGAAAAAATTTGTACCACAGGTATTTTGTGGGATATTGAAGTTTTACTGACCATTAAGATTAATGAGGAATTTTTAATTGTTCATGATAGTTAGATCTTAGTGGGAGACTGAAAGGATTCCTCTAGTTAGGGGGACTATTAGAAGTCCAGAAGAATGTTACCAATAAATGCATATAGTTTTAGTCGAGTAACTGTATTATCAAATGTATTAATGGCCAGAGGTTTCATGCCATCAATTATGTTCATTCTCTATCATTTTGAGTCCAGTGGAAGGCTATTGAAATTTTAGAAGGAAAATGAACCAGAAGAGCATGATAGGAAGCAAATACAGATTATTATAGAAGTTGAAGTCAGGTGACAGATGAATCTGGTTCCCAGAAGTAGATATTAGATGAACCCATTGGATTCTAGTTAAATTATATGGATGATTTGGATGACACCCATATTATGAATGGCTTTTTGGATGGAGAAGGTATATTGCAACTTTTTAATCTATGGAAATTATGTTATAGAGTATTAGTAGAGAAATATAAGGTCGATCTATGATGAAGTTTATCTATAAATGAGTTGGAACTAGGATAGAAGTTGTGGGAGAAAAGGTCCTTATTTCTATGGTTTCAGAGAATGATGCTTCTGTAGGATTTCATTATGCTGGGGATGTAAATATTTCCATAATATATATTTATGGGATGAACGTTAGTTTTTATTGTGTCGCTAGAGTTTTTTTAGGAAAAATATCTTGGGTGGTGAAAAATCATAGTAGTGAATTCTTCAGAAATTCAGTAAAGTCTTATAGATAATGGTTATATACACAACACTAAAGGTTTTGGTTTTAGTTTAATAACACATTTCAGATGAAGTGAAAGTTATTAAAACACTTGAACAAGGATCTCCACGAATGATAATATTAAAACTATATAAAATAATGAAGTTTTATAACACAAGGTAAATCTGGAGTACCTTACACAGAAGATCCACTACATCAAAATGTGATCTCCTTCATCTGGGGATTTTGAGATAGATCACTAATGTGGAAAAAATAATCATCCCATCTCCATAGGTATCCAAGAGACAAAATAAATCATTAAATATTCAGATGGGATTCACCTTCTCTCCACTTTATGTTAATACAAATATATGAAAAGGGTGAAGATGAAAGAGTGGAATGAGTTTTTGGGATGTTTTTGAAGAATAATTGAATTTACCATTCACTTCCATCACATGTAAGATGTTAAGTAGGAAATCATGGATTCCCCTTGATTATCCTCAAATTTATTTATGTGATAAAAAACTTGAATAAATTCATTAGTTATTTCATATATCATACACATTAATATGATTATTCCCAAATGTTTTACATTATGAAATGGTATAATATTTTATAGCTAACATAAAAGATTAATAAGTGACTACACTTTATCATTTTTACTGCAAGTTTCATGGATCGATATACCATTCATGAAAATCATAATCTGAATGAAATAAAAATTGTACATATATATATATATTATATATACAGTACTTCATGGAATATCACTTTTAAATATCACACTTCTACTAATGTGTAATAGGCTTTGTGCCATTTTGTCTTATATTTTACCATTTACAATAACATGTGAAACCATATACAAAAATAATTTTTGATATTTTACAAAACACATTTGTAAATATATCATTAACATTATCTTATGTCACATCATATGTAGTACCTTATGAATACCAATCCAGAAAACTTTTAGGCTAAATATAAGAAACTTTTAGAGTATCTCTATGAGTCAAACTTAATCCAGATTCATCCAAGAACAATGTTTTATCCCATTATCCTTTATATCATTGACAAAAATAAGAATCAACATATCTATATATGAAATCAAAGAGTATTCTCTAGAAAAGAATCAATATTATTCAATCTATAAAGGGATATGTCATTATTTCTATCAAACACATGTATCTCAATACCCATTTCCAGAATTTTGCATCATATGAAACTATACATTCTAATATTTTCCCTTTTTCCTAGACATTGAGTTAACTTAGGATGCATATCTTATCAATATCATTTAGTCATGTCATCTATCATTGATACTCCGAGTCTAGAATTATCTTATCGATGTATACATCACGTTTCATTCATCATTACAGATAGTCACATCATATTTCCCTTATATACATTGATATATAATATCATTGTGATTCCACACACTCCCAAAATATATGTTAATTGGGGGCCCATATTTCATACCTGTGATATGATTGGATAAATCCCATATTGGTTAATCTCCAAGTGACGACATGATCACCAATATACCAAACCACCCCTGCATTAGCTATGTCGATATGTATACTTACATAAATATAAAATCAATGTATGAAGGTTCTCATTCAAGCTATATCACTAACCTCAAGAAGTGGGTACTCAAATATGATCCATGAAACCCTACTATACAAAGGAAAACTATATGACACTCCATGTGGTATATATAATGGGTCATCCAGTATACAATAATAATTTCATTCTATTTCTTGTGCCTCATGAGAATATTCTGTATCACTATAGAATAATCATACTCATACTAAATATAACATGTCATAAGACTCAATAACTCTCCATAAAAACAATAGTTAGGGATATATTCCATGTACTAATTTGAGAGTTCAGTTACCATTTCACATCCTGAAATGTGTATCTATATATAAATTTATGTATCCAACATGAAAGAAGAACAAAATTAAGGTTACCTTTTATAAGACATATTTTAATATTCTTAATCTCATTATGAATATTTAATAAACCCAACATAAGAACTGGTATAACATATCATCTATGGTAAACTTTAAGATCATCCTTATGTTTTCTCCACTTTTTAGAATTTTTTAACACATTACATTATATGAAATTTTTGTCACATCTCCATGTGACCATCTAATAAACCAATCCCATTAACACTTTTGTGAGAAACTTATATAAAGAAATCCATTTTAAATGATAGTGAGATTTAGGAATTATATTCCTAACTAGTCATCTTATTTCACATATTCAAACATATCAACTTCACATCATCAAATGTTAGGATGTATAATTTTGTTTTAAACTTAGAAGTCCTATAATAATCACCACCATCATTGGAGAACTATTCTATAAACATTTTACATGAAATAATGTAGTAACCTACATTAATTTTTACCAGTCCACCAAAACTATTTTTTGGATTAAATAATGACCACTTTTCTATAATAACTAATATAACTATTCACATATTAATTTACAACTACACCATAAAAATTTTTAGGATAAAGTGATAACACATTATTATTGTAATTAATATAACTCTTTATATTTCTCTTAATAGCCATTCCCTATACACTTCTAGGACATCACATGTAATTCAATTTTTCATTTGTACTTGTTCAATCATTAAAGAAATAGTGTCTTTTATTGTTCAAGATATCTAAATATAACTATTTAAATTTTACTTTATCATTATAGATCCTAAAATATTTATGGATATTTAATGGGAAAAAATTATTCCTAAATTAGAATAATCTGTTTAGAAATAGTTATATCCACTTTTAAATTACAACTAAATGTACCACATTACATTTTTTATACCATCACATATCCAATAAATATTATGATATTATATGAAAAAACATTAACATTATATTATTTCCATCCTTTATTTACTAATTTTTATCTTCTATATGTCCAAACATACTTCCACTAGTCTCTTAGTTACAATATTATTTCTGAATATCTTTTTACGATACAAAAACACATTTTTATTAGGAAATAATATTTATTTTCTTTCATTAGGAATAATTAAAATATAATATTGTTTCTATATCACATATGGTATTAATGTGTTTGAGACATTTTCATTTGAAGATAAGAATTTATTAGAATATAACATTGATGGGTGGAAGGAACACATTCTCATATATTTTAACATATATTTACATAAACACTTTTATCCACGACAAAACCATTTAATCTAAATATTCTTCTCAAAAATTATTATAGAAATTGATTAATCATAAACCTTGTGTATAAAATTATTAATATGAAAATTTTTCACAAAAAACAATTTGTAATTGAAAAAATAACTTATCACATAAGTGGATTCAGATAAAGATACACATCTTTTACTTAGATTTATTTGAGATTAATAAAATAATTTATATTCGAATCCTCAATACAGTAATTTTTTACCATATATGATGAATATAAACTAAAATATTAATAAATTCCTAAATTTATTTTTAGCTATTATATATTTAAAACACATTTTAATATATAAATTAATTTTCACATACCATTCAAAATATATGAAATATTGTTTATAACATCCATACATGACATGGAAATTCCATGTAGTTTCAAAAATTATTTCTGGTATATATTGGATAACACAATCATATTGTTTTTTAAAATTTTCTTCTTGAAATCCCTAGGTTTCGATGTCTTTGATTATAATGTCAATGTAACAGTAATGAAATTTTCAACTATCCATTTTTCATTCATCTTAATCATTTACCCATTTGTATAATACATACATTACCAGAATCTATACATCATATGACTAGTTCATCAATTCTCAACACTTTGATAATATTAGGTAAAATTTTATATTATTCAATCATATTGTTATTATATTTTAATAGATTAAAATATATTGAATTACCTAAAAATAAAATTTAATTTTTTATATAATTCCTTTTAAACCTTGAATGTATCACTCTAAGCTTCCATAAAAATTCTTATTCAGTTGTTGAACAATTTCAAAATTTTATAACTATGGAAGGAATTTTTATGAAACATATAATTTTCCTTAAGAACATTTATTAGATCAAAAACATTTCCTAAGAAATTTTCTTAAGTTACTAGTCTATGATGTAGCTTACATTATGCTTCTCCTTAGCTGTGATTGTTCAAAAATATTTTCTTGATGACGATGGTGATATTATATACAATGGGATATGAGTATCATGTATTATTAATCATTTAATAAGGACATTTATTAAATGGACTCCCATGAAAATTATGAACCCATTTCAATATTCATTTTATCCATTAATGGGACACAATACATTTTTAACTATGAATTACATTGGTTTGTTCACTTAAATATTCAACGATCATTTAGGTGGAGAATTATTCCTATCATATCATATATGATTCTTGGATGGTTGAGGGGAAAACCTTTTATCTGAACCATCATATGGAAAAAATAAACTCTATTCCTACAGCATCACAATCTCTAGGGATTCATTACTAGTGTATCCCAAAGGAAATGCTAATAATAATCCAATAAGGATAATCAAGGGATACTCATGATGATCTTGATAATTCCAAAAAATAATCCAATGTTACTTTTAAATTTCTTTTCTTACATAATAAAATTCAAGGTAAATTTTACCGAGCACTATAATACTAAGATGTATGATCAATGTCTTAATAGGTGTCTCTTTAGAATGAATCTCACACTTAGTATTAGAATGTGAGTTTTTAATCTCAAAAACATATATCATGTTTTTCCTATTTATATTTGATTGATTAAAGTTTGTTAGTTTAGAATCCTATTATCTTCACCAAACCAATATTGTCAAACCATATTTTTGTGTAAAAATTCACAAAACCCACAAGCTTATGTTACTGAACCCAAAAGATAATCTAAACATATTCAAACATATCCCGTGGAAACATACGTAAAACATATATGAAATCATAATTTAAGGGTATACAATTATGTGTAATTGAAAATATGATCATTATTATACCTAAATAAATAATTAGAAAACACTATTAACTTTTATAGACAAGGAACATTCTTCTAGGTAAATAGGCAGTTTGATCCCATGTTTCTCTACTCAGGGATAGTTTACTCAAGAGGTAGAATTTATAATAACTTTAATTATTTAATAGATAATAATTATATTGAACAACTAAATTCACTATAACAACTTTAATTAAAAACTCAGGTCAAGATAGATGAAAAAATAAATTCATTATGGAGTCAAACCTAGTTTATATTGTAAGAAACTATCCAAGAAGTAGTGTAAAAAATTAAACTAAAGAATAAAAAATATTAAAATTCCATAAAAAATTCACTGGACATGAATATTGAAGGGAATTGAGATTCAATAAGCGAAAAATACAAATTTTTAAAAAAGAGATTACAACCTATGAATAATTATTAAATAAAAGATAACAACAATATATTTTATAATTTCATCTTTAAAATTATGTACATTCTATAATTTTTAATATAATAATTTTTATTCATTTTAATATGAAATATTTCATGTTGATCATTATAAGGAATTTATAGTTTAAATATATGATATTTATGAATTATAAAAAATTTATAATATAATTTCAATTATTTAAACATTTTATAAAATCGTAATATCATATTAACAATCATTATTTACACTATGATCATATCAATAATCAAAATGTATTTTTGATGTGGATTAACTACCATCCATATATGTACCCATTTTGTTTTAAATAATTGAAAATAATTAAATATGAAAAATTCATAATTTAAATATTCAAATTTATTATTATGGACTTATTTAAGAATTTATAACCCATATAAATTATCACTTCTAATTTATAAATAAACACTTTAATTTCAAGATCATAAGTTATGCTATATAATTGTTTAAAAGGTATTTCTAATATTATCATTTAATATTCCGGAAAAATAACAGTTTCATAAACATTTATTTATTTAATCATAAAATGTTCATAATTAATAAATTAATTGAAAAACCATAAATATGTTAAATAATCACAAAGAAATTTTATAATTATTTATAAAAAATTTATAAACCATAAAAAAACTAAAGATATTCTAAACAAATTTTAAAATCTTTACTATATACCCTTACACATGAACCAATTAATACCTAATATTATTCTCTCCATACCCTTATATAATAACTCTTGGAAATGGTAATCTAATTATGGAGCCATCATAGAAAGGTAATTTATTAGTACCTTTACATATCCACATTTCTTGTAAGGGAAAGTCACTGGTGCCTTTTTATGGTATTGAGAAGAACTCTACTACTGTTTCACAGAGTCCAGTTTCCCTGATGTGAGGAGGTTCATACCCTGATACAGAAAAGGGAATTGTGAAATTTCCCTTACATAATATAGTTGATTACACTTATAAATAACACTTTTTATAAGGGTATATCCATATGACCCTTCCATAAAACACTTTTGTATGTGGGTAATCCATGTTGACCATTACGTGAACCCATTCACGGTAAGGTATCTCATTGGTTGCCATTATGTACCAACTCACATATAGGTATCACCCTGATTCACATTACACCATGGATTTATGTAACTGTAATGATATGGATACCTTTACCCAACCCATCTTCATAATGGTAACACCTTAGTTTTATTTATGTATCCCTACTACGTAAGGTGAAGACATTTCAAAAATCGAATTTCTAGAATATGAAAATTATTCTATTTTCTTTTAGTTTCTTCATTATTTCCTCAAAAGTATCGTATAATTTAATCATGATTCCCTATGATACCACAAATGTGATTTTCTCATGTTTAATAACACATATCTATTCAAGTATAAGTGATTGAAACCCTTGTCTAATGATATCCATAAAAGATAATATGAAAAATGTTTAAAATTCTAAAATGAAGAACATGTTATAAGTCTAGAATACCTTACATTAAATAACCACATTATAAAACAATTTTCTCTATTATATGATGATTTTGGGAGAGATTACTAATGGGTAAAACCCAATCAGACCACCTCCATAGGTATCCATAGGCCAAAACTGAATCATCCAATATTCAGATGGGATTTGAATTTTCTCCACATTAAGAAATGTTATGCTTATCACCATTTAATGATTTTAATCATAAAAAACATTTATTATGTGATTCTAATATTTAGTATATTTAATTATCTTTTGTTTTGATAATTACAATATAACATAAAAATATATATTTTTTATTTTTTATAATTTTATTTTTATTCCTTATTTTTTATTATTAGTATTATTAGTTTTAATTTTTTTTAATTATTAATTATTAATTATTAATTATAATTAATTATTTAATTATTATTTATAATTATTTTATTATTATAAATAATTATTTTTTATTCTTTCTTATAAAAATTTATTTTTATGGTTATTTTTTACCCTTATGTGACATTTTTAACATTTATGTAAATTTTATAAATATTCTCTTATCCTTATATGTGTTTTCTCTTACCAATACTCATGTAGTTTAATTATTTGGTTACCCTTACATAACTATGTTTGAACACTTATGTGATCTATACTTATTTCCAGTTACACTTACATAGCATGAAGGTACCTTTATGGAACTATTTTATTAACTTTAAATAGAGCATGGATTTCTTGTTTACCTATACAAAACATTGATTCTACCCTTACACAAGTTTTCTTAACCTTTATATAACTTCCTCTATGCTTCAAACAACACATTGTTTTTTTATTCTACCCTTATGAAGAAGGTTTGTAACTTTTCAGGAGGAAGTTTACATTTACAAAACTACCCTTATGCGACCAAACTTACAATTATGCAAGACATCTTACCTTTACACAATGCTTGTTTTATTCTCTAACCTTTACTAAATCAATGTATTTTTTAGTTTAAATTTATGCAAGTTATTTATTTTATTATTTAACTTTAAACAACGTAAAAATAACCCTTACGTAAACCTGGTTATCTAATTTACCTTTTTTGATATTCTTGTTATTTTGATTTTATTACATATTATAACATATTTTTTTAATTTTTTTAATAATTCTATAAATTCATATTAATGTTATAGATTATAATTGAATTTTTTTTACATTATGTAAACTCTTCATTATGAGGATAATATTGTTTCTTCATAATCATTATTTTTTATAGCATGAGTCTCAAATATTTCAATTTTATTATTTTTAGTTAATTTCAATTATTTCTGTATTTCTAAAATCACATTTTCGTCTATAAGAGTTATTCAAACATGTTTAAATATTATAAATTTAATATATCTAATGATTTATATTTTCACATTTACAAATATAGAATGTTATTTGACTTTCAAAATTTGAATTTATAGATTATCTCTCTATAATATTTGTGTAATCTATTTGAAATATTATTATGAAATTATTTTAAACATCCTAATGATTGTATTTAAAATAATGTTTAAGTATTAAAATATTTTTTTTTAAAAATGATATAATTATCAATATTATATTTCTATTTCTTAGATAATTCTAGATTTTATTATTAATATATTTATTTGAATACCAAAATAATTTAATTAAATGTTTTTTTATATTTTAAAAGGAATTTAGGGATTTAAAAAATTAGTTTTATGGTTCAATGAAATTATATTATTATGAATTAAATATAGTGATGTTTTCTAGATCATTTATAAAGGATGAGATGGATAAAAATAGAAAATTTTTAAATTCATGTAAATTGACTCACAACATCTATATTCCTTTATAATCATTCTCTAATTTAAAACATGTTCAATTTATATCATATTGATTTAATTTATAAATCTTATCTCTAATTATAGAGTGAAAAAATGAAATATCCAAATCAATCTATTCTTTTATTCTCATTACCACTTGTGTTTTTCATCTTCATTGTGAGATTTGAGACTAATCTAAAAATATAATTTTCATTATATTTCTTCAATTATGGTGGTTACTACCATTAACGTAAGGGACTACGATTTACTTTGTTTTTTTATTTCAAAATGCACGATACTATTCCTTTGTGGTTTCTAGATTTATCCTTAATTATCTAGCATCTATTTTATCTAGAGTATTACTTTAACCAAAAAGGTATTGTTTTGGTATCTTAGATACTATTAAATACATGGTTATAATATATTAAATCCTAAAGAGATTTAGGTAGTAGATGTAGGGTTATCATTGGGTTCTATTTTAGAACATACAAAATATTATGGCCTATTTAATTTCATTTTTTATCACATTAAATTGTTCATTTACATAATTTGTTAAGCCATCAAATGTGAATAATCATTCTATTATTCAAATTTCTCTTCATATTATTTTTTAAATTTTATTATCAAATTTTATTTTATTTTTCCACTTTCAATTCCATGATTATATTATTATTTAATAAATAAAATTTTATGAATTAGAATGTTTTCCTTAATTTGTTTTAGGTAAATTCACCACCCCCTTTTTATTTTACCTATCCCCATATTAAATTTTTTATCAAAGGAGTTTTACTTATTTATTTAATTTAATTTTTTTCAAAGTATTTTAAATATTTTAATTTCAAAATATTTAACTAGTTTTTCATATAAAGACAACTTTTTAGAAATAAAATTTTTAAACACTCAAAGTGGTCTCTAAGGACAACCCCTAGGTGGTTCTCCATTTTTTACTGTACAAATTATGATTATTTTAAATATATGATGTATAATTTTCTTAGATATATTAATTATTCTATTTATAAAATTAATTTTCATGGATGTTTACTTTCTACAGGAAAAGAAGTTAAATGGACCCTTAATTACATTTCTAATTTTGAATGATATGGAAAAGCTATGGATTTATTAAATTTTTGTTTAGATATTAATGAGTATAATAGTGTTTATTCATGTAAAAATACACAGGAAATTTGGGAATTATTATATGTTGAAAATTAATATATAAATAAAGTTAATGATATTAGGCATGAAATATATAGTAATGATTTTGAGAGTTTCTTTATTAATCCTAGTGAGTTTATCACTTATATGTTTACGATATTTAATAAAATTTTAAATCGATTGAAATCGCTTGGTGGATCTTCCTAGAAATTTTTTTTCATGGAAATAATTTGTGTCTCACTATATTGTTGGGCTCCAAAAGTCACATTAATCCAGGAATCTATAGATGTCAAAAACATGCCTCTGGTGAAACTCATAGGTTCTCTGATGACGTATGAGATAACAATGAATAGAAGATGAAATGGAGGATAAATAAGTTAAATAAAATAAAAGTAAATTTTATTTGAATGAAAAAAATGTATCACCCCAATATTTTATGGTAAGTATCTTTTTAAATTCAATCTATTCGATAACATATGTTACACAAAACAACGAGTTTAAACAAAGAGTGAAATATTAATATTTAAATGTGATTGTTATCACCTAGATATTATAAAGGAATGAGTGAATGATATTAATGGAATTATGAAAATATATTATACAAATGTTTATAAAATGAATTAATTGGTTAAAAATTAATCAGAAATAAAAATGAAAACCAATTGAACAAAAATGATTTATTTTCATAAAAAACTAATTTTTATGCCCATAATGACATTTTATCTTAAGAAAATAAATTATTCACTATTAGGGAAATAAATTAGTGAAATTTATATTTTATATATTCAATAAAATGTTTTCAAATTCATTATTTTTTTTTATTGTCTTAAGACAATAATACAACCAATTTTAAGCATAAAAGCTATTTTTTTCTAAAGGTAGTTTTTCCTCCTTTTGATGTTGCATAAATTTTAAATATAATTTTGAAACTTTTTTTTTGTATTATTAGAAAAAAATAATGTTCTTTTTTTTTTAATTTTATTATCATAATTATATTAGGTTGAAATAACGGTATTTGTTCAGAGAAGTTTCCTATTTTTGATAAATAGGGAAAATATTCAATTTTAATTGAAAACTTTTTTTCTGTCTAAATTATCTATATAGTTAAATTATATTTGAAATTGGTTTTAAAATATTATTAGTTTAATTATACCTCACTAGAAAAATTTAGGTCATTAGAATCAATTTCACATTGAAAAAGTATACAAAAATATTTCAAATTTTTGAACTTTTGACTTCAAAAAAACTAATTCCCATTGAGTATGAGAGATTAATTTTAAATATAATTTTTTAAATTAAATGAATTAAATAAATAAAAATGGATTACTTATTTGTAATATTAGGGTCTAAATTTTTTAGTAGGGTTATATATATGTCTATATATAAAAAATTTGTCATGGTAAAACAATTATTTACCATAGCATAGGTAAAATAATGAAATGGGTTAAAGTTATAAGGTAAAGGCTTAAAATAAGAAAAAACTCTAACACTTAATGTATTATTTAGGTATCTTTAAACTATAACAATCATTTAAATCATTAATTATCATCCATATTTTTGGAAACTAATTCCACCTCAATGTGGTTGGATTTAAACACAAAATAATAAATATTTAATCACTTTAACCCACCTCTCCTTAAGTAAAAATACCACCCACCACCCCATTTAGACTAACATGCCTTGAAGCTAGTAAATATCTTTTAAACCCTCTCGTAATTAATCTTCCCAAATCCTAGGGATTGTTTTCCATAAAAATATCAAATTCAAGGTCCTCTTGGAGTCCTATAAGGAGGTGATATTCAAGTTGTAATTTTCTCAGAACACCTCTATAATTTTCTTTAATTCTTCTACTTTATCCTCATATATTTAATTAATCAGGGAATATTAATTAAAAAAATAATGTATGTACTATATTTTTATGGTTATAGTGGAATATATTATGTCATTCTCTTTTATTAACTCTTCTAATTCAATGAAATGAAACTATTTTCCAAATTATGTTGGTTAACGGTATCCATGAATAATGATTTTTTTCGTCTTCATTTAATACCTTCATGGATGATCACAAAACAATTAATCTGGTCAAAAAAAAATATGTTAATAGGTTTATTATATCCTATTTAATATTATGAAACTAATATATTATCATAATTGTTAAAAAATGAAACTATTTTGTAATGTTTGGAAATCCATCAAAATAAACCAAACATTTGTCATTAACATTTTCCCAAATGAATCATCCTCATGTATGAATGAAAATGGATAAATGAGACCATTTGAAATTATGGAAGTGAATTAATACCCTTTAATTACACTTATGGAGTTATATTTCTTATTGACAATAAGATCCAAAATTATACACAAATGAACCTATCAAGAAACCATGAAACCAACACACCTGAGACTATGAAAAAAATGTAATATTATTAATGAAATGGGTCACAATATGTTATAAAATAATTATAAAAGTTATTATTAATTTTAATATAGTTTTTTAATTATTTATTAATAATCCTTACACCAATATATAGTATGTTTAAGTAGAAAAAATTAATGTAAATAGTTAGGGAATGGGTTTCTTGTCTAACTATTACTTCTGTGAGAAATATGCCTTATTCACCACTTATTTCTAGTGTATGGTGTATGTAATTCCCTTTGATATATCATATAATTAGTCTCATTATCTTCATTTTATTCAATGTTTCATTTGATAATTATTTCTTTTATGGGACATACAATTCAACTAATTACAAAGTGTTGAGGGAATTCTTAACCCAATTTTCATTATTTGGGTTAAACATAATCTTCCCTAATTATGTCATACTAAGATAATTTTTAAATGATTTTTTAATAAATTTTATTTTATTTAGGAATGTTTTATAATGATTTAATGTCAATACACATATTACATTATTTTGATCAATCCTCACACCATTGCTATAATATTTATAATGGACTTTATTTTAAAATTTTATTTTTAATGTCTCCCTTAAAACTCTATTTTGTACCATGACCATGTTTTATAAAATTATTTCCAAAAGAAAATTTAATATCATCCCATGATTTTTTAAATTCATTATTAATCATGCTTTACTATTTTCGAAATAGTTTGAAAGTTATATTTTTTTATTTAAAAAATAATGTTCTTTAATACTTTTCTGACCAAAATATAGAAGTAGTGTTTTTTAACATATAAGTCTTGAGATTATTTTCCTAATGTTAAATCACATTAATGTTTTGAATCTTATATTAATATTTTACAATGTTATCTTAAAATGATGTTCTTTATTTTAATATTTCAATTTATTTTAAAAATAAGTTATTTTAAAAGTAGAAAGGGAATTTTTAAATAATAAATATTTGAATAAAATATTTAATGTATTTTAATCCATGTAAGAATTCCTTTTTGAATCCTATATAAAGTATGTAATATAATAATTCCATTTTAAATATTTCTTTGGATGGTTTGTGACCAGTTTGACTAGGGAAGTATTGATATTCTGTGTGACCAGTTCTTCCAATATAGAAATTTTTTAAATTTTTTAGTTATATTATTTATTCATAAGAGGAATGAATTAGGGTTTTTAAGTGATGGGTGGGATCCTACATGATGATTTTATTGGTCTCATGAGACAAATCATATTGGTTTTTGGCTGAGGCCCTACCCATTTATTTTCAAATGTCTTGGTCGAGGTAGCAACGATAAGTTTTCCAATGTTAGACATCATACATTCCATCATTATGAAATATGTTATTGACTTCCATGTGTTTATTTGAATATTATAATATCAATGGTTATGATTTCAAGTACACATTATTATTTTTTTGTCCTTATTTGATCATAATTTATTCTTTCCATGTTATGATGTGGTTATTGATTAATGGTATGTGTACTCAGTTATTTACCTTTCAATTTTGATTATCCTTGTTTATTTACGAGAGATTATTCTATACATGAACCTTAATCAGAATTTGATACCACCCTTATTTTTTTCCTTTCCCATGGTTATGGTGAATATATCATTGAATTATTTTCCAAGGATGATGTTTATTACCTTTTACTATGTATTATGTTTTATTTTCATTTCACAATGTTAAATGGGGTTCATATATGTATCTTGTTTACCATGACTAATTAATTATTATATCCTTTGTAAGAGATAACTTATACATTAGGATAATTTAATAAATTCACCACTGGCTCTAGGTAACTAGGTTCCAAGTTTCTACAGTTGATATTAGGGGAATATTTGTATAAAAATTTCCAAATATATTTAGTAAAACATAGATTAAGGAATATAACTATATGACTAAATTTTAGGATAAATATAAGTATAGGATAACATGATGTAGATTTTATAATGACCATGTATAACCAATATTAAACATAAGGATTAATATATTGAGAATGTTTTCTGATTTACTCATCCAATAAACGATTCTTCATGACTATATCACTCCGATTAGTGTTTCTCACTCTATGATTTTGATTTAGTAAATGGATGGAACTTAAAAGATCTTGGTTAATGATAAATGTGATAGAAAATTTGTTTATGATCAACCAAATGGGATAATGATTGGAGTGAAAAATATTTTCATTATAATATTTGATTAACAACATGCACCATAACCAACTCTTAGACTCACCAAATAAGAGAAGGATAGAGTTCGCTAAGAGATTGGGTTATAGAAACCATAGGGGAAAAGATGATTTATTTTATTATATGTTAGTAATGTTAGAATAAACAAACAAGTGAGTTTCTTATAGGGATGAAAATATTTTGTGTGTGTGTGAAATAAGGACACAAAGTAAGTAGTTTCTAAAAAAATAAAAATTTTACAATAACGACCTTCCAAAGGTATTATCAACAATTTAATTTTTTAAATTCGGAAAATTATGGCATTATGAAAATAAATTTCCTAGAGGTAAAACTCATAAATATAATATAAAATATTATTAAATTAATGTTTACACTAATAAAGATGATGTGACTAAAAATGTCATACACATAGAAAGAGATATTAAGGAATAAGTTGATGAAGCATAGTTAATGGTTTAATAATGATGTATAATTATTAAATTGCTCGTGTATTTGGATTAAAGAACTATTTTATTAATAATGATATGATTATAATAATCATGAGAGATATAAGGATTATAATGCAGTAATTATTATATAATAATTTGGAGGTTTGTGATGAATAATTCCAGTAACTGAGAGAAGTTATTCTATTACAAGATTATATTTTGGAAAAACATGATTTTGGGAAGATAAACATAATATGTTCTTGGTGCAGATATAATAAAGATAAATATATTTTTATGGGATAGTATTTGTGACCATTGAAGTGTTTTTAATTTTATTGTTTATTTTATATTTTAGAATTACTACACATGTTCATTTACAGAATATATTCAACAACCATAGATCTTATTTTTGGAAGCATGCTTATTTCCATTAAGGTTTTAATGTGATCAAGGTATTTATATATTCATTATGTGAAAATAAGTGTTATATTAATATGGTTTTGGATAATTTAATGTTATATTTATTTTGGAAATTTAGTGACCTTCCTTCAAAATTTTTGGTCTCTGAATCTAGAAATACATATTTTGGATGAGTCTTAAGATTAACTATATATGGAATGGATTAAGTTGAAATTTGTAAATTATTTTCTATTGATGAAATGTGCTAATAATTTTGGATTCATTAAATATTTAAAGGATAAATGAATGAATTTTGGATCTTATGATTCATTAAAAGTGATTTCAGGCATAAAAATTAATCTCAAATATACATTTCATAGCATATGAGATGAAGTGGAAATAGATTTAAGCATAACCATAGGATACGATCATGATTTTGAAATGGAATTTAATTCGGTAATATTATTATTTTTTCAATCTATTATCTCGATAGTAAAATAATCCATTAACTATAGGAAGTAGATTTTAGAACTAAAACATTATTCATTTACTCTTCTAACTAATAAATCAATGGTATTTTAACCGATCACATGATTCATGGTTTTTTAGGGTTAAATTTATACTAACCTTATCCTTTATCATTATCCCTCAAAATTGGAAGGTTATATTTCCCTTTCATGTCATGGTTTTCACTTCTAACTAATTTTATCTAATTAGAAATCCTAATTTTTTGGTAACCTTTACATTTCCCTCTTTTATTATTAATCAAATGTTTTATTAACCATATTTATGATGTTGATTTTCTATAAAGGCATTTTCAAGTATCAAACTATGAATTTAGAAGTGTAATTTCAAATTATGAGAATAAAATTTATTGATGGAGTGGATAATGTAACACCCCAATTTTTTATGTCATGTATCTTTTTAAATTTAGTATATTAGATAACATAAGTTACACAGAACACTGTGTTTATACAAAAAATTAAATATCTTTATTTAATTATGATATTTATCATCTATCTATTAGAATGGAAGTAATTAATGAGATTAATTAAATTATGAAAATATAGTTTACAATTTTTTGTAAAATGAATTCATTGGTTATTAATTAACTATATATATAAATGAAAACCAATTGAACATAATGAAGTGTATAAAAAAAATTATTTTTATGCCTAAAATGACATTTTATCTTAATATGTTAGATTAATCACTATTAGTGAAATATATTAATGAGATTCATGTGTTATATATTCAATAAAATATTTTCAAATTCATCCAATATGTTTTATAGGATTAAGACATGAATAAATCCAATTTTAAGTGTAAAAGTTATTTTTTTAAAAGGCAGTTTTATCATTTTTGATGGAGGAAATGTTTTAAATATATATTTTGAAAATTTTATATGTTTTAATTGAGAAAATAATGTTTAATTTTTAAAAATTAATATCAATATTATTTTATGGCGTTTTTTTTATTTTTCAGAGAAGTTTCATTTTTTGATGAATAATGACAACATTGAATTTTAATTAAACACTTATTTTTCTTGTAATAAATAAATATAAATATATATAATTAAATTGTATTTTAAATTGGGTTTAAAATATAATTACATTATTTATAAATCAACAATTTAGGTAATTGGAATAAATTTAAAATTGAAATTGGATATAAAATCATTTCAATATTTTTATCCTTTGACTTTAAATACCCTCTTTCCAGTTGCGTCTGCGAGATTAATTTTATATAAGTTTTTTTTCAATTATACAAATCGAGTTAAGTAAAATTAATTCCGTAAATATAATAATATGGCCTATAGTTTTATTAGGATTATTTTAATTTTTATACATAAAAAATTTACCATGGTAAAAAAATTATTTACCGTAGTATAGGTAAAATCATGTGAAGGGTTAAAGTTAAAAGGAAAAGGATTAAAATACCTAAAAACTAATACATTTGATGACTATTTTGAGGTTTTTATAGAACCAAACAATAATTTAAAACATTAATTACATATAAAAGTTTTGGAAATTAATTCCACCTCAATTTGGTTGGCTTTAAACATAAAATAATCAATATTTAATCACTTAAACCCACCTCTCCTCAATTATAAATACCACCCATCAGCACCCCATTTCTAATAAAAATCCATTATTATAATCAAATATCTAAAAAACATATCCTAATCACTCTCTAAACTTCCATGTTCTTCTGTATTCACAAAAATAACAAATCCATTGTCCTCATGTAGTCCTCCAAGGATGTGATATTCAAGTGGTAATTTTCTCATAATATCTCTCTTGTTTTAAGTTCTTATAATAGTTTATCCTCATATATTTAATACTTATGGGAATAGTAATTAAATATTAACTGAAATATTTTAATTTTATATTTCTAATGTAACATATTATATCCATCTCTTTTATTACCTCTTCTAATACAAAAAAATAAATCATTGTCCAATTTTTTCGGTTAATCGACTCCATGAATAATGATTTTCCTTCTTTTCTATTACCACCATAATGTCTATTAAAAATATATTTTTATGGATAAATAATAATGTAATATGTATATTATATAATATTTAATGTTCTATAACTTATATATAGTCATATTAGTAAAAAAATGGAACTAGTTTGTAATGTTTTGAAAAACTTCCAAAATAAACAACAAATTTATCATTTATAACTTATTAAATGAATAATCCTAATGTATGAAATAAAAATTCTATATGAGGCCATTTAAAATTTTATAAGTTAATAAATTAAATTTTATTACACTTATGGAACTTTATTTCCAATTGATAATAATATTAATAATTATATACTAGTGAACCGATCATGAAACCATCAAACTAACACATCTAAAACCATGAATATAATGTAATATTACTAATTAAATGGGTTATAGAATGTTATAAAATAAAATAATAAGGTATTATAAATATTAATATTTTTTTAATGAGTTAATAAAATTATTTAAACCATTATACGAGAGGTTAAAGTATACAAAACAAAGGGAAAGTGTGAGGTAAGGATTTTCACAACTCACTTTTATTTCTATGATTTATATCCTCTATTCACCAATTATTTCTAATGTGTGGTTTATATAATTAAATTTTATATATAATATCATGAATCTCATAATATTTGTGTAATTTAGTGTTTCATTTTATAATCACTACTTTTATGGAGCATACAATTCAAATGATTACAAAGGGAAATTTTCATTCTATGGGTTAAACTTATACTTCCTTGATTATGTTGTACTAAGCAAGTTGTGTAATTAATTTTGAATATTTTTTTTTTTATTTCCACTTATTTTATGTGGATTTATAGTAAATAAAAATATTCAATTATTTTAATTAATTCTAACTTCAATGATATAACATTTAAAAGTGACCTTACTATAGATTGTTTTAAAGTCTCCCTAAAAAATCTCTTTTGTACCATGATTTTGTTCTGTAAAATTATTTCCAAAAATGTTTTTAATATTATCCAATTATTTTTAAAATTCATATTTAATAATGGATTATATTTTTAAAAATTGTATTAAAGGTATATTTTCTATTTTGAAAAAAACATTTTTAAGACTTTTTCGAAAAAACACTACTGGACTATTTTTTAACTTATAAATAACGAGAAGATTTTATAGCCTTCATGACACCTTAATGTTTTGAATCATAATTTAAAATTTTATAGCGTTATATTTAAATATATGTTTTCTTATATAATTGTGTAGTGTTTTAAAAATAAGTTATTTTCAAAGTAAAAAGGGCATCTTTCATCAAGAAAAATTCCAATAATCTATTTATATTATTTTCATCCCTATCAATATTAATTATTGAATATTATATTAAGTATTTAATAGAAGAATTACATACATATTATTTCTTTGACTAGTTTATGATCATTTTTATTAGGGAAGTATTGATATTATGTATGGCTAGGTATTCCAATACATAATGTTATTGATTTTCTCAGTTATATTATTTATTCATTTGAATATTGAATTAGAATTAGTAAGTGACAAATGGGGCTCATTATAGTCCCTCAATTCATAAATAGTTCTCATGAGACAAACCAGATTGACTTTTTCTCAAGGCCTTACCCATTTATTTTTAGATGTATTGGATGAGTCCTCGATGGTAAGTTTTTAGATGTCCAACATTATGCATTCCATCATTATGAAACTAGTTATTGAGTTCAATATGATTATTAAATTTGTAGAATATCCATGGTTATGTTATCTATCTAATTTTTTTATTTTATTTTATTATTCAGATGTTATTCTCAAGTTTTTTATTAATGTAATGTGTGCTTATTTATTTACCTTTCCATGTTGATTATCCCTAGTTATTGATGATATCATCCACTGTACATGACCCTCACGGAGGATTTTAGCTTAGACTAATTTTCTTTCATTTCCCCTGTTTATGAATAAGAAATATTTGAATGAGTTTTCTATGATGAAATTTAATAAATTTTTTGTATCTTATGTTTTATTTTCATTTAGCAATGTAAAATGGGTTTCTTCTATATATATAGTTTTTGAAGACTAGTAAAATATTATCTTATTCAGGATGATATTCATTGTACATTATTTTAATGTAATAAATTCACCATCAAATTTGGTATATGAGGTTTGAGGTTGTTAGAAAAAATGAAGACTCATTCTGATGTGACTCCACAATACCATCATTACCAAAATAATGGAAAATTACAATAAAAAGTGGAGATACACTCTATAATTCAAAAATAGAAATCAATAATTCAAGGTGACTTTATTTTTTTGGAAAAAGGTGTGACACATCAAATCATATTTTCCCTTGAAAAAAATAAAATGTATAAATATAAAAATCATGGTAAGAAAGATATAAAAGATTCAATATGGGGCCCAATAGAATATTCCATTTCGACATAAAAATTGAGAAATGAATGTTCCAAGTGTCTCATGGCACATATCTATGATGGAATTGAAGTTAGTTTTAAAATTTATATTTCTCATTATCATTCCTATTAATATTTTTCTTCATATTCTAACACTTCTTTAACTTATAAATATATTCTCAAAGCTAAAAAAATAAACAATTGTATTTAGGATATTATTTCAAAATTGAATGATATAAAAAAGTAACACAACCTTTTTGATTCAAATAAGTATCAAATTTTTAAATAAAAGTTTTATTTTTTTAATTAAAATATCAGTCAAATATTGAAAATTTAGAATTTAAAATTAATGGTTATCGAAATAATATTTATCATTTTACCCAAGGTGAGGAAAATTTCAATAAAAGTTTGGGTTCTCAAAAACCTATTAAAAATCACTATGGTTTTGGTTATTCAAAAAAATCATATTTTTCTAACAATATAAAAAGGTATACTTTTTTAATGGAAATTTTTCAAAATAAATTTTCTAATTATTGAAATAATGTTACACATCATATTTATTGATATATATATAAATTATAGCTATGGTACAAAAAAATTATTCATAATTATTTTCAATTTTGTAAAAGAAATTACCATTCTAAAATTATTTTCTTTCCAAAATATTTTTTTAGCCAATTTTAGTGGAGAAATAATTTTTCTCTATCTCAATGTTTATTATATTACACTACCAGAACCAAATCTTACGTACTAAAAGGCCACCTATTCTGATGTATTACGGGGAGATAAAATCAGAACCCATTAGAAATATTTTTTGGTTGATATATAATAAACGAAATGGATGGTTCAACTTGTATGTAGTTTTGTTCAAAAAAATAAATCAATGGTCTTGAGAATAAAAGAAAAAACCATGTTTTTATTAAATTTTTTTATGATTTAATTTATTATATAGGTTGATTTGTTTTAATTATCCCTATTTCATCATATCCCCTATATCAAAAAATATTTAATTTAATATCTATTAATGTTTTAAATGTTATTGTCATAATTTATTTAATTTTTTTGCATTGATTTATAATTTAATTTTACATTTTTCTAAAAATTGTTTCCAAAAATGAGTTAAAAAGTAATTTTTTTACAAAAATACTTCTAAAGTTTTTTCATACTTTTGGAAAATTGATGCGATTATAATACTCCAATAAAAAATTCATGTCTTGATGTAAAAAAGTAGATGTAGTTATCGCATAGATTCTCATAGGGATTTATCACGAGAAGAATTGATTTGTTTTCTTAACATTTTATCTTTCATAGGAATGTCAAGAAATAATTTATTTCATACCTAGTTTGAAAATCCATTGGAATTTTCTATGGATTAGTATTCGAGTCTTTACTAATCTTTATTAATGAAAATGTTTTTTCAATTTTATTAGAATTGAAATTATTTTAGAATTTTATAATGGTAATGATCTCTTAAAACTACCCTGATACATTAATTAGGGAGGATAAAATCTTATTAATACTTAAATGATCCAAGATTAGACACTTTATTTTATGAAAATAAATTTCAAAAATAATTTTTTTATTTTTTTTATTTTAAAAATTATATTAATTTATGTATTCAAAAAATATATTTTTTCAATTATTTATATAAACTGTTAAAATATTATTAAAAAAATTGTTTTTTAAAATCCATATTTTAAAATATTTCATGTTTTGAAAATATTTTCAAAATATTAATTTTCATCTCTCTCCAAAGATCATTAATGATGATGAATGTATATTTATTTTTTATATATTTCTTTCTGTAACACTATGTTTAAATACTTTTTCATAATATCATAGATGGACATATATCTATTTTTGGGGGAAATATTAGGTTTTATGATTTTCATATCATTCATTCTCTTGTTAAATTTAATTATTTTCATGTGTGTGTGATCAATAAAATGGGGTTATTGTTGTTCTTTTTAGTAGAATTTGATATTATTGATCACAAATAATCTTTATATATTTATAATTTTCACTATAGTAAATTTTTTTATTCTGATAATTATAGTATAATAATGCAATCTATTTCATTATATTTTATAATTATATGTTTAATTAATTATTTTTTATTGATATTATTTTTTGCAATGAAATTTCATTATTTTTTAATCCATTTTTTTAAATTTTTATTAATTAATTAGTATTCATAATTATTCATAATTATTTTATTATTCTAAAAAATTATTTTAAATTCCTTAATATGAAATTTATTTTTCTACAGTTATTTTTACCCTAAACATAACATATCTTTTTACATTTAATTTTTTTTAGAAATATGATATCCCCCTTATGTGAGTTTTCTATTTCCCTCAAGTATGAAGTTTAATTTTATGGATACCTTCTTGTAAATATGTTTGTACACTTACACAAGACATGAAAAGTTTCTGTTAACCTTTTAAATCTTATAGGTACCTTTACCAAATTCTTTTATTACCCTTACACAGTGTATATATTTCTTATTTACATTTTTATAGTGTTGGTTATATTCTTGGACGAGTTTGCCTTACCTATACCTAGTGCATGGGGTTTCTATTGTACCGTTATATAATACATTATTACCTTTTCATGATCCACCTTACAATTACACAAATACACTTACGTCAGCCTTCTTACCATTACACAAGCCTAGTTACCATTGAACAATGCTTGTTTTATTCTTATTCCTTTACAAAACCAATGTATTATTAGGTTACCTTTACGAAAGTTATATATTATATGATTTACCTTTAGAGTGCATGATAATTATCCATGACATAAACCTGGTTATCCGTTTTACCCTATTTTTTTAATATTCCTAATATTTTGATTTGTTTCATGATTATAATAATTGTTTTAATTATTTAAATGATTCTATATATTCAAATTAATGAAATAGATTCTATGAAAACTATTTTGTCATTATGTTAAAATCTTGATAATGATGATTAAAAATATTCTTCTTTCTCACATTTATTTATAATTTTACATCGAAATTGTTTAATTTTATTATTTTAAGTTGATTGTAATTATTTTAATGTTTATAAAATCTTGTTATAGTCTATCAAAGCAATTCAAACGTGTATCAATGGTTTTAATGAAGTATATTTAATTATTGTTATTATTTCTAGTATAAATATGTAATGATATTTGAAATTAAAAATTTGATTTTTTAAAAATATCTATGGGATATCTGTGTATTATTTTTCACCAATTATTATTGAATTTTTGTAAAGTATATAATGGTTGTTTCAAAAATAAATGTCAATTCTTCAAATAGTTTAAAATTTAAATGATATAATTATTGATAATCTATTTATCCCTCCCTGATAATTCTATATTTTATAATTACTATTATTATTTGAATTTCCAAATGATTTTCATGGATGTTTTGATTTTATTCATTTTAATGGAATCTAGGGATCGAACAAAAAATGGTAAGGGATGATCAAAATTAGACTTTAATCGTGTAATGATCTCGATGGATTCTAGAACATTTCATATGGATGAGAAGTCAATAAATAAAGATATTTGGAGGCCTTGGAAATCTACACATGAAATAAAAGAACCTTTAAAATAATTATCTAATTTTCAACATTCTCAATTATTCTCAAATTACTTTCATTTCTAAATCTACTCTCTCCTTACAGAGTGAAAAAATTGTAATACAAAAATCACACTCTTAATTTTACCTCATTATCTCCAAGTGTTCAACATATTATTTTAGAGAATTAAGAATAATATAAAAAGATCAACCTCATTATCATTCACCTAATTTTGTTATTACTAACTTTAAAGTATGGGGCTAATGTTTAATTGTCTTTTTTCTATTAAAAATTCATGGGCTTATTCCTTTTTTGTTTCAAGATTTTCTATTAAAGAGAGTGCGTCTACTATATCTAGTTTTTTCTATAACCTAAAAATAAAGGTATAGTTTCGGTATCTTAGCTACCATTAAAGATAAGGGACTAATACATTAAATACTAAAGGGATTGGGGTGGTAGGAATAGGGGTACCTTCAGATACTATTTATAAACCTCCTTATCAAATATAGTGCCATATTATATTTCAATAATTTATTTTATTTTTTTCCTTAAATTGTTCATTTACATATTTAATTAATCCATTAAATTGACTGAATCACTTTATTATTTAAATCACACTTTGTTTTATTCTTCCTCTTTCAAAATAATATATGATTATATTGTGTCACATACGATAATTTTATTTTATTATTCCTTTATAGAAAAGATTTTATAAATTTCATTATTTTTGTTTGAAAATTTTTAATGGGGAATTCACCCCCATATTTTTATTTTACCTATCCCAAAATTACATTTGGTATTAAAGGTATTTTTATTTTTTATTTAATTTCATTATTTACAAGTTTCTTCTATGTTTTTATTTTCAAAATATTCAATCATATTTTCATATAAATATCTATGTTTAAACTTTTCTTTCTCAAACAAGAATTTTTTTCTTGAACTAAAATTAATAGGTTGTGTTTAGGTTTTTTATTGTACAAAGCATTCCTATTGGAAATCATGATTGCATACTTTCTTTAGATCTATTGGTTATCCTGTTTAAAAAATTTCTATGTGTGGATATTATCTTTCCACTGAAAAATAAGATAAATGGACACCTAAGGTTATTTATACCTTTGAATGAGATGGTAAGGCTATGAATGCATTAAATTGTGGTGTATATGTTAATGACTGTAATTGAGTTTCTCCTTTTACAAATTCACATGAAATATATATATTTTTAGTAGTTACACATTAAGGTCAAAATAAAGTTAAGGATACTAGGATTGATATGTATATGAATGAATTTGAGAGTTTCTTTGTGCATCCTAATAAACATATCACATATAAGACTACTAAATTTACTGAAATTTGTATTGGCCAAAAATTTCTTCATGATAGTATCTCAAAAGAGAAGTTGTTCAAGAAAATCATTTATATTTTACAAATATGTTAGGTTCCAAAATTCACCTCAATCCAAGAAGATAAAGATGAAAAAAAATATACATATTGAGGGACTCATAGGTTATCTAATGAAATATGAGATAACCATGAAAAGATAAGATTAAATAGAGGGAAAGGGGTCAAAGAAATTAATATAATAATTTATTTTAAAGAAAATAATTACGTGTCATCCGAAATTGACTCCAACAATACTATCCTTACCATGATGACTAACGAGTACAAGAAAAAGAAGAGATCCACTTTACACATCATATAGAAAGATCAGTTATTCAAGGAAAATTTGTTTGTTTGTAAAAATATGGTCCACATCAAATTGGATCTTCCGTTGAACAAAATAATTCCATATACACATTAAACATAAGAAATCATGAATGGATTCAACATAAAGATAAATTAATGCTTCGATTTCAATGTAACAATTAAGTGGTGAATGTTCCATGTGTTTCTTGAAAAATTTAAATTATGGAATTGAGGTTAATTATACAATTTATCATTCCCTTACTCATTCATATTCTTATTCTTCTATTTAATCCACGTCTTATTTAACTTATGAATATCTTATCAATGATAAAAATGAAAATCAAATTGGGGTTTATGATCCTATTTTAGCATTCAATGATCTTAAAAAAAAATAAAAACTTTTTTTTGAAAAATATCATCTACTCAAATAAATTAGGGATTTTATATTATAATTATATGATCAACCAAATGTTTAAAAATGTGTAATTTTAAATTAATGATTTTGAAAAATTTCATTATCATTTTACCAAAGGTGTATAAAATTTAATTAAAATTTTGGGTTCCTAAAAATCAATTAATAAATCTATTTGGTTTTTGGTTTTTAGAACAATCCAGTTTTTCTTAAAATTATAAAAAACTAATTATTAAAAAGAATTTCTCAAAATAAATTTTATGATTATTTAATGAAATTTAGTCATATTATTTATAAATGTAATTGTAAAAATGATAGATATGGTAGACCAAAAATAATTAATTATTATCCATAATTTTCTAAAATAAATTTTCATTCTAAACAAATTTGGGTTCGATAATATTTATTAACCAATTATAGTGGAACCAAATATTTTTCTCCATCTTATTGTTTATTAGCTCACCCAGTCAGACCAAGGAATTGGGTACCAAAAGGAACTCTCTTTTGAAATATTATAGGGATATTCCACTAAACATCATTAAATTTTATATTGGTGGCTATAAAATAATGGAAATGTATGATCTAACTCACAAGTAGATTATCAAGAAAAAGAGAAATATATGGATCTATGAACAAAAAATAAAATCTAAGATGTTTTGAAAATTTTATATGTTGTAAATCTTTTTATATGGGTAGTTGTTTTTATTATCTATCTTTTGTACTCTCACATATATAAAAGCATCATGAATCTAGAATCTAAGCATGTTTTAAATGTTTTATCTTAAATTTAAATTTAAATATTATTTTAATTATTTTAAATAAATTAAAAAATCTCTTTATATTTGTTTTACTTTTAATTTTAAATCTCCTTTTAAATATATTTTTAAATATATTTTTAAAATCCATTTTATACTTTTTTCAAAATTCATTTATAAATTTAAATTTAATTTTATCTTTAAATATTACTTTTAATTTTAATTTTAGTTTTTATATTAATTCTTTCAAAAATGTTTTCCAAATTAGATTTCAAAATTAAGTTTATTTGAATTTTTTCCCAAAACGTCTAATACTTTTAGAAAAGTAAATTTAATATTATACTCCAAGAAATACATTCCTCTATAAATATAAATAAGTGGATATGCATATGGAATAATTTCAACTAGGTATTTATCCCAACAAGAGATTATTGTGGTTTTTAACCCATTCTCCTTGGGCAAGGTGAGTTAGCCTTTACTGTAAAATTGGTTTGACACTCCAAAAGAATTTGTTATAGATTTTTATTATAATATTTACTAGTCATTAATATTGAAATGGTTTTTGAGAATATTTGTTAGTTATTAGATTATTTTATAATTGTTTAATTTAAATGATCTATTTAAACTCTACTAATGCATTAATAGTGGGGGAACATATACTATTAACCCTAAAATGATCCTAGAATAGACCCTTGATTTAGAAAATATATTTCAAAAATATGTTTTTTTAATTTAGAAATAAAATTTATTTATATTTTTAAAACATAAATTTTTTCAATGTTTTTAACTGTTGAACACAATTTTTTTAAAACAATTCTTTTAAAATATTTATTATATTAAAAATAATTTCAAATCATTACTTTTTTTCTCTTCAAAAAGTTCCATTAACGATGATCAATATAGATATAATTATTATCCCTTATTTCCATAACACTATGTTTAACTACTTCTTGATAATTTCAAAGGTGGGGAAATATTTAGTTTTGAGAGAAATATCTAGTTTAATGATTTTAATATATTTTACTCTCGTGAATGAATTAATTATTTTTCAAGTTCTTTTGATTATAAAAACAGGTATATTATTATTCTCTCACCTTTATTTTATTTTAATTATCACAAACATTCATTAAGTGCTTCTTATTTTTATTATAATTAATTATTTTATGTTTTGATGTTTGCAATAAAAAATTATAATATTTTTTTATATTTTTATTCTGCATTCATTATTTTCTTTAAAATTAAAATTAACGTTTTTATTGATTTTTTAATTGCTCTCCAAATCTTTATTTTTTATTTGTTTTTAATTATTTTGTTATTATTTATAATTAATTATAATTATTTAATTATTCAAAATAATTACGTTTTATTCATTATTGTGAAAATATATTTTTATGAAGTTATTCCTTTCCCTTAAATAACTTAGGTATTACCTTTACATAAGTATTAGAAATATGTGCTTGCCTCTAGGGGAGTTTTATCTTAACCATTCATAGGTAGTTTAATTTTTTGGGTACCAATATGTAATAGTTTTTTTACCCTTACACGAGCAAAAAAATGTTTATACAACCCTTAAAATACATGAAGGTACCTTTACGAAACTCTTTTCTTAAACATATACAATTGATGGATTTCAATTTTACCTTTTCAAAATGTTTATTATATCCTTACATGCATTTAACATACCTTCAGGCATGTTCACCTTACATTTACACACCCATGGGTTTTCTAATCTTCCCTTATATAGCATGTTATTTCCTTTTCCTGAGCAATATTACCATTATGCAGCTACCTTTACATGAGATTTCTTACCCTTATAGAAGCCCCCTTAAATTTAGACATGGATTATTTTAGTATCTTACCATAACACAATGTAACATCAAAAGAAGACTTACCATCGAACCGGTAGCCGGACCGGTCACCACATGACCTCAAGAATTCCACCCCATAAGTCAGAGGCTGTCGACTAACAACAAGTGTGTTAGGATAGTCAGTGGGGAGACTATACCCTCAAATCAGTGTTTTCACAACAATATAATAATATATAAATATATGACAACATCGGAAGCAGTATAAATCCATAACAATGGAAACAAAAGTCAATTGTAATATCAAATCAATAAAAAAAATATCCAACACCAGTTTATACAATGTATGGTTGTCATAGAGGTACATATCTTAAAGAAGTAAACAAATCATCAATCTTTACATATCAGTAAAAACAAATAATGAAAAGACCAAAATCCCCTAGGAAATCTCCACAAGCATCCCGAGTTCTTGCTCAATACTTTTCTTCTAACTCTCAGGTACATGGAAACAACACAGTCAAGAGCCCATTGTCATGTAAACATACAGATTATACTCAGGTACCCTAATGTAATAGCGTACTGAATAGGGCCTGAGATATAAATCTCAGTAAGGTGGAACCACTAGCGTCTAATTCAATCTTGACAATGCAATAAAATTAAATAGCGTGCAATTATATCAAAGAATTAATAGAATTGAATTAATAACCAATAACTTGTCCAGGATTCTATGGCAGACCTGATGGTGATACCTGCTTCAACCCATGATTGGTTTGTCTAATCATGTAAATTATGTATATATATATATATAGTAAAAGTGTATATATATATAAATTGATATATATGCTTAGAATCATCCTATATAAACCAATAACATACCAATTACAAATGGACATATACCTGGGATACTACTTCTGGATGGACCAAGATGTAATGCACCAACATTCATTACTAGGGGAAGTACTCATAGTCTTTCCCCTGGTCCAAACTTCAAGAGCTCTCACAATCTCATGTAAATAAACATAGAATGTCACATAGTCTTTCTACCTCAGGTTCTCACATTCATTAGGAAAATGATGTTGGATGGATTAGGATATAACTCAAAAACATCTATCACTAAGACTAGTGCACACAATCTCTATCCAGGCTCAACTCCATGAGCTCTCATGGTCTCTAGAGAATCATCACAAAAACTAACATATTCTTTCTCCTAAAGGGATATCAGAGTCCCTTGGATGACCTTTATATACAAGGCGTAACCATTCATAACATATAATGCATGATTCGGTTAACCTCCCATGCATTTCATTATCCCTTTTCAATTACATATTATGGAAAACATTCTTATGTATTTCAACTAAAACATTAACAAGGGCTTCAAATTCAACTCAAAACATGAGGCAAGGGCCTCTAATTAATTTCATTGGCTATAATTAAATCCATTAGCTAACTCAAAAATTAACAATGTACAAAAATCCCATTAATTAATTAATTAATTAATTAATAAACAACACAAAACATATTTCATAATTAATTTTCCAAAATTAATTATCTCATTATAAATCATATCTCTCCATAATCAATTCCACAATTAAATATCTAGACCATAAAATTAAATTCACATAATTAATTCACCATTAAATATCACAACTTAGCCAATTAAATATCTGAAAATTAATCCCCAAATTAATTATCTGTATTAAAATCTCAGAGCATATAATTTATTAACAATTAATTATCTCAACTTATCCAATTTATTATATATCATAATTAATAACCTGATTAATTATCTCAATTTAAAAACTCAAATAACATAATTAATTCATAATTAATTATCGCATGAAAACCAGTTCAATATCAAATAATTAACTCAATAATTAATTATTTATGACATAACAATTTCAATATCACATAATTAATTCAGAAATTAATTATCTCAAGGAAACTGTTTCAATATCACATAATTAATTCACAAATTAATTATTTTCATTGTAACCATTTAAATACCACATAATTAATTCACAAATTAACTATCTTAAATAAACTGTTTCAATATCTCATAATTAATTGAAAAATTAATTATATCAATGCAACCGTTTCAATATAACATCATTAATTCACAAATTAGTTTTCCAAAGGCAACCATTTCAATGTAACATAATTAATTCACAAATTAATTATATCCAATAAACCGTTTGAATATCAGATAACCAATTCACAAATTAATTACCTCAGGGTTTCCATTTCAATATAACATAATCAATTCACAAAATAATTATTTCAACTTAGCCCAAGTCACTATCTCATAATTAACCCTTGACTACTTATATATATTATAATCTCATAACACATAATTAATTCACAATTAATTATATCAACTCACAAAAATTTAGTATATATCCTAATTAATCTCCCAATTAATTATCTCAATTAAAAAACTCAAAGAACAAAACTAATTCAAAAATAATTATCTTGAGGAAACTGTTTTAATATCACGTAATGAATTCTAAAATTAGTTATCTCAAGGAAACAATTTCAATGTCACATAATTAATTCATAAATTAATTATCTCCATAAAGCTATTTCAATGTCACATAATTAATTAAAAAATTAATTATCTCCAGGATAATTTTTCAATATCACATAATTAATTCAAAAATTAATTATCTTAAGGAATCCATTTCAATATGAAAAAATTTATTCTAAAATTAATTATCTCAAATTTTCCCAAATCAAAATCTCATAATTAACCTCCGATTAATTATCTATATTATAATCTCGCAACACAGAATTAATTCACAATTAACTATCCAAACCTAACCAGTTTAATATATCATAATTAGTCCCCCGATTAGTTATCATCTCAAAGCACATAATTGATTCATAAATAATTATCTCAACTTAACCTAATTAATTACTCATAATTAATCACCCGATTAATTATCTATTTTCCATCCTCAATGAATATAATTAATTCATAATTAATTATCACATTCACCCAATAATAAATTTAATCCAAAATTGTAGTCAACTTTATCAAAAGCAGAAAATCAAAATAACTTTGTTTTGTTAACATGGAATTTTTAGAACCCCACCTTAATGAATTTGGCGGAGAAAAAGCATCCTAAATCAAACTGTGGCCTGGTCACATACACACACCTCAACAAAGGTGCACACACAGTCAAAATTTATTTTCACACATAACAAACATAAATAAAAACCAATAATTAGTGTGGAGGGGACCAACACACACACAAAACATTAACCTCAACACTAAACAACCATAAACTACTAATTTAAAGGGGTGTGAATCCAAATATCAATTATATATCCTTACCCTGGTTTAACGGGGGTGAATAGAATCATGATGAACAACCACGCCTTCAACGGTGGTTATCGAAATATGGACCAATGACTCCAAAGACTTCTTCTATACCACCTAGAACCGAAAGAAAGGAAGAAAATGAATCAAACCTGAATCTAGGGGTTTGGCCTAAGGAGATCAGGTGACAGAGAGAAGAAATACTTGATTCGATTAATGAAACACACGCAGACAAACTCACCTCACCGAGAGGAATAAGATTCATGAAGAAACCATCGCGATTCGGTGCATGGAAAGAGGTCGGGTGAAGGTGGTGGTGCACCTCACCCTGGAAGAACACGGGAAGGGGGGTTGCACCTCACCATGATTTGTTCACCTCCCTCTTGTGCTCTCTCAAAAAATAAAATAAAAATAAACCCTAATTAAATATTGGGATTAATATAATAGTAATATTAATAATCACAATTCTATTATTATTATTATGGTAAATTAATTTAAAACACCTCATTGATAAACCTTGATCCCTCATTAATCATCATTTAATTAAATTCATTATAACTGAATTTAATTAAATAATTTTTCTAATTCATGTTATTTAATTAGATACTCAGAAAAAAATTTAATTAGATTATGTACTCCCGCTAACCAAAATTATTTAATTAAATTATATCAACCTCAATTTAATTAAATAATAACCCCCATTTTAATAAAAATAAATAATTTATTTTTAAACACGAATTTAATTAAATGAAACCCCAACTACTTATTTACATATCATTTAATTAAATTTCTCTCATATAAATTCAATTAAATAAAGACTCCAACTCATCATCATTTAAAATAAATTTAACTCTTTTCATCTCTATTTAATTATATAAGTTCTCCATCTCAACCCCATTTAATTAAATTCACTCAAATTTAATTTAAATAAAAGTAACCCCAATAACTCATTTAATTAAATTCCATTCAACCATGAATTTATTTAAATTAATTTAACATGAAACTCAAAATTGGGTAAGCCACACGGTTTAACTCGTACGGTCTGGCAGACCGTGCGCAGACCAGGAACCCACTACCGAAAACCTAGATTATCCTATATGAATGAACCACACAGTTTGACTAACAATGTATAGACCATGCGAATTCCTCTGCCTTTCCATTTTAAAACTGTGTTTCCAGGTCTGGTGCTCCCCAAACCCATCGAGCCACCCAATAAAATCCTAGATCCTTTACTCATGCCTGATATCAACACTTAAAATGAAACAAACTCAAAAAACATCATCCCAAAGATTGGATTTAAACCCTAACCATTCATTAAATGAAAAAGTTCAATTTTTATTTTATTTTAACCTAGTTATAAAACATAAGACTATACAATCTACCTACCTTAAAAACTTATCATCCCTAAGAATCCATTACGAGCTACTACAACACTAGCCAACCCACCAAGGTCATGGAGTCTCATTTGAATGACCATGTTGTGTTCCCAAACGACCAATGTACTTTTAACCATTTTAGAACCCCAAGACACATGCCTTTATTTGAAATAAATCACAAACCCGTGAAACCCATACCCGTCTTTTAACAAATGATGCGACTTTAAAAATATTTCAACACTAATTGCATGTATACAAAAGTCCCTACCCATCTACTGGTGACCTTACCTAGCCATGATATCACTTGGATATTTCAAAAATTGTCATGCCCCAGCACGAATAAAGAAAAAAACCCAAAGAACCACACATCACACGTACAACCCAGATAACAACCACTTACAAATCCCAAAAAATTTTAAAACCTTAGCATGACTTAAGACTGATTATATCTTAGTGTCTCCAAGATGATACCAAGATAGGGGACATTATCATCTCATTTAGAATAGCACTGTAAGAGTAAACCCATTTCCCCAAAAGACCAGTCGTGCTACTACATGTCGAATCTTTACCAAAAGGATCAACTTTACCTACCAACACATCATCAACCAACAAAAATTGCCTATTCCTCCCAAGGAATCCTTGTTCTTTCAAAGCATACCACTGAAACTCTTCAAAAAACATACAGATTTTCCAAAGGTTTTTTCACACTTCCAACCTCATTAGGGTCATGCTACCAAGAAAGCACCGACACGTACATAAAAAATGATGTGAATATACCCACCATAGGAGTGTCAATGTTATCTAAAGAAAAGACCAATTTATCATAAGTTCAGTAGTTTAGAAACACCTTAAACTCATGTTTTACATTCGAAGAACCATGATCACAATGTCAACATATCACATGAAAGCTAAAAAGTTCTAACCTATTGGCATGTAAAAACACATGAGGCCTAAAAAGTCTTCCCCAACAGTGGAATGAAATTACCATAACTCCACAAACATTTTACACTGGTGTTTACCCAAGGACATCTTTAATGGTTGACCATGCCCGATGCATGTCTAAACTGTTGTACAAATCATTCCCTCACACTTATTCCCATATAAATAGTCAATATACAATGACCACCCATCCGAACAAGGGTTTATTATTTAAAACCCGGTAGTACTATCAAGAAAAACAACACTTAAATGGTATAAAATAAAAATTTTCACAGTATCAACAAAGAAAACTCCATCTTTAAACATTTAACATTTAGTGTCATTTCATTTTAAATAAGAAATTTATCACCCAAATTCATTTTTAGCAGAGGAAACCTCTAAGGGTCCCATTTATTCGAATCTAGGTTCATCAAAAAGCAACCCACAATAGTTCATTTCAATTAAATATCAACAATTTTACATTTATAACCATTTATTGATACACTATGGTTATAAAAGGTTCAAACACATGGGTGGACATCTGCCAATCGATAAGGCACCCATACACCATGTCGCTGGGATTTGGCTCTCATTCATCGCAATCATAGTTCATTTATCATTTTAACTTTATCATACCTTTTTAAATCATTTGAATACATGGGTTACACGTTTTTAGTTATAAGGTTTCCATACACCTTAAAAATGAAACTGGATCCCATCGTAAACATTACCAATCAATTTTCACCAAGGCAACCATTTACATATCAAAAAATCTCAAGAATGTTATCACAAGTAGTAACAAAAAATTATGGTATTAAATGGAAGAATGAAATAATAGAAAATAATGTTAATAATAGAGAAAAAATGGTATAAAAAGACTCAAGTACGTTAAAGCTATCACCAAAATATGCTATCTAAATAGGAATGCTAAAGTAGACAAAAATATGACATTACACACAAGGAAGAAAACCATAATTAGTAGGTATCCTACTAATGCAACTCTATGGAATTTCATATATATGGCATGTGAATCTCTATGTATCTACGATGATTCATGTAATGCAACTTCTTTATCGTATAATGCCAAGGAAAATTTCAAAAATTCTCAAAATCAATAAATAGTGGAAAGTACACAAGTCACCCAAGGTGAAATCATATGAATTGTAATAGAAAATGGTGTTAAAATCAATTCACAACCCTGGCCACATGGTCATTTCCTGTACGTGAGTTGATTGTTCCCCAGAAAACTTATTAACCAAGCACCATTACATTCCTAGTCTCTTATATAATATCCCAAAATAGAAAGACAAAGGTAAAAGAAAGAAAAAAATAACCTCCATTTGATACCACCTTTTAACATACCAACCTGACTTTCCATCGAACTGGTGGCTAGACCTATCACCACAAGACCTCAAGCGTGCCTCCCCGTATTTCAGAGTATTCCGAATAGCATCGAGGGTGTAAGTATAGTCAGTGGGGAAACTGTACCCTCATATCAGAGTTTTCACAGTAGTATAACAATATATAAATAGATGACAATAACATAATTAGACTAAAGAAATAATTAATGAAGAAAACCTCAATAGTAATATAAAATCAATAATGAAAATAAACAACGCTAGTGTATACAATGTATGATTATCACTATGGAACATATGTGAAAGTAGTAAACAAATCATCATGCTTTACATCTTAGTATTTAAAATAATTTAATGAACCAAAGCCCAAAGGGTGATATCCACAAGAATCTCGAGTTCCTACTTTTTCCTTTTCTCCTAACTCCAAGGTACATGGAAATAACATAGTCAAGAGAACATAGTTTTGAAAACAAGTAGAATCTACTCAGGTACCCAATTGAAATGGCGGCCCAACTAGGTTGTAAGATATAAATCTCAGTAGGCTGGAACCACTGGTGTCTAGCTCAATATAGAAAATGCAATAAAATTAATAACCGCGAATGTATATCAAAGTAATAAGAAAATTGAATGAAGTACCAACAACCCATCCATGTTCCAAAGGGACACCTGATGATGATACCTACTTTATCCAAATACTGGTTTGTCTCATTATGTCAATTATGTATATAAATAGTAACATTATATATATATATATAAACAGATATATATATGCTTATAATACTCCCATATGAACCATGTGTGTACCGACATTATATGGACATATACCCTGGATACTACTTCTGGATGGACCAAGACGTAATGCACATACATTCATTACCTGGGGAAGCACTCATGGTCATTCCCCTAGTCTAAACTCCAAGAGATCTCACGGTCTCATTGAAATCAACATGGAAGCTCACACAGTCTTCCAACCCTAGGCTCTTAGGTTCCATTGGAAAACAATGTTGGATGAATCGGGATATAACACAAAGACATCCATCACCAAGAGTAGCACACACAGTCTATCCCTTGGCTCGACTGCATAAGCTCTCACGGTCTGTGGATGATCAACACAAAAACTAACATATTATTTTTCCCCAATGGCTCTCACAGTCCCTTAGTTTCCATTCCTATACAAGGTGTAACTATTCAAAACATATAATGCATGAAGAATTTAACCTATCATGCATTTCATTATCCCATTTCGATTACATATAAGCAAGACTATTCACATTTATACTTATGGGAAACCATCTTATGTATTTCAATTAAAACATTAAAAAGGACTTCACATTCAACTCAAAACATGTGGCAAGGTCATCTCATTTATCTTATTGGCCATACTAAAATCCATTAGCTAACTCAAAAATTAACAAGGTACACAAATCCCATTAATTAATTCACCAATTAAATAAACAACAACACACATCATATCCCATAATTAATTTTCTAGAATTAGTTATCTCATTATGAATCTCAACACTCGATAATAAATTCTATAATTAAATATCTAGAACATTATATTAAAGGTACATAATTAATTCACCATTAATTATTTCAACTTCGAAAATTCAATATCTCATAATCAGTCCCCAGATTAATTATCTATATTATAATCTCAAAGAATATAATTAATTCACAATTAATTATATCAACTTAACCAATTTAATATATATCGTAATTAATCTCCAAATTAATTATCTGAATTAAAAAAATCAAAGAAAAAAATTAATTCACAATTAATTATCTCCAGGAAACTGTCTCAATATCACATAATTAATTCAAAAATTAATTATTTATAATGATACCACTTCAATATCAAATAATTAATTCAAAAATTAATTATTACTAATTCCACCATTTCAATATCACATAAATAATTCAAAAATTAATTATCCCAAGGAAACTATTTAAATATTTCATAATTAATTCACAAATTAATTATCTTAAGGAAACCGTTTCAATATCATATAATTAATTCAAAAATTAATTATCCCATGGAAACTATTTCAATGTCACATAATTAATTCAAAAATTAATTATCTCTAGGAAACCGTTTCAATATCACATAATCAATTCACAAATTAATTATCTCAAGGTATCCATTTCAATATTACATAATTAATTCACAAATTAATTATCTCAACTTAGTCGAAAGAAATATCTCATATTTAACCCTCTAATTAATTATCTATATTATAATCTCATAACACATAAATAATTCACAATTAATTGTCTCATCTTAAACAATTTAATATATATTATAACTCATCTCCTGATTAATTATCTCATTTTAAAAACTCAAATCACAAAATTAATTCACAATTAATTATCTCAAGGAAACTACATCAATATCACATAGTTAATTCAAAAATTAATTATCTCAAGGAAACTATTTCAATGTCACATAATTAATTAAAAAATTATTTATCCCCAGGAAAGAACTTCAATGTCACATAATTAATTCCCAAATTAGAAATCTCCTAAAAAAGGTTTCAATTTCACATAATTAATTCACAAATTAATTATCTCAAGACAACTGTTTCAATATAACATAATTAATTAAAAAATTATTTATCTCAACTTACCCCAAATCTATATCTCATAATTAACCCCCCAATTAATTATCTATGTTACAATCGCATAACACAAAATTAATTCACAATTAATTTTCTCAACTAACCAGTTTAATATCTCATAATTAATCCCCCCGATTAATTATAATCTAAAAGCACATAGTTAATTCCTAAATAATTATCGCAACTTGACCAAATTAATTACACAGAATTAATGGACTGATTAATTATCTATTTTACAAACTCAAATAATATTATTAATTCATAATTAATTATCACATTCCCCAGTAAGAAATTTAATCCAACATTGCAGCCAACTTTAGCAAAATCTATAAATCAAAAAAAAACTTAAATTTATAAACATGGAAGAGTTTAGAACCCTACCGTAATGAATTTGGTTGATCCAAACCGTCCTAACTTGAATCGCGACCAGCTCACGTACGCATGCCTCAACAAAAGCGTACACACATTTGGAATTTAGCTTCACACCTAAAAACCATTAACCAGCACCCAAACATAGCACAGAGGGCACCAACACAAACTCTAAACATTAACCACAACACTAAACAACCATAAAATACTAGTTTAATGTGGGGTGAAATCAAATATAAGGGATATGGCCTTACTCGGGTTTGATGATGGTGAAACGAATCGAGCCTAACCACCAAGAATTTGACATCGGTTGTCAAAATATGGACCAAAGGGTCCTGAGACATCTTCTCACCACGTAGAATTGGAAGAAAGTAAGAAAATGAATAAAACCCAGATCTAGGATTTTGGATTATGGAGATTGGGTGACGGAGAGCCAAAAAAACCAATATGAAAAATGAAACACATCTTGACAGACTCACCTTTTATATACGAACATGATTCATGAAGAACCCATCATTATTAAATGAACAGAGAGGGGCTGGGTGAAGGTGGCAGTATGCCTCACAATGGAAGAATGCGGGGGGGGGGGGGGGGGGGGGGTCCCACGACACCATATTCTGTGCGCCTCCCTATTTTTCTCTCTCTCTCTCTCAAACTAAAATAAAAATTAAACCTTATTATATATAAGGATTAATATAATAATAATAATAATAATAATAATAATAATAATAATAATAATAATCTCCATTCTATTATTATTTTTATTATCAATTAACATAAAACACCTCTTTGATAAACCCCAACACCTCACTAATCATCATTTAATTAAAATCATTCCAACTGAATTTCATTAAATAATTTCTCCAATTCATGTTATTTAATTATATTCTATGAAAAAAATTAAATTAAATTAAAAACTCCAACTCATCAACATTATTTAATTAAATTCTCTCAACCTCAATTTAATTAAACAATAACCCACATTTCACAAAAAATAATTAAATTCTTCTTAAAATTGTATTTTGTTAAATCAAACCCCAATTACTCATTTACATATCATTTAATATTACCATTTAATATTACCTTTCTTTGATAACCCCCACTCCTCATTTATGTGATATTTATTTAAATTCCTCTCATCTCATTTTAATTAAATAAAGACTTAAACTCACCATCATTTAAAATAAATTTAATTATTTTCATCTTTAAAATAATTGAATAACATCTCCATCTCAACATTATTCAATTAAATTAACCCAACATTAATATAAATAAAATAACCATCAATAGCTCACTTAATTAAATTTAATTCAATAAAGAATATAATTAAATTAATTTAACCTGAAACTCAAAACAGGTTAAGCTGCACAGATTAACTCACATGGTTTGACAGACCGTACATAGACCATGAACCTGCTACTCGATACCTGGAGTATCCTGTATGGATGACCTGCACGGTTTGACTAAACATGCACAACCCCTATGGATGCCTATGCCTTTCATTGTTAAAACTCAGTTTCTAGGTCCGGTGCTCTCGAAACCCATCGAGCCATTCAAGAAACTAAAAGGTCCTTTACTCAATCCTGATATCAACACTTAAAATGAACCCAAATATCAAAAAATCATCTCAAATTATGGTTTTAAAACCGATCTTATCATTAAAAAAAAGTTAAAAAATCATATTTTATCCCGGTTCAAAAACATGGGACCTTACACACAACCTATATATTTTGTAGGTTTCCTTTATGCATGTTTTGTGTTATATTATTCACCATTATGTAGAAAAAAAATGAAGACTACGTAATATGTTTATCCAATTTACCCTATTTTTAAATATTATTGATATTTTTATTTACTTAATGATTATAACAAGTGCTTTATTTATTTTAATTATTCAATTAATTTATATTGATGTTATAGAATCTTGGTGATATATTTTTATATTTACTTAAACTCATTATTATGATGATTAAAATTGTTCTTCTTTCTCCAAATAATTTAAATAATGAATTGAAAAATAATGATTTTAATATTTTTAGTCGATTTAATTTAATTTATTTTTTTTTAAAATCAATTTATTGTTTATCAATGTTTGCGCCAAAATTTGAAATGAAGAAAAGGCCCCAAGACGGCCCTAAGAAGGCCCCACAGACTGCCTCGTGAATCCCCTTCGTAGAGTCCCCCAACACCATGATCGCTGCAAAGCAAAGAAGGTGGGAGGCTCCATGAATGCATTTTACATTCACGAGTCCGCCGCAATGAAAAAAAGACGGGACGCCCTGAGAATGAATTTGACGTTTGCGACTCCACCGTAAAGAGAAGGAGGCGGGATGCTCCGCGAACCCATTTGACATTCGCAAGCTCGCCGTGAAGCCACTGAGCCCCTCTTCCCACCGTGTGAGCTCCGCTCCGTAGTGCCTCTTGCCTATAAATACCGACCTCCACCCGAGCTCTCTGGACGAACAATCTAACCTTTTAGCTTGTCATCTCCCGAATCGCGAAGCACTCTTCTGCTCGGTGAACCATGAGCTATGTGAGGTACTTCTGCTTTGCGAAGTGCCTCCCGATGGTCTTTTTTTGACCCCCTCTTAGGAGAGGGATGCCTTTCGTGAATCCTAAGGGATTTCATGAGGGAAGGGGATCCACAATGTGACCCGAGTTGTCACAGAGCATTTATGTTTCACGAAACACCCTTTATGTACACTTAATCTATTTGCTAAGGTAGGAACACTGTACTTCGCGAAGCACATTGCTTCCCAATGAACCTTTGCTCTGTGAGGCTGTGCTCCGCGAATGACTTTCCACTTCATGAAGAACCACCCATTTTCACCTCTACCCCATGCTAAGGATAAGGAACTCCACTTCATGAAGCACATATCTTCGCATGTTCCCTCTGCCACGTGGAGAAACAGATCTCCACAACGCCCCTACCTATGAACCCCTCTACTTGGAAAATCCTTTTCCCGTGCGACCCTCCAGGTTTTCACGATGTGACTTCAAAGTCCCTGGGACGATACCACCCATTTCATTGATTCGCCTAATGCTTCTTCACATAGGAACATTAATGGCTATTTCTTCTTTGCGTAGCCACGCTAACATGGACCCCTCGATGGTTCGCTCTGCAACCCCCTTCACAATGGCCTTGTCGATGACTTCCCTCCAACAAGGACCATAGGGTACCAGTAATGTATGTCCTAGGGGTGTGGAGTGAACCATCTTCGTCCGAGCTGTATGACGTTAAACTGCCAAGATCCATCTTCCTCAACACATGATGTTAAACTGTGACCTCTCCCCATGCCCCGCACGTATGGTCCCCCACCTTGGGCATTATCCAAACCCACTAGTCTCCATAGGGGATGATATCCTACTTCTTGGAGTGGAATTTGTTTGTGGGGAAGTGTAGCCACCTTGGTGTAAGCCCCTCGCTTTTCTTGCAGGAGGAAGCACCCCTACTTATCCTCACTTCCTCGGTGCCAAGGCCAGCGGAGGGCATAATAGGGAATGTGGCTCCTCCTTTCTTCGGTCCCAAATCCTTCTCCCGTTGCGCTTTGTCACCCTTGGGCCTCCATCCTAGAGTAATTCCCGACCCCATGGGCTGATCAATGTGTAAGCCCCTCCTCATTTCCCATGGATGTACACTTCCTGGCGTGATCGTTAGGTCTCTGCCGCCTCTTGTTTCTCACACTGAGCACGACTCACGTGGGCTTAGAGTATGCATCGACCATGAAAACACCCTCGTCCCACTTGACATTAAACTGTACACCCAAACTACGAGTAATTCGATCCATTTTAATGCATGGTATGTAGGAAGCCTCAAGAGGTTCAAGCCCACCACCTGGTCGTTCCAACCCCCTTCACGTCGGTTCACCCTCGTCCAACATGACATTAAACTGTACACCCAAACTAAGAGGACTTTAATCCATGTCAAGGCATGGTATGTAGAAATCCTCATGAGGTTTAAGCCCACCACCTGGTCATTCTGAACCCCGTCACATCGGTCAAACATCATCCTGCATGACGTTAAACTGTACACCTGAACTATGAGGACTTTGATCCATGTCAAAAAATGGTACATAGGAAGCCTCCCGAGGATCATTCCCACCACCCGGTTATTCCAACAATTGGTTCACCAACACCTTGGGCAGCCTAGAGTGTAAGCTCAACACCATCCCAAACTACATGGACTTTGATCCATGTCAAGGCATGGTACATAGGAATTCACTTCGAGGATCAAGCCCCAAACCATACCGAACTACAAGGACTTTGATCCATGTCAAGGCATGGTATGTAGGAAACCTCATGAGGTTCAATCCCAACACCAACAATCCACCTAGACTAAGGGCCTTATTCACGTCGGTTCACCAGAATCCATCCCGAACTATGAGGACTTTTATCCATGTCAAGGCATGGTACGGAGAAAACCTCACGAGGTTCAATCCCAACACCCATCAGACCCATAGTCTATCTTCACGTCAATTCTCCAATACACCCTATTCTAAACTACGTGGACTTTGATCAATGTTAAGGAATGGTATGTAGGAAGCCTCACGAGGTTCAATCCCACCACCCAGTTGTTCTGACCATCAGTTCACTAACACCTTGGGCAACCTAGAGTGTAATCCCCAAACCATCCCGAACCATGGGGAATTTGATCCATGTCAAGGCATGGTACGTAGGAAGTCTCTTCGAGGATCAAGACCAAAACCATCATCCATCCTGATCATTACCCGGACCACCACATCCCGGTGAGATCATGCCACCTCATTCCCCTCCACAGCATTCGGGAAGCCACCCATGTGCTGGAACCAATATCGGTGTTCCCTCTGGGGGATTCCTCCACATTATCCACTATAATCAATGTTCTGATCAGTCCGATCTATCTCCGCTGGACATCAAACTTGCAACATACCGAGTGTTAAACACAGGAAGCTGAGGAAAACCTCAGATACATACCTATGGCATAGGATTCCCCACGTTCGATGTGGGAAGCCTCAGGCTTCTGCACCCTCAAGAAGCCCTATAATAAAGGAAAGAAGAGAGACACACCAATACCCAGCATCCGGACACATCAGTGATGCCCCAACATGACTACTCCTCTAACCAAAGGTTGCTGCCTTGACCAGACCCCTTGGAATGTCCTGACAGAAGCTGCGTAATTAACTGGTGTCCATGAAGATATGGCGCCGGGAAGAGTTTCACAAACAGCGTATTAAATATATGAGGGAGACCCGGACTAGGTGATGAGTTCTTAGGAGGAATCCATGGAAGGATGAACCGACATCCCATCATCCTGTTTTGATCAAGGAGAAGACGTCCCTGAACGAGGAATGGATGTTGCCCGCCTTTGGAAATTGGGAATGCAGGGTAACAAAAGCCGCACCTGTCTCACTCAAGCAGATGGATGCATGCGCCCTATGGAAAGTGTCGAAAACAGAAATGGTGAACCCGATGTGAAGATTCTTCTCCTTAATTTGGAGATTTGTAATGCTTGGGGAATCCATGGATTGAAGTGTTACCAGATCCAGCTATCCGGTGCTAGGTACTGCTAAGAAAATAGCGGTCCTGGTGTGAAACTCAATATAATTTGGGGTAGTAGAATGATGGAAATCCAATTCTATGACATTGTCAGCATGGATCCCTCTTACCGACCACAGAAGATTGAATGGAGATGGGGCACTGGTTGTTGATTTCTTTTCCTAGAAGTGTTAATGAGTTAATCTCCTGGCTTCTAGGAATCAGGTATCTTTCATGGGAACATGGTCACTGCCCACCCACCTACGCAAGGGAAGGGGAAAAACTAGAAATACCGCTCCGCATGGCTTCACCGCTTCCTCAATAAAGTCTGCGTCCACAACCGTGGAGCACCCACACCCCATCTCCCCATCAGAAGTCATCCAACTAAGGGTGATTAACGACCTCGTACGTATTTACGAGGAGGAGGGAATAATACCAACCCGGGACATGGCCAGCCTGGACCTGGAGGCATCCAGGACCTGCAATCAACGATGCCCCCGAGGGCCGTGAAGGGAGCTACTGCTCCCCACCTGAACATTCAATCGTTTCGGGAGCCTGTCCCCGGAGCACTCTGATGACTACTTGCCTTATGCCGATGAGGTGGGTGACATCTAGCCTAGCCCGGTCAGAGTCTCAGTCCAAGGAATCCTAGTGAGGGCCCCCACCCGTCCACATCAACACCGCTGCTTGGCCTTGCCAGAGGAGCATGTAGGCTATGCGCCGGCACCACTAACACCAGCTCGTTTGACATGATGCCGGCGTCAGGCACGAGCTGAGGATGCATGACATGGGGCATCAACATCGATGGATACTGTGGCCCAAGACACCACCAATGCATATAATCAAGTCCCTGCACACAGTGATCAGGGGATCTTATATGACCAACCGGGATCGAGGCCCCAACCGCCCCACAGGAACACTGGGTCGACTCTCCGGGTCGCAGGCACGAATTGGGGGCGCTGCGAACCAGCCCGCAACAATGCCAACCCGTACGGAGGTCCTCCCCATACCACTACAACAGAGAGCGTGGGTCCTCCCCGCTTCAAAGCTCGGCATGGAGTTCTACCCCGTACTACCCCCAATCCGAATGAAGGTCTACCCCACTGTAGAGACCCGAAGCCTGACATACATAGACATTACATTACTTTTGCGGAATACTTATTACATAACTAAAACACACACACAAGGATCGTAATAGTTTAGTGTCTTTGGAAACTCGGATTATAATCTTCTAATCCTGGTGAAAGATCTTCAACATCTCCAATAAAGATCTTCCTTTTTTTTATACCTAAAAACTTTCTTTATATCCTGGGGAAAAGTAAACATAAAAGGGTGAGCTCAAATGCTCAGTAAGGGTAAAAAAAATAAATGTCATTCACATCATATACATATGAACATAACTTTTGGAAATCTTAAGCTGCAAAGGAAATCATAATTTCATAACATGTGATAAATCATAGTAGTGAAAGGTAAACCCCAATAATCATAACATAAAACATGAAACTTTGTGGAATACACACATAATCATAGAGAATCATTTCTTGTTAGTCAAGACTCATTTCCAAGACTATCTTAGTGGACAAAGTCCCCTTCTGAACCGAGTCACCCTCGTTTCAGTCCTGTTTCACTGAACCGGTATAACCTACCATTCCAGCCATGTCTATCTCATGAGATATAAAATCATTACCCAATGTATTAGAGGGAGATATAGGTCCCACCCATCTCATAATGATACCATTATTATGTTTCCACAAAATCATAAATCATACATCATAGCATAACCCATGTAATAAAAATGGGAATCTTAAATATCGTGACATCATAAAACAATTCATGTAAGGTAAAGGAATTCATAAAAATATAATTCCATCAAAAAATAATAAAATCAATGTAATAATAGGGATAAAACAGAACCCTTTATTATTTTATATGGAAAATAATTTTGATAAAACACTTGAACTCCATTCTTGAGGAAAATATCCTTTCTGCTTCAAAAACACTTTTCTTTCTTAACATGTCGTACAATCATAAACTAAAAGAAGTTGATTAAAAATAAACTTTAAAACTTGTAAAGGACTCTTCTTGGAAATAATGTTTTAAAAATCCATTCAAGTCGTATAAGTTAGAAAAAACATTCTTCTCATACTTTTGATGGAAAAGTCAAAAAAAGTACCTCGTACGAAAAAAGACAAAAGATTCCTTTCATATCTTTTACTAAAAACTCACCAATGGGAAAAATAAGATTTAAAAAATTGTAGGTGAATGGAAATAAAATTACATATTTAGGAAACATGTATTTGGATGATAAAATACACCCCAGTAAATACTAAAGTATAAACAATCTCGGATAAAAATGAGATTGTGATATTTCCCTTACCTTAGGTCCGATTTGCTTTGTACGTGTCCGAAGCTCCTGTATAATGGTTTAAATAATGTTATTGACTTATTCCAGAATCATAAATATTGATATGATATCATATATTGTCATATTCTTATCTTCTTATCAGTAATATTTCATTGTTACTTGTTACTCGGGTCTTTATTGCCTTTTGTTCTTATGCGTGTCTTGCCGAATAAATTATTATTCTTCTTTTAAGGTTATAGATACCTTATATCCAGAATGGTATTAGTGTAACATATATCATATTTATTCATTCAATTCATTTATATAATTACTATGTAATGATGATCATGTAGAACGAGTCGCATCACATCGTGGAGATGGTATTCCGTACGTACGCACGAGTGATGATATCGTTCCTATGATCGTGGAATTGTATTGGAGTATATGAATACTATTTCAGTATCAATATCACTTTATAATAATCATATATAGTTACTCATTACACCATTATACCCATCCTTGTAAGGTGATGGTGGAAAATAGATTACACCACGACGTGGAGACGGTATTCCGTACGTACGCACGCACGGTGATTTCATTTTTCCGTAGGATGGATAGAAGGTGAATTAGGGTTGTTTCATATTTATAATAATATATCAGTATGTAACTAATACATATGTTATTACTTTATCATGAAACAAATAAAGAAGAAGAAGTTGAAGAAGAAAGAAATTGAAAAGATCGGTAATGGATATTACCTCTTCTTTGAAACGCCTCTTAGAATCCTCCACTTAGGGCACTAAGATTGGTCTTTGAAGAAGACCGGGACCTCTAGGATTATTCTAGGGAAGTGGAGAAGGGATTTTGGCAGGGGTTGGCCGAGATTGAGTGCTCAAATTGGTGTGAGGAGTAGGGGGAGGAGGTGCCCTTTTATAAGGGAGGAGAGGGGCACCTTAGGAATATCTCAAAATATTATTTTATATTAAAGTCAAAATCGGTTTATAATGGTTCCAAAGGGTCTTATTTCGAAGGTAAAGTGGGGATGGGTCGAAAACCTATCAACCAATAGGATTTAGACAAGTTTAGGTTATTATTTTAAACTTATCAATTAGATTTAACTCTAAGTTAAATAATTTAACTTTTACCGTGACTTTTTGTTTTCTTACATTATATGGTTAATACACTTACTATAACATGCCAAACGAACCCCAAGTTGTTTATTATTAATATATATATCCTTATATAAGTCATTTGGCCGAACCTTAGATTTTTAGGAATAAGATAACAATTAATAATATAATATTTGATTTAAAAACTATTTTGTGTTAATTTTGACACTATTTGATATATGATTTTTGTGAAAGTCATAACAGAATTATATGTTTGAACCAAGTTGATTAAATAAACAATAATATACCACAAAAACCTAGAAAATTAGTGTACTTCATAAAAAGTCTCAAATTACATTTATTTGAGCATTTATAACATCAATTATGTTAACATTTCCTTAAAAGGGTAATTACTGCATCATCGTTGTGTCATAAATAAATTAATTTATTTAAAGTCTAAAAATTATAATTAAAATATCATTATGTAGGAAATATTTTTATCTTTCTAATGAATATTTATAGTCGAATTTATCTTATGTATAACCCCATATTAAAAATGTTTTAGTTATTAAACTTTGATTTTAACTATTTTAACTATTCATTAAATAAAATAATATTAAATGTCATAATCTAATCCAAGTGGACCTAAATGGTCATATTATATTCATAAGGTTGTTTTTGGTCGAATTAAACTTATCCAATAGAATTAGGACATGTGTTATGGTAATAGTAATATCATATTTACCCTTAGTTACCCTATTTACTATTAACCTTGGTAAAAAAAGTAAAAAGTTACTATTCACCAAAAAATTATTTTTATCTCATTGAACCACATTTTACTTACTGATATCAACCGTGTCTGTCGGAGTTTCTAAATTCCATTCACAGTAGCAGTAAAATTAAGTTTTATGCAAAATTTAGTTTTTAACCTACCACTTAGTGGTTTCACTATTCATCAAAAATTGAAAGTTTTCAGAAAAATACCAAAATTTCACCCTAGGCTAATTTCGATATTTCAAATCCAAAAATGAAGTCCATTTTGAAAAATAAAATTTATAAAATTTCATAAAGTGGTTATTACTATTCATAACGGCTAGTTTTAATAATATTTTAATAGCATATCGTTGTTTAGTGAAACTCGGTATTGCGTACAACGCAAGCTATCGAGGAAGGTCGCGATTTCGTGTAAAACAAGCCAAGAAAGTGTTGTGTAGAAAAAGATTCCTTTGATGATTTATATAACATAAAATTCTCGGGTGTTACATTCTACCCCCCTTAAAATGAATTTCGCCCTCGAAATTCGTCACTTTGTAACAAACAGATGAGGATACCTCTCCCACATCATATCCTCAAGCTCCCAAGTAGCTTCTTCTAATTGGTGGTTCCTCCATAAAACTTTCACCAAGCGAGTGGTCTTGTTTCGTAGGACTTTTTTGCTACGATCCAGAATCTCTATCGGCTGTTCTTCATAATAAAGATCTTGCTCCAGCGGTACCACTTCTGAGCTGAGTACATGTGAAGGATCAGGTATGTACTTTCTCAGGAGAGATACATGGAACACATCGTGAACTTGAGAGATATTCGGTGGAAGCGCCAATTAGTATGCTACCTTCCCAACACGATCGAGTATTTCAAAAGGACCAATATATCTAGGGCTCAACTTCCCCTTCTTTCCAAATCTCATAACCCTCTTCCAGGGAGATATTCGTAAGAACACTTTATCACCCACTTCAAACTCTAGGTCTTTTCTTCGGTTGTCGGAATAACTTTTATGTCGACTCTGAGCTGCTCTTATGTATTTTTGAATAGATCTGACCTTTTCTGCCATTTCATCAATGGGATCAGGTCTTAATAGCTTTCTTTCCCCAACTTCATCCCAGCAAGTTGGAGTCCTGCATTTCTTTCCATAGAGAGCTTCCTAAGGAGCCATCTGAATACTGGAGTGAAAGCTATTATTATAAGAAAATTCCACCAAAGGTAGGTGTTGATCCCAACCACCTTTGAAATCCATAGATCAAGCTCTCAACATATCTTCTAGAGTTTGAATTGTTCTCTCAGACTGACCGTCTGTCTGAGGATGATAAGCAGTGCTGAAACTCAACTCTGTATCCAGAGTATGCTGAAGACTTCGCCAGAACTTCGAGGTAAATCTCGGATCCCGATCAGAGATAATAGAAAGTGGTACTCCATGCAATCTTACCACTTCCTTTACATATATCATGGCAAGCTGATCCAGATATAAATCCTCTCTAATAGCAATGAAATGTGCAGACTTTGTAAGACGATCAACTATGACCCAGATAGCATTATTGCCTTTGGATGTTTTAGGAAGTCCTGTGACAAAGTCCACAGTGATGTTTTCCCATTTCCATTCGGGTATGGGTAATGGTTGTAACATCCCCTTAGACTTCTGTCTCTTAGCTTTAACTTGTTGACAAACCAAGCATCGAGAGACATATTCAGCAACATCTCTTTTCATGCCATCCCACCAGAAGTACTCTTTCAGGTCCCTATACATCTTCGTGCTTCCAGGATGAATAGAGAATGAAGAACTATGACCTTCATCCAGCAGTTCCTTCTTTAATTCGGGGATGGGAGGAACACAAACCCGATTCTTGAACCTTATTATCCCATCACAATCAAGGTTGAATTCAGGAACATTTCTCACCTTCTTTTGTAACTCGACATCTTCTTTCTGTGCCTCTTTAATCTTCACATGTATAGATGGTTGAACATTCATTTGAGATAGATAATATTTTTCCCCTATTATAATTCCAAGATCCATGCTTTGTAAATCCATAAATATTGAATCTTTTGTGATCCTCATCATTGATAAACTGGCATGGTCTTGTCGACTTAATGCATCTGCCACCTTGTTTGCTTTCCCAGGGTGGTAATGGATTGAGCAGTCATAATCCTTAATCAGCTCCAACCATCTTCTTTGACGCATATTCATCTCCTTTTGTGTGAAAATATACTTTAAACTTTTATGATCAGTATAAATATCACACCTTTCACCATAAAGGTAATGCCTCCAAATCTTGAATGAAAAGATTACCGCAGCTAACTCCAAATCATGTGTTGGGTAATTTTTCTCATGGATTTTCAACTATCGTGAGGCATAATCTATCACCATATAATTTTTCATAAGAACACACCCCAATAACTTCTTGGATGCATCACTGTAGATCACAAACCTTTCTCCACTACAATGCAGTGTGAGCACAGGTGCACTGGATAACCTTCTTTTCAACTCCTTTAAATTCTCTTCACATTCCTCTGTCCAAACAAACTTAACTCCTTTCTGAGTCAACTTGGTGAGTGGGTTAGATAATCATGAAAAAACTTTTACAAAACGTCGATAATATCCAGCCAAACCAAGAAAACTTCGGATCTCAGTTACTGTTGTTGGTCTCGACCATCTTTCGATAACCTCTGTTTTTGTTGGATCCACAGATATCCCCTCTTTTGAGATTATGTGACCCAAAAATGCAACTTTTTGAAGCCAAAATTCACACTTGGTAAATTTGGCATAAAGCTTCTCCTTTCTCAGGGTCTTCAATATAATTATCAAGTGGTCTTCATGCTCTTCCTTGCTCTTTGAATAGACAAGAATATCGTCTATAAAGACTACCACAAATTGATCAAGATAGTCTCTAAAGACTCTATTCATTAGATCCATGAAGATGGCAGGGGCATTAGTAAGACCAAATGGCATCACTATAAATTCATAGTGTCCATACCTTGTACGGAAATCCGTCTTTGGTATATCCTCCCTTTTGACCCTTACTTGATGATACCCTGAACAAAGATCATTCTTCGAAAAGTATTGAGCTCCGCGTAGTTGGTCAAATAAGTCATCAATGCATGGGAGAGGATATTTGTTCTTGATAGTGATCTTGTTAAGTTCTGGATAATCAAAACAGAGTCTCATTGATCCATCTTTCTTCTTAAAAAATAGAACAGGTGCTCTCCAAGGTGACACACTAGGGTGTATGAATCCCTTATCAAGATTCTCTTGGAGTTGCTTCATCAATTCCTGCAACTCAATTGGGGCCATTCTATAAGGTGTATTTGAAATAGGCAAAGCACCCGGTAGGAGTTCTATTGATAACTCAACTTCACGATTTGGTGGAAGACCCAGTAATTCTTCCGGAAAGACATCATCAAACTCCCGTACGATGGGCATATTCTTAACCGCGAGTTTCTCACCAACCATTTGAGATAAATAATCTTCATTTAGTGGAATCAATACCCATAAAATGGAAGAAATTTCCACTGGAAGGTTATGTTCATCCTTGCATTGATAGACGATCATAGATTGATCTGGAATATGAAATGTGACTTCCTTTCTTTGGCAATTGATATGAGCTCTGTATAAAGAAATCAAATCCATACCAAGAATCACATCGAATTCCACTAAAGGAAGGATCACAAGATTTGCAGGAATCACTTTCCCACAAACGTCAATTGGAGAAGAATTATAAACTTTTGATGCGATTGATGTGGCATTAGGCGTTGTCACAGCTAACTCAATATCTAATTGTTGAGGTAATACGGTGATACCCTTAGAAAATTATTCATAAATAAAAGAGTGGGTGGATCTAGAATCAAATAAAACATTTGCTACTTTAGAGTGGATGGTAAGTGTACCTTTCACCACTTCGTTATCGTACTCCACATCGCTGATAGAAATTGCATGTGACATTCCTTTGTCCTTAGCCTTAAGCGGTTTCTCATGTCGATCATCACTAACCCTTGGATTAGGGAATTTATTAGCAAAATGCCCCATTTCCTTGCACTTGAAGCATTGAAGTGTTGGGGGTGCGTTCTCTACAGTGTTTGCTTTATTCACGTCATTAGAAACCCTTTTTCCATTACTTCGACACTCAGATGCTCGATGACCTTCTTTTCCACACTTAAAACATTTTCTAGTCCCTTTAAGACAATCTCCACCATGCTTCTTTCCACACTTTGTGCATAAGGAACCATTCATCTTCTTTTCACCATTATTCTGAGATTTCTCCTTTAACTCCATCTTTCATTTATTGTCAAAACCATGAGATGGATATGTAACACCAACTTCCATTTCTACCTTGATAGCACAACGCACAATTTCTTCATAGCTACGGAAGTCTCTTATAGCTAATGCCCTTCGAAGACTTGGTTTTAAGCCACTAAAAAATCGATCAACTTTACTTTCAGGTTGGATGATAATGCCAGATCCATACCTTGCAAGTCTTGTAAAATTCGCTTCGTATATACCAACAGATTCATCATCCTTCTACTTTAGCTCAAGAAACTTCTTTTCCATCTTTGTTCGAAGAATACGAGGGAAGTACTTACTGAAAAACAAGTTCTTGAACTCGTCCCATTCCATGGAATCAATTTCATCTCTTGGCCTTGTATTCTTGAAAAGATTCCACCATTGATCAGCATCTCTTTCCAAGCAATACACTGCTAGGATGACCTTATCATGTTCAGAACAATGAAGAACTGAAAATATCTTTTCAGTAGTACTAATCCATTGTTCAGAAACTAATGGATCATTAGACCCGATGAAAGAAGGTGGACGCTGCCTCATGAAGGATTCAACAGAATGTTGCTCCTTCCTTTGCTCGTTTGGAAGTCCTGCATGATTCATAGCTTGAGAAAGTTGTGTGAGCATGGCTACAAGATTTTTCATTCCAGATCCCATATCGTTTGGTTGCTTAGGGGGACAATCATTGCATTGACCATCGCATTCCGCATTAACATGGTTCCTTCGGGTTCCAGCCATTGACTAAAACCAAGAAGAATAGTCTGAGCAACACTAATTATAATAGGAAAATCACATAATTCGAGAATAAAATTTTCACGCTTAAGGTCTTATCCTAGGTTATTCATGGCCATTTCTAAAACAATAAGATTGTGTTCTATGCTTAGACTTACTAAGGATTTCACATCCTAGTTTCCAAAGGTTGACTATACCTTTCCTCTGATACCAACTATAACAACCCATACTTTACATACATTGTTAATACTTCAAAATTTAAGCACACTTTTTACAGCATACGAAAAAACCACAAACGACTGTATAGGTATAGTGTCTTTAGAAAATGGGATACATAAACAACTGGTTCATAAATCTTCTACAGTGTCTCCCATTTATTTCATCTTATCTAGGGTACCTTTTAGCATATTCTACTTAATATCCATCTTACTGACCTGGGGAAAAGAAAACATACAAAAAAGGGTGAGCTCAAATGCTCCGTAAGGGTAAACAAAATAAATGTCATTCACATCATATACATAAGAACATAACTTTTGGAAATCTTAACCTGCAAAAGAAATCATAATTTCATAACATGGGATAAATCATAATAGTGAAAGGTAAACCCCAATAATCATAACTTAAAACATGAAACTTTGTGGAATACACACATAATCATAGAGAATCATTTCTTGTTAGTCAAGACTCATTGCCAAGACTATCTTAGTGGACAAAGTCCCTTTCTGAACCGAGTCACCCTCATTTCAGTCCTGTTTCACTGAACCGGTATAACCTACCATTCCAGCCATGTCTATCTCATGAGATATAAAATCTTTACCCAATGTATTGGAGGGAGATATAGGTCCCACCCATCTCATAATGATACCATTATTATGTTTTCCACAAAATCATAAATCATACATCATAGCATAACCCATGTAATAAAAATGGGAATCTTAAATATCGTGACATCATAAAACAATTCATGTAAGATAAAGGAATTCATAAAAATATAATTCCATCACAACATAATCAAATCAATGTAATAATTGGGATAAAACATAACCCTTTATTATTTTAGATGGAAAACAATTTTGATAAAACACTTGAACTCCATTCTTGAGGAAAATATCCTTTCTGCTTCAAAAACACTTTTCCTTTCTTAACATGTCATACAATCATAAACTAAAAGAAGTTGATTAAAAATAAAATTGAAAACTTTTAAAGTATTCTTCTTGGAAATAATGTTTTAAAAATCCATTCATGTCGTATAAGTTAGAAAAAACATTCTTCTCGTACTTTTGTCGGAAAAGTCAAAAAAAGTAACTCGTACAAAAAACGAAAAAAGATTCCTTTCATATCTTTTACTAAAAACTCACCGAAGGGTAAAATAGGATTTAAAAAATTGTAGGTGAATGGAAATAATATTACATATTGAGGAAACATGGATTTGGATTGTAAAATACACCCTTGTAAATACTAAAGTATAAACAATCTCGGATAAAAATGAGATTGTGATATTTCCCTTACCTTAGGTCCGATTTGCTTTGTACTTGTCCGAAGCTCCTGTATAATGGTTTAAATAATGTTATTGACTTATTAAAGAATCATACATATTGATATGATATCATATATGGTCACATTATTAGCTTCTTATTAGTAATATTTCATTGTTACTTGTTACTCGGGTCTTTATTGCCTTTTGTTCTTATGCGTGTTTTGCCGAATAAATTCTTATTCTTCTTTTAAGGTTATAGATACCTTATATCCAGAATGGTATTAGTGTAACATATATCATATTTATTCATTCAATTCATTTATATAATTACTATGTAATGATGATCATGTAGAACGAGTCGCATCACACCGTGGAGACGGTATTCCGTACGTACGCACGAGTGATGATATCGTTCCTATGATCGTGGAATTGTATTGGAGTATATGAATACTATTTAAGTATCAATATCACTTTATAAAAATCATATATAGTTACTCATTACACCATTATACCCATCCTTGTAAGGTGATGGTGGAAAATAGGTTACACCACGGCGTGGAGACAGTATTCCGTACGTACGGACGCGTGGTGATTTCATTTTTCCGTAGGATGGATAGAAGGTGAATTAGGGTTGTTTAATATTTATAATAACATATAAGTATGTAAGTAATACTGATGTTATTACTTTATCATGAAACAACTAAAGAAGAAGAAGTTGAAGGAGAATGAAATTGAAAAGATCGGTAATGGATATTACCTCTTCTTTGAAACGCCTCTTTGAATCCTCCACTTAGGGAACTAATATTGGTCTTTGAAGAAGGACGAGACCTCTAGGATTATTCTAGGGAAGTGGAGAAGGGATTTTGGCAGGGGTTGGCCGAGCTTGAGTGCTCAAATTGGTTTGAGGAGTAGGGGGAGGAGGTGCCCTTTTATAAGGGAGGAGAGGGGCACCTTAGGAATATCTCAAAATATTATTTTATATTAAAGTCCATATCGGTTTATAATGGTTCCAAAGGGTCTTATTTCGAAGGTAAAGTGGGGATGGGTCGAAATCCTATCAACCAATAGGATTTAGACAAGTTTAGGTTATTATTTTAACCTTATCAATTAGATTTAACTCTAAGTTAAATAATTTAACTTTTACCGTGACTTTTTGTTTTCTTATAATATATGGTTAATACACTTACTATAACATGCCAAAAGAACCCCAAGTTGTTTATTATTAATATATATATCCTTATCTAAGTCATTTGGCCGAACCATAGATTTTTAGGAATAAGATAACAATTAATAATATAATATTTGATTTAAAAACTATTTTGTGTCAATTTTTACACTATTTGATATATGATTTTTGTGAAAGTCATAACAGAATTATATGTTCGAACCAAGTTGATTAAAGCAACACTAATATATCATAGTAACCTATAAAATTAGTGTAATTCATAAAAAGTCTCAAATTTCATTTATTTGAGCATTTATAACATCAATTATGTTAACATTTCCTTAAAAGGGTAATTACTACATCATCGTTGTGTCATAAATAAATTAATTTATTGAAAGTCTAAAAATTATAAATAAAATATCATTATGTAGGAAATCGTTTTATCTTTCTAATGAATATTTATAGTGGAATTTATCTTATTTATAACCCCATATTAAAAATGTTTTAGTTATTAAACATTGATTTTAACTATTTTAACTATTCATTAAGTAAAATAATATTAAATGTCATAATCTAATCCAAGTGGACCTAAATGGTCATATTATATTCATAAGATTGTTTTTGGTCGAATTAGACTTATCCAATAGAATCGGGACATGTGTTAGGGTAATAGTAATATCATATTTACCCTTAGTTAGCCTATTTACTATTAACCGCGGTAAAAAAAGTAAAAAGTTACTATTCACCAGAAAATTATTTTTATCTCATTCAACCAAATTTTATTTACTGATATCAACCGTGTCTGTCGGATTTTCGAAATTCCATTTACAGAAGCGGTAAAATTAAGTTTTATGCAAAATTCAGTTTTTAACCTACCACTTAGTGGTTTCACTATTCATCAAAAATTGAAAGTTTTCAGAAAAATACCAAAATTTCACCCTAGGCTAATTTCGATATTCCGAATCCAAAAATGAAGTCCATTTTGAAAAATAAAATTTATAAAATTTCATAAAGTGGTTATTACTATTCATAACGGCTAGTTTTAATAATATTTTAATAGCATATCGTTGTTTAGTGAAATTCGGTATTGCGTACGACGCAGGCTATCGAGGAAGGTCGCGATTTCGTGTAAAACAAGACAAGAAAGTGTTGTGTAGAAAAAGATTCCTTTGATGATTTATATAACATAAAAGTCTCGGGTGTTACACCCGCGACAGTGATGTTCGGTACAGAGGCCTCTCCTGTGCCTATCACACTGGGTATGGAGTCCTTCCTCCTGCCCCCAATCATCGATGTGGAGACGTTACCCATCCGGTCCTTCTCCAACGTGGGGATCCTCCCTACATTCTCTTCGCAGCTGGTAAAGGTCCTACTCGCCCCATCAACCAGAGGGGTGAAGGCCAACCTCGCTCCACCCGCACCAAGCATGGAGGTCCTCCCCATGCTCCTGTCGGTTCCAGCGGAGGTTTTTCATGCTCTAATTTTGTTCACAGAGGTCCTCCCCATGTCCCCTTGGACATTTTTCTTGGTTATCCTTGCACCGCAGCTGTCTCTAGTGGAAACCCTCTCCACCCTGGCATCAGTATGGCCAGAGGGCCACATGTCAAAAATCAGCCCTATCCTGAGGAGCCACCCAGGGGTAGGAGGGCGGGTCGTCACCACCACAAGAAGAATCATGGGAAAGCCCGGATGGAAATCAAACTAGTCTGCTTCTCAGACTCTGAAGCGAAGTGCGACTCAGCTCAGAAACCCTCCCCTCGCTCATCCGAGTCATGGGTCGGGGCAGGGAAGAGGCGCATCATCCTGGTGCTCCCATAATGCGAGGTCGACAGGTTACAGTCATGAAGTCACCACCATCATCACTGGAAATGCTTTCTACCTCCACAAGAGATCATAGAGAGAAATTTTGGGGACCAATGGTAGGCGAAAAACAGAATGAACTACCACCAGAAGCACTGGCCCCTGAGCTAGGAATGATGACCACCAGCCTGTCCTATCGCGACATAGTAGCCATGTCACTACACTCTTCGGATGACAGCCTGAGAATCAGCGGCTAGTCAGCCCGTTCGCCGTATTCTCCACTGGCCAACATACCGTCTCAGTGGTCTGCCTCAGTACCGCTGCCAGTCCCTCAACCACCCCAGATTGGTGAGTGGGTCAATCATGGGCTAGACTCTGAATTTGAGAAAAGGATATTCTGAAGCATCCTTACAGCAGACCACTTCCCTGAGAAGTTTTGGCTCGCAACATCACAGGATTTCTGCATACCCGAGTCCCTCACCCTAGAAGAAGTTTAGTGTTTCCGATACACCCTCTGGGCGATGCATTTCAGTCTCCTTCATCAGCGCGTGGTATATCCAAGGATCCAAGAACATTTTAAAGACATCAACAAGCAGTTTCATATAGTCGATCAGGCCGCACTCCCTGTGGCCCAGCGCCCAGAGTCACCAGGCCGTCGGGAGGCCCTCCAGTATCAGTGCATTCAGAGTATCAGGGTACTCTACAAAACTATCAGGGAAGCAACCCACCACATGCATGTCTGTGGATGGGGGCAGTATGCTTCCCTCCTCTTCAGCCGTATCCGACGACAACCCGACTCATGATGCGATATTGAGGAAATGCCCCCAGGATGGGTCATGGTCCACATGGCTGATGTCGTGTACAAGGAGGATGAGATGGAGTTTATCGATGGAGACTTATCCCATAAGGCTGTGCCACCACTGTTAGACCCATCAGGGAGGATTACTCATCAGCAGAGGAACCTCCTAGGTCTCCATTCGCCCACCGATGTGTTGGTACTTAGTTGGAATGCCGGTAAGGGAAACGATCATGTCGGAGCTGTCAAGAACTCTGACCCATCCGCCTCAGTGCAGAAGGCGGAGGAGGAACCTGAGAAGGCCGCGTTGTTCCAGCAACTTGCTGAGCAAAATAGGTTGGTCGATGAACACCTGGATGAATGCATGGTAGAGCGATTACCCGACTATGGTGATCCTAGGCCGGGGCAGTAGGGGCAGGAAAAACTTCCCCCCGACGAGATGCCTCCAAGAAACCCTGATCATACCGCTCCCACCGATAGGGATGAAGCCAGAAATCACGACAATAGGGCGTGTTATGTCTCACCGAACCCTCTCGAGAGGCGCGACAATATGAGGAATCCCCCTCGAGTTCCGCCAGCTTCCCTGAAGACCATCCCACTAGTCGCTCCACGAGCCGATGATCCCATCTACCGTGTCAAAGAGCCCAAAAACGCACTCATAATTAGGGATCCCCATCAAGATAGGGAACCCCGCCAGGATGATCCTATGGCAGAACTCATTGCCCGCCTTGACGCATTGGAAATGCGGCAGGTGGAAATCCCACCAGATGCCAAGACATACCCGACTGGGTTTTGGGAATCCCACCTCCTCTCCCTTTAACGGGACAGGGGACTCGTCGCAACATCTGGCCCACTTTAACTCGAGGTGTGGGCCTATGTTAGGGACCCCAGCACAGCCGGAGTCTGCCAAGATCTGATGTTTTGTTTAGACGTTGGAAGGGTCGGCATTCGTTACAACCAGCTCTTCGTCGGATCTGTGACCATCTAGGAGGAAATTCTTAGGCAGTTCCGCTACCAGTTCAGCTCTACCACCTGGAAGAATAGCACAACATGCCTCTTCAAGTGCAAACAAAGGCCTAATGAGGGGGTCTCGGAATTCATCGCCCGTTGGAAGGGCCTCACATACTCCCTTGACATGCCACAGACTTAGGAGAAATTACTGACAATGTGCATGGAGAATGTCAAGATGGAACTGGTTCCCTCCCTGATTACTCAGAATTATCCCAAAGGCTTCCGAGACTTCTCGGATAAGGCCTAGCGCCTCGAAGAAGCTCTACAACAGGCCATACAGGCACGTCTGTTTCCCCCTGCAATCCCAACAAGGATGGTTTTCAGAGCCGAGCCTACCATGGTGGCCCAGATAGAGGCCTCAAAGTAGCTATAATTTCTACTAGTAGCACGGACACTACAGCCTCGAAGAGGACCTCCACCTCAGGTGCAGGCCCCGGCTCCGCAGCGTCCTCAGAATCTACAGGCGCCTCCGTGTAATGCGCCGTCACCGCCCAGGAAGGACAATCAGGGTCCACCTCCTCGACAGGACCCTCAGGCCCCTCATCAAGGCTAGGCTCCATGGGATAACTATCCAAAAATAAGAAAGCATACTGACTCGTTCAGCGAGAATTTGGTCCCCGATTAATTCCATAGTGCCCTAGAGGAGGGGATTATATGATTGCCTGAGTGTAGAAGGCCGACAGAGGCGAATCTCACCGATCACCCCAACTACTTCCCTTATCATCGGATTCTGGGGCACACCCTCAAGAAGTTCTATGTGTTTAAGTAATGGTTCCAAGACCAGGTTGATAACATCATAGTCAGGCTGGGCCCGACCCTGATACAAGTGGCGGGTGTCTTTGTGAGGTCAAAAAGTGGTAGCGACGGTGAAGGTGAGTGGAAGTAGGTTCCAAGCCGCAGATCCTAGAAGTACCACGACTGGATGTATCGTAAAACGGTTGCTCGCACCCATGGAATTATCCGCGCATGACTGAATTAGCCAGAGCCTTCAAAATCTGTGGCCACCACTTCTGCATCATCATCTCAGCCATTCTCTTCCCAGAAGAGTAAGCATCGGCGACGCAAGAAGAAGAAACGTGCCCCTCTAATTCCATCATCATCCCAAACTCTTGGGGACTTCATGCCCCCTGAGATGGGGATCCCTATCAAAATCCACCTAGTGGTGGATGATTCTTCAACTGACTGTCAAGGGTACGCTTAGGTTAATACTATTGAGTTGTTAAACCCCTATATGACTCCCGACGAGGGGGAACTCCAGGAGAACCTCACCAATGTCCCCAGCTGACATCAGCGTCAGCGGAGCTGCAAAAATATGGGTCATCAAGGCAGATCATTCGACACCTCTTGCCAGGCCATGCATGCAACTAAGACTAGATAGCAGGCCCAACACAGAGCTCAGCATGCACAACCTCTTCATCTGGTGTCGTCAGGACCTCCTCCACCACCATTTGTGCTATTAGATCAGGCTGAGCCGCTTTTGCTGCACCGCGACCAACTTCTCCACGGTATAGTCCGACCTCAACCGTCTATACCTCATCCGACAGATACTCTTCAGGCTTTGACAAGTGTACATTGGAACGTTCCCAGCACCAGCTAGCCGCCGGTCCAGTCGACAGGGCCTTCCATGCCTCCAATCACAGAGCAGCCTCCTGTAAGAAGAAGATCACATCTATCACGGAAGTATGATGTTCTCAAGAATCTTTCCAGCATACCAGTGAGGCATTCCATCCTTGAAGCCCTTCTCTTGTTGTCAGATATGCGAGAGGCCCTTTTTGAGTCTTTAAGGAGCCCTCTCTAGTTTGAGACGGAGGTATCAGTAGCTGAAGCCTTTCACACTGAAGTAGTTGAGACTAGTGAATTCCAAGCCATCATTTCTTTCTCCGGAGAGGATGAAGGATCTCCCATACAGGGGAACATCCATCCACTGTTCATCACCGGCCAATTCAATGGCATTGAGGATCACCGTTGTCTCATTGACACCAGCTCCGGGATCATCCTTATCCCGACACAGATGCTGTGAATGCTGGGGTTCTCCGAGGATGACCTGACTCCCTCCGATTTAAGGATCCTGAGATATGATAGGATAGAGAAGACCTTGGTCCGAATGATCTGTTTGAAGAATCAGTTCGGTGGCCTAGTTTCCAGCACCGAGTTCATGGTTGTCTCCCATGACACCGCGTACAAAGCATTGATGGGAAGACCATTACTTCACCTGCACGCGGAGGCCCCCTCATCGTATCACCAATGCCTCAAGTACCCCCTCAATGGTCGAGTAGGTGTACTCAAAAGTGATGCATCTCCTTTCTCCTCTTATGAAGCCCGTTATCTAGAGGCTGACTACTACAAGAGAAACGATAAGCAGATTCTGGCAAGTGAGTTTGGGCCTGCTCTGGTCACAAGTGAACCCTAGGAAGGTCTGGATGACGCCTACATCTTCCCAATACATAGATTAGAGGCCATGTCCCACAGAACGAGGCAATGTTTTGTTGTCTCTGGTATAAGACGAAGGCATATTCCCAAGTCCAAGTGACGGTGGGAAATCACCCCGTACTCATACATGAACCAAGCTTAGATGACCCCAGAACCTCCTACTTTCATACGGTATCAGGATGTCCACCCCATGGCGATGGAAATACGTCATACATTCCTTTTTCACCAGGTTGGAATTAACCGGCTCAAGCCGATGCGCCACTATATCTTTGATATCATCAAGCATGTCCCCTTTGGCTGATGGCCAGATGGGATTGGATCGACTACCTTCATCACTATGGTCTCAGCAGCGCGTGAATCTCCTGATGCGATGTCCACCGCTGTCCAGGCTGGTACCAGCCTCCTGTCGGGTTCCTCCGACCAAGGTGAAGCCTCACCTGCTGGGAATCCCTCCTCCACAAGTGAAGAAGAGGATCTGGAGGATGATCCCCCCGCCTTAGAAGAAGGCACCTTTGCCACGGTCGATGAGCTGGTACAGGTGAACCTTGGTAGCAAGGCAGATCCGAGACCCACATTGATCAGTGCCGCCATGTCCTATGTGGAGAAACAACGGTATGTGGACTTCCTTAAACAACAAATTGATGTGTTTTCTTGGAGTTATGATGAGATTCTAGTACTAGATCCTCAGGAAGTCATCCACCACCTCGGTCTCTTGAAAAATTATCGTGTGTTCAAGCAGCCTCCCAGAAAGACGCACCCTTATCATGGTGACATGGTTGAGGGAGAAGTTGACAAGCTCATTAGAGCCAACTTTTTCAAGGAGGTCCAGTACCCTAAGTGGCTGGCCAACATTGTGCTAGTCGGAGATAAGAACGGACAGATCAGAGTCTATATCGACTTCTGAGATCTCAACCGTCACTATCCGAAGGATGATTTTCCCCTTGAGGTGACCAAATTTTTGATTGATGCTATGGCCAGGTTCCAAGATCTCTTCTTCATGGATGGTTACTATGGATATAATCAGATCCTAACGTCCACATGGATGAAGATTCCATGCCTTTCAGGGCTCCCCAAGGTACTTTTTGTTACCAGGTTATGCCCTTCGGCCTGAAGAATGCAGGTGCCACCTATCAGCAGGCCATGCATCTCATATTCATGCCAATCTTGGGAACATTGGTGGAGTGCTATGTGGATGATCTGGTGGTCAAATATCTCTAGTTCCAGAACCATATCAACGACCTTGGGAAAGTGTTCGGTTTCCTTCGTTCCTGCCACTTGAAGATGAACTCGTTGAAGTGTGCCTTAGGGGTTACTTCAGGGAAGTTTCTTGGATTTTTTGTTAGGTACTAAGGCATCGAGATCGACCCAAAGAAGATCAAGGCGATCAGCCAGATGCCTCCTCCAAGAAATATCTGAGAGTTTCGAGGTTTTCATGGCCCCTTAGCCTACATATGCCAATTCATTGCAAATATGGCTGGAAAGTGCAAGCCTTTTTCTTGGTAAATGAAGAAAGGCTCTACCTATGAATGGGATGAAGAGTGCCAAGCCACCTTCAAGGAAATCAAGAAGTATCTGCTCCAGCCTCCGGTCCTGATTCCACCAGTCTCTGGAAAGCCATTGATTCTCTATTTCACTGCCCTGGATCGGTCTCTCGGGGCCCTTCTTGCCAAGAAGAACAACGAGGGGACATTGAAAAGCCTCTACTACCTTAGCCACAAGCTCCTCAATATAGAAACAAGATACTCCCACATCGACAAGAGCTTCCTTGTTCTCGTATTTGGTGTACCGAAGTTTATTCATTACCTGCAGCACCATGAGGTACAATTGGTCTCTCGGGTAAACCCATTGAAGTATATTATGAAATGCCCCATATTGACTAGCTGACTAGCGTGGTGGGCGGTAATCCTCCAGCAGTTTGACATCAAGTTCATTCCTCAAAAGGCTATTAAGGGGTAGATATTGGTAGACATTCTAGCTAACCATCCAACCTCCACGGACCTGTCCTTGGACTTGGACTTTCCTGATGAAGCAATCCTCTTGATAGATCAAGTATTCCAATGTTGGAAGATGAATTTTGATGGTGCCTCTCAGAGCCCAACTGGTAGGAGAATCAATGATCCTAGGCTCAATAGAGTAGGCCTGGGCATCTTCTTCATCACCCCAGAGCAAGCCATTTTTCTGTAATCATTCTTATTGTCAGAAGGCTACACCAACAACGAGGCAGAGTATCAGGCCCTCATCACTAGCCTCGAGCTATCCCTTGAGATCGATGTGCCCCCTTTGCGTGTGAAGGGGAATTCCAAGCTACTCATAAAGCAAGTCAACGACAACTATGTTGTCAGAAATCCCGAACTCGCACCGTTGTTGCAGAGAAACCTCCATCTAATGGCCTAGTTCCCTTCTTGACCGGAGGTTACCCATGTCCCTCGGTCACAGAATGGTTGAGCAGACGCTTTGGCCAGCTTAGCCGCATCACTTGCAGAGCCCAAGCAGGATTATCTGATTATACATGTGGCACACCGGAGAGTCATTTCCCCCGTCACCCTAGAGGATGACGAAGGCCTACGAGTAATCCATATTACTGTTGGATCCTCCACAACAGGACCACCAGGATCTTTAGATGCATTGGTTGAAGCAACTCCAGACATGGAGAGCACCTTTTGTTGAGTATCTCCAAAATTGTTGCCTACAGGCTGATCGGGCTGAACGCGAGTGAATCCTATGCCACGTGCTGAAGTTTATCCTCCAGAGTGGTCCCAGTTTTGATCTGATCCTCTACATGAATGGTTTAGATGGTGTTCTCCTCCATTGCATCCAAGGATTATAGATTCCACAGGTCATGCAAGAGGTTCATGACAGTTCTTGTAGTGCCCACCTGGCTGGGCCAAATCTGTCCCATCAAATCCGGATACTTGGGTACTTTTGGCCCTATATGATCCATGATTGTATCGTGTTTTCCACGAGATGTCACGCATGCCATGTTCATGCTAACTTCTGGCATCGGTCTCCAAAACCTCTCCACTCCACCAATTACTCTTGGCCATTTTCGGTGTGGGGACTGGATGTTGTGGGACCATACCCACTGGTGACAGCTCGCAAATGCAGGTTCATCCTGATCACCACAAATTTCTTTTCGAAGTGGGCTGAGTAAGTTCCACTCAATGATGTCAAGGCCCATTCCATCATTGACTTCATGATCTCCAATATCATCGACCGGTTTGGAGTCCCTCACGCTGTCTTCACCGATAACAACACCAACATCTGAGCAGTCGAGATGAAGAAATTGTATGCCAAGTACAATATCCGTTCAAACCATACCTCCTGTTATCATGCGTAGGAAAATGGGAAGATAGAGGTGTTAAACAAAACACTCTCTAACATTTTGCAGAAAATGGTTGGTTAGAACAAGATGAGTTGGACAGACAAGATCCCCAATGCCCTCTAGGCCTATCGGACAACAACTCGCAATTCCACCTGGGTGACCCCGTATTACCTAGTGTATGGAGCTGAGGCCATCCTGCCCATCGAGATCCAGCTTCCTTCATTATGCACTGCGGTCTATGACATGAAGATTCCCGATGAGGTAGTCGAAATCCATCTAGCTGAATTGGAAGCACTTGACGAGAGTAGGCTCCATGCCCTGCACAATCTGTAAAGGCACCAGAACAATATGGCTAGAGCCTTCAACAAGAAGGTTTGCCTCTTCTCTTTTTTTCAAGGTGACCTGGTATTAGACCTCTGAGCACCAATGATCCCCGGTAGGAAACCACCCTAGTTGGAGCCCAAATGGGAAGGACCTTACATAGTCCACAGGGTTTAGCCCAATAGAGCATACTCCATGGTGACCATGGATGGTGAGCGTATAACTCCTCCCACAAATTCCAAATTCCACAAGAAATACTTTTCCTAAGCCCCTTGGTCCTATATGACCCTAAACTACACTTTGGTTCTGCATAACCATAAACTGGACGGTCCCACATGACCCTAAACTTCAAGATGGTCCCGAATGACCTTAAACTGTCCAGTCCTGCATGAATTTAAACTGCACATCATCCTTCATGACGTTAAACTACATCTTGAGAACTACATGTGGCTTGATTCCCATCCTTATGAGATACGTAGGAACGCTCAGATGCCTCATTTTGTGCCCAACCCCAAACTCTTATATTCAACTATCCCCCCTGGGTATAGTTCTCTCGAATGATCCTTGCAAGATATGGGATTCCTCATCCCCACTCATAAAAGGGTTATAATAGTCGCACCATGTGCCCAATCCCATTATTCTATCCTCCCATGCCCTAACCGCAAGACATTAAACTTCACGGCCTTAAAGAACTACGTATGGCTTGATTCCCATCCTCATGGGATATGTAGGAATGCCAGAAAATTTCGTCCGTTGGCTCAGCCCAAATACAATAATATTCCCCTCGGGTCAAGATGTATGGCAAAGGTGCAATTTTACTCCAATTCATGTGAAGCTAATCTCGATCCAGTCGTATGTCCCACTCCCATGAGAGGTTCACCTCTTTTATAGATGGGTACAACTATGCTTCACCCACTCCTTGACTGGGATTTCATCACCTTTCACACCCAAAGGGACCCCCAAAAACGGCATGGATACCACACCTAAGGGTTCTCCTACTGTTATAGGCCAATTCCCCTGAGGGTTTCAGGCAAAAAATTGATACATGTCCCGTGTTTTGAATATGGTCAGTGGTCGATGCTCATTTGTTGCTCCCATTTTAGGTCACTGTAGAGAATCCGTGTTTCGAACATGGTCAACAACTGTCATGGATCGTTAGGGCCACCCTAAGATGTCACAAACATCGAGTGTAGTGGTTCATTATACCCCGTTGTATCTCCAAGCGACGAACTCCCTTCGGGCGGTGCCAACTATCAGGCCCCATGGCCTTCTCGGGCTCCGGCCCAGGTTCTCTCTTATGGGATTGTGTAGTGTGGTATGGGATTATGTCCTCATTCACGTTGGGTTGCTCACCGTGCCATACACATCCCCGGATGAGACACCTTATCCTCTCATTGTCCTCACTACAAGACATTAAACTGAATGTTGGTCAGGCCTTCCAGACCGAGGCCCAGCCTCAGGCCCCTTGGCCTTCTTGGGACCCAGTCAAGGTTTTCTCTTATGGGAATGTACGGTGTGATGCAGGATTATATCCTCATTAACATCGGGTTATTCTCCATGTCGTACACCCCCCTCATTGGGGTATCTTACCCCCAGTTGTCTTCAAGAACTAAGTGTGGCTTGATTCACATCCTTATGGGATACATAGGACCACCGGAATGTCTAGACTTCAGGTCCAGCCCCATCTCATGAAAATCCCCATTTCACATTGGCCCCTTGGCCGACCCTTCCCTAGAGAGGGGAGTATATGGAGTGTCATGGGATTATGTCCTCGTTCACTTCGGGATTTTAATGACCATTCCATGTACCTATCCCTCCTGAGCACCCACTTAGACACATTTCGGTGGTTCATCAAAGTGCCTAAGGGTACTCTGGTTTAGTACCTGGAATGTCGGACTCAGCTCGGACATGTTTTCACTCGCTTTTCAGGCTTTGTGTTCCCCTTCATCAGGGCTTTCATCACCTTTCACACCCGAAAGTACCCCCAAAAATGGCATGGATACGACGCCAAAGGGCTCTCCTACCGTTACGGGCCAACGCCCCTGAGGGTTTCAGACAAAAAATTGATACAAATCCCGTGTTTTGAATATGGTTAGAGGTCGATGCTCATTTTTTGTTCCCACCAAGCAAACACGATATGGATACTTCATTTCAAACACGATCAACAGTTATCCTTCATCACCATGCCAACCCCATTAAGCCCAAAATTTCGGTTACATGATTCACATCCTTCTCCACCTTAACATGTCCAAGTAGATCTTTGAATGTCTTTGTACTATTCCTTAGTGCGCATCCGCTCGTTAGGAGGACCAAAGCCGTGATAGGGACGTCATTCGGGGCTCCGCACTGATTTACCTTTGTGGCGTGCGTTCTAGGTACTGCAAAAGACATCTTCCTCCCCTATTTCCCACACCGAGTTTAACTCACATGGGATTAGGGATCGGGTTTTGGTCTGCACTTACTTGGAGGGTTTTCACTCCATCTATGGTCTGAGCTCTAAGATAATAATCTATGATCTCCACTAGAACTACGTATGTATTGATTCCCATTCTTATGGGATATGTATGACCACCCGAACGTCTCATTTTCGGGTCCATCTCATTTGGGAGCTAGTTTCTCCTCCCCCTTTTCCCTATTACCTCTATGTAGGCCCCTTGGAATGTGGTCTCACTCTCATAATTGCGTACGGTGTGATACGGGACCATGTCTCCATTCACGAGGGGCATGTTTTATTGCACTATACACATTCCCCACCTAGCATCGTCTCTGCTATGTCTGCACTACACGACGTTAAAATGCAAGGTTGGTCATACCACATGACCCTAAACTATGACATTATCGTCCTAACCACACGACGAAAAATGGAACTGCATTGTGATGACCTCGTCGTAGAGGACATCTCGTTGGGTATCTGTCATTTACCATACCATTTGTAAGCGCCTGTATACGTCTTGATTCTTGTGGCGACACCAGGGCCTACTACCCTAGTTCTATCGCTTCCCAAAAAAAAACCACTCACCTTAAAGGACAAACAAGATTTATCAAATACTGCTTCTCTTGGTGTGAGGGCCATGCCAGCATGACCCTTTTTACCTGGCACTGGTACCCTACCATGCCACCTCAAGAACTATGTTCATCTTGATCCCCATCTTCATGGGGTACGTAGGAATGCCTGGGCACTTTGCCTCAAGCCCATCTCAACCCTCATTTTTGGTCCCTCGACCTAAAAACTCTCCGCGGAACACATGGTGGTCGCAACCCCTAGTTTTCATTCACGTCGGGTATTTGTAGTCACCCGACCACATGCCTCTCGTGTTTCCTACCATATATGGTCCGAGTTCTATGACCCTAAAATAATATCTCCCTATGGGAAGGGGTTCAACCACCTCTATCTAATACATCTCTTTGTCGTATTTAGATGCGTTTGAAAAAGAGACCGAAGTGTGGATTTTTCATGGGGACATTCCCCTCTGTCCATGACTAAGCTTCGTGGGCTCGCTATTTGGATCATCATCCATTTCCACATCCAAAAGGACCCCCTGGATGGCATGGATGCTAGGACTAAGGGATATCCTTCCATTTCGGGAAAACGTCCCAAAAGATCATGGATGAAATTTGTGTCAGGTCCCGTGTTTCGAACATGTTCAACGGTTGACCCTCATTTGTCTATCCCCATTCCAGGCTAACGTGATGTGGATGGTGTGTTTCTGCCACAATCAATAGTTATCCCCCATCATCACGCTGCCATCATTATGATCCGGATATCGAGCATCATGATTGAAAAATTCCCACTTCCTCATGTTCAAGTGGAATTCTGACATACTCGACTTTATCTCTTCACGCGTCTAGGTGAGCTACATGGACGAGGTAGCATCATTGGGCTAGCATTCACCGAGTGTGTCTCTTCTCCCTAACATGTCCCTTCCTGTGACGGGAAATTCCCATAACTACTTGTTTCCCACATCGAGCACGACTCAAGTGGGCTTAGTATTTTTGGTAGGATGTACACCGGTGAAACCAGACATCTCATCATCCTGTATGATGTTAAATTGTGCTTGAAGAACTACGTATGGCTTGATTCCCATTCTTATGGGATACGTAGAGACACCCGGTATTTCGCCTAGGGTCCAGCCCCAGGAATCGTAATGTCATGTTCCTCTCCATTTCCGACCTCCTCGACTGACCCCTTGTGGGGAACCATGTAACTGCAATTTTTCCCCGAACAAGTTTGGGATGCCCCACGATATAATTGGGAAGCGACAAACCCCCTCTCCAGAGAGGCCCTATGTCTGAAAGAAAGAATGATCCATGATCAAACCGATGTGTCCATCTAGTGCGCATCCACCATGGTGGCATAATTTCAAGAGTGTTAGATTATATTCGAACAAACCCATACTCCATATTCCATGCTTTGTGTGCCCCTTATTCAGACCCTCGTCCTCTTTCATGTCGGGAGGAACCCCCAAATATTATGGATGCTCGGCCTATGGCCCACCTAATGTCCTGGGACAACATTCCGGAAGACTAACAGATGACATGTTGAGTTTGGTCCCGTGTTTCAAACATGGTCAATGGTGGACCCTCATTTGTTATCCCCACTCCAGGCTAACACAATAAGAATTCTGTGTTTCAAATCTGGTAAACAACTATTCTTTATTGTCCCTCCACCCCCACAATGATTTGAATCCTGGGTATCATGATTCACTTCCCCCATTCCCATCCGTTCGGATCGATTTCAGCACCCATGTCGTTACACCATTCGTGCAGAAGAGCACACTAGAAAAACGATAATTCGGCTGTTCTGAGAACTTCATTCTCCAGCCAGGTGTCTCCCATTTCCTCCTAGAAATCCGGAACGGTTGTCCAAACCCCGAATCCAAAAAGCTTGGTTTGCACTCCTACATTTGGATGGGGTGATGAGGTGGCTATCCCTTGTTTCTCAAATTAGGCCTAACCCACATGAGCTTAGGGGATGGTCGATGGATGCTACACAAACATCATAAGGATGAAATAAACCAATGTAAACAACAAAACTCGTGCATGAGATGGCATTCAAATAGTCAAATCACGAATGTACATTTAAAGGGTTTGTAATCATTCCAGTACCCGAGGGTCGACTCCCCCCATGGAATTATTGACCTCATCGAAGGTACGTTGTAGCTCTGCCACCCTCTGGTTGGTGGCGTCCAGGAGATGCTACTGCTTGTTCACCTCCCGCTCCTCCTCGGCAGCGAGAGGGAGCAATTCATTGGCTGCAATCTGGGCCTGCTCCACGTCGGCTAGGATGTCGATCATCTCCCTAGAAGCTCACCTCAAGGCCTCTTCAACTTCATCTAGCTGGGCCTTCAATCATGATATTAGCTCAGATTGTGCATTGAGGGAGGTCGAGTGCTCACCCAGCCCGCGCATCCCCTGTCTGCCTCGCGATCCCTCTTCGAGAGTCAGCATCATGAACAACTGAGGATTTTGGAGATTTACCTTAGACTTTGACACTTGATCCCTCTTCGAATCCAAGTATTAGGGGGGGGGGGAATTTGTTGGCGCCAAAATTTGGAACAAAGAAAAGGCCCCAAGACGGCCCCACAGACTACATTGCGAAGCCCCTTCGTGGAGTCCCCAAGCACCGCGGCAGGTGAGAAGCAAAGAAGGCGGGGGGCTCCATGAACGCATTTGACATTCATGAGTCTACCGTGAAGTAAAGAAGACGGGATGATATGCGAATGAATTTGACGTTCGCGACTCTGCCACAAAGCGAAGGAGGTGGGATGCTCTACAAACCCATTTGACATTCGCGAGCTCTCCGCGAAGGCACTGAGCCCCTCTTTGCACCGTGTGAGATCCGCTCTGCATCGCCTCTTTTCTATAAATACCGAGATCCCCATGAGATATCCAGATGGACAATCCGACCTTTCAGCTTCTCATCTCCCGAATTGCGAAGTGCTCTTCTGCTCAGTGAACCATGAGCTATGTGAGATACTTCTGCTTTGCGAAGTGCCTCCCCATGGTCTTGTTTCGATCCCCTCTTAAGAGAGGGATGCCTTTCGTGAAGCCTAAGGGCTTTCTCGATAGAAGGGGATCCCTAAGGGGACCGGGGGGGTCGCAGAGCGTTCTGGTTTCGTGAAACACCCTTAATGTACCCTTGATCCTTTTGAGAAGGCAGGATCACTATACTTTGCAAAGCACCTCCCATTTCCACCTCCGCCCCATGATATGTATAAGGCACCCACTTCATGAAGAACACCTATTCCCAAGTTCCCTCCGCCGCACGGAGCAACAAAGCTCCACAAGGCCCCTGCCTATGGACCCCTCTACTTGGAAAATCCTTATCCCGTACGACCCTCCAGGTTTGCATGATGTGACTTCAAAGTCCCCAGTAAGATACCACCCATTGCATTTCTTCACCTAATGCTTCTTCGCATAGGAATGATAATATATATTTCTTCTTCGCATAGCCACACTAACGTGGACCCTTCGATGGTTCGCTCTGCGACCCCCCTTCACCACGGCTTTGCCGACGCCTTCCCTCCCACAAGGAGTAGAGGGTACTGGTTATATATGTACTAGGGGTGTGGAGTGAACCCACCTCATCCGAGCTACAGGACGTTAAACTGCCAAGCACCATCGTCCTCAACACATGATTTTATACTGTGACCTTTCCCCGTGCCACGCACATAGGGTCCCCTTCCTTGGGCATTCTCCATGCCCCACGGTCTCCATAGGGGATGATATCCTCCTTCTTGGAGTGGTGTTTGTCCGCATGGAAGGGAATCCACCTTGGTGTAAGAACCTAGATTTTCTTGCAGGAGGCAACACCCCTGCTCGTCTTCACTTCCTCAGTACCAAGGCCAGCAGAGGGCGTGATAGAGAACGGGGATCCTTATTTATTTGGTCCCAAATCCCTCTCCCACTGTGCTTTGTCACCCCCGGGCCTCCATACTAGAGTAAGTCCTGGAACCATGCGACGGTCCACGCATAAGCCCCTCCTCATTTCCCACAGACGCACCCTTCACGACGTGATCTTTAGGTCTCTTCCATCTCTTGTTTCTCACACCGAGCACGAGTCAGGTGGGCTTAGAGTAATCATCGACCATGACAACAACCTCATCCAGTATGACATTAAAATGTACACCCGAACTACAAGGACTTTGATCCTTTTCAAGGAATGGTACATAGGTTGCCTCACGAGGTTCAAGCCCACCACCTGGTCATTACGATCCCCTTCACATCGGTCTACCCTCATCCCGCATGATGTTAAACTGTACACCTGAACTACGAGGACATTGATCAATTTAAAGGCATGGTACGTAGGAAGCCTCACGAGGTTCAAGCCCACCACCTGGTCATTTCGACCCCCTTCACGTCGGTTTACCCTCGTCCCGCATTACATTAAACTGTACACCTGAACTACGAGTACATTGATCCATGTCAAGGTATGGTACGTATGAAGCCTCATGAGGTTCAAGCCCACCACTCGGTTGTTCCGTCCATCGGTTCACCAACAACATGGGAAGCCTAGAGTGTAAGCCCCACACCATCCTAAACTACATGGACTTTGATCCATGTAATGGCATGGTACGTAGGAAGTCTCATTGAGGCTCAAGACCCAAACCATCCCGAACTATGAGGACATTGATCCATGTCAAGGCATGGTACGTAGGAAACCTCACGAGGTTCAAGCGCAACACCCACTATCCACGTAGACCAAGGTCCTTATTCACGTCGGTTCACCGGCATCCATCCTAAACTATGAGGACTATGATCCAGTCAAGGCATGGCACGTAGGAGACCTCACAAGGTTTAAGCCCAACAACCATCAGACGCCCGGTCCATCTTCACATCGGTTCGCCTACACTCCCCATTTTGAACTACTTGGACTTTGATCCATGTCAAGTAATGGTATATAGGAAGCCTCACAGGGTTCAAGCCCACCACCCAATTGTTCCGACTATCGGTTCACCAACACCTTGGGAAGCCTAGAGTGTTAGCCCCACACCATCCCGAACTATACGGAATTTGATCCATGTCAAGGCATGGTACATAGGAAGAATCTTCGAGGATTAAGCCCAAAACCATTGTCCATCCTGATCCTTACCCAGACTACCACATCCCGGTGAGATCATGCCACATCATTCGAGAAGCCGCCCACATGCTGGCCCCAATATTGGTGTTCCCTCCGGGGGATTCCTCCGACTGATCCACTATAATCAGTGTTCCAATTAGTCAAATCCATCTCTGTTGGAAGTTAAAATTTCAGCATACCCTGTGTTAAACATAGGAAGCTGAGGAAAACATCATATACATGCATATGACATATGATTCCCCACGTTCATTGTGGTATACCTTGGGCTTATGCGCCCTCGAGAAGCCATATAATAAGGGACAAAAGAGAGACACACAAATCCACAGAGTCCAGACACGTCAGTGATTCCCCAGCGTGACTACTCCCCTAACCAAAGGTTACTTCCCTGACCGAACCCCTTGGAATGTCTTAACAGAATAAATGTAATTAACTGGTGTTCGTGAAGATATGGCACCAGGAAGATTTTCACAAACAATGTATTAAATCTATGAGGGAGACCTGGACTAGGTGATGAGTTCTGATGAGGAATCCACGAAAGGAAGAACCGACATCCCATCATCCCATTTCAATCAAGGAGAATATGTCCCCGAACAAGGAATGGATGCTGCCCACCTTTGGAAAGTGGGAATGTGGCGAAACAAATCCGTGCCTATCGCACTCAAGGAGACAGATGCACGCGCCCCTTCGAAAGCGTCAGAAACAATCAATGTAACTCAAAAATTTTATAACGTTTTTAATTTATAATATTTAATGATATTTATTATCACATGTATAAATATAACAATTTATATGAAATTAAAATTTTAAATTTATAGAATAACTATATGTGATATTTGGGTGTGTTGTCTGAGCTCTTATTATGGAATTAGTTTTACCATTCAAACAATTTTTTTTAAAAATGAATTTTAATATTTAAAATAGTTTTAAATTCAAATTATATAATTCTTGATAATTATTTTCTCTCTCTGAGATATATATTTTTATTTTCTAACTACTATTATTATTTTAATTTCCTAAAAATTTTATTGGATTCATCGAGTTTATTATTTCTAATGTAATTGATGGCTTGAAAAAATTGTTGTCAAGATTCATTAGATTTGGAATTTAATAACACAATGACCCTCATAGATTCAAATTCATTTTAGAAGGATTAAAAGTCTATAAAAATATTTTTTTAGAGGCATCAAAATTCTACCCACAACACTGATATTATTTTATTGTCAACACTAATCCAACCAGCTGAATTACTCTAAAGGTTCTTCCATTTATAAATCCTCTCCCTCTTTCTAGAGTTTGGAAAAAATTCTATATCCAAATCACTCTATTATTTTATTCTCATTCTCCCATGTGTTCAACATATTATTTGGGAGAATTGATAAAAATCTAAAAAAACCAACATCCTCTCCTTTCTTCTATTTTGGTTCTTACTACCTTTAAATTAATTGACTAAGGCTTACTTTTCCTTTTTTTCTTTCAAAATGGAAGGGACTATTCTTCGGTGGTCTCAAGATTTTTCATTAATTAGATTGTGTCTTTTGTGTCAGATTTCTTTCTATGTCCTAAAAATAAAGGGATAGATTTTGTATCTTTTCTACCATTAAATCCCAAGGACTAATAAATTAATTACCTAAAGGATTGGGTCGGTAGAAATATTGGTACCTTCAGGTACTATTGTTGAAATTATTTACCAAATATTGTGTGTAATCAACTTTTTTCCATTTCATTTGTTTATCAATTTAAATTATGCACTCACATAATTTCATAATCCAAAAAAATGCGATTAATAATTTAATTATTTTAGTCACTCATCATTTTCTACATCCCCTTGTATTATTATATATTATTATATTTTTTATTTTTCAATTATTTGTTTTTGTTATTATTTATAAAAAATATTTTACAAATTGGATTGTTTTCCTTTTTATTTTGTTAAAATAAATTCACCCATCTGGTAATTTTACATGTATCCGACCTAAATTATAGTAAGTCTATATGAAAAGGAGTAATATGAATGATATAAATGAGTTTTTACAATTTTTTCCATGCATAATTGAATTACCCATCCACCACCATCACATGGAAGATGTTAAAGAGGCAATAATATACGCTCCATTATTATCCTCTAATTTTTTCATGAGATGAAATAAATGAATTATTACCATTGTTGGTTCATATATCGTATACATGAATGTGAGTCTTAACAATTTTTATGCCATGAAATAGTATAATAATTGGTAGATAATATATGATAATAATTGATAATGGTTTATTATATTTGGTTCAAGTTGCATGGATTGAAATACCATGCATGCAAATCAGAATTTTCTTGTAATAAAAATCTCTATAAATATATATCATATATATCCATAGGAATTTATAATATAAACTTTTAGGTTCATGATTTTTTTTATAATTTCAATAAATTCAGAAGATGAAAAATTGTTCCTGATTTCATTAGAGAAATTTTCCATGGGTGTATTCAGATTAGTTTCATAGTGTCTATGGTGTGATCCGATCATGTCTCCAAAATATCGATACAGGAATAATTCATTGGGAACATAGATGATTGATGGAAAATAGAGTGATGAACCATGAAGGTGCTATAAAAATGGTGAATGGATAATGAACTATTTTGGACACTGGGTTGAGGATGTGAATAGTATTGAAGATAGATATTATTGGAATCAACATGAGAAAATAATTCTCAATATAGAATTCATTTTATTGCATCCCATTTATTTGAGAGGGAAATTAATTAATGGAAGGTTTTTTTACAAAATTAGTAGATATTTTTCTCACAAAATTAGTAGATATTTTTCTCACAAAATTAATGGATAAATAATTCTTAATATTATTTGTAAAAAATTAGTTTTCATCATATTTATTAGAGATATGGACATATTTTATTTATAAATAAATTCAGTGCTATTTTTTTATTATGAGTAAAGAGAAATGACATGGCTTGAATAATTAATAGATGGGTCCCCTTATGAGGAAGATGACCTGAGCACACAAAAATTATTGGAGGAACTAGATCTAAAGGGGATGTTAATACACTTAAGGTAGGTGATATGATGGAGGGATATGAAAGATATGATGATTGAATGGTGTTAGTGGCACATCATTTTTTGATATATATAGAGTTACATAAGTTGCTAAATCTAATTCCCTAGATGATTCTCATCATTGAATTAATTTGATGCTTCTATTATCCCATGGATTTAGGATGAAAGATTGAACAATGTAATCTTGTTTTGCATTATTTGGTACTTTATTCTTTCATGTTCCTTTGCTTGTCGAGAACTTGTTAATTATTCAGTATAATGACTATGATAAGATGATAAAAAGATAAATGGGCCAATGTTTTTCAGGCTTGGCGTGCCTAAAAATCCTAGTTAAAAAAATAAAAGTCATCGAGGATCTTTGAGTGAAATGTTCAACATCTGTTGCTTCCAATCATAATCCCCAACACCTCTCTCTATGAAAACTATCAAGCCCATGACATTAACTATACAAAAAATCCCCCACCCTACAAAATTAGATAGTCCTTATTTAGTTTTACTTATCTTTTGTTTTTGACTAAAGTCTCTAGAGGTAATGTATTTTGTGGGTTTTATATATAAGGACTTTGAAAACAAATGTATGGAAATAAGCCTTGGTCAAAAAAATTCAAATATAATCCCAAAAGTCATGAAGGTAGTTCACACATTTTTTCTTTAATTCAATTTAACTAAAGGAATTTGGTCCCTTAACTCCTTTTCCCGAGACTTTGTGAAAAGGTGTTCTGGTCCATAATGGATTTTACTGAAAAAAATTAAAAAAGTACAAATATAAGTCTTTGTATATTTAAAATATTTATATTATCTTGGTTATATACATATTTATACAAATAAAAAAGACTATTATGATCACTATAAATTATTATTTATGCAATAATAATTTTATAATAATACCATTTTATTAATAAATATATTTTCTATATTAGATATTTAAGTATTATATATTTCAAAATAATTTTAAAAACTACATTATTTGGTTGATTTATAATTATATTATTTACACCATTATTTTTATGTATTATTTTCTTTATTGGAAAATTTTAATAATGTATTTTTTTAGTAACATAATTAATAACCTTTACTTATAATAACCTAATTATAAATATGTCATAATAATGTAATTAATAAAATAATACTTAATAATAATTATACCAATAATTTTTTTAAACTGCAATTGTTATTATTTTATGAAATAATTTGTAGAACATGTAAATTATAATTGGTTTATTATATTTATAAAAATAATTTTCTTTTTAATTTTTTTATATATTTAGAACTCTTTTCAAATTTTATTTAGATTGTATTTTTATATTATAATTTATACTCTTTCAAATTATCCTACATGAAATATAATAATGTTACAAGTAGGTAACTTGGAAAGACAATAAAATATAAATTATATGTATAATCTAAATAAAAATTGACCAACTTAAAATTAAAAAAAAAATAAAGAAAAAGGATTTGATAAATAAAATTAATGAAGAGTAATTTGAATGGAAACACATTTTTTGTTTCAAAACATAACAATTGTAATTATGCATTTTTTCAATACTTTTAATTTCAATTATTTTTTAATTTTTTTAGTCATGGTTTTAAAATTTATTTCTATTTTAGTTATACTATATTTTATATATATATATTTTTTAATGTGTAAATATTATTTTTTATTCAATAATGTTTATTTAAATAAAATTAATCTTGGTTTATTATACTAATGAAATTATTTTTATTTAAAATTATTTTTTAGATGTTTATTCTATGTTTTACATTTTTATTAGATTATTTTTATTGTTTATATTTTATAATATTTTAAATATACATAATTTTTATTTAATATGTTTTCCTCTTTTTCATGTATTTGACTTTATAGGATTATAAAATTTAAACTATTTGACATTGATGGATTATAAAATTTTATCTATAAGTACAATCAAAATAATAATTAAAACATTGGCTAAATATGTAAAAAATATTTGAAAATGAAAAGAAGTTCATCAATATAATAGAATAAAAATACTATAGATTATAGAAAAAATTGTTGTTTAAAATCGATTAAGTCAATAGAAAACATAAAAGTCTAGGATTAAAATTATTTTCAATGTTGAGGTCCTTTCCCACAATCTATTGTGTGAATGGGATGTTCATATCGAGATCACCAACTTATGTTATGTGGTGGAATTTGATGAGTTGGGGGATCTTCCATAGGTAATGGAACTTCAACTATCTGATGATCTATCTATTAATCATGAGTAGGATGTTTCATTAGTATATCGAGATACAAACTCAATCATTCTCCCACTATGTAAGTGTAAGAACCTTCCATATGATTAGGAACCCATAAATATTATAAAGGGTTGATCACCAAAGATGGAGGAATGAAAATGATTCCTAAGAAGATATTAGATCAGCTACACCTGGGGGAAGATCTTGATATGTTGACAACATAAATGGATCCCATGACTTCTAGTGAACATTTTTAAGTGGATGAGACTTGACTGCTAGGGCGAGGCCTCTTCAAAAGGAAAAATTGAGGTCGCACATGAAGCTTGATGCTGTCTACATCATCCCCACCAGAGCTCCTAGGTATAATCATCTATAGAAGGAGGTTCTTGAGTAGGTAAATCCTCTCCTTGGGTATGAAAATCATATACCTGGGGTGGATGATCAAGGATAATATCTTATGGAACATGATAAGACAAAGTCATATTCTACACAACAGTGTGGTACACTACCTAGAAAACCACCTCTCCCTCCTCCGTATCAGAAATGTGGATGGTACGGAATCACAATATGTCCAATTTGAATTTTTTTATAACCAACTGGCTATTGTAAAAGCGGTGAGCAGGGTCGAACCATAGAGATCACAAAATTTATCTCACTGAATATAGATAGTTAAACAATGTTTAAAAGGACATAAGTTGAGGGAATTCTTATTTTTGTTTTTTTATTTATTTTTATTTTTAATTAAACTTAAATATGAGAATAAATTAGAAATAATGAAAAATGCGACTAAAAATGATTATAAACTATGAATCAACAAAATGTGTCGGGGATGATAACACCTTAAAAAAACTACTATGAACCTATAAAACATATACCTTTTTGTGATTAAAAGTTTATTCTGCTTAAATTATCCACAGTTCTGAAAATAAATAAATTTTTTCGATACTAATTTTATATCTTTTAATTTATTTAAGGTCCCATTATCTGGTGCTATAAATAAATTTTTAGAATCTTTCAATTACCGAACTAAATAGAGAAATGACACAACCATTTTCTCACAAAGCTATATGACCAATCTTCACTTCAATCGGTCAATACAGGTTACCTTCTCGGACCACTAAATTGACTTATTAATAAAATAGACAATTTAAATTTCAGAATTTAATTCAGTTCAAAACAAATTTAAACAGATAAAAACTCAATTAAAATCACTTTAATTTACAATTTATAAAAAACTAGAAATATTAAAAGTCATGAACAACAATTTTAATTACTTGGACATCATGACGACACAAGAAAATTTACCTTTAAATTACTACTAAAAGAATAAACACGGTAACAAGATGACAAGTCATGTAAAATAAAACCGCATTACCGAACATATAATCATGTCGGTCTTCACTCTCACCGCGCACAACAATCGCTGTCCTTAAGACTCTGACTACACTCTCGGCATGTAATGACATTGTGCACCAACTTCGTTCCCATAGGAATGGAGGATATCATTGATGTAGCGGAGGCTGCTCCGCTCTAGATGTGCTGTAGATGGCGGCAATGGATACTCATTGTGCTAGTGGCTACTTCAGGCGGTGGTCGGCATGCTGCAAGAGGGAAGTGGGGTGAGGGGGGGGGGGGGGAATAAGGTGGCGACGGTTGATGTGGGAGTGGTGGCGGGTGTGTCGGGTAGTGGGGAGGTGGCTGGGAAAAGAGAGATGGGGTGGGCATGTAGTGGGGATGATCAAGGCGGAGTGTGAGGGAGCATAGGGGGAGACAGTTTGGGATATGTGAGTGGAGTAGGAGAGATTAGTGAAATAGGGGGGGTGAGTGGAGGGGGGGGTGAGTGAAATGGGGAGGGGGGAGCAGGTAAACTGGGTGGGGATACATGGATGTATGGGGGTAAAAAGATGATTGTTTTAAATTTCAAATTCAAAATTTAAAAATTTAATTATCTAAAAGAGTTAGATAATAATAATAATAATAATAATAATAAATTATTAATAATAAAATTAGTAATAATAAGTATAATTGTATAAATATATATATTATAATTAAAAGTTAAATTAATATAATTAATTAATAAACTAAATAAAACTAATATTAATTAAACTAAAAAAAATAAAAGCTAAAAATAAAAACAAATAACTAATATTAATTTTAAATTAACTAAAAACTATAAAAACAACTAAAATATTTAAATACTACAAAAAGAACCTAAAAAAATTAGCGATTCAAAAATTAATTAAAACTAATTAAAAATTATAAAAAATGTTAGCAAAATCCAGGTACATCAAATCCCCCAAACATAAGATTTTCACCCCTGGAAAAAATAATCCGAAAGAATACACATGTAAAACTCCAGAAAAATCAAAACATAAAAATTAAAAGTTCAAAAATTTTAAATCAATTTTTATCCACAAAATATCATTCTTCATTTTAAACTCCAATTTTGAAAAATCATTTTTCTTCTGCTCTCATTCTTTCCAAAACAAGTAAATGCACTCATGTATCATCTGACCTACCTTTCCCTCATGCTATTCTTTCAAAATATTTGACCAAATATATGCTTAATTCTCATACACATTCATGCATACCATAGGTTTTCCATGAATTTCATATCTCCACTAGTGAAAATAAAAAGAATGCACCAATCTCAATGAAATTATAAGAAGTTAAAATGTATGTGTGGTTACATTATTGTGGGCTATAACTAAAATTAGTGACAGTTTTTTTGGCCAAAAGATGGGTTGAATCTTGAAATAAATGCATAGCAAATTTGAATCTAAATGTCTGTCCCAAAATCTTGCTACCCCACACATAAAACATTGCTTGTCCCCAAGCATATGATAATCCAATGTTTTGCTCTTTTTTGCCTTTTGTTTTTAGACCCAACTCACTCAAATAATATGGGAAAGACAAACTAGTGGGTATCAATTCCAAGAACCGATGAAATAAGTGTGGGACAATAATCCCAAAGAATGTCACCCAAGTAGCGCAAATGTGGGAACATCTTAGTGAAAGTAGGACATATAGAAAAATCTCTAGTTTATGGTGTAATAGATCATCACTTTTATAGGTGTCCCAAAAACCAAGGGTTACTGAGTAATGACCACCAATGTACTTATTACTGGAACAAAAAATATTCTATATTCCCATAGAAAAATAATTTTAATGAACGTGGATTCTATGAAATATAATTCTTATGACCAGGAGAATATAATTCCAATCTATGTGCATAAAATGAATCACTACCATTTAAATAAACCTCCATGAATAAATCTATCCCCGAAAATTAGATTGAAAATTATCATGAAAATATTCACAAAATGGGTAGAGAAGGGTATCAACTATGGTATCATTCTAAAAGAATTCTACATGTATTATAAGGGCTATACAATAGAGAAAATTTATGGCTGACTTAGTGGGTCTGTGGGACTAGATAATCAAATAGACCCCTTGGTCATTTTAGTGAAACTTCCAAAATTCCTATCTCTTTTATAGAAAAACATGGAAAGTTCTAGAAGACATAACATGGTTGATATTTCCTCAGGAAAAAAGATAAAAAAGGGACGATATAAAATGGGCTAGTGTCCTCATGGGTATGGAAATATAAAGTAGGACAACAATGATAAGCATGATTTCAAATAAGGGTCGCAAAAATAATAAAGTTGTCAAAAAATATTTTTGAAGCATGGAATAATATTAGTAATCATCTAAGTTGTGATATCAAGTCACAATGAATTATAAAAAAGAATCATGTGTACAAAATTGGACAAAGATACATGTGGTATGTTCCCAATTGTGTTATGACAAAAAATGTAGCATCTTTCATGTGGGTTCATCAATGACATGAATGACAGTTTTTTTTTTTCATTTTTCAATTTTCTTGTTGTTTTTTCATATGGTGGGTTTGGAAGCATAAAATATGAAAAATATAAAACACTTCCTTGATTAAGAGCCGATAGAAATGGAGATGCTATCTATATCCAATAAAGGTCTAAAAATGATGTACCAATAAAATCTACACATGGAAAATACATACCCACATCATATCATAAATATAACACCAAGGATCATAATAATGGAAGAATATATGCGTAATAATGAAAAGTTCACAAAAATATAGGGAGTTGCTAAAAAAAATTCCACACATTCCATGTTTTAGTTCCTAAAACAAACTAGAACATATAAATGAAAGCAATGGAAAACTATAACATGGGTTGTCTCCCAAGAATCACTAAGTTTTACATCTTTATCTAAATAGATGGACAGTGGTCAATAATCTTAGTCCATCAGCTTATAACTACTCTACCTCTTGCAAGAATTGGTGGCTGTGTCATCGAGCGCATTGGGACGCTTAGTGGGATTAACCACTTACAGAGCACATGGAGCATGAATATGGTGTGAAAGGAATGGAATTTGTGCTCTTCATGGTGGTAAAGGCTCCTGATTACATATTTCTAACGAAATATTCTCAAGCTAGTGCTCTACATCAGCCAGATGTCGAGTCATCCATCATACAAAGTCAGATGGAGAACAAACATGTTCATCGATGAACATGGAAGAGGTAGAAGATCTATACATTTTTGTTTTATCTACACCCACAAAAACAGATAGAGAGATAGATAGATTGTAAGAAAACAGATACCAACGAATGGAGAATTAGTTAGGTTGCATCCCGATCATCGTTAAATTTAACGTCTTCATCCAGATGTATAACTTTTCATTATAATTGGAATTCTCTAATAATTCATATTGTATCAGATGTGGGGTAATGTTTGAGGTGTTGACCATTAAATTTTAATGGTGGCATCTTTCCATCAGAAATTTTGATAGAACCATGTGGATAAACAATCGTGACAGTGTAATGAACTGACCACTTTAACATCCGTTTTCCTACCATGATCTAAAGTCATGAGTTAAAGAGCATTACATTGTCTCCTAATGAAAAATTTCTTTTTTGGATCTGTTTATCATTCCGAGCTTGAGTTTTCTCTTTGTAGATCAAAGAATTGTCATACACTTGTCTCCTCATCTCATCTAGTTCCTTCTTCTGTAGAAAACTCTTCTCATGGGCAGTTTTGAAATCATAATTTAGTTTCTTCATAGCCCAAAAATAATTATGTTACAGTTCTATAGGTATGTGGTAGGTTTTTACAATGACCAAGCTATACGGGGACATTCAGATAGGTGTCTTTTATGAAGTCATGTAAGACCAAATTTCATCACCAAGTTTGGTGACCCAAACATTCATTGATGTACTTACAGTTTTCTACAAAATTCACTTAATTTCCCTGTTTTAAACTGACTCTTGGACATTGGTTTGTGGATGACATGGGGTGATCATGTTGTGGAGGAATCCATGGTGAGTCATTATCTTCTGAAATAACGCATTATTGAAGTGGGTACCACAGTCACTGATGACGAGACTTGGAATTTTGAACTGGGTAAAAATGTATAGCTTTAAAAATTTGATGATGACTTGAGAATAATTTTAAGAAAATGATTCAACATCCACCCATTTTGACGCATAGTTCATATAGACAAGGATTTATGACTTCCTAAAAGATTTAGGAAAAGGACCCATGGAGTCGATTCCCCATATGTCAAAAATTTCAATGCCCCTAATTGAAGGTTGTGGAATTTTGCGCTTCTAGATTATACCCCTAGTTCTTTGGGATTTATAACAAGTCATAACGAAATAATGAATATCATGATTCATGGTGGGCCAGTAAAAACCACATTGTAACACATTGATAATTTTGTGATTAATTCCATGGTTTCCTCTAGCTTCTCTTCCATGGGACAAGTTCAAAACACTATCAACTTCTTCTTTAGGGAAAAATATTCTAATAATTCTATCCACACAATCCTTGAGATGTAACAGATCATCCCAGTAGTAATGTCATGCTTCATTCAAAAATAGTTTCCAATACTCCTTTGAGAAATTTGGGTGAATCACACTTGATGCTAAGTACTTCATGAAATCAGTATACCAGGGTGTGATTGTATCAATGGAATAGATTTGTTCATAAGGAAATGTTTCATTGATTAGGTCAACATTTATTTCACTTGTTTCATGATCGACACATGAAAAATAACTAGAAAAGAAATTCTCCATGATTTTTTGTCCTTGACATCAATGTTAAATTCCTAAAGTTACAGTATCCATCGAATGAGTTTGGGTTTCTCATTATTCTTGGCCATCAGATACTGCTAGGCAGAGTGATCCATATAAATAGTGACTTTGGAGAACAAAATATTAGATCAAAATTTATCAAAAGAAATGACAACTACTAGAAGATATATTTTAGTTGATTTGTAATTATGTTGACCCTAATTCAATGTGAAACAAGCATAATAGATTTTCCTAAAGATCCTTTCTTATCTTTGTCCCAAGGCAGCACTAACTACCCTATCACTGGTAGTACTCATTAACTTGAATGGATGCTCCCAATCTGGTGAAATCTATATCAGGTATTCAACCAAATTTTGCCTTAATAATTTAAATGCTTCGAGACATTTAGGCCCAAAGTGGAATGTGGAATCTTTTTGTAACATGATTGTAAGGGGATATGAAATAACAGATAAATCCTTAATAAAACATTATTAGAATCCAACATACCCAAGAAAACCTTGAATTGAATGAACTGCAGTAGGAATGGGTAAATCAGAGATTGTACTGATCTTGGAAGAATCACCTTCAATGCATTTCTTTGAAATTTATTGACTTAAAACTATTTCAATTTGTACCATTAAGTGTGATTTTTCCCAATTGAGCACCATATTCTTTTCTTCACATCTTTCCAAAACCTTATCCAAATGTTCCATACAGAAATAAAAAGAATCTCTATACAAAAAGAATTCATCCATGAATATTTCCAATAACTCTTCAATCATGTCATGAAACATTGTCATCATGCATCGTTGAAATGTGGCAGGCGCATTGCACATTCCAAAAAAAAATTCTCTTATAAGGAAATACACCAAATTGAAAAGTCAACATGTGTTTTTCTCGATCCATTGGTGTCACCTCTATTTGATTATATCCTGAGTATCCATCCAGAAACAATAGTAATCTCTTCCTCCCAATCATTCCAGGATTTGATCAATAAAGGGTAAATGGATGTGATCCTTTCTAGTGGAATCTTTCAATTTCCGATAGTCGAAACCCACTCTCCATCCCATCATTGTTATTATGGTTATCAATTTTCCTTTAGATTTCTCAAATATTGTGGTTCCACCCTATTTAGGAACCACATGCAATGGGTTGACCCACTAACTATGAGATATTGGAAAAACTAAACCATCATGAAGATGTTTATTGACTTATTTCTAGACTACTTATTTCGTGGGAGGTGTTAGGCATCTTTGTAGTTTCCTTAAAGGTTTAGAATTATCTTACATATGTATTTTGTGTGTGCAGATGGAAGGAATTATACCTTTTGAATCAACAACCATCCAACCAATTGCTAGCTTCCATTGAGATAGGACATTGAGCAATTTTCTTTCTTTTTCACTTGAAATATTGACATTTATGATGAATGGTAAGGTGTTTAAATCCCCCATTTAACTGTATCTCAGGTTTAATGGAATATGTTTAAGCTCAAGTGTTGGAGGCTTTTGAGGTGATGGAGTTAGTGAGGTGATGTCATGTCTATCTAATGGCTTGAATATGTTTCTAATGAATTACACTACATCAATTGACTCAGTAATCTCTTCATTTTCTATGTGTAAATCCTCGAGATCCAGCACATTTCTTGCTAACTCATCCCATTCTTCAATCATATCCAAGACATGAAAGTCTAATGTAGAGGGGGTTTCCATATCCTTTAGTACATAAAATGTTATGTTTTCATCCGCAATTCTAAAAATTAATTTCCCCCCATTGGACATCAACCAGTGCTCTGCATGTTAATGAGAAAGGTCTACCGAGAATGAGTGGGACATCCTTGTCTTCTTCCATATCGAGGAAAATGAAATCAGTAGGGAAGTAATATTTATCAACCTTGACGAGTGTGTCCTCTAGAATCTATCAAGTATGCTTCACTTATCAGTCATCCATTTTCAAGGTGACCCTCACTGGATTTATCTCTGTGATGCCCAGTTCTTCAAGATCTCCCAATGGCATGAGATTTACACTAGCTCTACAGTAGCAAAAAGCTCTTCCAAATTGTCATCCTCCAATATTACAAGGAATAGTGAAACTACTGGGGTCTCTTAGTTTTTTAGGTATGTATTTTGGTATGACCACTGAACATTCCTCTTGTATTATGGATGTTCACACATCATCTAGTTTTTCTCTTTTCGACAGAAGCTCCTAGATAAATTTAGAATAGTGGGGAATTTGTGTAATGCATTTTGCAAAAGGAATATTTATTTGAAGCTTTTTAAAAATCTCCATGAATTTTAATAAATGAACATCCAACTTCCTTTACATTAATCTTTATGGAAATAGGGTTGGTTGTATATGAGCTTTCACCCTTTCATCTGGTGACTCGTTTCATTTTCTTTTCCTGAATTTTTAATTTTTTCATGTTTGTTTTGATCTTCATCCTCTTTAGCATCAATATGTATTTATTTGTTTGTTGAGACACCATTCTCAATGACTAGTGTAGGAATATCATATTCTGGTTAGGAATCAGGAATTTGGTGCTCTAATAACTATGTTCCACTTCACAGTCTGATGGATTTTTCTTCTTCTATTGGTTTAACTCTTGTGTTACTTGGTAGAGTTCCTTATTGTGAGTTTTGAATTTGTGTAGATAACTGACTAACTTAATTTTCAATGTTGTGCATGGAATACTGTAATTTTTGGGTTTTCATCTCTTTTTAGTCAAACCATGATTGATTAGACATCATAAACCTTTCTATAGTTTCTCCCAAATCATTTTTACCTTGCATTGAAACAGAGGCATAGTCTGTTGTTTTCTTTTTATCCTTTTACTTTTGTTGCTGATGAAAAGGTGGTCAGTATTTTTGTTGAGATCCTTGATCTTGTAATTTCATGGAGAGTCTGAAAATAGGTGATTAGGGAACCTAGGTGGACCCATTTTCTGATTCATTGGCTTTGTATCCACTGGTTCCATACAACCCTGATTTTGGGTATTTGTTTTTTCTATTTTGTGATATAATTGTTTCCATAATTTCCTCTGTTGTAACTAAATAAGTGAGCATCAGACATATTTTTCCCATATGTGTCTTATGAAAACATGGGATAATCATGAGGACCACCACAATATGGACATCATTCAACATGAACAACATGGACTGGCTTAGGTGGGTTTACTGACAAATTTTCAATCCTCTTGTTGAGAGAATAAAATTGTGCAGACATGAATGTCTGAGAATCAAATTGGTTTTCTCCTTCTTTTCTTCTTGGAAAATATTCTCGCCACAAGAAAACTGTGTTCTTCCATGTTTTTAATTAATGTGTATAGATCTTCAGGATTGATTTCCATGAATGCATTTCTAGTAGCTATGTGGATTTTAGACTTACTCTTGGGTTGATGACCATATTAGAAATCTTGAAACAGGTTCACCAACTTCATCCCATGATGAGGAAAACGTCTTAACTTGGACTTGAATCTTTTATAAGATTCTCATAATAATTTTTATTCACTTTTAGAAAAGGATTCTAGGTATATCTTGTTTTTCAACGATTGAAATATTGTGTAATATAAATCAAGAAATTTTTTTCTTAGCACTTCCCAGGGGAAAACTTTTTTTGGGTCAAGACTTTCCAAATAGTCCTTTTCATTCCCTTAAAATGTGAAAATAAATAGTTAGAGGATCAATGCATCATTGGCCACCCCATTATATTTAATTGTGTCACATTCTTATAGAAATCTATTCACATGCATATATGGGTATTCACTCCTCAATTTTTGAAATTGTGCATGTTGTTGGAGAATATTGATCATGGACGTCTTCAATTCAAAGTGTGTCACAGTAATTCTAGGTCTTGCCATACATGAGATAACTCAGACATTGTTGGGCCAAAAAGCCCTTCTCATATTAGTCTGAGGTCTTCAGTTATCGAGATAGTGTTGGAAAAGTGGGAGGACTTGTCTACTAGGATACGTTGGAATGTGAGTCTCAACTATTTCATATGGTGGATGAATTTTATTTTGGGTAGAGGTACCAATTTGGTCTTTTCCTTTTCTATGATGTTCATGTTGTGGATCAAGGGGTGGGTCATTTTTTGATGGATCCAAATTATGAGTGATCACCATTTAGATGAAAAATTCCTAAAGAAAGGCCTACTAAAAATTCTATTAATGATAGATGTGCATGTGCTCTCTGGTAACGGTGCCTGAAATTCAGTATTTGCATCGCAGCGCATCCAATTTTAAAATTTTTATAACCAACTGGGTACTATAAATGTGGAAAGAAGGGTCAAACCACATAGAGCATGGAATCTAGCTCACTAAAAATATCTCGTTACAGAATGTTCAGACAGACAGAAGATGAGGGAATTCATATTTTCTATTTTAGTTTATTTAAACTAAAAGATGAGAATTGACAAGAAATAAATAAAACTATGACTTATAATGATGATAATATTTGAATCAAAAAATGTGTCAGGGATGATAACATCATAACAAAACTACTACACATCTATCCAACATATCCCATTAAGTGATTAAAAGATTATTCTACTAAATTATCGACATCTCCTAAAATAATTCAATTTTTTAGATGATCATTTTATATTTTCAAATTTATTTATTGTTCCATTACCTAGTGTTATAAATAAATTAATAGATATGTTCAAGTGCCGAACTAAATGGTGAAATGACGCAACCCACTTCACACAAAGCTGTGCCACCAATTTTCACTACAATCGGTAAATACAGATTACCTTGTCAGACCACCGAATTGAATTATTTTTAAAATAGATATTTTTAATTTCAGAAATTACTTTCGAGAAAAAATTATTTAAATAGATAAAAAACTCAATTAAAATAACTTTAATTAACAATTAATCGAAAACTGGAACCATTACATGACATGAAAAAGAATTTTAATTACTGGATCATTATCTCGACAAAAGGAAATTTACCCCAACATTGTGACTAAAAGAATAAATGCGGTAATAAAATTAAAAGTCACATAAAATAAAACCGTGTTACTGAACAAATAATTAAGTCATTTATCACTCTCTCCGCACACAACAATCCATGTCCTTCAAACTCTGACTACACCCTCGGAAAGTAATGATGTCATGCACCAACTTCACGCCCACCGAAATGGTGGATGTTGGAGATGTTGCAGAGGATGTTAGGCTCTAGATGTGCTGTGGATGGCGGCGATGGATGATCCTTGTGATAGTGGCTGCTCCAGGTGGTGGTCAGTGCACTACAAGAGGGAAGTGGTGTGAAGGGGGAAATAATGGGGCGACATGTGATATGGGAGGGGCAGCGAGTGTATCGGTTAGGGGGGAGGCGGCTAGTTGCTGGGAAAAGAGAGGCATGGTGGGCGTGTTGGGGGGGAGTCGGGGGGAATGAGCAGGGGGAGAGTGAGGGAGCTGAGGAGCGCCAATTAGGGAGATGGGGAGAGGGATGGGGGGATAAGGGAAATATGGTGCGGGGAACAGGTGAGTGTGGGAGGGGGGTGAGTAAAATGGGGATGGGGGAGCGGGTAAAACAGACATGGATGCATTGAAGTTGGGGGGGAGGGACAAACAAAAAAGAATGTTCTAAATTAAGAAATCAAAAATCAAAAATCTAATTATCTAAAACTGTAAAATAATAATAACAAAAATAATGATGATAGTAATAAATTAGTAATAATATGTAGAATTATATAAATAAATAAATATATTATATTTATAGGTTAAAATAATAAAATTAATTAATAAACTAATGAAAACTAATATTATTTAAACTAATAATAATAATAAAATCTAATAATAATAAAAAATAACTAATATTAATATTAAATTTACTAAAAACTATAAAAACAACTAAAAAATTATAATACTACAAAAAGAACCGAAAAACACAAGAAGCGGTTAGCAAATTAAATAAAATTAATAACAAATTATAAAAAATGTTTGAAAAATCCATGTTCATCAGTGGATAATATGCTATAGTTTTGTATACTATAAAGAGATTAAAATATGTTTTAAAACATGGAAAAAAACTAAAGTAATGCTTTCAAATCAATAGATGCTTATCCCTCTATAGTGTGGTATACGATACATTATAGACTTCAGTCAATACCATGGATCATGCGCAAGCTGCTTTGATAGATGGAATCAAAATGTACACATTCCCTCAATATAAAATGTTTTTTATCTATCCTAGAGGTTCAAATACTCTAAATTTCATCAACATCTTTCTTCAAAATCATCATTGGTGAATGAATAATTATTGAAAGTATGGGTGGAAATTGAATCCACTAAAAAAAATCCATACAGCCACATGACTCTTTCGAGTTGGACCACTCAACAATATGAAATTTAATTAGAGGCACTATAACCATGACAACATGAATCCCATCAGTGAAATATTCCTGAAGAAATTCTAATAGAGATCCATTTCAAATCCATGAAATATTATGTAAGATCATGAGATTTACATTAGGTATGGTTCCTTTTAACTTTTGGTTAAACCCTTATTGCAATTATCTTTTGGATTATATCTAGAAGATGAGCCCTTAGGAAAGATGGTTTGTTTTGGGAATAAAGGAAAAATGGGTCTAAAGGCTTGTTGTAGGCTAAATACAAGATGTATATTTGGAATATATAGTGCGTATTCAATACATGACATGTATTTTCCTAGGAAAGACAATTAGAGTTGTGTATTGAACTTTCCCCAGAAGGGACATCCTGAGCATTTCATAACGTGTAAATAATTTAAACACTGTTTAAATTCCAATGATGTATTTTTTAAATCAAGGAAGGGTGACTAATATTTGACAAAATCCCTCACCTATATTCTATATTGCATAGAATTTATAGTATGGGAGCTTCCTTTTTATCATATATCTAGGATTTGATTATATCTCTCCATCTAGACACCAATTAGAGTGTCCCATATCACATTGGATAGCCACTAAAAAGATCATCAGTACTTATGCTCCCATTATCTTTATTCTTTCTATAGAAAATGATATTTTGGTGTGATATCATATGAATTATTTTAATAAATTCATATTTTGTAATATTTTCTCCTAATATAGGCCAAACTAAGGGATGATACTAGAAGATGCATATACTATAGGAATACGATAGGTGGTTTAATAAATATCAATCCGGTCTTTTTCCTTATACTATGTGTTGCGATGTTTCATGCCAAATTCTCTTACATTTCCTTAAAATAAAAATAAACTGGGTTCAATTAAATATCCTAAATAATAATAACCTAGTATCCTTTTATTCATGATTAGATAGGTCACCATCATCCATTTACACACCTTTTTAGGTGCTCGTGGAATTTCCCTTGGTCTTATAAATTCTTAAGTGAACATACCATATCCTACATGGTTTTGGCATGACTTGTAATTCTGATGACTATAATGAATTGAACAGAATGTTAGAGGTGAGACCATGAAATCTGTTATAGAAAAATGGTTACTCTGTTGTTAAATAAGAATGATAATGAACTATGAACTATCTATTAGATCTTTCTAATGCCTTGATGATTTACTCACATTGTGATGCAGGCATGACATACCTGTACTGCGATAGGATAATGGCACCCCTATGCCATGATATGACCATGGAATCCCTATTATATGATATGGTCATGGAACCCCTATACTATGATATTCATGCATGTAATCAAGTATTCATTTGATACTCAGCTATAGCGTCTCTTATGACACATGATACTCTAGTGAAAAGTCATGTACACCCGGGTTACACTTCATGTACTAGATAGACCCTCATATGTGTATATATGGATATAAATGTACCTATGTATATAGTTCATATATATAAATACATTCATAAAAAATTATATATATATTTCAATAATGATTTTTTTTAGTGATTTTCCCAGCATGGGCCAAAGCAGTTAGTGTTAGTCTGGTGTCCTTCAGGAACAAGAACAAAACCTTTAAAGTTTTTATTACATCTTAACATTCTTATAATTTAACAACCCTAATTTTAATACACATATTGGTTATTATATCCACTATTTGTTGTAGAATATATAATTTATCTAACACCAATCTAGGCCATCAATGGTACCTGAGAAGATTATGTGGATGTAGTTAGAGACAATGGAAAGCAGCAAGTATTGAATGCATTATTTGATTATAGCATAGGAAGGGGCACACATGACTGAGATATATCTCATGATGATTTTAAAGATAGAATGTTTTTTCTATTTTTTTCTATTTTGATACGTTTATGGTACTGGATACATGCTTCCATGTCTTCATGTTTTCTTTTTATAGATATATGACGTTACATAATTTTGTATATGATACTGGATATTGTTGTTATTGATTATTTATTACATCTGAATGATTTAACTTCCAAAATCATTTTACAACTATTCTACTATTATCATGAAGGTATAGTCTTCCCACTGTACAACCTTGAACCATTTATTCTAGTCAAACGCCTCTGACGTATGGGGATGCATGATTTAGTCCTTCTGACCAACCATCATGGGAAACCATTTAGTGGAAATCAGTTTTGGATGGTACAATGTTGTATCAATGGATTATTTTATATTAATCACTATTTTTATGGTATATATGTGATTAGGATGAGTCAGATGTTTTTAATGATCATGTTCCTTGGAGAAGCTAACCCTTGTATGGAGAAGAATCTAAATTTATTTAGATGGAGTATCATGTTCTGGTAGATTTTTATTACAGTTGATCTAATCCCACTGTTGGCTGGAGCACATGACATGCTATTTTAATTATTATTATGATGTATTATAATAATTTATCCTTGTCTAGATATGGAATGGTATCATTTATCATGAATTATTTTAGGAACCTTATAGTACAAACGTGTCATGAATTATTCCATGCCATGCATGACGCATTACTTGAGTACTTGATATCTATTGTATATGAATTGAATGAGATGTCTATTATGTAACTAAAATTTATGAAAGAAAAATAACATTAGTTAATGGGTTATTAATGGTTTTTAATAAAACTAAATGGTGTCTCCCATATATATTGATGATGGAACCTTAATTAACTAATTATAACATGTTTGAGTTTTGTAACTAAAGTTACATATACTAAAATTTTAGTTGATTTGAAATAAATTCATGTCATTTGTATTTTGAATAATGAATGTATCTCCATAGATTTGAAATGATGATTCATATAGTAAAATCATTTAATGTTACTTGTTACATTCTACAATCTAATGTAATGGTTTTGATTTAGTTAAATGAACTACAAATTGCAATTTGAAAATCATGTAATTGTATAAATTAGGAGTCGTATTTTAGCTAACTAGACTTTTATCTAAATGTAAGAATTGTTAAATATATAATTTAAATATGGTCTCTATAAAATGGGAATGAAAATTTAAAATAAAAGGGGTTTTTTCTCAATATTATGTAATTTATTGTCCATATAATAGGGACCTTACAATAAAACATAGAGCGTTACCTATAGTTAACATTAGTAGTGGTTAGTAGGCAGCGTCTGTTATGTTTTTCATGATCATTCATATCCTCCATACTAAGATCTAGGAGAAAGAAGAGGGGATTGTATTTTTCATAAGATGGATTGTACCTATCCAATTTGTATAAGTGATAAATTTTCATTATTAAATCCTATCTGTGGTGTGAGTTTGGAATTTTTAGAGATATACCACCATGATGAAATATAGTGATGCTTTAGGAGGGTGGGGACAACCATGCTCGAGAGGTGTTAAGTCCTAAGCCACTAGTTATACCTCCAACAGTGCCACCTGTGGAACCTCCTATTGTCCCTAATTCAAGTGATGATTTCAAATTTCTAGGTGAGTTCTTGTGGGTTATGCTGATTACATAGGTTGGTCCACAAACATCCCCTTATATGGGAGAGTTGACATAAGAGTTTTACCAGTATAATCCACCTAATTTTTATGGGATTTTGGACACCTTTCTAGATAGTTATATCTTGAGATGGTCTTATCAATTTTTGATCCTCTAAAGATACCTCTTGAGTGAGAGTGAATATCTATATGTATATTCTTCTAGGATATTTTAAACATTGGTGGGATATTCTGAACTATGAGGTTCAGTATTGGGAAGTGATTTAGAGGGATTTCCATTCTAGATTCTATGAGTATTTCATCCCTCAGACCTTGAGGGATGATCGTTCTTGGGTGTTCATGAACCTATAACATGGTTTTATGTCTGTTATAGATTTCTCAAATCATTTTAATGTGCATAAACAATTTCTTCAAATCTATAATACTGATGAGCTAGTGAAATAGAGATGTTTTGAGGATGGTATTAGACATACTATTCGATCACAAGTGAATTTATTCCAATTGACTATCATATCTAATATAGTAAACTAGGATCTCATCAATGAGCCAAAATTGAGTGTAGATGACGTCAGGAGCTAGGGTGGTTCAATACCAAGATAGGTAAGTGGTTTGACTAGTTTCCAAAAATGATAGTTTAAGACTATATGTGGGAGAAGGGGAAGGTTGATAACACCCAATAATAGTTACATGGTTTGTCACTAATGCGAGAATATAGGAAATAAGAAGTCCTAGTGTCCTAGAGTCCCATTTAAGTGCTGAGTTTGGGGAAATTTTGGGAATTTTTTAATGTTTTTGTAGGAACATACAATCAATTCCTAGTATGTGGGGATTCATATTAGCTATGAGTTTAGAAGTGATCTCAAGAGAACCTAGCCAGGTAGGTAGCTAGAGTACTACTAGCCGTACAGGTTGAGGAGGATACCATGGATTAGGTATCCAAGATTTAGATAAATAGTTCCAGTAGACATGAACTTCTAAAGGTAGTCTAGTTATCGTAAATGGATGTGTATTAGGGTAGTTTTATTTAGTTCATCCTATAATAAAGGTGCATTGTGTTGGGCCATATACAATTTGAGCTACAATTTTATTGGCCTATACTGTCACCTATTCTTTATTTGATAATGGTTCAATAAAATATTTCTATCACTATGGATATTTTTGAAAGAATAGGGATTTATATTCATTATTTATAACCCTTGAAAACCCTTTTGGAATATTTTTAGAAAGTGTACACAAATTTGGATATTTCCCACTAGAGATAGGTAGATACCATTTCCTATGGAACTTCTTTTTCCTTGAGATGTATGGTTTTGAAATTATTATTAGGATGGATTGGTTCGTTTCTTATCATTACTACATGGATTCTTATCATTTTAGGGTGTCATTAAAGTCACCATAGGGTGATACATATATTCACAAGGCCATGTTGGTTTCCTTAGCCATTAGATCTGGACTAGTTCATTGTGGGATAAGGGGCATAATAACCCAGATTTTTTGCCTTTATATGGATGATCAGAAATCACATCAGGTTGAATTTTATTCTATATTAGATCATTTTCTGGATGTTTTACATAATGAACTTTTCATTTTTCCTCTTAAGAGAGAGGTAGATTTCTAAATCGAGCTAGTTCTAGGATATGCACTGATTTTCATTCCTCCTTATAATAATGGAATTACTGAGTTGATAGAGACCAGAAGACATCTAGAGGACTTAGAATAAAAAAGAGTTAAATATTACCCAAGAATTCTCTACAAGATTCAATAGTCTTTCTCTCTAAGAAGGAGAATGGAACCCTCAAGATCTTTGTAAATTAATGAATATTTAATCAGATTACTATGAAGAACTAGTATCATTTTCCTCATATATATGATATCTTTGATTATATTCTAGGAGATAAAAAATTCTTGAAGGCCGATTTGAGGTCAATATTTCAACAAGGAATATCTTAGACTCATGGACATACCTCAATAATTGTTCTGTAGAAGGTATGGTCTCTATGAGGATTTATTTATTCTATTATTGTCACAAAAACACATTGACAATTTTCCTAGCCCTGATGAATCATGTTTCCACCCATTTTTGGATTCATTTTTGGTAGTCTTTGTAGATGAAATCCTGGTGTATTCTCATACTTGAAAAGACCATGCTAAACACATTGATGTTATTTTTAATATAATTAGAGAGAACCAACTATATTCTAATCTCACTAAATTCAACTTCTGGATTGATAAGGTACACATCCAGGGTTATATTATCTTAGAGGAAGGGGTATTTGTTATCCTAGAAAAGGTTAGTGTTTTAGTTACCTGGGAGAATCCCTAGAACATTTTTAGAATACATAGTTTAATTGGGATAATAGGTTGTTATAGGAAATTCATATAGGACATATCACCCCTTACAAAACCTCTTACATGTTTGAAAATGAATGGTGTGAATTTATTATGGTCTAAAGCATGTGATAAGGCCTTTTAGGAGATGAAAGGAAGGATTAATTCAGATCCAATACTAATTCTTCAAGTTCCTGGTAGAGGTTATTCAGGGTTCAACGATGCAAATAACATATCTCTGGGTGTAATATTGATGATAGAGGATCAATTCATTACATATGGGTCATGATAGTTGGGGAATCACTAGTATAATTACCCAATGCAAGATCTCAGGCTAGCAGTTGTCTTACATACCTTATATTATTACATGATTTATCTAATGGTTGAGCACTTTGTAAAGTTTAAAGAATAGAATTGCCTCAAATATATCATCACACATTGGGAATTGAATCATAGAAAGTGAATATGGGTATAATACCTTCAATATTTTTACTTTGAGGTTTCTTATATTGATAGGAAGTGAAATGTGATAGTATATGTAGTGATATTGAAAACATATTAAAAACCATTTACGAAGCTATTGATGAATGGAAGTTAATGGTCCTCTTTTCTATGGTATATTAAAGTTTCAAGAGATTCACAAGAATCCTTTTCTTCTAGCCTTAGTAGTTACATATTCAATCCAGGATGGGGTGATGGAAATTTAGTTTTCAGATCCTGAATGTATGGTCCTGCAAGAAAGTATTTCTTTTGAGGACCCTCCTCCAGATTGGTCTATTGATGGAGATGACATCCTATATACTGGTGGTAATTAATTCCTATAGAAATGAAAGAGTAACTGATATGATTATCCCATGATTCTAATTTGGTAGTGAACCCAGTGTATCCAAGAAGTGTCATGACATGCAACAAAAGTATTGGTTTTCAGGGATGAAACATTAGATAGGGGTGTTATCACTAGGTTTTCCACATCTCAGTAGGTGAAGGTAGAATACTAGAAGTTGTATGGCATGTTAAAACATTTATCCATCCTATAATAGAAATTGTATGAGGTTAAAATAGTTTTTTTGAAAGGTTTATCGAGGTATCCTTCAGAAAGTGTTATGATTTGGGTAGTCGTGGATCAACCAAAAATGGTATCCCACTTCTTCCTTATCAAGGATACATTCTTAGTTGATGATATAGGATTAATATATACCCATGATATTATATTCCTACAAGGAGTCCCACAAACCATTATTTCTAATAGGGATGATGGATTCACATTAATGTTCTGGAAAGGGTTATAGAATTATTTGGGGAAAAAAATGATTTTGAGAAAATTGATTCACCCTCAAACCGATGGCTAGTAAAAACTATATAAATAGGTGTAATAGGAAATTAATTGAGTACATTAGTTTGATTTAATAGTTTATTGGTAGTGTCATTTCCCTCTCATAAATTTTCACTATGATAATTGATTCTAGGAAACAATTCAGGTTGCTCTATGTGAGGCCTTATATGGTAGGCCATGCCATTCAGATCTATGTTGGCTAGAGATTGGGGAGGCATTTCTAGTAGGTTATCATCTCATGTAAGAAACATTAGAGAATTTTGAGTAGATTATAAAATTAATAGATACTACTTAGTCATGATATAAATCGCATACCGATCACCGTTGATGTCCTCGGGAAATTGAGGCTAGGGATTGTTTTTTCATACATGTATCACCTAGACGTGGGATTAGATGAATCCAGAGGAATGTAAAGTTTGCATTACTGCTTGCTAGGACTGTATAGATATTGGATAGAGTCAAGATGGTAGCCTTTTAGTTTCTATTACCTATAAGGTACCATGACATGCATGAAGTCTTCCAGATATAACACCTTCACCATTACCATGCCAATTTGTCCTATAATTTTGATACATAGGATGTTGAGTTTGATACTGATTGTTATTTTGAGAAGTATGAAATACACATCATTAAATTTATAAAAATTATATTCAAGGTTTTTAATTACAATTAGTATGTGTTCTATGATAGTATGATCATGTACAAGATGATACTTGGGAGGGGAAGGCCGACGTACATGCTTAGTTTTTGAAGTTATTCTCAGACAACATATTACTACCCTAAAATAATAAATCATGGATAAGTTCATTTAAGGGATAATGACTGTAAGATCAGGGTTCTTACTTCATGTATGGATCCTTTTAACTTTTTTAAAACCTTACAGTAACTATATTTTGGATTTGGCCCCGAAGTACTTCCCTTAGTCTGATTGGTTTTTTTAGAAAAGAATTATTCAGAGGGATGAAGGCCGGATGTAGGTGAAGTACATGATGTGTATTTGGAATACATGGGTTTTATTAAATACTAAATGTGTATGGGTATGGGAAATACAATTAATGACGTGTAATTAAATTTACCTTAAAGGGAATGCCTGAGCATTACATGACATGTAATGCATTTACATTACATGTAATTTCCTAGGATGGTTTTTTGAAAGGAGTAAGGGCTTTTTATTTGTATAAAAATCCCCTAAATATATTTTTTCATTCATAGTAGTTCCACTATGGTATCATCCTTTTTATCAGAAATCTAGGTATTTATCCTTTCTCTCCATCCAGACTCTGATTTGAGCACCGTATGTCATGTTGGATAGCCACAAGTAAGCTCTCCAGTCCTTAGGATCCATTCATTGTTCTTCTCTCTATTAAAGAAGCCATTTTGGGGAGAGATCATATGCCATATTTTTGGGTAATTAGTCTGTTATTTTGTTTTCATATGATCCAGTCCAAACTAAGGGCTGATACAATAGATGGAATTTACTATAGGCATAAGGTAGGTGGTCTAGTAAATATCCCTCAAGTATTGTTGCCTTACACTATGTGTCGTGATTCTGTATGCCATATTGTTTATGACATTAGAATGAAATATATTTATAGTGATAGATACATTGTGTCTTTATACCTTGAAAGGGGCATATAATCCTTATACTGTGATACTCAGTCATGGCATCCCTTATACATGTGATACTTTAGTATAAAATCCCATACTATATATGACACACTAGTAAATAAACATGGATTCATTAGTTACACCGCAAGTATTGGATATAACTATGCATGTGTTTATGTTGATATAAACATCCATAAATTTATAGTAAATATACATACATACCTTCATAAAAACATATACATATTTTTCTGTCACAATATTTTTTCATAGGTTTTCCCATAACAAGATGAAGAAGGTTCTTTTAGCATGTTGTCCTTCCGGAACCAAATCAAATGCTTTATAGTTTTTATTACTTATTACCATTTTTATAAATATACACTAATAATATTATATGAACTTAATGGGTATCATATACACCTTTGGTGGTGGCCTACTGAGTTTATCTCACACCCTATCTGGGCCACCGATGGTACTTTTGAAGATTACATGGATGCAAGTAGGGAAGGGGAAGGCACATATTTGTTGATACATGACTTTATTATAACATGGGAGAAGGGAAGAACAAGATTTATCTATATATTCATGATTATATTAGAGATAAAATTTTGAGATTTTTTTTATTTTGATACATTTATGGCATTGGATTCCTACTTTGATGTCTTTCTATTTCCATTAAATAGATACATGTAATTACATAATTTTTTATATGATACTAAATATTATTGTTGTTGAATATTTATTTTGTATGAATGATTTTTTTTTTAATTTTTTAATAATTTATACCTCTTTTTACTATTTATTTCACTGATGTTCTACTCTAGCTGTCACCCCACAATACAACCTTGAACACTTGTTACTAGTAGGCATCCTATGGTGTATAGGGAGACACTATTGGGGCCTTATGACCGGATAGATTTGGGAACCATTTATTGGAAACCAAATCAAACTATTAAATATTAAATTACAAGTTGAATTTGTTAAAATATAATGTTACCAATTTCCAAAAATGTTAATAATATGAAACTTATTATTAAATAGAAGAATGAATATACTTAAATATGTGGGTAGTATATTGTCCAATATAAGATTTTATGTAGAGAAATTGTGTCTTGGAGTCTTATCCAATAGGTTTGCTAGACTCCACTTGTAACATACAAAATTTAATGCGATAAATAATAAGAAAATTAAATATAATGAGTCATATTATAATTAGTAAATAATAAAGATGAGTGAACATACCAAAGTCCACAAGGAGCATCATGAATCAAATTCATAAGAAACTTTACATTAGTGATAATAGGGTACAGTGTAGGGATGTGCTACCATTTCCACATCTATGTGAGGTTGGAATATCCACTTAGATCACTATGATCAAATATACATGTCATGTATAATGATATGTACGTGTATTCTAGGCACATAGAAGCCCATCTATATCTCCCAGCTTGATCAAATCCCTATATTAGCCCCATATACATCATATGGACATGAATACCAGAGTGATCAGTGCATAATTTCCATTTAATGAGATATTATATATATGAACATGAATGACGTATGACAACATACTAATCAACACCAATGGGTAAATGTGTGATGTGAATATCCATCCAACTCATAACAAGAGAACTTCCACATGAAGTAGTATAAACCCCCACAATGTTTTGGAAAAGAACTCATTGATCAATATCAAAATAGTCTCCACAAGCAGTTCTTGTAACTATAAAAAAATATATGAATACCAAGAACAATACCCAAATCCACAAGGGTGATTCCCATCTCCCCCACAGGAAAGTGGAATTTGTGAGTCTGTGATTCTCCAGCCAGGGCACCACTATAACCAATTCCCTGATCGTGGGCAGTACGAGACCGTAGGAATGACTCCCCATATTCAAGAGGCTACCAACAAGAAGGGAGGGTCTAAAGAGATATGTGGGGATACTATACCCTCTTTATTAGAGTAATCCACAACAGATTAAAGTCAAATAGTGGAAATAGTACACCAATAATTGAGAATCACAATACAAATCCAATAACTAGGTACATGACCACAACTAAGTATTAAGTATTCCATGACATGTCTAAAGTTACAATTGAAAAGGTAAACCCAATATTAATACATGCTAAAGAATCCAAAAAATAGGTCCTGAAACCATGTTTGATTCACTCATCTATGCACATTATTGTGCCCCGAGTCAACCCTTTAGCATATGGGATTTTCCCTTATCCCGACCTAAAACCATGAAGACTTCCTTGGTACAAAATGAAGACCTGATAAAGGTGTAAGTAGAACTTAATAGGCCACAACCAATGGTGTCTAAAAAATATCCAGTTTAATATATTGTATGCATTAGTACAAGTAATAATAAAATAACAAAACAAAATAGGTTACACCATTTAACATTTATTAGATCAATTAATTCCATTTTATTTTTCAATGTTTTACCTATTTTTATCATCGTTCTTAGGCCCATGATGGTTTTCTGATCCATGTGTCAAAAGATTCACAGTTCAGCAAACATGGAGCCTCAATCCATGAATCCAACCAGGATTCTAAAAGCCATGTACATCCATCCCAACCACAATATGGAATTCCATGTCCATACACTTGGGTTCATGAGCATCATTACATTCCTTGAATAACTACTTTGTATATCCCCCCCCCAAATTATCAGTCTAGCCCACCCATAGGAGTGGAGGATCAGTCCAACATCACACTAACATTTATCAAATTAAAACAGAGTCATCATCATTAACTATTTCACTATAGAAAAACACCATGTGTGTATGAATTCCATTTAATAAAATTTAAATGATTCAGTACAACCATTATGTTTTCAATTCCCAACATAATCATATTTTACCATTTAAAAATTTATAATCATTTATTCCCCATTTCCATTCCATTTAAATATGGGGACCATCCCTTCATACCAATTATCATATCCATTCATTTTATCATCATCAATTTCATAACACATAATGTTAAATAAAACATTCAATGTCAACATGTTACTGGATTAATCATATGTACCACTAGTTCAATATCATTCACCCAAAAATTTATCATTCAATATCCAAAACTCTCATGGTTAAGGTATTTTCCCACCCCCTGGCTATGCATAGGTTAGTCAACTCATTCCCATCAGTCCCATAGAGACCATGAGGGTTCCAATTTATCATTAAATTAAACCAATTCACATTTCCATCCATGGAAACCAAATGGACATCATGAATAAACCAATACACAACCACAAACACATACAAGTGCTAATAAAGACTATGTGATATAACAAGTAGATGACCTACCTCAATTTCATAGATGAACACTCTCTGAACTATAGCCTTTGATTCAAAATAAACCACCCTTCAAATCCCTCTCCTTGGATCCTCTATCATAGAGAGGTTTATTACTTCAAAAAAATAAGAATGATTCCACAAGCTCTATACCAGGATAAAGAGGGAAGAGGAATGTTATACTCAAATGGATCTTCGATCCACACCCAATGAAACTCCAAATGGATTTTAATTGAGGGTGATTGATCATTGGGATGTTTGGGAGGATTTGTTTGGTCACTATGGTTTCTTTAGAAATAATAGAGGATACATTTGGGTGATGTTTCATAATTCACAAGTGGGGAAATTGGAAAAACAAATATTTTTAATGGGGAATAGGGTTTGGCCATGAAGTTGGCCAAACTGGACACCAACCACTATCTAAGAGAGTTCCAGGTCTCCCAACCTCCTCGGGAACCCACAGTGTTTGAAAAATAATGTAGAAGACATGTAGGGTGTATCTGTTCAAGATAAAATAGTTTGGTCCCCTCCCATGCATGATTATTCTAACCATGTTCCATTCTTCTCTAGGGAACATGATTCTGTCCCACCGTTAGCAGTAACCAAGTTCCTATGGTGAAACTTACACTGGATGACCAATTTTCATCCTTATTATACCTTGAACCCAAGATAAACCCTCCACACTCTTCATATTTCTGGAAAATGTTTTATTAACAAACATAAGGATAGTTAAACCAAAACTTAATAAAGAACGTACCTCAATAGATATCTAGGATCTTACAACCTCACAACCTTATAAAGAATCATCCTATGGTAGCACTTCATGAAATTACTGATTTTTGGAGGTAAAATGATCAGGCCACTAGGCCCTACTATCTTCCCCCTCTCCCAAGAATCTTCTTTTACATTACCATGTTTCCACAACACTCGAATCAATGACACTGTCTTACACTATAAAAATTTCTCACTATGATCCAAAATACGAACCAGATGCTCCTCAAAAGACACATTTTCCTGAATTTTAACATCATTAACATCAATCTCAGAGATAGGTTGGGTTGATACTACCATATATGTGACACATGAAAAGAATTATCCATGCGTCTATACCACATTGGAAGATCCAATTCGTATTCCATTGGCATGATCCTCTCGACAATCTAAAATGGGCCCAAATAATTGGGTTCCAATATACATTGTTTCCAAATATGGCGGTGACCCAACATTTTCAAAACCTAATGGAACACACGATCACCCACTAATAAATCAATATGGAAATGATTCCAATAATCATAGTACTTCTTCCAACTATGATTCATAGCCATACATTTTCAAATCAATTGAACCTTCTATGAGGTATCATACACGAGACTCTGTTCTAATTACTATGATTTCCCAACCTCTATAAAACATAACTGGTATCAAAATAGACTACATTAGAGAGACTAATATGGTACCTTTTGAATAGTCATATGATAACTATTTTAATAGGAAAACTCCCAAAGTTCTATGTGCTTCTCCCAAGATCCTATTAATTATTGGACACATGCCCTCAACATGTCCTCCTGCACCTGAATAATATACTATGATTTCCCATCTATTTTCTAGTTTGAAGTTAAACCCAGAGGCACCGAGGTACCTTGTTACCTCATTAATCCTTTCCAAAAGATCAAATTGAAATGTGGATCCATATCCGAAACAATTCTCCAAGGTACCTCATGTGAACAAACTATCTCCTGAACATATAAATCACCAAAATGATTCACAGTGAAGGTCTCTTGAATTTTTAATAAGTGTTCAACCTTTTTCAAACAATCCAAAAATACCAATATAATGTCATAATTCTAAGAGTCCTTGTAATTCCTAAAAGAATTCTTGGTGAAATCATTTGACTTCCATTATGGAATGAGAAATGGCTATAGCATACCACCCATCCACTGATGCTTGATGTTTACTTACTTACAGATGTCACACTATGAAACAAAACCAAGAACCTATTTATTAATCCCTAGCCATAAATACTATCTATCAAGGTCATAATAATTTTTAGTTAAACCAGGTCACAACACTCATTTCAAATCATGGAACTCATGAATCATCTCATCTCGTATACACGTAATCACGATAAGATAGACACAATCAATAATGATATCATCCTCCCAAATAGTCTATTTAGCTGGTGAATCCATATATTGAAGTATTTTACTCATGGTATGACACTCCAAGTCCTCATACTGACTCTCCTTAATCCATCTCAGATGTGTGGACCCAATCTCCAAGGATGTGAGGGTCATCTATCACTAGCCCTCCCAGACCTCCATGTGAATCTCAGGGAAAAATCCATAATTTTACACTATGAACTATACTCTTTAACATCCTATGTTTGTGTATTCTAGATTAGGGAATCTATAACCTGATTCCCTACCCTAATTTATATACTGAATAAAGACCAAAATATTTTATATATTCTACCCATATTTTCTATAATAGGTTCAAATACTATTGAGAAAAGATGGAATTTACGATTTCATGGATTGTATACACAAGAAATATCTCTCCCAACAGGTCATTCCACCATCACTTCAAAGAATAAACTACCACTTCCAAATTGAGGTCGTGATTGGGGTAATGTTTCTCATGTGGCCTCAACTTCTGTGACCCGTACACCACAAACTGATATTCTTGCATAAAAAATGATGCAAGAACAACCCCAAATTCATAAAAAAAACATGGTATACACCATGCACAGCTTGGGAAGGATCAAAATTGGAGTGGTTATAAAATGAATCATCATTTCCTATAATGAATTCATAAATAACAACCATCTTGGAAATCTTGATAGTGGTTCTTATAAGAGAGAGAAGTTTTGTTGAACCGTCGGTAATAGCCCACAACACCCAAAAAGATTCTATTAAAAAAAAGTTATTGTGTTACTCCTATGATATAATTTCTTGCACTTTATCTAGGTCCACTAACAAAACTTCCATATAGATGATGTAAAAAAGAAATCCACCTTGATGATCCAAAATCTATAGTTGGATATCTGGGCATATAACTGATGCTCTCTCAATGTAATCTAGATAATGTCAAGATGGTTGGAATGATTTCCATGAGTCTGAGAGTACAACATTAAGATTTCTATAAAAAACTACAATATGGTTATAGTATAGGTTAATGATTCGGGTCATCAATTATATAAGCACTATTGAATCATTTTTCATCCTGAATGGCATCACAAAAAACACATAAATACCATACATTCTCCTAAAAGAAGTTCATGATATATTACAAAGTCTCACCCTCACTTGACGATTTACCAATCTTAAATCAATTTTTGAGAACGTAGAATCACCCATAAAATGAAAAAAGGACTTTGATACATGGATGAAAAATATCAGAACATAATTTCCATATAATTAAACTTTTGGTAATAAATACACAAGAACTATGACCCATCATCCTTCTTGGAATAATGTCTGGTGAACCCTAAGGTGATGTACTAGGGAAAATGAACCCTTAGTTCTATAATTCCTCAAACTGAGTCTTATGTTAGTGAATCTTTTCTGGTGACATTCTATATGGTGGTATGAAAACTGACTCATCTCCATGAATCATCTCAATCATGAACTCGATCTATCTAATGAGATAACCCTGCGAAGTCCTTGGAAAACATATCGTTGATCCAATCCCCCATAGGAGGAAATACATCCTACTCTACACTCCTAAATTCAATCACAAGTCACGCCAATTAGGCTAGGAGCTCACCTAATCACCAAAAAACTTTCCCTCCATGACCTAACAGGATATCCCACTTCCCACACTGAACATAAGTGTCACAATCAAGGGACATGAACATTACCCTTTAGTGGTAATAGTCGACATGGGATCAATATGATATCTACCAATATGTTCCCGAGATTAGGTTAAAACATGACATCTTGAACATAAAAAAGACCTAATGAAAATGGTACCCATCAAATTCAAGAGAAGACCTCCTACATTAAAGTATATTCATAGGTTGAACCCCCCAATAGTGTTTTAATCGACAGAACCCTACACACATGATCCACTACATGGACCAAAGAATATAAAAAATTAGTAGGTATAAAATAATGCGAGTCCCCTATATCAAATAAATAACTAGAAATCCTGGAAGCTACATGAATCATACCTTGAATAGTCGATGGTCCCACCTGACCACCGCCAGGTGCAGGCTGAACTGCATGAAGCTGACCTACCGCTCTTCCTTGGGATCCATCTTGATTTCTCTATGTTTCACTACCCTGTTGATAAGGAAACTATTTTTTTAAAAAACACATCCCCCAACACATCTGGTATATCCAGTGGAACTCTAAATACCTGACCGATAAAAAGTAGATAACCCCATACTATAAACCCATACTGGCATAGATCTTTAACCACTATCTTCCTTCTATGGGTTTCTTTAGAGCCTATGCATATGACCCATCCTTCCATAATATCAGTAATACTTTGTAAGTCATTGTAACTGACCTCTCATGTGGTTTATCCGGCCACACTAATATTAGATGATTGATCTTTTCTTATAAAATATGTTCCCACTTATCTGGTTACTCTGAATGTCACTACTCTAGTGGAAACTCATACTTTGGAAATTCTTACAACCAGATGATGTACCTCTAGATCAATTTGATGTAATGAACTATCTACCACAAGAGAATTTATTCAGATTCTCCTTGTAAATGGGAACCTGATCCACCACCTCACCAAACCAATTTAAGCTGAAGATATTCCCTTGGGAAATCATATCAAATCTAAGACCATCCTGAAATATCCTATCCATAAGAGCCTCATATACGTCTAATTTTGGAGGAAAATAATGCCGATCAATGAAGTGGACAACATAATTCATCACTAGAATTCTCCCCTAAGTTAAGTGTATAAACTCCCCCTCTTGCCTCTGCCTTAAGGATTTAGGGTAAAAGAAATCTAGGAACGTATTCTAACAATCCTTCCATTCCATGACCTATGTATACACATATCAAGACCATATATCCTACCCACACCTCACTAGTCCCCAAAACATATAATTCTCCAACTTAACTATCTTTTTGAGGAGGGCCTCCATGTGGTCTTGAATCGTTTGGGTGGACTCAATTCAGAACTCTACTACCTGAGATCCACCCTATCCAGTAAATAATGAAGGGTGATGTAGTTAGTACTAAATTTTCAAATTGAACATATTTGGTGCATCCTCCCCTGAGTATGGATCTATAAACTACATAAAACGTGAATTTTTCTCATAGAACTAACCCCTTTTTTATTACGTTGAACGAATGGGTTTTCCTGCCCAACCTATAGATGAGAATTCTCGGTGATACCCTCCTGTCACCCAACTGGTTGATGTTGTCATTGTGGAATATCTCTACAATTCCAAACGCATGTTTCAAAATTAAAATAACATAAGTTTCCCATGGTTTAATCAAAATAGGACTCACTACTATCCATAAAAAACAAACTCCACATACACTGTCCCAATAGGCACAACCATTAACATAACACCTTTCCCAACCACCCCTAAACTAGGCCATTTCAACAAGGTGTAACAAACCCCATATTTTACACATTACTTTATATTTCATTTCAATGATCCAACAAAAATATATCTATTATTTTCACTATAATAATGTTTTTATTGGATACATTTTCTTCAAAATTATGATAAAATCAAGGTTCATTTATCAACATCCATACACAAAACAACCAATTTTTCATGTCTGATCCTAGAATTATGTATGTCAAATCTATCCCTATGTTACAAGAATTATGCATGCATATATGACCTCATTACATTATGGTTCATAAATTTAATATAAAATATTTGTAACATCACACAATAAGTGAATCAATCAAGGTGAAATATCATCCAATTATAAAGTAAAACATCAAGAACATCAATTCAACAATGGGTAATTGGCTTTTCAACCATAAATGGGTTATATAATCCCCTAAAAGATATCATTACAAAGGTTTGAAACCTCTTAATATCAATTCTACATTAACCAAATAAAATAAATACCAAAAATTAACTGATCAGATAGCACTTTTAACACCCCATCCCGAGTTTCACTATAAATGGTTCCCCGAGCCGTTGTTGTACATGTCCTCATGTGCGCCTCCCCATACAACAAAGGATTCCAAAAACCAGTGAGGGTCTAAATATATTAATAGGGGGACTATACCATATTTATTTGATTAATAAAAAATAGATAAAAGTAAAAAATAAAAATAGTGTAATAATAAATGATCATCACAATCCGAATCCTAAACGGGGTACATGACCACAAATAGGTAATAATTATTCCATCCCATGTCCACATTTCCAAGTGAAAATGTAAACCCATAATAAAGGCATTCTAAATAATTCACAAAATGGGTCCTGACACCACATATTCAGAGTGTGAGACCAATTTGATGGATAACAACACATCCATGATACATGGAAGATATTGTGAATGGCTCGATACCTTTGAAGTAAAATCAAATGATAGGCCATAGTATGAAATTTCTATAAAATCTCATATGAACTGACATATCATTGTGAAATCTTACCCTATCTCTAAATATATCTGTCATTAACTCAGTGAGATTCATAAAAGGTCCCAATCCCCAACCTCAAGCTCTAGTGGCCATCGATGGCGATCTCAGAAATATTTATATCTCGACTGTGCGATAATAATCCATTTCTGAATCAACAAGACCTACTATGAAGTCTCCTATACATGATGTTTTTGATGAAATGCTACCTCTTATACCTCTAACCCACATAGGGAAGAATGAAATGGATTACCAGATAAGGCCTCATAAGATTCCGTATATATAGTCACCTCATTTATTATTATAGGACAATTCTATTAGGGGTATGTGCCTCATAAGAGATTTGAAAATCAAGGATTCGTTCTATTAGAATGTCCTCATGATCCTAAATCATTCTCTCCAACTAGGAATCATTCTGAGTGTGGTATACCATGATTAAAAATACCTATATAACTAATTCATTTTGTAGACTCTACCCAAAATGAGATGTATACCCGACATCCCTATCTATTACCATGATATAATAAACCTTGTGAAGTCACACTATCTCAAGAATATAAAACTCCTAATCACATCTGCTGAGAATTTCTTCTAGATGAAAAGGAACTAAGAAACCTTCATGATACAATCCACAACAACCCATACAACATAACTACCTAGAGACAACCATTGCACACCAAACCTGAAATCCATCGTAATGTCACCACATTTCCACTTAGGAATAGGTAACTACAATAAGATTATCTTTGTATAATGATGTTCTATATACACATTCTTACAGGTGGAACACATCATGACAAAACTAGCTACCTCACATTTCATCCTCAACCACCAATACTGATGGTACAAATCTTGGTACATCTTATCATCATTGAGATGTAATTCCCAAACATAGGCATGGAACTCTTAAATTATCTCCTTGAGTATGTCCACTTGAACCCAAATGTGACCATGTGCATGCCACATTTCACCATTTCTATTAGTCTAACCTAGAGGTATATATTCACCCACCACACTCTCCCATAAGACTATACCCTCATCGTCAGTTAACTATCTTATTCTCAATCTATAAAAAAGAGTATAATTCAAAGCTACAGAAGAATGTAATGTATTTACATGACTACCTTTCACCTCCATGTTAATATCTATGAATAAGACCATATGCTTTGACTCTGTACTAGCCTGATGAATTGCCTATACCGGAGACCTCCTACTCCATACATCGACAACTACAATGCCCTTTCCAGGAATATAGGCAAGCTCGAAGTCAAAATATGGTATGTACTCAACCCAAATTCACTACATCAAATTCAATTCAAAATGTTCAAATATGATCCTGAGGGTTTTGTGGTTCATGTACAACACAAAATTCTATCCGAGTAATTAATTTCCCCAACAACACAAGACATGTATAATAGTGACAAGCTCGAGATCATGAATTATGAAATTCCTCTTGTGTGGCCTCAATCGGCGTGACCCATATATAAAAACTTTTCCCCATAAATTAGAACTGATTCTATCCCAATACATAATGAATCAAAATTCATGGTATACCTTCTTCTTGAATCATGCATAATCAGGGCTGGTGCTCAATGCATTCCCCCTTTTTTCTCCTGAAAGGCTATCTCATAAGTATCTGACCATACAAACTTCACATCCTTCTTAGTCAACCCTATAGGAGGTGATTATAGCCATTATAAGTCCTTTAAAAAATTCATATATATCTGGATATCCCCAAGAAACATCATATACCATATGAGTTCTTTGGATACTCTAGGAAAGTACATCTCTCACCTTATATTGGTCAACTGATACTTCTACCTCTATGATTATATGTCCTCGAAAGTTAATCTTTTCCAACCATAAGTGGAACACTGTGAGATTATAATATAACTGATGCTCTCTTAGTCTATCTAAAATTATCTCACCTATTTTGGAATGATCACGTCAATTGTGAGAAAAAACCAAGACATCATCTATGAATACAACAAAAAACGAATCCAGATAAGGCAGATACACTTGGTTCATTAGTTCCATAATTTTTTTTTTCTTATTCATGAGATTGAATGGAATAACAAGATACTCATATAGACTATACCCCCTATGAAAATATATACGAGGTATTTATATAGGTTGACCATGAACCCAGTGATATCCCAACCTCAAATCAAGTTTTAGGCCACCCAATATCCATAGAGATAATAAAAAAGTTTATCTATATGTAGTAAATGATACAAGTTCTTAACTATCAAGTGTTTCAATTTCTAGTAATACACACATAGACTAAGGGTTCTATCCAAATTTTTCATGAAATGATCTGTGAGACCCAGAGATAAGTATTGGGTCATATTAACCTATTTTCCACTGTGTCCTCTAGCACCCTCTTAGGTCTTGCAACTCTATAGTATCCATCTTGTAAGGAGGAATGGATACCAGTGTATCTCCTTGAACTAGCTTGATAGATAAATCCACCATCCTCTAAGGATGTAAACCAAAAAATTTATCTAGTAAAATTTCTTTGAAATAATCAATCATTGGCAGAAAACCCACATGATGCAATCCCTGATCATATAGATATAATCTAGAAATCTGAGCTATCATCCCGCCCATCCCATGATGTTGTGGTCTAGCTAGGATCACTGGAAATCCTATTCATACTTTTGAATAAAAAATAATCTCTCTGGTAATGTGAATTTAACCCTTTCACGATATCAATTGACATGAAATTGATAAGAAACTAGCCACTCTATCCCTATTATGACCTCAAAACCATTCATCTTGAGGACAAAAAGATTCCATATGAAGTGATACCCACTTATCTTAGGGGGAAATCTCATCCATAGCATATACCCTCCATTTGGATCCCCAATGAAGAATCCAAGGTCACAAATCCCTTTGAAAACAGAACAATCAGCCTAAGGATTTCAACAATAACTGAAAATAAGAAACTCTATGATTCAAATATACAAAAATAGAAGATACCAGAGTTGAGCCTATTAAAATCATACCTCTTAACATAGAAGGCCTAATGCTCTGATCCTCGAGTGTTGTATGTACATAATATATCTCCCATGAAATGAAACCCTATGAAACAACCTCACTACCCTGACTAGGCCCAATCTACTATCTAGGTACAACTAGTGGCATGCTATAATAGCCACAACCACCCCATCTGCCTAATCGACTGATACTACTCCATCTCCCAACCTGACATGGATATGAGAATCCTATATCGTAACCTAGAGTAAAAGTAAATCACATTACACTAACTACTGGAGGGATGGTAATATATAAATGATAGACATGGAAAATCCTTCTACATTCTCCACACTCTACTGGGTCCCAATCACACTAATTCATCATATGTCCACATATTCTACACGGATTCTAGAAAACAGAGTTACCAGCACTAAATCGAAGCTAGTAATCACCTCACATGAAGCCTTAAAATGTAACTTCCTTACACTAAAATCTAAAAAATGTGTTCAAGAGGATAAACATCCCTGATCTAATCCCCCATAATTCCCCAGGTTCCACTCTATAATCATTTCCTAATTAACTATTTTAGTAATAGAAGTGAACTAAAACACATTTAACTATGATCAAATGGAATTCATGAGACCTTACTTGAGGTGTCTCTCCCTCAACATCACCTATGCAAGATAAATTGGTGTAGAATTTTAAAGATCTATAATGTGTTTTGAATATTCAATAATAGCCATCATTCCCTACTTCAGATGCATAAACTCATGGCCCCTTATAGCTCTTAGGGTCTTAGGAATGAAAAATTCATAAAACCTATATTTAAATACCTCAATACTATTTCTCAGATTGAATCAGACTGGTTAAATATGTCCCACAGTATCTTAACTCATCACTGATTCATCTATGTTACAAGCTTAACCCTTCTCTCAGGAGGCTTCTCCAAATGCTCAAAAATCAACAAAATAGTCGCATGACACATCTTAGTAGCCTATGGACATCCATCCCCTAAAATCATGGGACGATACTACTATTTTAAAACATGCACCAACAATTCCATCGATGTGGAAGGATGCGGTTTTACCAGAATAATATTAATAAAGTGCATAAAAATATCATGATATTATGCCTCAACACATATATATAGTACTACAACTGGTACTATATCTTTCACTACATGATGATATACTAGCATCCGATGGCTGAACACCTCTATATCATGGTTGTTACCACCCTCCTAGTGTAAAAATGTAGGTTGTTATGGTGGCAGGTCTCTACAATTCCAAACACTCATATCATAAAAGATCAATACGAAAATATCCTAGCTAAAATAGGAAGAAAGGTTGAAGCCTTCATATAAACAATTCACACCCCTCTACCTGATCTAAAATATACGAATGGGTAAAAAGTCTTAAACATCACTAGATACACTACCTACTACACACTCTAAATCAGGGTCTAGGTCAAGTTATCTTTTTTAAAAATTACCATTTCATTTTAAATTCGTATTTATTCACAATTCTATTTGAATGGTTGAACCAAATGGGTCACTACTTCCGATCCCTATGGTCCCACACACCTCTTGAACTGAACTGTCACATCCACATAATCTAAACCATATCACATTTCAATCCATGCGACCTATGTTCAATGACACAATGTTTCATAGTTGATTACATAGGCTATCTGTTATAACCTAAGTAGGAAACAATTTTTAGGTTAAGATAGACACATTAAGTACCAACTATGTTTCTCAATAAACTTCACAAAATGATAGTAGAAAATTATCATATATAACCTGTCACATAAAAAAATGTCATGAACTCAAGTAATTCATCATATATGGCATGGAATAATGCATGGAATGTGAATTCTAACTGGTGCCTAAAATGATGCATGAGATGGTATACTATCATCTCATCGGTCATGATACAATTAAATCCTCAATCATAACAATAGTAACATAACTACTCAAGTTCATCTCCCAATGCTGAAATTAATCAACTATAAATAAAATATTAATAAAAAACATGTACCATTCTAAAAAATTTGGTTTTTTCTGGTACGTGTGGTAGAAACTCTTATGAATAGATCATTACCAAATTTCTCTTATTTCTTAATTTCCCTTCTATTGTCTCAATATAGTAAATATTCAAAAGCAAACATGCTCTGATTCCACTTTGCAACATCTTGATACGGGAGCCACAAAATGGTTCCCAAACTCGGTGGGTCACATTGCTTAAGGCACACCTCCTCATATGCTATAGGTTATTGACTTGAAACAAGGGAATAATGTGTGTCTATGGGGATACTATGACCTCATGTAAGAGTGTAACATAGTGGTGTAATAAAATTAGTCAATAATTGAAGAAGAATAAAAATAAAGATAGAATATGAACACCTCAAAGACTATAATAAGAAATATCCAAAAGAAGTCATATAAAAAAATGTGGTTTTATTTCATGTATCTATAAAGGTGTAAAATAGGTAAAAATGAATTCAATAAAATAATTTTATAAAAATAAAAAAAAATAAAAAAATACTATCTCAAGATAGAATCATGGTCCATGAATGGTCCTATGTTCCCCTTCTCTTATGAAATGATAAAATCAATCATCTAATAGTGGGATATTTCCATGGTCCCTAACTGGATCCACAAATTCTGTTAGGTTACCCAATGGTGGATTGAACTTATTGTGAAATAACACTTAGAAGGCCACCAACAACATTATCTATAACAAGTATAGTATGCGTATAACAAGCTAATGCAGTGTGTAGTATATAATAAGTGTAACAGTAGTATATGTAAGTCCCCAAGGAAAAGGTGATAAATGTAAATTTATACTATCCAACATGTCAATAAAAACTAGGTTCTTATAAAAGGGTCAACTAAAAGAAATCCACCATATGAACGGGCTAACTGTAAATCATAAATAAACCACAAAGACTATTCCAAGTAATCAAGAAACAATAACGCAACCACATCAACCTATTATGTGTAATCGAGGGTATAAAATTTACTATTAACACACTATATAATCAAGTGTATAACATCCACCACGACCATTTCATATAACCTAGAGTGTTTTAAATACACAATAGTCATGTCTTTTATTAAAATATTTCACACCATTAAGGGTTGGATCCATTTTATAGAAAACGAAATCATCCACTTTGTGTCCCAAAAGAATAAAATTGTACAATCATTAACAACTTTGTTGGAGACCAATGTTCATGTCAAAAAAACATGTCCAATTTGATTTGAGGAAATATATATTTTAGGGTAGTAATTTTCCTGACATCAAATAAAATCAGGATCTAATGAGTAAATATGTCCTTGTAATCCTCTCCCATAATCAAGACCCACATAGTATAAATTTTCATGGAATCCTATGGTATCATAATCCTAGGTATACGATCTAATTCATCCACCACCACAATTAATTTATAAATCCATTCATTTATCAACTGGTAACTATTCAAATTCCTTGAGTTCAACCAACTCATTTATGTAAATTCCATTAAAACAAATAAATCAAATCACAAAATGTTATCACTTGGAAAATGTGGGATTAACTATCTCATAATAATTAAATTCAATTTTCATCTATTTATAAAGGAACCATTTAATAAGGTGAGAACACACACACACACACACCCCATAGGGTGGTATAAATTAAGGTGGATACAAAGGCACACCCCATGAGTGTCCTAGGTTGGAGGTAACAACCTATAACAAAATCAATGGTGCTAGTGGGAAACCATAACATGTTCCAATTCATTTAATCAAAGAATTCAAGTAGTTTTAGGGGAAAACCAAAAATTAATATGTGCTACACATTTATAAATTGGAATATAAAACACTAAATTTTGAGGAAAAGGTACAGACCACATACCATAGGTTCTTAGAAGTGAACTATTCATGTATAAATATTTGATTCCATTCCCTACATGGTTTCTACTAATCGTGTGGCCTAGAATATTTTTTCTTAAAAGGAATTCTCTAGGATTTTAAAATGTCTCAGACACCCTCGAAACACCCATGACATCATTGGGTACTCAAAAAAGTTAAAAACCACCCATTTAAACAAAAAAGGACCCATACCTCATTAGAAAACCTAGTATCTTACATACTCAATGTTAGAACCATTGTTTCATAGTCCAAAGTATTATTCTTCATAAATGTCTCTAAATATATTAATTTAAGATAATTTTAGTCATCTAATGCACATCCCCTAGGAGTGTAAAATATGTTGTGCAGTTAAGCCTCCTGTTCAAACAGTTAGGTCTCTTGCATCCTAAGTTAATATTATGTTAATTCTATTTAATGAGTAGCTAGTCATTATTTATTCCTATGTTAATCCTTATTTAATCATTAATTTATCATTAAGTAATCATTACATAGTCATTATGATATTAATAGTTAATTGTAAGTTAATCATTCCATAATCATCTTTTAATCATTATTTAATCACTCATTAATCGTCACATAATCATTCATTAATCAATCATTAATTTATATCTATTAAGTATTTAGTTTATTGTCAATTAATTGTTAATGAAGAATTAATGAAGAATTAAATAATAGGTAATCAATAATTAATTGTTGGTCAAAAATTTGTTAACAATTAGATAATACGTAAGTAATAATTAATCTGTTTTTACTTAATCAATTGTTAATAATTACATAATCCGAAGTTACGTATTACATAATACTAAGTTAATCATTTTTTTAATCTATCTCCAATCACTCATTAAATAGTAGTTAATCATTCCTTAATTAATAGTTATTACATAGTTTGTTTATATATAATTAATAGTTTTTCAGTAATTTTTTATTATTTAACCATTATATAATCATTAGTACATAATTATTTATTCCTCAGTTAATCATCCCTTAATCAATAATTAACCAATCATTAAGAACTCTTTAATCATTAGTTTATCATTTTTTAAATGTTCATTAATTAATTAATATTAATTATTTTGTTTATAAGTAATTTATTTTTTATTAATATTTTATAATTATGTAATTATTGGTTATTCATTTCATAAAATTAGATAATAATTCTTTAAATAGAAAATAATCATTAGTTATTCATTAATTAATCTCTACAAAATTATTATTATGGAATTAGTTAATCCAAAATTAATCATACCATAATCATTCGTTAATCATTCATCAATAACTCATTAATAATTGGTTAGTTAGTAGTTTTTAAGTAGTTATTTTATAGTTAATTTTTAGTTAATTATTCATTATTAAGTAGTTCGTTTATATTAGTGTTCGATTATTAGAAGCACATAGGATTCCTCAGGTGAGTTGGTAACTGGAACAGATGCCACCTATAATGTATATTATGTATTTTCTACGGTTTTTATTCTAGTTTGACTGAGTGTGATAACTTTAAGAGTTATTATGTTGATGACATAGATATTCTCCTTGGAATGGATGACTAGGTTCTTGTATGTTGGATAGTGATCAATGGGTGAATCCAAATTTCCATAGATAAATTGGTTAATATCATGGTGTTTATATTGTAATTATTTATTTTCCATCACAGGATTTAGCTATTGAAAAAAACTCTACCTTATTTCATTCATTTTAAATAATTTTTTCTAGGTTCATATTGTTTTATAATTGGATTTATTTTAGAATAAAAAAAAGAATTATTACATTAACTCAAATAATGTTTTTTCAAAATGACGTTTTGAAACTAGATATAATGATATGTCTTGTGAGGAAAAATATATGGATTCATGGTTGTACCCTACATGGAATTTCGTAAAATTATACATATTCCTTTAGGTATTTGAAAAATTGGTTTTGGAGGATATGGGTTAGGGAATGAGCAATATATAGTTTGAAGGCTCTACCTAATTCCGTTTATCCTTATTTTATGCATTGTTGGTGTTGACCATCAGTCATGGGGAGTTTGGATTAGTGGAGTATTTTGGGGATCCCTGGTGCTATTTGTGTTATCTTGTATCAATCCCTCTAGGTTTTGAAAATCTATGTATCATTTTTAATATTAATGGAGACCATTTCTTGGTTTATCTTATTGATATGATATTTATTAGATGGGTAGTTATTTATATTATTATATTCTGTATGATCTTTTTTATATCTAGGACGCCTTTATTTGATTGAATAGACCTCAATATTATGGTTGGTCCACTAAGGATTTTTTAGGGGAATATATAGGACACATATTTGGATTCAGAGGGTGAAATAATTTCAGCATTTCCTTTTTTAATACCCTTGTGCTTATCTAAATCCCATGGTGATCTGTTACATGGTTCAAAAATATTAGTGAGTTAGAACAAATGACATGTTGCATTGACTCAGGTTTGTTTATTATAGAAATGGTTAGATAAAATTGGAAGAAAAATTTAGTGGGAGAGGTATATGAATATTGACCTGCCCCTAAACTATATATTTGTACTATGACGAGAATAGTAATCTCAAGAAGGATTAAAATGATTATGTGGTGAATTACAAAAGATTAGTTTCAAGAGGATCTTTTTTGAATAATTAAATATCTATTTTTAGTTTTATTATATTATCAAGTATAAATATTCCATTTCAATTATGGTAAACTATTTTCTAAGATTTTATTCCACTTTAAAACAGAGAATTTATTATAGAGACCATACATTTTCAAACAAAAACATTTCATTACATATGAATAATACATTAACATTATACAAACTGACACCCAAATATTGTAGTTGGTATAGTTCCTTTGGAAACATGTAAACATAAAGTTGGTACATATGTGAGCTACACTGTCTCTCACTAGGTTCTTTCTGACTAGCACCCTTCTTAAACACATCAAACATAAATCATATCTTCATAACACGGGGAATAAATCTAAATAATGGTGACCTAAAATTCCCAATAAGGGTAAACATGGGAGACATGTAATCATAAACACGAGCATAAGGGTATGAAAACATGATCATGAAAATAGAAGATCATACCCTACATATCAAAGATCCTATACGTGAATCATGACCTAAATCATAGAAGTTTAAATTACGTGAATCAAAATGAAGTGATGGACATAATCCATGAAAGAATAATATAGGAATAAGACAAGTAATTCTTCTAAAAACATAAGTATATACATATTTCCATAGAAGGAAGGGCATCAATGCCAAGTCCATCATAGTGGAAAAATAACTTTACTGAACCAGGTGAACCCTCATTCTAGCCTTGTACAACTGAACCGAGAAAAACCTTGTTCCAGCCCTGTATTACTGAACTGTGTAAACCCTTGTTATAGACTTGAATTAATAAACCGAGTAAACACTCATTACAACCATATCTATCCAATGAGATATAAATCTTTTCCCAGTGAATTGGATAGAGATATAAGTCCAACCCATCACATAATGAAATCATACATACATGTTCCAAAAGATCATAAATAAGAATATCATAACCCATTAAATGAAAAGGGTATCATAAACATGTAAACATATCATAACCTAGGAAAAGATACAAGTTTCATCATCATTTCATCATAAACATAACTCGTGAAAATAAGTGGGTTTCAAAATCATATAAACAATCAAAGATAAATGAGACTCATAAAAATAATTCCACAATAACATAATCCACTAAAAGAAATAATATAAAAACAATAATTGAATAATTTTTCCATAAAATAATGTTCAACAGTAATGAATTTTATCATTGATGGGAAATACTTTTTATAGGTCTTATAAAAAAATTTCTTGAGGAAAATATCTTTTTTTCCTTGAAAAATGTTTTTATAAAATAAAAACTTTGCAAAAATATTTTCTTTAAAAATTTATTTCAATACATATAATGTAAGATTTTAAAATAATAAAATATTTTTAAAATCCTTTTTCCTTGAAAATTATCTTCAAGGATCTTTTGAAAGCATTTTTTAAAACCTAGTTGTTGAATACAATAGATTTCCGACCAATGAGTGAGATGATCATATTTCACTAAAATAATTATCTTAAATATAAAAGAATGGTAAAATGGTACTAAAAAATGATATATATTGAATTATTATATTATAAGGAAACCAATGAATAATCGTTATAGTTCTCATCAATAGAAGCATAAAAATAAACAATCTCGAAAAACGATATGATTGCCTCAATAAACTCTTATAATTTGGTTACTTGGGATCATACTCTAAATGTAAGAAAAGGGAATTAAATGAAGATTTCAATATCATGAAAATAATTATATTCCTGATATAACATCTATAATGGAATTATAAACACCTTGAAAAAGAGTTTGGGTGCATAACACAAATGCGTCTTAAAGAAGACAAATTGAGACAACTGTTTTACCGATTTGATATCTTTTGAATGTTAAACCACATGAATGAAGTATAATAGAATGGATATGTGAATACCCTTAAATTTATGCATAATAAACATATAATTAATTAATGGTATGTACATAAACCACACAAAAGGAAAGAGTGGTGAACATAACATGAATCTCACAAAAATTAAAAGTGAGATGAAATTCCCCTTACCTTGTGTCTTGACTCTCTCCGTACCCGTACAAGATTTCTTTATAATAAATAAAAGTTTGTTATAAATATTTTACAGAATAAAATTCTTATATCTATACCATATATTGTTTTATTATAACCATATATTAACCACTTGTTGACGATCCTATATTAACGTTTCACTTCGGGTGATATTTGCAATGTTATTCACATGTGTCTTGATTTGTTATATCAGAGTTCCATATACTTATATCATGATTATAGAATTTATATCATGATATAAATATAAGGTATATCCTGTATATTATTATTATAATAATTCATATCATATATAAGTATGAAATGGAATACACCATTCATGGAGACGGTAAGTCGTTCGTACAAATGAATGATGTTTCCATTTTTATTATCGTATTGAAAGAAAGTATGTAAATGACATATATAAATATATAATTATTAATTTATCATGAATATATCATATAAGTTCAATAAAAAAATCCTTAAAACATTCCATGTGGTGTGTGAATGAATTACATCACTTTGAGGGTAGATAGTCTACAGTTCCTCAAACGCGATTATCGTATTAACACCAACTAAAACGTAAAAAGACGAGTGTTAAAAAAGAAATAAAAAATCTTAAAGAAATAAAATATATAATATATTAAATATATAACTATATTTTCCATAATAGTTTCAACCATGATTGGTGGTAAAGGAGAAATGAACAATCATCGTTTCATGAGGCAGTAGTTCACCGTACGCAGAAACAGTTTGTTCAACATCTATTCAATGGAGGTATCTATAAGTGTAGGTCAGAAACTTTTCATCAAAAAAATCATAGTATATGTAGGATAATGGGGATTACACACATTAAGGGAATAATGAAAGTGTAGGGGGTGGAGAAGGAAAATAATGGAAAAGATATTGAAAGAAGACGTTACCTCTAAATCAGGTAACTCCTTTTGGTTTGTGCCAAAAGGTTTCCTTGATAGGGTTTATTCCTAAAGGAGGGATTAAAAGTCTAAGGGATGATTTTTGGGAGGATATTTGGTTATGTATTTTCCTAACTTAAGTTGCTTGAGCGGTGTGAGGAATGGGTAGAGGTGGTGGCCTTTTATAAGGAAGGAAAAGGACTCACAAGGAATTTTTGGAAAACAATTAGGTGTGCACTTGTTCTTACATAAAAAAAGTCTTAAAAAACCAATAAAATTAAATATTGTAAGTTTTATGGAATAAATATGGATATAAAATGGGTTTTTGAAAACTAGTTAGGTTATTTTGGCCCATAAGTTTAAGGTTTAGTCCTAAATTAAGATTAATTTGGCATTAATTGTTGTGATTTATTTTAATCACTTTTACTAATCATTTTGGTCAAAAATTACCATAGTATTATTTGAATATAAATAATAAACCTAATACAGTGGTTTATTCCAAAATTTTGAAATTCCAATCAAATAAGTGAAAAAATTAAGATTAGTGTTGATCCCGTAGATGGGACAAAATAATGGGGTTTTAAAGTAGGATAATGTTCAAAAGTTTGTTAAGATTTTACGTTCAACTTTAGAGTGAAATTTATTAAAATGAATTAAATTGTATTAATATATGTATTATTTATCCAATTTGACCTTAAAAATATTTATAAGCATTTGTAATTAATTAAAAAAAATCATTTTTTAACTGAAAAGCAGTATTTTTCACTATTCATCATGAAAAATGATGTTTGTCAAAAAAATCCAAAAAATTTACCCTAAGATAATTTCAATATTATAAATTAAAAAATGAAGTTTATCTTATCAAATTATTTTTATAAATTTTTCTCAAAATTCATTCATTATTATAAACAATTCATTCGAGAAAATAACCTTTTCAAACATAAACAAGGCTTTACCAAAAATCATCTGTTTTATTTATATTAAACAACTATAAAAAATATTTTAAAATTAGTTATTACTATTTACATTACTATGTTTAACGTTTATGTTATAATTATATTATTTTAAATAATTAAAATAATAAAAAGTGAAATTTCATAGAAACTCAGTGTTACGTGTATCGTAAGCCAACATAGTATTACATGCATCATACAACATGTTGGTGTTGTGTGGAACATATTCCACGACTGAGTTTCTTATAGTTCAAGCCATTTTGGTATTGCGTGTAGTGCAAGAAAAGATAATATTTCATGTTAAAGGAATGTTTGACTTAGTTTTTTAAAATATACATCTATATTTAACTATTTCCCGTGTCATGTGAAATGAAAAATATTGACATGTTAAATTAATTTGAAAAAACTAATTCTCAAAACTCTGGGGTGTTACATTATACCCCCCCTAAAAATGCATTTTTCCCTCAAAATTCTTCAGGGTTATCAGATGTTTAATACATGAAATTTCATTTATAGAAACCCACATCATAAAAATGTATACTAAAACATCCCTTAAAAAGGGAAATTTCAAACCATAACAGTTAACTAAATAAACATATAATTGGATTTTCATATACGCGAACATAGGTTAGAAATGAAGATGGGACAAGGTGAAAAATTGTAAATATTTATCAGGAGTGATTGAGGCCATCAATCACAAATGAGTGAATGGTCAAAGGGAAGCTTAGGGCCTCAAAGTTATAAATCTGTGCTGAATTAAAAGGCCATAAGCTCAATGAAAATTAATCTATTAGGAAAATAATTATTTTGATCACTTTAAAAACGTTGGTTAATTCTTGATAAATTTATATAAAACATTTTCATTATTGGGATTTGTTCTGAAAAATTAAAAATACATCCATTACCTCCTGGAATGAATGTCTAGAAATTATCTTTGACGATTGAATCACTAACATATTATTTTAATGGATCTTAAATCCCCTAAAAGAATAAAAAGTATAACTATATGTCTCTAAAAAAAATTCATTAATATATAAAAAGTAACACTAATAGTACATCATAAATTTTTATTCATTACAAATATCTATAGATTAACTAGGACATCTCTAGGATAATGGTAGGTCTGAAACCCTTATTGACCTTCCGTCATGGTTTTAAGACCCACGACCTTATTGGACATGATTTATTGTCCCCCGACATACAAGATGTTATTTTTTAAACTAAACTGGTATAATATATAAGATAGAAATCCTTGAAATAAGGTTAATCACTAATTAGCCTTTTATCCAAGGTTTTCAACACAAACTCTGTGAAAAAATACTTCCTCCAAATCTTAACAGAAACATTTCATGAACAATAAACCTTATAACCCTTTTCAAGGCTGAAAATACAAAACATTATGAAGAGACCCTATATTATATAAAATATCCCTTGGTTTTTATGTTACAAGCATGTGAATAACCTAATTATATATTCTCTTGAAATATGGTAACATCATGAATTACCAGAAATCATTTTGGAAAACATGCATTCTTCGTCACTCTAAAGTATATTGGATTTATTCCTTAAATCCAAAAGTGTTGTAACTTCATTGGTGGTAAAAAAAACTCTTATACATAGATCCTTACTTAGTTCTAAGGAAATTAATACTGTCTGATTTACTTATTCGTATCCCACATATATTTATCCATACACCATTTTCTTAACATATAGAACATGCTAAGGGTTACCTTTCCTTATTCAAAAGGTTTGATTTCATGAGATAACATTTCTAGTCTATCATGACCATTCAATATATTCTTGTAAATCCTTAACAAAACATAAACTGAACAATCCATACATAATTAACCACTCATAATTATGGAATCCAAATACATAAATACTTCAATTAATTTATCCTTAATCCATTAACGATGCTACCTTATCCTATTACACAATTCTTTTTTTACATCTCATTTCATTAGTAGTCTTGTCATTATTAGAAATGTTACCATGAATCGCACCACCTTGTTGATTCTCTTTAGGAACATTCTTATTAGGACATTGAGTTGTATAATGACAATTTTATCCACACTTAAAACACTTAACCTTTCCTAAGGACATAGGGAGGCCATAATTCCTATTCATTTCATTAACCAAACACTTATTTGCCCCTCACATTCACTTGAGTTGTGCCCATCTTTTCTATAGTCAAAACACCTTCTTGTTCCTCTAAGACATTCACTTAGGTGATTATTTACAAAATCTTGACACAAAGGGAGCCAAATATTCTTTCCCCCATGGTATCCATTTCCCGAACTCTTAACCAACTCCTTATTTCTCTTCCTTGTTGAGTTCGAGAGTTGGTTAAGGTAAATTTTTTTAATCAAGTTCTGTGAAAATTGATTGGGCATGGTCATGACATCCTTTACTCCAGTGATCATCCCACTTGACTTATCATCATAAAATCTTCCATCACATTCATCATTAATCCAGTTCCTTCCAGTTCCCCCAATTTACTAAAACCAGAATCATAGTGTGAGCATTACTTACCATAGAAGAATACCATATAGACATGAAAATATTTACTTATTGGATATTTAAATCATGACACCATACATAATCTATTTCACCTTGTGTTTATTCTAGGTTATTCATAGCTAACTTATATATAAATATTTCATGACTTTTCATGAAGAGATTTTGAATTCCCAAAGCATATCCCCCAGGAGTGTCAAACTAGGTGTGCAGTAAGGGTCACCGTCGTGTATCAAATTACATAGATTCAATCCTAGAACATCTTGTTGGAGTTCTTACACCTAGGTACATCAATTTACGAGCCACATCCACTTGTAGTATCAAGATATATATGTATTTCTAGGAAGCCACTCACTCTATCATTCCCCAAAATTCGATGGCATTTTCCTATACTTATACTTAGACTTATCATTAGGCACAGCCACAGAGTTATCACTAATGTTTTCTAATCCTAGTTTCCAAAACATAAGTATACCATTTCTCTAATACAATATATAGAGACCCTCTCTTTTCACACATTAACATTTTATTACATATAGAGATTACATAAACATTACAGAAATAGATGCCCAAAGGCCATAGTTGGTATAGTTCCTTTGGAAACGTGGAATCAAAAAACACGTATATATCTGAGCTACATTATCTCCCACTATGTTCTTCATGACTAGAACCCTTCTTAGACACATAAAAAATAATACATATCTTCATAACCAATGGAAGGAAAGGAAAAATGTGTGATAAAAATGCTCAATAATGGTAAATAAAGAAGGCATGTAAGAATAAATATGATCATAATGGTATGAGAACACGATCATTAAAATAGAAGATCATACCCTACATATCAAAGATCATATACTTGTATCATGGAAAAAATCATGGATGTTCATTAGACATGAATAAAAAAGATGACAAAGACATAATCCATGAAATAATAACATATAAGTAAGACACAAAATTAATTAAAAACATTAGTATGTAGTAATTTTCATAGTAGGAAAGGCATTAATACCAACACCATCTTAGTGGACAAAGTCCTTCGCTAAACTGGGTGAAACCTTGTTCCAGCCCTGTATTACTGAACCAAGTAAACCCTCATTCCAGCTCTGTATTATTGAACAATTTAATCCCTTTTTCCATCCCCATATTATTGAACTAAGTAAACCCTCATTCCAGCTCTATCAGTCTCATGAGATATAAATCTGTACCCAATGCTTTGGAGAGAGATATAGGTCCCACCCGTCATATAATGAAACCATACTTACATATTCCACAAGATCATAAATAAGCATATAATAAACCATTAAATTAAATGTATATCATAAAAATATATTCATATCATAATTTTTATAAATATATAGTTTTCATAACCATTTAATCATTAACACAACCTATGAAATAAATGGGTTTCAAAAGCATATAACCCGTGAAAGAGAAACATGCTACATAAACATCATGAAATCAAAACATAATCCATTCAGAGAATGAATATGATTAGAAAAATTGAATAATTTTTCCATAAAGGTATGATCAATACTAATGGATGTTATCTTAGATCGTAAGTAATTTTTATAGTTTTTTTTAAAAAAAATTGAGGAAATTTTCTTTTCTTCTCATAAAAATGTTTTTTATAACATAAATACTTTTGAAAACAATTTTATTTAAAAATAGATCTGAAAACATATAAATTAATATTTTAAAACAAAAAAATATTTTTAAAATCCTTTTTCTTTGAAAATAATTTCAAAAGTATCTTTTTTTTCAAAACATGGTATTTGAATACAATATATTTATGATCGAAGAGAAAGATGGTTAGATTTCACTAAAAGCATTATATAAAGTATCAAAGAGTTTAAAAATGGTATTGAAAAATTATGACATCTTTAATAAGTATATGATAAGGAAATTCAAGAATAAACTTTAAATATCTCAACAAATATAGAATAAACATAAAAAATCATGAAAATGATAATATTGTATCAATAAACACTTATAACCTGGTTACATGGGATCATAATATCCATGTAAGAAAAAGAAATTACATGAAGCATAATATATCAATAAAATTAAGATATTCATGATATAACATGTACAATTTATGTATATAAACCTCAAAAAAGGTTTTAGGTGCATAACAAAACATGAGTCTAAAAGAAGGGAAATTGAGACAAAACTGTTTTACCGATTTGGTTACTTTTGAAAGATAAAACCCATTAAAGAAGGATAATAAATTGGATATGTGAATACCCATAAATTTAGTTATAAGATACTTATAATTAAAAATGGTTTAGTACATACACAACACATAATGAAATAGTGGTGAAAATTACATGAATCTCACAAAAATTAGAAGTGAGATGAAATTCCCGTTACCTTGTATCTTGACTCTCTCTATACTCATAAAATATTCCTATATAATAAATATAAGTTTATTATAAATATTTTATAGATTAATATGCTTATATATAATACCATATATGGTTTTATTATAACCTTATACTATCCTCTTGTTAACGATCCTATATTACAGTTTCACTTCGGGTAATATTCGCTTTGTTATTCACATGTGTCTTAATTTGTTATATCATTGGTAATTATAATTATTTTATGAATAAAAAATATTTATAATGACATACATTTCTGGAATATAATGTATATTTATATAAAAATAATTTACATCATATATAAGAATGAAATAGAATACACCATTCATGAGGACGGTAAGCCGTTCGTACACAATAATGTTGTTTCCATTTTTATTGTCGTATTGAATGATAGTATATAAATGACATATGCATATATAAATATATATATAATTATTTCAGTTTCTTTAATATATCATATATATAATAAAAGTTTATTAAACCCATCCTAAAAACATTCCTTGTGGTGTGGGAATGAATCTCATCACTTGGAGGGGGCGATAGTCCACACTTCCTCAAATGAGATTATCATATTAACACGAAATGGAAGGTAAAAATATTCATGTTAAAAAATTAATAAATAATAATAAATAAATAATATATATAACATATCACATATATCAATATATTTTCCATCATAATGGCCACCATGATTGGTGGCAAAGATGAAATGAACAATTATCATTTCGTAAGGAAGTAGTTCTCCGTACACCAAAACAGTATGTTCAACATCCATTAGATGGAGGTGTGTGACAGCCCGAGATTTTATGAAAAATATTCTTTTTATTTCACTAATGTCTTGTGTTTTATGCTACACCAAAAGGAGCTTGCACAACACGCATCCTTGACATGCCTTTCATTACACGCAATCACGACCTTCCTCGATAGCGTGTGTAGTACGCAATAACGAGTTTCACTAAACAGCGATATGCTATTAAAATGTTATTAAAACTAGCTGTTATGAATAGTAATAACCACTTTTTGAAATTTTGTAAATTTTATTTTTCAAAATGGATTTCATTTTTGGATACGGAGTATCGAATTTAGCCTAAGGTGAAATTTTGGTACATTTCGGATAACTTTCATATTCTGATGAATAGTGAAAATTACTAAATTTTAATTAAAACAACTTTTTTTAATCGAAATAATTAATAGTGATAAATTATTAATTTGAGTGGTTTTAAAGTATATTTAGAATATATTTTTACAATTTAATACAATGTTGGTCATTGGTTGTAATTTCACATTTAAACCAGACATAATCAAGTGTCAATCTTTTGATAGATATTGTTTCTTAAAAACACGCTATTTGTTTTAACAGCGGGATTTAATTATAAAAATAATTAATGAAACTTCTATGTTATGAATTTGGTAAAATAGACTTTATTTTTGAATTCAGAATATAAAATATAGCTTAGGATGAAATTTTGGCATTGTTCTGAAAAACATCAATTTTTGATGAATAGTGAAACAACTAAGTGGTAGTTAAAAAACTGAATTTTTCATAAAACATAATTTTACCGCTTCTGTAAATGGAATTTCAAAAATCCGAGAGACATGGTTGATGTCAGTAAGTAAAATGTGGTTCAATGAGATGAAAATAATTTTTTGGTGAATAGTAACTTTTTACTTTTTTTACCGCGGTTAATAGTAAATAGGGTCACTAAGGGTAAATATGATATTACTATTACCCTAACACATGTCCTAATTCTATTGGATAAGTGTAATTAGATCAAAAACAACCTTATGAATAAAATATGACCATTTAGGCCCACTTGGATTAGATTAGGACATTTATTATTAATTTATTTAAAGAAGGGTTAAAATAGTTAAAATCAAAGTTTAATAAGTAAATCATTTTTAATATGGGGTTATACATAAGATAAATTCGACTATAAATATTCATTAGAAAGATAAAAATATTTCCTACATAATGGTATTTTATTTGTAATTTTTAGACATTAAATAAGTTAATTTATTTATGACACAATGATGATGCAGTAATTATCTTATTTATGAAATATTGACATAATTGATGTTATAAACACCAAACTAAATGTAATTTGAGACTTTTTATGAATTCCACTAATTTTATAGTTTACTATGATATATTAGTGTTGATTTAATCAACTTGGTTCAAACATATAATTCTGTTATGACTTTCACAAAAATCATATATCAAATAGTGTCAAAATTGACACAAAATAGTTTTTAAATCAAATATTATATTATTAATTGTTATTTTATTCCTAAAAATCTAAGGTTCGGCCAAATGACTTAGATAAGGATATATGTATTAGTAAAAAACAATTTGGGGTTCGTTTGGCGTGTTATAGTAAGTGTATTAACCATATAGTGAAAGAAAAAAAAAGACAAGATAAAAATTAAATTATCTAACTTAGAGTTAAATCTAATTGATAAGGTTAAAATAATATCCTAAACTTGTCTAAATCCTATTTGTTGATAGGATTTCGACCCTTCCCCACTTTAGCTTCGAAATAAGACCCTTTGGAACCATTATAAACCGATTTTGACTTTAATATAAAATAATATTTTGAGATATTCCTAAGGTGCCCCTCTCCTCCCTTATAAAAGGGCACCTCCTCCCCCTTCCTCATCACACCAATTTGAGCACTCAAGCTCGACCAAACTCTGCCAAAATCCCTTCTCCACTTCCCTAGAATAATCCTAGAAGTCCTGGTCTTCTTCAAAGACCAATCTTAGTTCCCTAAGTGGAGGATTCAAAGAGGCGTTTCAAAGAAGAGGTAATAACCATTACCGATCTTTTCAATTTCTTTCTTCTTCAACTTCTTCTTCTTTAGTTGTTTCATAACAAAGTAATAACATCAGTATTACTTACATACTGATATGTTATTATAAATATGAAACAACCCTAATTCACCTTCTATCCATCCTACGGAAAAAATGAAATCACCGCGCGTGCGTACGTACGGAATACCGTCTCCACGCCGTGGTGTAATCTATTTTCCACCACCACCTTACAAGGATGGGTATAATGGTTTAATGAGTAACTATATATGATTATTATAAAGTTATATTGATACTGAAATAGTATAAATACACTTCAACGAAATTACACGACCATGGGAACGATATCATCGCTCGTGTGTACGTACGGACTACCGTCTCCACGACGCGATGAGATTCATTCTAAATGATTAACCATTAATGAATGATTATAAAGTATATATAATAAGTACTAATGAAATATATTACCTAATAATGATACTGTAATTATTTATATTTATATGTATGTCATCTACTTAATTCCATTCAATTCAATAAGGAAACGAAAACAGCGTTCATGCGTACGTACGGACTACCGTCTCCATGAACGGTGTATTTCATTCCATTTACTGATTTATTATATATGTATATTCTGAATATATATATATAAATCATGTTTTATATTCTGGAATTAAGTAATCATGATCTAAGTAATCATATGAATAATTACAAGTTAAAAACACAAATGACAAATGAGACGATTTTACCCAAAACGCTACTTTAACATGAATTTACAAAAGAATGGGTAATATAAAGTCATAAGTGGACCATATATGATATAATAAAAATGAATATGATTCTGGAATAAGTCAATAACATGATTTAAATCATTATACAGGAGGTTCGGACACTTACGAAGCAAATCAGACCTAAGGTAAGGGAAATATCACAATCTCATTTTTATCCGAGATTGTTTATTCATAAGTATTTACTGGGGTGTATTTTATCATCCACATCCATGTTTCATCAATATGTAATATTATTTCCATCCACCTACAATTGTTTAGATCCATTTTTACCCTTCGGTGAGTTTTTAGTAATATGTATGAATGGAATATTTTGTCGTACGAGGTACTTTTTTTACTTTTCCGACAAAAGTAAGAAGAATGTTTTTTTAACTTATACGGCATGAATGGATTTTTAAAAAATTATTTCAAAGAAGATTCCTTTACATGTTTTCAAGTTTATTTTTAATCAACTTCTTTTAGTTTAAAGATTTATGACATGTTAAGAAAGGAAAAATGTTTTTGAAGAAGAAAGGATATTTTCCTCAAGAATGGAGTTCAAGTGTTTTATCAAAATTATTTTCCATCTAAGATAGTAAAGGGTTATGTTTTTATCCCTATTATTACATTGATTTGATTGTGTTGTGATGGAAATATTTTTATGAATTCCTTTATCTTATTTGAATTGTTTTATGATGTCATGTTGTTTAAGAATCCCATTTTTATTACATGGGTTACGCTATGATGTATGGTTTATGATTATGTGGCACACATAAGAAAGGATTCATTATAAGATGGGTGGGACCTATATCTCCCTCCAATGCATTGGGTAAAGATTTTATATCTCATGAGATAGACAGGGCTGGAACGGTAGGTTATACCGGTTCAGTGAAACAGGACTGAAACGAGGGTTACTCGATTCAGAAAGGGACTTTGTCCACTAAGATAGTCTTGGAAATGAGTCTTGACTAACAAGAAATGATTCTCTATGATTATGTGTGAATGCCACAAAGTTTCATGTTTTAAGTTATGATTATTGTGATTAAATTTCACTGCCATGATTTATCCCATGTTATGAAATTTTGATCTCTTTTGCAGGTTAAGATTTCCAAAAGTTATGTGCTTGTGTATATGATGTGATTGATATTTCTTTTGTTTACCCTTACTAAGAATTTGAGCTCACCCTTTTATGTTTTCTTTTCCCCAGGATATAACGAAAGGTTTTAGGTTTAAAAAAAGGGAAGATCTTTATGGGAGATATTGAAGATCTTTCACCACGTTTAGAAGATTACGTTCCGAGTTTCCAAAGACACTAAACTATTACGATCCTTGTGTGTGTTTTTGTTATGTACTAAGTATTCCGAAAAAGTAATGTAATGTCAATGTACGTCAAGCTTCGGGTCTCTACAGTTGGTATCAGAGGAAAGGTTTAGTCAACCTTTGGAAACTAGGATGCGAGAACTTTAGTGAGATCCCTAGAGATATTTATAAGGATGTCTCTAAGGTTAAGTATGCGTATAGGTTATAGTACTAGAATTACGCTAACGATCATAGAATTAAACCTAAGATGCTAGATATTGAAGGTACTCCCCCTTTATTATGTTGTTTTCCCTAGCATGATTTTTGCCTCTCACACTATTCTTTTTGGGTTTTAGACGATGGCTGGAACCCGAAGGAACCGTGTTGATCAATGCAATGGACAATGCAATGATTGTACTCCTGAACAAACAAATGTTATGGGAGATGGAGTGAAAAATCTTATTGCTATACTTACACAAGCTATGAATCATTCTGGACTTCCAAATGAGCAGAGAAGGGAACAATATTCTATTGAGTCCTTCATGAGGCAACGTCCACCTTCTTTCAGTGGGTCTTCTGATCCACTTGTTGCTGAACAATGGATCAGTACCACTGAAAAGATATTTTCAGTTCTTCAATGTTCTGAACATGATAAAGTCATCTTAGCAGTATATCGTTTGGAAGGTGAAGCTGATCAATGGTGGAATCTTATCAGGAATACAAGGCAAAGAGATGAAATTGAGTCCATGGAATGGGACGAGTTCAAGAACTTATTTTTCAATAAGTACTTCCCTCGTATTCTTAGAACAAAGATAGAGAAGGAGTTTCTTGAACTAAAGCAAAAGGATGATGAATCTGTTGGTATATACGAAGTGAATTTTACAAGACTTGCAAGGTATGCATCTGGCATTATCATCCAACCTGAAAGTAAAGTTGATCGATTTTTCAGTGGCTTAAAACCAAGTCTTCGAAGGGCATTAGCTATAAGAGACTTCAGTAGCTATGAAGAAATTGTGCGTTGTGCTATCAAGGTAGAAATGGAAGTTGGTGTTACATATCCATCTCATGGTTTTGACAAAATACGAAAGATGGAGTTCAAGGAGAAATCTCAGAATAATGGTGAAAAGAAGATGAATGTTTCCTTATGCACAAAGTGTGGAAAGAAGCATGGTGGAGATTGTCTTAAAGGGACTAGAAAATGTTTTAAGTGTGGAAAAGAAGGTCACCGAGCAGCTGAGTGTCGAAGTAATGGAAAAAGGGTTTCTAATGATGTGAATAAATCAAACACTGCAGAGAACGCACCACCAACAATTCAATTCTTCAAGTGCAAGGAAATGGGGAATTATGCTAATAAATGCCCTAATCCAAGGGTTAGTGATGATCAACATGAGCAACCACTGAAGGCAAAGGACAAAGGGAAGTCACATGCGATCACTATTGGCAATGTTGAATATGACAACGATGTGGTGGAATGATTAAGTGTTTATGTAATGGGATTTCGAAATAATGTTGTATCATTGAGTATTGCAATATTTATTGATGTGGTATTCAAAGTGATTGATATATTTTGGAAATAAGATGATATGCGCATAATGAAGGGAAAATGAGAAAATGAAATGTTTAATAGTATTCTTGAGCTCATGATTAATATAAGGACTAAGGGATATCATGGTTTGAGTATATACAATTTTGAGGATTTTTGTATGTGGAAGGTGTTAACTTTTAACTACATTCATGTTTTATCTATGGTTCAATGTGTATTCAAGAGAATACATGATTAAGGCCTTTGAATGTTTGGAATGTGACCAACAAGACATATATATGGGGATTAACGATAGTATTAAAATCTCTGGTAATCGTTTTCACTATATTATGAGAGTGGACTGCAGTATTATGGATAAGCCTAAAGATTAGAATGGATTATGTTGGACATAAGTTAGTATTGTTTAAGGATAGAAGTTTTTTCGATATTATTGATGGGATGTTATAGTAATATAGTTTTAGAAAAAGGACAACCTGCAGGACGGGCGACATCCCATCGCGTCGGAGAAGGTTGTGGGAATCGAACCCACAACCGAAGTGCGACTGGCCTTTATCGCCTACCACTGGCCTACAGGAAGTCCCTGTTTAGTAGAAACTAGTTTTATTATATTAATCAGTATGATATATGAAGTATAAGTCCATTTTAGGAACCATATATGATTAATCTCACTATAGACCGACTTATGTATATAATTTTTGCTAACCTTTTGTTTGAGACAGATGGAATGACTCGTCATTCTATCACATAATCTGCTAACACTTCACGAATAACAAATTCAACTTCATTTATTTAAGAGATGAAGTGGAAATTGTTCAAGGCACGAACAACAGTGAGATTGTAACAAAATAAAGTAAGTATTTATTCTAATTCAAATTTTCAACTTTAGGGAAATGATCTTGAAAACCAAAAATGTTGTCCTAGTGATCTTATACCTGATGAATCAGATGGTACCTTATATCATCACAAATCTATGGATTTGTGATTACTGGATTTTCCTTAGCCATGTTCTCTACCACTCTCCATCAGAACATGATGGTTAGATTTCTCTTCTATATCCATATTTTTACCTATGTGGAAACCCAGCGATTAGTTTATTTGGGTAATCGTTACATTTCATACTTTAGTTTTTAAAGCCAAGTTTTGGTATTCCTTTTTAGGATGTGGGATTCTATTAAAGAAACTTTCGAATAGTAAACCGTTTATAACCCCGACGAATTTTGAGGGTGAAATTCATTTTAAGGGGGGTAGAATGTAACAGCCCGAGATTTTATGAAAAATATTCTTTTTATTTCACTAATGTCTTGTGTTGTACGGTACACCAAAAAAAGCTTGCACAACACGCATCCTTGACATGCCTTTCATTACACGCAATCACGACCTTCCTCGATAGCGTGTGTAGTACGCAATAACGAGTTTCACTAAACAGCGATATGCTATTAAAATGTTATTAAAACTAGCCGTTATGAATAGTAATAACCACTTTTTGAAATTTTGTAAATTTTATTTTTCAAAATGGATTTCATTTTTGGATACGGAGTATCGAATTTAGCCTAAGGTGAAATTTTGGTACATTTTGGATAACTTTCATATTCTGATGAATAGTGAAAATTACTAAATTTTAATTAAAAACAAATTTTTTTAATCGAAATAATTAATAGTGATAAATTATTAATTTGAGTGGTTTTAAAGTATATTTAGAATATATTTTTACAATTTAATACAATGTTGGTCATTGGTTGTAATTTCACATTTAAACCAGACATAATCAACTGTCAATCTTTTGATAGATATTGTTTCTTAAAAACACGCTATTTGTTTTAACAGCGGGATTTAATTATAAAAATAATTAATGAAACTTCTATGTTATGAATTTGGTAAAATAGACTTTATTTTTGAATTCGGAATATAAAATATAGCTTAGGATGAAATTTTGGCATTGTTCTGAAAAACATCAATTTTTGATGAATAGTGAAACTACTAAGTGGTAGTTAAAAAACTGAATTTTTCATAAAACATAATTTTACCGCTTCTGTGAATGGAATTTCAAAAATCCGAGAGACACGGTTGATTTCAGTAAGTAAAATGTGGTTCAATGAGATGAAAATATTTTTTTGGTGAATAGTAACTTTTTACTTTTTTTACCGCGGTTAATAGTAAATAGGGTCACTAAGGGTAAATATGATATTACTATTACCCTAACACATGTCCTAATTCTATTTGATAAGTGTAATTCGACCAAAAACAACCTTATGAATAAAATATGACCATTTAGGCCCACTTGGATTAGATTAGGACATTTATTATTAATTTATTTAAAGAAGGGTTAAAATAGTTAAAATCAAAGTTTAATAAGTAAATCATTTTGAATATGGGGTTATACATAAGATAAATTCGACTATAAATATTCATTAGAAATATAAAAAGATTTCCTACATAATGGTATTTTATTTGTAATTTTTAGACATTAAATTATTTAATTTATTTAGGACACAATGATGATGCAGTAATTATCTTATTTATGAAATATTGACATAATTGATGTTATAAACACCAAACTAAATGTAATTTGAGACTTTTTATGAATTCGACTAATTTTTCTAGGTTACTATGATATATTAGTGTTGATTTAATCAACTTGGTTCGAACATATAATTCTGTTATGACTTTCACAAAAATCATATATCAAATAGTGTCAAAATTGACACAAAATAGTTTTTAAATCAAATATTATATTATTAATTGTTATTTTATTCCTAAAAATCTACGGTTCAGCCAAATGACTTAGATAAGGATATATGTATTATTAATAAACAATTTGGGGTTCGTTTGGCATGTTATAGTAAGTGTATTAACCATATAGTGAAAGAAAACAAAAAGACAAGATAAAAATTAAATTATCTAACTTAGAGTTAAATATAATTGATAAGGTTAAAATAATATCCTAAACTTGTCTAAATCCTATTGGTTGATAGGATTTCGACGATTCCCCACTTTAGCTTCGAAATAAGACCCTTTGGAACCATTATAAACTGATTTTGACTTTAATATAAAATAATATTTTGAGATATTCCTAAGGTGCCCCTCTCCTCCCTTATAAAAGGGCACCTCCTCCCCCTTCCTCCTCACACCAATTTGAGCACTCAAGCTCGGCCAATCTCTGCCAAAATACCTTCTCCACTTCCCTAGAATAATCCTAGAAGTCCTGGTCTTCTTCAAAGACCAATCTTAGTTCCCTAAGTGGAGGATTCAAAGAGGCGTTTCAAAGAAGAGGTAATAACCATTACCGATCTTTTCAATTTCTTTCTTCTTCAACTTCTTCTTCTTTAGTTGTTTCATAACAAAGTAATAACATCAGTATTACTTACATACTGATATGTTATTATAAATATGAAACAACCCTAATTCACCTTCTATCCATCCTACGGAAAAAATGAAATCACCGCGCGTGCGTACGTACGGAATACCGTCTCCACGCCGTGGTGTAATATATTTTCCACCACCACCTTACAAGGATGGGTATAATGGTTTAATGAGTAACTATATATGATTATTATAAAGTTATATTGATACTGAAATAGTATAAATACACTTCAACGCAATTCCACGACCATGGGAACGATATCATCGCTCGTGTGTACGTACGGACTACCGTCTCCACGACGCGATGAGATTCATTCTCAATGATTAACCATTAATGAATGATTATAAAGTATATATAATAAGTACTAATGAAATATATTACCTAATAATGATACTGTAATTATTTATATTTATATGTATGTCATCTACTTAATTCCATTCAATTCAATAATGAAACGAAAACAGCGTTCATGCGTACGTACGGACTACCGTCTCCATGAACGGTGTATTTCATTCCATTTACTGATTTATTATATATGTATATTCTGAATATATATATATAAATCATGTTTTATATTCTGGAATTAAGTAATCATGATCTAAGTAATCATATGAATAATTACAAGTTAAAAACACAAACGACAAATGAGACGATTTTACCCAAAACGCTACTTTAACATGAATTTACAAAAGAACGGGTAATATAAAGTCATCAGTGGACCATATATGATACAATAACAATGAATATGATTCTGGAATAAGTCAATAACATGATTTAAATCATTATACAGGAGGTTCGGACACTTACGAAGCAAATCGGACCTAAGGTAAGGGAAATATCACAATCTCATTTTTATCCGAGATTGTTTATTCATAAGTATTTACTGGGGTGTATTTTATCATCCACATCCATGTTTCATCAACATGTAATATTATTTCCATCCACCTACAATTGTTTAAATCCATTTTTACCCTTCGGTGAGTTTTTAGTAATATGTATGAAAGGAATATTTTGTCGTACGAGGTACTTTTTTTACTTTTCCGACAAAAGTACGAAGAATGTTTTTTTAACTTATACGGCATGAATGGATTTTTAAAACATTATTTCAAAGAATATTCCTTTACAAGTTTTCAAGTTTATTTTTAATCAACTTCTTTTAGTTTAAAGATTTATGACATGTTAAGAAAGGAAAAATGTTTTTGAAGAAGAAAGGATATTTTCCTCAAGAATAGAGTTCAAGTGTTTTATCAAAATTATTTTCCATCTAAGATAATAAAGGGTTCTGTTTTTATCCCTATTATTACATTGATTTGATTGTGTTGTGATGGAAATATTTTTATGAATTCCTTTATCTTATATGAATTGTTTTATGATGTCATGTTGTTTAAGAATCCCATTTTTATTACATGGGTTACGCTATGATGTATGGTTTATGATTATGTGGCACACATAAGAAAGGATTCATTATAAGATGGGTGGGACCTATATCTCCCTCCAATGCATTGGGTAAAGATTTTATATCTCATTAGATAGACAGGGCTGGAACGGTAGGTTATACCGGTTCAGTGAAACAGGACTGAAACGAGGGTTACTCGATTCAGAAAGGGACTTTGTCCACTAATATAGTCTTGGAAATGAGTCTTGACTAACAAGAAATGATTCTCTATGATTATGTGTGAATTCCACAAAGTTTCATGTTTTAAGTTATGATTATTGTGATTAAATTTCACTGCCATGATTTATCCCATGTTATGAAATTTTGATCTCTTTTGCAGGTTAAGATTTCCAAAAGTTATGTGCTTGTGTATATGATGTGATTGATATTTCTTTTGTTTACCCTTACTGAGAATTTGAGCTCACCCTTTTATGTTTTCTTTTCCCCAGGATATAACGAAAGGTTTTAGGTTAAAAAAAAGGGAAGATCTTTATGGGAGATATTGAAGATCTTTCACCACGATTAGAAGATTACGTTCCGAGTTTCCAAAGACACTAAACTATTACGATCCTTGTGTGTGTTTTTGTTATGTACTAAGTATTCCGCAAAAGTAATGTAATGTCAATGTACGTCAAGCTTCGGGTCTCTACAAGGTGTGTGTAAGTGTAGGTCAGAACCATTGAATAAAAATATCATAGTATATGTAGGATTATTTTTTTTCTTTAAATAATGTAATAAAGATCTTTTAAGTGGTGGATAGTGAAAATAAAGTAAAGGAACTTGAGAGAAGGTGTTACCTATTAATTGGGTAACTCTTATTGGTTTATGCCAAAAGGATTCCTGGAGAGGGTTTATACACCAAGAGCGGATTCAAATTATGAGGGAGTATTTTTGGTAGGAAATTTGGATAGTTCTTGTCTCAGCATAAGAGGCTTGAGATAAGTTAGGAATGGGTAGAGGTGGTGGCTTTTTATAGGGAAGGAAAAGGAGTCACATGGAATTTTTAGAAACAAAATAGGTGTGCACATGTTATTACCGAAGAAAGTGTTAAAAAACCAAAAAAAGAAATAAAATATGGTTTAGGGAATAAATATTGACATTAAATTGGTTTTTTAAAAGTGGATAAGCCATTTGGGCACTTAATTTTAAGGTTTAGTCCCTAATTAAGCTTAATTTGGCCTTAATTGTTGTGATTAATTTAAATCACTTTTACTAATCATTTTGGTAATAAATTAACATGGTCCTATTAGAATTTAAATATTATCTTGAATAAAATTGTTTATGTTTGATTTTTGAAAATCTAATCAGATAAGAATGAAAATTAAGATTAGTGAAAATCCTACAAACATGACGAAATAACAAGGTTTTAATGTTTGATAAAGTTTAAATGTTTGTTAATATTTAACATTCAGTTTCAAAGTGAAATTTATTCTAATGAATTAAATTTTATTAATATATAAATTACTAATAAATTTTAACATAGAAAATATTTCTATTATCATTTAAAATTTATAATTAATTATACAAAAGACAATTTTTAACTAAAAAGTAGTATTTTCCACTATTCATCAAAAAATGAAGTTTGTGAGAAAAATACCGAATATTCACCCTAAACTAATTTTAAAATTCTGAATTAAAAAATTATATTTATTTTTTAAAATTCAATTTATAAATGTGTCTAAAATTACTTTCATTATTAGAAGTAGTTCATTCAAGAAAAATATTTTTTAAAACATAAAAAAGAAGTTCTCAAAATTCATATGTATTATTTATATAAAATAATTATAAATAATATTTTAAATGTGGTTATTACTATTCATATTACTATGTTTGACCACTATGTTATAATTATATTATTTAAATAATTAATATAAGAAAAAGTGATAGTTCGTAGGAACTCAATGTTGCATGTATCGTACACCAACTCAGTGTTGCGTGCATCGTACTCTAAGTCAGTGTTTCATGGAATTTGTGCCAAGTTGGTGTTTCTTATAGCACAATACAAGTTGGTATTGGGTGTAGCACAATCCAAGTTGGTATTGCGTGTAGCACAATCCAAGTTGGTATTACATGTGAAATGAATTCTTGACATAGTGTTTTAATATTTACATATATAAAGAACTATTTTCAGTGTCGTGAAATGAAAAACATTGAATAGTTAAATTAATTCAAAAAAAATAATTCCCAAAATCTTGGGATGTTACAATTATCCATGTTAATTATGTATCTTGGAGGTTTTTAAAGGTTCATTTAGCCAATTATAAACCTCTTAGGATCATAGGTAAGAGAGATTTTTAATTCCATATGTCAAATGGTTTTTATCTAAACATATAGTGACTTTGGAACATACCAAGTCCACTTAAGAACATAAAATAAATTTATCAGCTGGATGAATTAGTAATTAGATTTTTATTTGTGAATGGATTATGGAAAATTTATCAGGGATCCATGGTCATGTATAGATGTGTACAATATAATTTTTTTTTATAATAGGATATTCAGATGGAGAAGTAATTGGGGGAATGAAAACATTGTATTTTTTGTGTGTTACATGACCATCATTATAGAAACCAATGTAAAAAGAATGTGTATTTTTTATTGGGATGAAGGGTATACATAATCTTGATTAAATATATTTTGAATGATGTGTGAGTTATATACTCAGAATAAAGTTAAATGTTTTTTTAATTTTAATGGTAGGATGCAAACGTATCATAATTTAGAGATATTTCTACAAATGTTCGGTTTCCTTCACTAATCGACTCTCATGGTGGTTCATTGAATTTCATGATATTCATTGATGATTAAAAAATGAATTTATGGGTTTAAAACATTATGAATAAATATAAAGTGTTAAGATTGTTTTTTTTAGGGCCATAGTGGAAAACAAGATAGGTAATAAGAAAAATAAATATAAGGTTTTATAATCTTGTTGTTTAGAGTTATAAAGGTTTATTGATATAATATTGGAGTAATGGAATGAGGATTAAAAATAAATTACATTCAACCCCAAATTATAATTGCATTGTGGAGAGGATAAATCATATATTAATTGAAATGGACTAGATCCTAAGGGTAATATTCAAAATTTTCTAGGAAATTTGGGTTAAGTAATCAATTTTATAGAATACCTCATTAACATGAGTATTTCAATACCATTTTTATAATACATTCTAGAGAAGTTTTAGATTTCTAAACAATCTCCTAACGATTCAAAATTTATACCCACCCTTACGCCACAATTTTAAATAAGTTCTGTATTGAATATCTAATAATATAGTATGAAATTTCACTTCATGTTTGATTAAATAATTTCATTTTTATCACTTTTAAATAGGTAAAATTTAATTATTTTAATTATTACATTGTAGGAGTAGGTTATTTAGAGGGATCACTATAGAAATCAAGAAATACGGGTTGAACTGGGTGAGAGACCGCGTACACTTATGGAATTAAATATTTATTATGGATAATCTGTGAATCACATTCGGTTGTAAATTGGTGGGAGAGAAAACAATTTGGGGGATACATTTCTCTAAAAGACCATCAAACCCAATTCATCCATTTGGTGGCCCAAAAGTGTCCCAAAATGTGAAGACATTCTAGGAAGACCATATTGGACCACCCTAAGGTATTTGGGCCATAAGTCAGGACTTGGACCTCTAATTTGGCTGATTATACCTCCAATGTATAGAGAAATTTTAGGTACACCTCTCCCCACAATTGGAAGACATTTAGACTCATTTTAGTTAGTGAACTGTTCAAATAAACTTGGTAGAAAAAATTTGGCATGAACATATCACCTACACCCATAAAATGTTTACCATTATTGGATCCAACATTCCATATTTCGCTTTAAAAGAAATATAAGGCTCATTGGAAATGTTGGAATGACTATGTGTAAGGGTTATTCGAATTTTAGTTCTTTATTCATCAATTTTATCCTTCTTCTACATCATGTAATTCTAACCTCTTAGTGAGTAATTCCGGGGGTGGGGGTGGGGTTGTTCTTTGTGGTAATCTCGAGATACATGCTTATAATATTTGGAAGGTGATTTAATTTCTAGGTTTTTAGTATATTGTTCTTAATTTATACCTATTTAATTGTTTCTTATTCTTTAATGGTGAAATACAAATAAAAGGAACAAGAATCCTCGTGCTTTCTTGCACAACCTAGATCTTGTGATGATTTGAGCGTGTTTGTCTCTTTTCTGGCCCATACAATTTAATGAGTGTGTAGATGTATTAAATCAGTCAATAAAATCCTTAATCCTAAGCCCATAAACATCATGTTATTTTATTGGAGAAAATTTTACCATTAAAACAAATCTAAACATCTCATCACATTGTTGATGTTATGCCTTGATCAAGTTGAGTTTTTACATCGATGTATTTTGTTTTATTTTGAGTAGTCGCCGATAATAAATATCATTTATCAATAAAACATTAGGTTTTAACCTAGAAATAAATCACATAACATACTAGTTTTAGTTTGTATAAAATAATTAATTAATAATCTTTCTCACTTCCTTTGAGAGTGATGATAATTGAGCATTATGGGACACTCACCATGGTAGATCACGATTTATCATACTTATTTATCTCACTTAGTAAAATTATTTGAATTTATGTTTTATAATCATAAATCCCCAAAAACATTCATCCCATTATATATTTATTATAAACATAATCAGAACCATTTTTTAATTAATGAAGTTATGTTTCATCGAGAGATGACCTAGGGTTCCTGCTATATTGCAACAATTTTATTAAAATCTAAACCAGTAATTTGACATGCTGGAAAATATGGTAAAATTTTGGAACCATTTCTATGGATAAAAGATAATTTTTTATTTCTTCCCTTTTATTTATTTATTTTCATTTTTATTTTTTACTCCTTTTAATTCCCCCCTCCCTTTTGATTGTTTTTGTTTTTGTGTTTTCTTTTGTTTGTTTTTTGGTTTATTATTCTCTCTATATCTCTTCTTATTATCTCTCTCCATAATTATAAGATTTAGAATTATATTTTATTTTATAATTTAATTATACTTATATACATTATTTTATTAAACTTTTGTTAAAAAACAATAGAGAGGAAAATCAAAAAAGAATCACATCTATTTTTTGCATAACCCGATCAGGAAAAGAAAAAATATTTGAAATAGATGAAAAAATTGAAAAGATCCTTAACTAAAAAAGATGTACATATATAGTAGTAAAATAAAGTAACATCTAGGAACCTCTTTTCAACCTCATGTTATCCCAAAGCAATAAAAAATTGAACCAAATCAAACCCGAGAAAACAGGTCTACAAATGAAAAGACTTTAAAAAATGACCACCACAGATGTGGAGTACCTACCAGAATAAATATTATACCTTAATGAAGTATCCAAATTTTATTTGAAATCAGACCTCATCCACCTCCTTCCAATATTCAATGTTCTTCCTATTGAGTACCCTCAGAGACACCTCAACACATTTCACATAGTGCGCTCTACCATGAAACCCCAAAATGCGACTAAGGACCTCATAACACTTAGGGCATTCCCTTTCTCTCATAATAGTGTTACCAAAAACTATATATACTATATTTCTACCACAATTAGAGGCTATAATGAATTTAAACTAATATTTATAAATAATTGTTTCCCTACCCCCCAAAGTGTATCATTTTGAAATGAAATCTGTGGAATTATACAATCATAAGGAGATATCCTTCTTGAATATTAGAAGATATTTAAATGAATTTGTTCAAGTTGGACTAACAAAAAAATTAGTATAAAATTTATAATTCAATAATTCTTTGAGGAAATTGTCTCCATGGATCCTGGTATGATATATTATATAGTTGGGTGTGCCCTTATTGATTTTGATTCCACTTGTGACTTAATAGCCAACATGGATTAAGATGCACAAGAATTTGGTACACGTGCAATTTAACCAACCCAAGGAGTTCATCAGGTAAGTCATTGATCCATTTAACCAAAGGGTAATAATAAAAATAATGTAATTTATACCCCTATAAGGCATTTATCTCAAGGAAAAGTTCATTCACATCCCCTTACCTATCCATTATATTTTTATATTTGTTCTTAAAACACTTAATTTTCATACTAGTGCTTGAAACATCTGTATTCATATGATTCTTATGTAGTATTATTTACTATCCATCCATTCAAGTAAGCACTTCCATTCAACAAATAGACATTCCGGCCAAACCCAAACCCTTGGTGGAAAGAAAAACCATTGTACCAACAAATAGGAAACTCAAGATACCTGAAAAAGAAATGGTATCAATAAAGACATGATATAAAAATATATTATCCTTTAAAATCATGAAACAATCCTCCTCCTCCTTGTACGAAACAAGACATGAGGATATGATGATGAAAATGGAAACCCATAACCTCTATTTACAACATACCACACACTCGACTATTCAAGACCTATGAACTCAAGTGGATAATTTTGAAAACACCATATGTGATATAGAGATGCATTGTTATGACCAACTACCATACAAAACTATTTCTAATCCTTAGGATAAAGGTATTGTATGAAGAATCACAGTTATTAGATGTAAGTAAGTTTCTTTTTCTAATTATTCTACCCAAAATGTCTGTCTCCACTAGAAAAATCTCTTTTTATACCCATATAATATTCAAGTAAATAAAAAAAGACAAAAAGTGTAATGAAATTGTCATTAAGGATTCCCCTAAATAATCCACTCATCTTCATTTCACCCCAATACTCTATAAATATAAGATAAATATTGATTATGAGATTAATAGTGAATCAATGGATAAATTTAAAAAGGTACATGTTAACATTCATTTATTGGATGAAGTTAAACAAATTCATCACTATTCCAAATTTCATAAAGATCTTTTCACCTATATATGGTTACTGAAGAGGAATTAGAATGTAAACATGGGAAAGAATCTCACAGATTTGATACAACCATTAATGCAAACAAAATGTAAGGATCCATGAACTTTCACAATACATTTCACCATAGGGGAGACCATATTTTTATTATGTAATGATTCATTTGGTTACATAGATTAATTTGATTCCTTACTCTATGTACACTTAACTACTGGTTGTAGAGCTTAAAATAATAGGAATCATCATGCATCTTTCCAACTGGAGCACAACACACCCATCCAGAGGGATCAAGGACATACTAGAAAGAGTACAAAATATCATGTTCCAAGTATAATTATACATTATTGAGATGGATGATACCTAAACCTAAAGAAATCATCCTATCTTAATTAATATTATATTCCTCAAAACATCAAATAAGACCATTAACATTCACAATGGTATGATATCCATGGAGTTTATTGGAGAAAAGTTATGTGTTAATATCCTTCATGCCCTGAAACACCCTTTTGAGGAGCACTCCACTCTTACAGTCTATTTGATGGAATTTGAGTCTAACAAAACACACACACACACACACCATTCTCTCATCCACCCATACTCCGATTCATTTTATTCTTCTTCACTCTTGGATTATTTTAGTTTTGATCCAGGTTTTTAGTGTTGTGTGGGTTTAAAAAAGTGTAACTTTTCTTCTTTAATTTAAGAGTATATTTATTCTGAGAAACCCATGACTTTCGATGATTCATAAAATATAATTCCCATTGATTCTATTTCTTTATAGAATAAACATGAACAGTTAGACAATTTCATATACCTCACTCCCCTAAAATCCCCTCTATAAACCCAAAACCAATGGTATTGTAATTAAAATCACCTTCATATAATTTAAAATATTCCTATAATAAGGGTATTGAACAATTTTCCACCATTATTTATAATAATAAATCTATACAAAAAGAATAAAAATTGATCGACCTTTTAAGAGAGTGTAAAGAGATGATAGGATGGACATTAGATAATATTCCTTGGATTAGTCCATCTATTTTTATGCAAAATATAAATTTAGTTGATGAGTCTAAGACCATAACGAAATCCCAACATCAGTTAAATACCTCTCTAATTTAAGTGTAAAAATTTGAAGTTAGTAAATTACCTATTGTTGGGAACATTTATCCTATATATGATAGTAAATGGGTTATCATAGTGGAAATTATTAATAAACAATTAGAATAATGGTTGAGTAAAATTAACAGAATGAATTGTTTCCAACATGAGCGAAAAATAGTTCATGAGTATTTATTGACTACGATCTACTGAATCAATCCTTGAGAAATGACAAATTTTCTCTACCGTTCATTGATTTTTTTAGAAAAAATGGATGGTAAGTCCCATTATCATTATCTTAATGTCTACTCAGGTTATTCCCAAATCCATATAGCCCATTTAGTTTTATGAAAAAGACATTATTTACCTGTCCATTAAAACAATTTTCATAAAAAATGGATTCTTATTGGTATATGTATTTCTCATAGTAATTTTTAGTTATGTATGCCGTGTATTTTCTCTTAGTACCATGATAATTTTATGGATGTTTTTACAGATTATTTCATGGTTTATGGATTTACATTTGAGGACTATTTGTCAAACCCTTGTTATATCCTACACTATTTCATTGAGAAATATATCATATTAAATTGAAATAAATTCCATTTTATTGTTGAGTGGGGGATAATTCTTTTGGAATGTTATTTTAAATGATATAATTCAGGTGGATAAAAAAATTTAATTAATATTATACCTTCCATATTCAAAATTTGATTTGGGAGGTGTGATCTTTCTTAGTTCATGTTGGTTTTTAACACTGATTCATTAATGACTTTAGTAAGATCACACTTCCCTTGTATCGATTATTGTAAAAAGATTCTGAATTTTTTAGGATAAAATTTTGATGATGCTTTAAATTAAATAAAAATATTATCACATTACCTCCCAATGTCCAGCCACCATTGTGGGATCTCCCCTTTAAACTTATGTGTGATTCCACTAAATTTTCAGTTGGAGTAGTATTATAAAAAAGGGCTGAGAAGTCTCCTTATTTCATTTTGTATGACTTGTGTACCCATTACCCTGCTCAAGATAAATACACAAACACTTAAAAATAACTCTTTTATATTGTGTTTTCCTTGAAAAAATTCCATTCATATATTCTTGGTTAAAAATTCATTATATTTCTTACAATAATGCCCGTTTATTTCTCTTTAAGAAATATAAAGCTAAGACCTACCTCATACAGTGGATTATACCACTCCAGGAGTTTGACCTTGATATTGGAGATAATATAAGGGTGTAAAATGTGGTAGATGACCACATTATCCGGATTTCAATAACATTGGAACACCATACTGACTCATCTCTCCCTATTGGAGAACTATTTCCTCATGTGAACCTTTTTTGATGTTTTGGACCTTATCCCTGGTATGAAGACATTGTAAATCTTCTAGAAACATCTAGGGTGACTAAATATTTTAGTACTACATAATCATAAATACATAAACATGATACAAAATGGTATATTTTGGATGAACCGTAATTATTGATAATTTTTAGTGACCTTGTTGTTCACTAGTGTGTCCCTGATCATGAGTTCTCCTCTATTTTGATCATCTGTCACACTTTGTATTATGGAGTCCACTTTGTCACTAAGCGTAGAGTTCAAATGTTCCTTGAATCAAAAATTTATTGGCCAACATTGAGTAGAGATTCCAAAAGTTTTTTTAAGTCATGTACTCAATTTCAATTCATTGGTAATATCTCTAAATGAAATGAAATTCCCCAACCACCATTTTTATTTTGGGAGATCTTCAATGTGTGGGGAATTAACTTAATGGGGAATTTTACAAAATAAATTAGCTTCATTTAAATATTACTGGTTGTGGACTAAATGAATAAATGGCTTAAATAATGGGTTACGAAGAATGATGAATCTGGAGTGGTTATTGATTTTATGATGTCTTAGATTTTCAGTAGGTTTGGTCTGAAAATATTCATAATTAGAGACCAAAATTCCCAATTTTTTTAAATGTAACATGAGAAATTTTCTTCGTAAGTATGGAGTTGTCCATAAAGTCTCTATTTCATATCACTAAAAAACTAATAGATAATAAAAAATCTCAAATTGGGATGTCAATTGAATATTGGAAAAAATAGTACATCCCAATAGGAAAGATTCAATTTTTCACTTGGATGATGAGATTTGGGTGTACCATACAACTTTTAAATCCCCGATTAAAATTTCACCATACAGGATTGTGATTGGAAAGGCTTTTCATCTTCTAGTGGAGGTAGAACAACATTAATATTGGGATATTAAATAATGAAATATCAATCATTCAGATGAAGGTGAGCATTAGAAGTTACAGATTTAGGAGTTGCAAGAAATTCAGTGAGATGGATACGAGAACTCCAAAATCTATAAATAAAAGACAAAGGATATCAATTATGAGATGATTCATCAATGGAAGGTTCATATTGGTTATAAGTCCTTCATATATAATTCCAGGATAAGGATCCCTCTAGGTAAGCTTCATTTTTGATGGCATGGTCCTTAACCTGTTACTTATGTTTACCCTTTTAGTGAAATAAAGGTTTTTCATGGATAGAGTTGTTGAAGTAATACTATCAATGTGATGAGACTTAAACATTTTTACAAGGATTATATGAAGCATCCATTTGAGGAAATCCACCGTCAAGAAGCAACATACCAGTGAAACCCACTATGTTGTATCTTTCCATACCACATTCTATTTTATTACAGTGGTCACATTACAAACTCTCGGTGTGTGTGTGGGGGGGGGGGGTTACATTACAATGTTCATCATGATTTTCATCATCATTCTTATTTCTTATCTTTTCAATTTCTGAATAGTTTTTATAGATTACCCCACTATGTTGAGTTCATTTGAATTTTCATCATATTTCTTACTTCTTTTACTTTTCACTTGCCGAATATAATTTTTTCTTTTCCCCTCAATGTTGGTGTCATTAGGAATATTGTAATAATTATTATTTTTTCTATTTACTTATTTGTTGAATAGTATTTTTAACCCCTCTTGTTATCACATGATCATTTAAAGTACTGAAAATGCATGTCGAAATTCCTCATTCCATATTGTTTTAACAATTATAACAAATTTGTCTCTATCATGGAATGAATTTTTTCATGAATTTAACATTTGGGGGAGATTTTTAGTAAATAGGTTTTTTATAAATGATATAAATGGTTGTATCTATATGAAAAAATTGAGATGAATGATACCATTTTCATTAGTAGTTTATTGGAAAATTCTACCAACTAATATTCTAGATATCTTTTCACAAAACCTTAAAGTGTGAATATTTATTACTTAATAGAAGGTAAATATAAGTTAGGTTAATTTTATTAGAATTATAAAATGATTTTTCCATATGTTCATTCCTTATCCGATCTGTTTCATTACTATACCAGATTGACCTATGTGTGTGTACCTATTATCGGACATTTGTATTCCCTTAAAAAATAAACAAATAAAAAAATAATAATTAAATAATGAGGGGAGTGGTTAAATGTAAAAATGAGAATACCTTGGTTATGATCTTATGGTTGGACTTTTGGGAATTATTATGTGACATTTTCTTGAAATTTGATTATAAGGAATATAGGTAAGGTTTAGTGGAGAGAATCCAATAAGTAAAAAAATGATAAAATAACATATCTGTACTAGATAGAAAGTGTAAGGAATAACATGAAATAGTTTTCACACACTGACATGGAGATTTATTGAATTGCTTTAATTTTTAATTACTTTATTAGATTTGTGTCATGAATATTTCTGAATTTCATTCTGATATAATTTATGAGACATCTTTTCCATGATCAATGGGAGAAACTCCTTGGTGTGGTTTTTTATTTTATAAAATTTCTATAATACATTAAAAATTAATCGAATGTTAAATCTTCATGATGTTGGGAATATCTAAATGCATCATTTTTTTTTGTAAATGTGACTTTTCTTAGTAGTTCAATTGATTAGGTGTGTGGGTGTGATCGCATAACGATTCACTATTTATTTATACCCTTACACTAATGTTTTAAACTAGTTTTTTATTGAAAATTACAAATACAATAAAAATTTTACCATGATATTTTATTAAATAATTTAATTATTATCAAATTTAAAAATGTATATTTTTTTTAATTATTACATCGTAGGAGGAGGTGATTTGGAGAGCTCACAATGAAATTCAAGAAAAACAAGAAAAACTAATTTACATCCCGAGAAAACTTATGTAATTAAATAATAATATGGATAATAAATGCATATAATTTGGATGATAATTGGTGGGAGGGAATAAAATAGAGTTAGGTACATTTCTCTAGATGATAATGAAGACCAATTCTGTCAGTGGTGGCCCACAATATGAACAGATTCTGGGAGGTCCAAATTAGACCACACTTCTGTTTTTGGTACATAATTTAGGCCTGAAACCATCAATTTGTCATATTACACCTCCATTTTACTTTTAACAGCATTGTACATCTCTCCACTATATTTTAAGACAATTGGATGCATTTTGTCTAGTCAACTAGTCAAATAAAATTGGAAGAAACATATATCCTGAAAATCTCACATACACCCATAGACTATAGACTATTCATTTATCAAACATGCCATATTCCTCTTTAAAATAACTCCATGGATAATTGGAAATGTGGGAACGACAAGGGTAAGGGTGAGTCAAATTTTAGATTTTTCATAATCCATTATCCCCCTCTTTAACATCATATTCTAACCTCCAAGTGATCAATTTGGGGGGGGTGTTATTTGGTGTAATCCTAAGATCCACACTTTGAATAGTAAAAAGTTGATTAAATTTATATGTTTACAGTCTATTATTCTTCATTTATACATTTTTAATTTATTTTTATTATAATATAATAAAATATAAATCAAATGAACAAGAATACTAATTCTTTCATGCATAACTTTGATCATGTGATGATTTGAACATGTTTGTCTCTTTTTTCACATGTTCTCTTTCATGTTTGTTCTGGTGGATAATGTCGATTTATAAAATATAGAAGCTTGAACACATAAATATGAAAGTTATTTTATTTTGGAAAATTTTATCATTGACACAAATTTGGTCATCTCATCACGTTTTGGATGTGATGCCTTCATTCAGTTCAGTTTTTACGTTGATTCTATTTTGTTGATTTTGACCATTCACTAGTAATCATTATCATTAAACGATCTAATACAATTTTTTAAAATAGTATTAAATGATATAAAATGGATTTTAGTTAGTATAATTCAAATAATCAATGAACTTTCCAACTTTTGTTGAGAGAGATGAATGATGAGCATCAAGGGATACTCACCTGGATTGATCATAATTTATCTGACTTCTTTCTCTCAATTAGTAATATTCATTTACTTCCTATTTTAAAATAATAAAACCCCAAAAAAATTCACCCCATTGTATATTTCATATTAGCAGAATCAAAACATTTTTTAAATTATTGATCTAAGTATCAGTCGATAGACGACCTAGAGTTCTCTTTGTACTACATAAATTTTAGTAAAAACTAAATAAATAATTTGAAAAGATCGACAATAAAATTAGTAAAAATTTATAAGTTAACCAAATCAATGATTTTAGAAGATTATCTTATCTTTATGTGGACTCAAAATATTTGGACACACTCCAAGATAAGTTCCATGAATGTTTCTTTATCGGTTATAATGGAGAAAAAGTGGTTTCTATATTTGTGATGATTATAATATGAATATATCCAGAATCTAATATTTTATCTTCAATAAGAAAGACATCTGGAAATACTAGAATTTTGTGTAATTGGACAGTGAATAAAATTTCCAGATTTAGGCTTATATTAATACATTTTATGGATGAAAATATTTTTTGGAATTCTTAGGGGGTGTGGAAGGTCGACAGGTTTCAATTAGTCTATTAGAATATGTAAAATATTTCAGAATGAATGTAGAATCTCAGGTAAAATTTCTAGATTGTGTAGTTCTAAATGATGTAGTTGTAGAAACAGAATAATATTTGTATTAATTACAATGATAAACCTTGGATAAATAAATAGTTGAATCGATCAAAACAAATTTTTATTAGATTATTCTGATGGAATGAGGAGATCCCAAAAGCTCATATGAAGTGTCTCTACCCAAATATTCAAAAAAGTGAGAGTTAATTATAAATTATGAGATGTATTTTTTGGATTAAAACAAAACCATCGATCAAAGGGAATAACCATAAAGGGATGAAAATCTATAAAATAATTGGTTCTTCTATTTAATAGAAGAATATTATGGTATGAAGAGGTAAAATAAAGGCTAGTAGTGAAAGTATTTTTAATGAATAAAGGTGTGGGATTCCCTAAAATTATGTCACTAGTTGTTTAATATACTACCATATGAATAATGTTGAGTTTGGTTTTATCTGGAAAAAAATGGATCTTAAGATGACATTCCTACGTGGTGACTTGGAGGATTAAATTTACATGATAAAACAAGTTGGGTTCATTGAAAATAGGAATAGAGACATAGAGTGCATGTTAAAAAGAATTCTACATGTCTTGAATAAGGAACCAAGGACATATAGTCAGATGTTTGAAATATTCATGGAAAATAATTGGTTTTCCGATGAAACATGAATCACTACTTCTACTGTAAGGTGTTTTAGGATGGAATCTTTATTTTCCTACACCTATATAAGGATAGAATAATCATACTAGGTGTATATTTTATATGGTATTAAGAGGTGAAGAATGTTTTTTCCAAATTATTTGAGATAGTAGGGAGGATATGAAAATACATGGAAATAGGTTTTTGAGATACATAGAGAATAGTTGTTTGGTTTTATATAAAAATAAATAAATCCTAAAGGTCATTAAAAAATTTGGAATGACTACATGCAAGATGAAATAAACCCCATTAGTCAGACACTTTAAATTTTGGATGAGAATACACTAAAAATATAATATGATTCTATGTATATAGAAAATGATTCACATTCATCAGTAGTAAGAAGCCTTATTTATTTTGTGTTATGTATGGGGTTAGAAATTAAATTTTTAGTGGGAGTTTTTAGCTAGTTTATAGAGAATATAGTGAAATAAAACTAGGAATATTTGAGGTGGATTCTTCATTATCTCAAAGGATTATAAAATATAACATTGTTTATTTGGAATATAATATTTTTTAGGGTTATGTGGATATAGAAATTTGCTGGGATAAAAGAACCAAGAAGAGTTCCATAGGCTATGTATTTACTCTTATAGCTACATCCATAATCTAGATGTTGAGGTTACATATCGTGGTATCAATATCCGTAATGAAATCTAAAAATGTGACCATAATAGAAGTATAGGAAGAACCGATATGGATCAATATATTTAAAGGATCATGGTAGAAGTTAGGAAGAAAAAGTTTTCTTTTAAAACAGCCATAGTGTAATTCATTTCATAAATAATCCGGTGTTTTACTTACAAAAAAAATAAAATTTATCTAAAATTTTATTTTTCTCTAGAAAATGATGGAAAACATAGTTATATATTTATAAAAATTAACAATATTTTTAAATCCATATTATATGTTCAAAAAGGGTTTTGTTATGTAAACTTCTAAGAAAAATCATTAGTCTATGAGATTTGGGCAACCATAAGGTGGTGGAGACAATATTGTTGTTGAGGATGAGAGAATATTACTTTTGGATTATTATTGGATGTTTCCAAGTATTCATTAAAATAAATGTTCACATGGGAGAGTTTTAGGAAATGTGAAGTCTCTTTCATGTTCCAAATAAGATAACAAGAATGAGAAAAATTTGAAGATATATTTTATCTTGATGTTTGATCAACTAGTGGTAGAAGTTCATAAGATGTAGGAAATCCAAAAGTTATGTTTCATAAGGGTTACAATGTTAAGTTAGTTAGTTAATGGGGAATTAATGTTACAACCTATATAAAATTATATAGTTTTTTATAAATTTATTCTAAATGTTTTTACTAAAATTGAATGATATATAAGGGTAAATAATTCATATATAAGAGTAAATTAGATCTATTCTAGATGATGGTTATAAAACTCAGAGAATCTAGAGGAAATCATAGGTTATTGTGAATAATGGTATTCCACCAAAATGTTTCATAATGTGATGAAATATATTGACCTCCTATTACACACTATAAAGGTGGGGTATGACCACATATACACGCCTCTTTCAGTCATTTTATTTGTGAAAAAAAAGAGTCTAACATTTTAATTTATATATTAATCTTACAAAGTATGATAAATAGAAATTCATATTGGTGTTCTCCCAAGGCTGTAAGACTAATTTAAAAAAAACTTAAATTCATTGTATTCTTTATTTGATTTTTTTTTAATTTCTATCTTCTATGAGACTGTATTTGGAGTGTGTGAGTAGCATGGACTCAGTGTAGTGATTCAGTGTTCATTAAAATCCTTTATTCTAGTGCATAGAAGTTGTGGGGTTTTATAGGTAAATAATCTCACATATCCATTAAAAGTATTATTTCTTAAGTCCCTTACATGTCCACACTCCACCTTTATACTTGTAAAAAGGAATTTTTGATTTTCTTATTCCGACTACCATCATCTGGTCTATTAGATTCTGGACTTTTGAATGTGGTTGATACTACACCACCCTCTCCATACAAGAATTCAAGATTAGGCTTTTGGAATTTATCTTCTCATTAGATCTAATAAATTAGTTTGTAAATGGTTTTGAAATGATTAAGATAGTAATATCCTACTTGAGAATCATTTTATAGAAATCACCACTCTTTCATCCCCTAGAATCCCCAAACCTCTTCTTAAGGGAAATCTTCTACCAATAATTTATATAAATATAAAATATAAAATACATATATTGTTGCATTATATATTGAATCCAATGATATGAAACATATGTTAAAAAATGGATTTTTATTATTCATAGGATGTGTGTCAGATTTTATAATTGAGGGAAAATCATAAGGTGAGGAAAATAATTTTATGTTGTTACTAATGGAAAATTATTGAGTACAACTGGGAGGGTATCATATTTATTGTTTTGGAGAATCCATTCCACTAACCATTCATCCTCATATTATTATATTTTAAGATTGGTACTCTATCATTAGGTTTCCCCATGTGTCATTCATAATCTTTAATTTCCTTATCATATGGTATCTATTTATCACAACATTTAACAGATTTATAGGTAAAATGATAACGTGTTATCAATCATGTGATCTCACCACATAATTGATCTATTTAAAAAGTGTTACAAGAGTTTTAATGCGTGAGATATTGATAGATACATAAATATGATTCATGCAATGGAGATGTACATAACTCATATGTTATAACACAAGATTCAGTTCATGCATCATTAAGAAACATCATATGGCCAATATAATGACCTCTACTATGCTATTACAATGGTGAATATGTTTGAATAATGATCATATGATATACCTACTATTAAATACTTCATTATACCACCTAATTTATATCTAAGGTACTAAAATTTTGTGAAGGATATAAGATATCCCTAAAATTATTTTTTATGGATTTTGTTAATTGGTTTTCCTCAACCTATTTGATGCAATAATGATTGATGTAGTAGGTAATTCGAAAAGGTATACAGGTGTGACATATGTTCTTCGCTTTAAGAATTAATGTGTTTATTATTTAATAATACGATGATCATGGTATTGGGAGTTAATCACTTTTGTTTTTAAATTATGTTTTAACAAACAATCATGAATCCATATAGTGGCACCAGAGCCACTAATGTGTTGATATTGATGAAATCATGTATTAGATGGAGAATATATTAATCACATTATATTTAAAAAAAGAGGCTGTAAAATTTGAAAAAAATATAATTATGTGGGTTCTGTAATATGGTATATGATATAGATTTCATGAACCATTATAAAAAATTAATTTCTTGTTTTTCATTTGGTTATAGAATAAGACACTTTACATCTTAACCGAAAATATCCCTTATTTTGAGTTCAAGAAATAGAGCATCAAATTTAAAAGGAGATATCGATGTTTTTCATATAATATAACTAGCATATATTAGATGATGAGATAAATTATCAATCATTATAAATGATTTATTGTCTTAGTTTGGGATTGGGTTATTAGTAATACAATTTTATTGATTGATACTGAAGAATCTATTTATCTATCTTACTTTATGAATCAATGTGAATCATAATGTATGATTTGTATCTTTTTATAAAATTATATCTTATTCATAATGAAAGATTAGTGAATATTTTTTTCTTTTTATTAAATAATTAATTGAATTGATTTTTTTTTAAATTTTCTATAAACATTCATAAAAATTATATTTTGGTATCAATTATCAATTTAAAAATATTTTATAAATTAATTAAATATATATATTTTATAATTATTTAATCACCTCTTATGAATTATATAATATTAAATGTTAATTTTAAAATAGATTTTATCAAATTACATGGGATTTCTTATAGATTATAATTTTTTTTATTTAGTAATCATAAGGGGTAATTTATAAAAAGTTGATAAATTAAAAAATAAGGTAAAATATAAAGTGTTTATTTTTAAATTATTAATTGCTCAAAATTAATTAATTTTAATAGCTAAAATTAATTAATTATATGGTATATTATTTTAATATCATCAAAAATAGTTTTTGGATAAATTTATATTTTCAAGGAATTAAATAATATCAATAAAATTCTTTAAAATAAATAATATGAAAATTCCGAATTATGTGATGAACATAAATTATAGATATTAAAAATTAGTGAATGTCCATATTGAATAAAGATGAAATTATAATGTATTTATTATTGGAATTCCATTTATGAATTTTTCATAAATATTTTTTGTTACGGTTAAATAAAGAAATGTCCATTTATAAAAAATTTATTCATTTTTTTATTCATGGTAATAATTTGATTTTATTATGAATATAAATATATATATATATGATTTTTTACAATTGTTAAATTTATTATTATAAAAATTTCAAGATGAACATTAAAATCTAATTACATAAATATATGATTTAGTTTTTAACTTACATGATATCAGTTTGTATTAAATGTTATCAGACATAATTTCATTTCTAAATATAGTTAATACATATTTGGTTGTGGATTCATAATGAACATTATTCTCTCTTTAGTAAAGTATCCCTTGGAAGAGGGACATTGGGATGTACTTCCTATTATCATAGAGGCATAGGACTTGTTCACGAAATTTGAGGGTTTCTTATCTATTTCTCCATGCTTACTCTTGAAGACATTTCTATGTTTATATTATTAAATAAATTTACAACAAGGGGGTTGAGGTACATTATTCATGACATGCATTTGTATATGTGTGGATAGGTTTAGATTTCATTTTTGGGCGAGTATCACAAAATATTATTTATATAAAGTGTTTCACATAAATATGGTTAGAACATATTGATTTAGTAGAGGTAACATGATTCCAAAAAAGTGATAGTATCATTCATATATAAATGGAATAACATAAGAAATGATGGCGAGATTATGTACCCTTAAACTAATAAGTGTAATATTCCATGTAGTGAAGTAATTTTTATGAAAAAAATCATTAATTATGGGTGATCCTATCATTTAGGTATCCATGAATTATCTTGTGTATAGAAACAATGTAATTATGTGGCCCTAACTATTAGGTACCCTGTAATTTGAGTTTTATTTGGGACACACATATTTGGGAAACCCTAACAGTTAGGATGAAAGAAGAATAATGTTAATTAAAAGCACCTGGTGGATTTTGAAAAATATTTTATCCACTCCTCTATCCAATAGTCATATATGATATGGTTGCTAATATTTTTCTACCAAATACAGTCATTGAACTTATTTACATGCACAAAAAATGTAATTCAATATAAAATATGGTTCTTTGACTACAAATGAGTATGATGAAAATATAAATAATCATTATGGAATCCCATTTAATAAATCATCATTAAATTGAAATAAAACATGATACTCACTTTAAAAAATAATCTTTTGTGGATAATTTCATCATCATAATAAAACATAACATTTAGATTAATATTTATGAAAGAAAATATAAATATAAGGAAATCATAAGACAAGTAACATTAAAATCATTCTTAAGAAAGTAAAATTTCATTATGTTAGAGAAACACATTCCTGGGTAACCAAGTGTTGAGGTCATTCAATAGGTTAATATAGTTTATTATGATGTAAATTCTGATTAAAATAAGGGTTCAAAGGAATTAGATGCTTAATAACTAAAAGAATATCTTTCCTCACTCATATATTCTATATGATTGGATATATAAAAGTCTTGGGGAGACTATAGGTTTCATAAAACTATTATTATAGATAAGGAATTAATTATATTACCATATATGAAAATTTTAGGACATTGATAATGAATTCTAGAAAATACTACCTGATATTATCAAGAGTTGGGAATATATGGAAAAGGCATGTCATGTGTAATTTCTGATTCTACATGAGGTGTAATAGTGGGTAAAATTTAAACCATAAGAATAAAAGATACATAGAGATTATGATAATGTCCCTTCAAGGATCCAACCAAGGTTATTCAATCCTAATGGTTAAATCATGAAGTAAAGGCTAATAACTCCATATTATGGAATTTTCTTATATAAAAAAAAATGAATTTTGGAAACTCCATAGATTATACATTTTCGGTTTTAGTGTTACATAAATTGATTCTTTTGTTTTGATGGGCATGTAATACCAACACTATATATTTTTATGTATTATAAATACAATGGAGTTAAAAATCAAGGTATCAGTTGATAGAGATTATTGATTTCATTTCAAATATGAATCATTGAGTTTTTAATGAATTAATTGAATGCAAAGGATATTTTCATGCTCAGATGGATCTACATAGATGATGTGTGTCTTCATCTCATTTAACTAATGTTTTAAATGATGTTATTTATTATCAATCATTTGTTAGTAAACAAAAGATATGGTTGTTTGTATACAAACATTTCATGAACCACCATATTCTATAACATGTATGGAAACTTAGAAATGTATAAATAAATTTATATAGGATTTTGTGTTTATCTAAATATTAATTAAAATATGTGGGAATATGTTCTAGTAACCCATTAGTGAAATATATTTCAGAATAGTTTTTTTTCAAAGGATAATTTTCTAAAAAAATAGAATACCCTATGTGCTATTGAAAAAAAAATCACTTGTTAAATATCAATACTAAAAGGAATTAAGTCTTATTTACTAATAAAAAGGTAATTCTATAGCTTAGAATGTTACTAAAAAGTGAATTATGTGTCTAATAGGCTAGTAGGAGTATGTTTGAACTTAAAGATTCTCAAAGTTAATAAATAAAAGAATATAAAAATCCAAAATTAATGTGATTTACACTAAATATCTAAATGATTTGATTATATTTGATTGTAAATGAGAAATGAAATGATTATTTTTAGTTATAAAAAAATAAAATTAAACTATTTTCTAAAAGGATTATTATATTTACATTACCAAGTGAAGGCCACATTATCATAAATTAGTTTATGACATAATGATAAGAAATAATTTGAATAGAGATGTTATTTAATAGGAGAAGTTTGATTAAAAGGGATTCAATGATGATGATATTGAACATAAAAAGATTTATAAATAGATAATAAAAGCTAACATCACAATATTTGATGTTGTGGGGTAAATGAGTTCGAATGCGATAATAGAGTTAAATGTTAGGAATATGGTTCATAAATATTAACATTATTTAATATTTATATCAACTTATTTGTTTCTCACTAAAACATTCAGTGAGAGGATTTTATAAAATATTCATACAGTGATATTATGGGAATTTTATGCAATTTAATAAGATAAGAAAATCCCATAAATTGTATAAAAATAATGATGATGTTGGAAGTCTATCAATCATGAAATCATAGATTTCTGCTTATTCATTTTATAAAATATTCTTAAAATATTTTAAGAATATATCATTTTTTATATAAAATTCTATATTTGGTTTATCATAATTTCAGATTGGATACAAAATATATATATATGAATATAAATTTCATAAAATTTAAAGATAATTTACCACCAAGAGTTTGACTTTGAGTTATCCCTCACCCTTATTTTTCAATAAGTATTATAGGATAAAGAAAAAATAATATAGCTAAAATGAGTAGAATTTTTTAATGATATACATAATACACCTGTGATGCATATAAATTATTTTTGTATGCTATATAGACCACTAAGTATACCTCATAGAGTGAAAATCACCCTGTATTTGGAATATTAGTGGTTCATGGATAATATAGGAATTCACATTAAGTGATATTTATGAGATACCTTGCACGGTAACCTTAATAAATTGATAAATTCTTTTCTTCAATACATTTTGGCTTACTTAATTGGGGGGTTTTTGTGTATGTGGCAAATCATGTCATTGGTTGGAACAAAACCATGATGGAAGTTTTCCTCCTGTATGATGAGTATGGAATATGGGTCATTAATTGGGATATACTAAGGAGTGTGAGATGACACCAAAATAATACACATGATGTGCCTATCTATTTGAATGAGGGGCATGCAATGTGATCATTCATAAATATTAATAAAATGTGATGTATTCATCAAAAAAGTTGGTCTATACTTGAAGATTTTATAATGTATAATTTAGCAATAAGGTATTTACCTAATCTATGTCCCATGGTCCCTCATTGTATTAGATAAAGTGAAGGTATGAGAATACATTATAGAATTAGATGTAGCTAGTGGACACATGTTTATAGATACCTATGTTTGGGGGAGATCACATAAGATCACATTATTTCTCCTATCATATTGAATCTTTGATACATGATGCTCTTTTGGTAAATTAATGGATATAGTGAATCATTTTTTTAATTTTGTAATGTATCATGGTGTCACACAATGTTGTTGACTAAATAGAGATATATTTTTAATTATAGAGATACTCAAAAATATTTTCATGTTAATACAGAATAGTTTTACTATGGCGTTTTAATAAGGTATTTCATATGATGTGATACATAGTTAAAATAATGATGAATCTCTCAAATTGTCTTAGATGATATAAAAAATTTGTTTGGATATGGTTTCATATGTTAATGTATATGGTGGAAAATAAAGTGAAATGATACACAGTCTATATGGATTTAGTTCTAGTGGGATATTGAAGGAGATATGAGTTAAAGAATATATAAATATATTTGATAAATATATATTATATATTATGATATAATATTAAAAATCATATGATAAAACATATATGTTACAAAATGGGGTTTTTACATGAATAATAATGTGTCACATATTTTATAATTACATGGAAATCATATGTCATGGAAAATGTTTCTAGGCTATTACTTATAAGGAATCACAGTGTCACGACCCGACCCTACCAGGGCTCGAGCCGCAACTACCCCAAGCCCGCCTCCATAGTCCAGCGGCTGGCGACCAGCACCAAAGACACAATAACTCGGGGAGGCCTTTGCCTAAGCACCTGTACACACACACAAGAAAACTCAATGCAACAGTGCAGAGTAAAAGTAAAGACAAGGAAAGAAAAGGAAACTGCTATATAAATACCACAAAGTGCATCGACCTCTACAAGTACAAAGTGCAAACTGAAAAGAAAAGGGTCAAAACACGCGCCCAACTAAAAAGTGCCACAACCTGGCAACAGGTAAACAAAAGAAACTGCTGATGGGTCTCCCACCTGGTACCCGGCCACAACCACTACACCTGGTCCAAGCTCCCAAGCTCCTACTCTCCACTGAAGTGATGCTCCACCTGTCCATCGTCTGCAAGGGCACACCAAGTGCGGGAAAAGCCCAAGCAGGGGTGAGAATAAAAATACTCAGTAGGATACCCCGAAGGCTCGAGGGAGCAACAAAATGAGGTACCGAAGGGTGAGCAGTAGAGAGAATAGGAAAGTAAAGGGGTATAACAGAGAGTACAGTAAAGAGTCCAGCTCAACCCAACAAGAGGAAAGAAGGTAGACTTGTCCAGACACAAGGAGCTGGAAACGGTGAGAAGACGAACTTCCCGTCGAGTCTTCGCTACCTATAGTAGGAGAGTAGACTCGTCCAACCACGAAAAGCTAGACATAGAAAGCACGTAGCATACCCCGCGCGTCTTCGCCTCTCCTAGAAGGAGATTAACGAAACCGAAGAAGTGGGTACCAGAAACAAGGTTATACATATCGGTATTCTCAACAAGAAACCCGAACAACGTCGTAAGTGGATTGTCGTCCCGTAGCTCAGCCCAAGAAAGAGTCTCCAACAGTCCCAGAAGTAAACCATTAGCGATGCTCAGCATCCCACACATCTGCCTTGAACCGCAAGCCAAGGGGCTCAATAAGCACACCTTGACACTATCCTCTTTGGGCGACACTGACTCGCCTGCATAGTTTTAGATCACGTCACAAGAACACGTCTCGGTGGGGGAAAGAGCCCCTCGTACTTGAGAGTTCTGGGGGAACGTCAACCCACACCTTGTCACTACCCTGCAGTCGAGAGGTCTCCTCAAAGTCAAGCTGTTCCATCACCGACCCGTACAACCAAGGGTCCCGCTCCAGTAATCACGGAGAAAATCCACAGACTAGCCTAGTCGGAAAGACTGAGTCTGGAATGCCAACCGGTGTCGCACTGCCCATCCCTGCTGGAGGGTAATTCATAACCAGATATCGGGTGACCCACTGCCCAGCCTTGCTGGAGGGTAAATCCTAATACATCATCAGGAGACCCACTTCCCAGCCCTACTGGAGGGTATACCATATTAAGATACTGGGTGACCCACTGCCCAGCCCTGCTAGAGGGTAAACCATAACACAACATCCGGTGACTCACTGCCCAGCCCTGCTGGAGGGTAGACCTTAATACATCATCAAGCGACCCACTGCCCAGCCTTACTGGAGGGTAGACCTCGAATAAGTCGACAGGCGACCCACTGCCCAGCCTTGCTGGAGGGTAGACCTGGAACTAGACGACGAGTGACCCACTGCCCAGCCCTGCTGGAGGGTAGACCCTAAGAGGTCATCGGGTGACCCACTGCCCAGTCTCTGCTAGAGGGTAGACCCTAATAGCGTCGGGTGACCCACTTCCCAGTCTCTGCTAGAGGGTAAACCCTAATAGCATCGGGTGACCCACTTCCCAGTCTCTGCTGGAGGGTAACCCCTAGAATTCAGTGAGCAACCCACTGCCCAGCCCTGCTGGAGGGTAAGACCGAGGAAGTCGATGAGTAACCCACTGCCCAGCCCCGCTGGAGGGTAAAACATAGAACTGCTCTGGCCATCTCTACTGAAGGGTACACCACTGGCCAACCGAACACGGAGTGGGTGTCACGCAACCACCCAACTCCAGAACAACTCACCCCAAAAGAGGTTCAGTACCTGTTTCATCACGGGGTTCCACTAGAACCGCTACTGGTCGATCCATCGAGAGAGAAACTAGGGGGAGACCACTCAACCCTGATGGTCAACAAGCCAGCACTGAGCTAGGGAAAAACTCCACCCTGCTGGCCAAACAAACCCACAGAGGGACCCTATAAGTCGCGAGAGGTCAAAGTATGCAAATCAGAACACGACGCGCACATGGGGCCCACATGATGTGTGGCCCCAAGTCAACCCCAAACAAGCGCACGAACAACTCAGGTACAAACCACACATACCTCAAAGCGCTCCCGTATACTCCCAAAGTATACCTCTTTCCAGCCCATAGGCTATCGTGCACACGACACCCAATGTCAACGCGAAGGTGTGACATAACAACTCCAACCTTCCACCTCATCAGCTGAGGCACAACCAACCACATCTCATGAACCATTTATATCACCCTTCCAAGAGTGCGCGATCACACGCCAAGGGTCCGCTACAAACAAAGTAGGGAGAACCACCGCTGGGGCACCTTCCATGCTTCCATATTTAACAAGATCGCGCAAGAGGCTCCGCACGACCAAACAGATCACACCGTTGTAATCCTCGCGAAAAACACACACGAGATCGACTACTTACTCGCCTCCAATGGATATCCGACGGAAAATTCGCCAACACCGCCTCACGCCCGAACGACGTCCCGCGATCCCGAGCCTCGGCTCCGAAAACAGTCGGGCGCATCGCACCATTACGATCTCCTTGGGAAAACACGTCAAAAGCACTACTCACTTGAGTGCAACGGATATCCGGAGAAAAAGGTGCATCCCAATGCACCGCACACGAGCGGTGCCACGTGGGACCCGCATCCCGGTCCCGAAACTCAATGAACATATTGCACCATTGTGATCCTCTCGAAAAAGTACATGAAATGGACTACTCACTTGTCCAAAACGGTCGCCTGGTGATAAAGCCGGAAATCACCGTCAACTCCCGAAACGGCCCTCGCGGCGCCCGCAGCATCGTGCCGAATTAGGGCGGGAGGATTGCACCATTGCAATTCCCTCAGAAAAAAACCCAACATTGACTGCTCGCACGCCTCGAACAGACGTCCGAGGAAAAAGGCGTGAAATGCTGCACGCAGCTCGAGAGACGGACCGTGGGGCCCACACCTCAAATCCAGTCCCAATGCCCGAGACTGCCCTGGAAATCTTTTCCCTTGCTCCATGGTCCCAACGAGACTGGCGGCACTCGAAGCGGACGTCGCATGCGTCCGCGCCGCTCAAAACAAGATTCCTGGAAAAACGCTCGTTCACTTAAAAGACCGTCGCGCCTCTGAGGCCCCTCGTTTCAGGAATTAAAAATTCACGAACCCACTTCAAAAAGTTCCACATGAAGCAAGGTCCGCTCTGCCGCTGACGGCGCGCAAAACGGACTCCCGTAGCGAAAGCTACGGGCGATGGAACTTCAAAAAAGGGGGGAAGGCCCCCTTGGGCCAGACCGGCCCGGTCCGGCCGGTCCACCCACAGCCGGCCCGCGACCCAGCCGCGGGTCCGGTTCACCCCACCGCGGCCAGCTGGCCGCGACCTACCTCCACTGACCGGTCGTCCGGGCCGGTCTCCGCATCTCCCACAGTGACCCGCGTTACGCGGGTCGCGGTCGCGCCGCGCGGGGTCTTGCACCCCGCGGCTCCTCCCCCTTGTCGCGCTACGCCGGCGCCGCCCGACCGGGATCCCGCCTCGCCGCCGTCCGTGCTAGCCACCAACCAGAGCTGCTCTGCCTGGCCACCGAACCACCGTGACGCCCCGCGGCCGCCTCCTCGGACCGAAGCCGCTCCGCCGCGCCTCCTACCACTGGAGCTCCCAAACCGGCCGGAAAACCTCCAAAAACCCGCAAACTTCGGCGAGGAGTTGCGGTCTCCTCTGAACTCCGTTTTCAATTCTGAAAAGGGAGATAGAATACTCATAAATTATACTATGCACCCATGGGATTGGATTTCAATTTCAACGGAAAATATATAAAACAAATTTAGGACGAACATGGTGAGGGAAACTGAAAATGAAACGCACGATCCTACCTCTTGGGCTTCGCCCGGAGCTTCGCGTCGATCCGCCGACACCACCACACCTTGCCAGAGTCGCCTCACCGGAGCTTGCCTCACCGGAGCTGCCTTGCCGGAGGTGGATGGGGAGGAGGGTTTGAGGAAGAAGAAGAAGGGGGGGGGGTGTTTAAGTACAAACCACTTAAACGCCCGCCTGACAGCCCCGAACCCGAACTCCCGACGGGGTCAGGATTTTGCCTCCCCTAGGCTAAGAACCACGCTCTGAGTGCAATGGCAGACTCATAATTTTATTCTGAGACCTCGTTCAAAAGTTATTAAACTTAGCGCCCGAGGCCACCAAATTACGAAAACGCCCCTGGTGCCATTTTTCACAAACGGCCCGCGCCCGCAAAACATATACCCCTCCTAGGGTAAACGGAACACTCCGTACTCAACGGTGCACTATGTTTTCCAATCCGAGCCACCGTTCAAGAGATACTAGCGTTTCTCCATTAAACGAATTAATTAATTAATTTAATCCATTTAACGTTCCAGAAGCGGGCGAGGGGTCCAAACATCCCACACCGACAAGTTTTATGTCGTTCCTAGGGTAAACACACCATTCTGGACCCATCCATACACTCAGATCTCTGATCCGGAACTCCGTTTAGGAGTTATCTCATTTATTTATCATTTCCAGTGTGAACGCACTGAAAATTTAATTTTGGCCACTCTGGGGCTCGGAATCGCACGCCGTCTGAAGGCGCTGCTCTGGAATATCATCAAGAATATTGCAAAGTCTTTCACAGAAAAAACTGGGTTCCTAAATCATTCACTCCTTCAAGCTTTTTGTCCTCGAAAATAAAAACTAGGGAGCAACAAAGGGTACTAAGCCCACACCTGGCTTTCCCATACCCAGAAGAACCCACGCACAACTCTGTGCCACCGGACACAGACCAAAGGATTGATCTGTTCATGCGGGGTCGACCCTTTCCGATGTCGTGCACCCACTCCAGAATTTTGGGTTAGGGAAAGTCGGTAGGGTACCTCACCATCGCTTTGCAAGGTCTCAAATGGCCCGAAGGCCCTCAGGGGTAGCTCACCTCCCCAGTAACACCTCTACATCGCACGCCGTGACTGGAATCACCGCCCGCACCTGGAACAAGGCTCGGTGATTCCCTCCTTCAGAATATCCATATGGTGAAACACCCAAGGATATCTGGTCACGCATGGTTCCATAGTTGATGCTCTCTTACATGCTCAAAAGGAGAAGGAGTCAACACCATCGACTCAAGGAAAAGGTCTCACGCCTTTTTCCTTACCAACACAGGGTTACACCCGACGCCCTGTGTCACCCTGCTAACACCTCAAACAAGGAGCAGGGAGAAAATCATTTCCCACTCAGAGCCTAACAATTCCACTGCAAAAAGCAGAAGAGTCGCAAGGGGCACCTCTCACCATCCCGTGCTCTGCAGGATCGTAGACATTCAAAGCTCGCGGCTACCCGCGGTCCCAACCGTCAGCTCCCAGAGCCTGACGTGGAACGCCTAGTGGTGATGGGGAGATCTCGTAACGTCGTCCCCCACCCCCAGCTCCTCCTGCTCCTCTGCTAGCACCACCTCTGTGGCCACTACTCTGATCACGGCGCTGCCTCTGCCGTGGTGGTGCGTCTGCTGCCTGCCTGAAGATCTCAGCAACTCGGGTTGGGCAGTCTCGTGCCAAGTGACCTCGCCCGTCACAAGCATAGCACCAGCGCTCTCTGGGCTGCCCTGGGGCCCTCTGTCACCATTGTGGTGTACGACCACGGCCCAGGACCAACTCACGGAAGGGAATCCTCGGGTGAGGCCCTGCGCCTTTTCACCATAGTGGTATACGACCACGTCTCCAAAACCGGCAGTGGGAAGGCCACCTGCATCGAGGTCCTGTCCTCTGGCGCCTGCTAGCTACGACAGATGTCCCGACTCCGTCGCGCCCACTGCCACTACCAACCGCAAAACATGACAGGAAGCCCTCTATCACCAGCACCTTCTCTAGCACCCTGACATACGTGGAAATGCCCAAGGGTACCATGATAGCACGAATCTCTCAGCAGAGACCCTGCTCAAACTTCCGCGCTCGGAGGTCATTGTCACAGACCAAGTCTGGGTAAAAGCGTGCACGGTCTGCAAAACTAGCCGCATACTCGGCCACCGTTATCCCTCCCTTCTGAAACTGTAGGAGCTCCTGAATTCGAACGGAGTGCAAGTAATAGGGGAAAAACTCCTCATGGAGAAACAACTGAAAGTCGTCCAACGAAAACAACGACTCATCAAGAAACTGAGTCACCAGACTCCACCAACGCCGAGCTGCTCCATGAAAAGGGTGGCTGCCAAAGCCACTCTCTGACCTGTCGGCGTCTGCACAAGCCTGAAAAGGCGAACCACTACATCAAGCCAAACCTCTACTACCTGAGGGTCTGGCTCACCACTGAACCTCAGCGGTCTCTGCCATTGGGACTCACGGAGCGCGCTCAACCTGCGCTCAAGCTCAGCCTGCTCTGCTGAAACTGCCTGCTGCTCAATAGGTGGGGGTTCTGCTACCAGCCCACCCAGAGAAAGGGGATCGCATGATGGGTCCTGGACTGTGGCCTCGTAGCTCACAGGGTCGTCGTCATGCACCCAAAGCTGGTATCCTGGCTGGATGTCTTCACGGAGGCATCCTAAATATTATCAAGGAGTGCCGCTGTCAGATGAGCATATATGTATATACCGATAACAAAAATGATGTGGAGCTGACTCAAGATGGACATTCAAGACTCAGTCCTATGTGATGCACAAACAAATTTTCCCTGCAACAAGTGTCTCAGCATGCCGAGTCGACAAGCGGGTTATCAAGGTCCTCGTGAATGGATTCGTCGGCCGCCGCACCATCATTGGACTCCCTGGCCTAAGAGCCACTCTCGAGACACGTTAACACTGTTTCCCAATATCCCAACCAATTCCTCTTGTAGGGACGTTCGCACAACGCCCCAAGGAACGAACCACCTCTGATACCACTTTTCCATGACCCGACCCAACCCGGGCTCGAGCCGCAACTACCTCAAGCCCGCCTCCATAGGCCAGGGGCTGACGACCAGCACCGAAGGCACAATAACTCGGGGATGCCTTTGCCTAAGCACATGTACACACACGCAGCAAACTCAATGCAACAGTGCAGAGTAAAAGTAAAGACAAAGAAAGAAAAGGAAACCTCTATATAAATACCACAAAGTGCATCGACCTCTACAAGTACAAAGTACAAACTGAAAAGAAAAGGGGAAAAACATGCGCCCAACCAAAAAGTGCCACAACCAAGCAACATGTAAACAAAAGAAACTATTGATGGGTCTCCCACCTGGAACCCGGCCACAACCACTGCACGCGGTCCAAGATCCCAAGCTCCTACGCTCCACTGAAGTCACGCTCCACCTGTCCGTCGTCTGCAAGGGCACACCAAGTGCGGGCAAATCCCAAGCAGGGGTGAGTATAAAAATACTCAGTAGGATACCCCGAAGGCTCGAGGGAGCAACAAAAGGAGGTACCAAAGGGTGAGCAGTAGAGAGAATAGGAAAGTAAAGGGGTACAACAGAGAGTACAGTAAAGAGTCCAGCTCAACCCAACAAGAGGAAATAAGGTAGAATCATCCCGACATAAGGAGCTGGAAACAGTGAGAAGACGAACTTCCCGTCGAGTCTTCGCTACCTATAGAAGGAGAGTAGACTCGTCCAACCATGAAAAGCTAGACATGGAAAGCACGTAGCATACCCCGCGCGTCTTCACCTCTCCTGGAAGGAGAGTAACCAAACCCAAGAAGTGGGTACTGGAAACAAGGTATATACATATCGGTATTCTCAACAAGAAACCCGAACAACGTCGTAAGGGGATCCCCGTCCCGTAGCACATCCCAAGAAAGAGTCGCCAACAATCCCAGAAGTAAACCATCAGCGATGCTCAGCATCCCACACGTCTGCCCTGAACCGCAATCCAAGGGACTCAATCACCACACCTTGACACTATCCGCTTTGGGCGGCACTGACTCGCTCGCACAGTTTTAGATCGCATCACAAGAATGCGTCTCGGTGGGGAAAGAGCCCCTCGTACTTGAGAGTTCTGGGGGAACGTCAACCCACACCTCGTCACTACCCTGCAGTCGAGAGGTCTCCTCAAAGTCAAGCTGTTCCATCACCGACCCGTACAACCAAGGGTCCCGCTCCGGTAATCACCGAGAAAAGCCAGAGACTAGCCTAGTCGGAAGGACTGAGTCTGGAATACCAACTGATGTCCCACTGCCCAGCCCTGCTGGAGGGTAATTCATAACCAGATATCGGGTGACCCACTGCACAGCCCTGCTGGAGGGTAAACCCTAATACATCATCAGGCGACCCACTACCCAGCCCTGCTGGAGGGTATACCATATTAAGATACTGGGTGACCCACTGCCCAGCCCTGCTGGAGGGTAAACCATAACACATCATCCTGTGACCCACTACCCAACCCTGCTGAAGGGTAGACCTTAATACATCATCAAGCAACCCACTGCCTCGCCTTGCTGGAGGGTAGACCTGGAATAAGTCGATAGTCGACCCACTGCCCAGCCTTGCTAGAGGGTAGACCTGGAACTAGACGACGGGTGACCCGCTGCCCAGCCCTGATGGAGGGTAGACCCTAAGAGGTCATCGGGTGACCCACTGCCCAGTCTCTGCTGGAGGGTAGACCCTAATAGCGTCGAGTGACCCACTTCCCATTCTATGCTGGAGGGTAAACCCTAATATCGTCGGGTGACCCACTTCCCAGTCTGTGCTGGAGGGAAAACCCTAGAAGTCATTGAGAAACCCACTGCCGAGCCCTGCTGGAGGGTAAGCCCAAGGAAGTCGATGAGTAACCCACTGCCCAGCCCCGCTGGAGGGTAAAACTCAGAACTGCTCTGGCCACCTCTACCGAAGGGTACACCAGTGGCCAACCGAACACGGAGTGGGTGTCGCGCAACCACCCAACTCCAGAACAACTCACCCCAAAAGAGTTTCAGTGCCTGTTCCATCACGGGGTGCCACTAGCACCGCTACTGGCCGATCCATCGAGAACGAAACCAGGGGGAGACCACTCAACCCTGCTGGTCAACAAACCAGCACCGTGCCAGGGGAAAACTCCACCCTGCTGGCCAAACAAACCCACAGAGGGACCCTCTACATCGCGAGAGGTCAAAGTACGCAAATCAGAACACGACAGACACATGGGGCCCACATGACGTGTGGCCCCAAGTCAACCCCAACCAAGCACATGAATAACTCAGGTACAAACCCCACGTACCTCCATGTTCTCCCGTATACTCCCAGAGTATACCTCGTTCCAGCCCATAGGCTATCGCGCACAAGGCACCCAACGTCAACGCGAAGGCGTGACATAACAACTCCAACCTGCCACCTCATCGGCTGAGGCACAACCAACCACATCTCATGAACCATTTATATCACTCTCCCAAGAGTGCGCGATCACACGCCGAGGGTCCGCTACAAAAAAAGTAGGGCTAACCACCGCTGGGGAACCTTCCATGCTTCCACATTTAACAAGATCGCGCAAGAGGATCCGCACGAACAAACGGATCACACCGTTGTAATCCTCGCGGAAAAACACCGAGATAGACTACTTACTCGCCTCCAACGGATATCCGATGGAAAAGTCGCCAACACCGTCTCACACCCATACGACGTCCCGCGATCCCGAGCCTCGACACAGAAAACAGTAGGGCGCCGCGCACCATTGCGATCCCCTCGGGAAAAAACGTCAAAAGCACTACTCACTTGAGTGCAACAGATATCCGGAGAAAAAGGTACATCCCGGCGCACCGCACATGAGCAGTGCCACGTGGGACCCACATTCCTGTCCCGAAACTCAACGAACGGATCACACCGTTGTGATCCTCTTGAAAAAGTACACGAAATGGACTACTCACTTGTCCAAAACGGTCACCTGGTGATAAAGCCCGAAATCACCGTCAAATCCCGAAATGGCCCTCGCGGGCCCTGCACCATCGTGCCGAATTAGGGCGGGCGGATTGCACCATTGCAATTCCCTCGGAAAAGCACCCAACATCGACTGCTCACACGCCTCGAACGAACGTCGGAGGAAAAATGCGTGAAACGCTGCACGCAGCTCGAAAGATGGGCCGTGGGGCCCACGCCTCAAATCCAGTCCCAATGCCCGAAACCACCCTGGAAACCTTCACCCTTGCGCCAGGGTCCCAACGCAACTGACGACACTCAAAGTGGACGTCGCATGCGTCCGCGCCGCTCAAAACAAGATTCCCGGAAAAATGCTCGTTCACTTAAAGACGCGTCGCGCCTCCGAGTCCCGTCGTTTCAGGAATTAAAAATTACCAAAACCACTTCAAAAAGTTCCCCACAATGCAAGGTCCGCGCTGCCGCTAATGGCGCACAAAACGGACGCCCGTAGCGAAAGCTACGGGCGACAGAACATCAAAAAAGGGGGAAAAGCCCCCTTGGGCCGGACCCGCCCGGTCCGGCCGGTCCACCGACAGCCGGCCCGCGGCCCAGCCGCGGGTCCGGTACGCCCCACCGCGGCCGGCTGACCGCGGCCTGCCTCCACCGACCGGCCGTCAAGGCCGGTCTCCGCATCTCCCACAGCGACCCGCGTTACGCGGGTCGCGGTCGCGCCGCGCGGGGTCGCACACCCCGCGGCTCCTCCCCCTCGTCGCGCTACGCCGGTGCCGCCCGACCGGGATCCCGCCTCACTGCCGTCCGCGCCCGCTTCCAACCGGAGCCGCTCCGCCTGGCCACCAAACCACCGTGACGCCCCGTGACCACCTCCTCGGACCGAAGCCGCGCCGCCGCGCCTCCTACCGCCGGAGCTCCCAAACCAGCCGGAAAACCTCCAAAAACCCAAAAACTTCGGCAAGGTGTTGCGGTCTCCTCCGTACTCCGTTTTCAATTCCGAAAAGGGAGATAGAATGCTCATAAAGTATACTAAGCACCCATGGTATTGGATTTCAATTTTGACAGAAAATATATAAAACAAATTTAGGACGAACATGATGCGGGAAACTAAAAATGAAACGCACGATCCTACCTCTTGGGCTTCGCCCGGAGCTTCGCGTCAATCCGCCGGCACCACCGCACCTTGCCAGAGTCGCCTCGCCGGAGCTCGCCTCGTCGGAGATCTCCTCACTGGAGCTGCCTTGCCGGAGGTGGAGGTGGAGGAGGGTTTTTGGAAGAAGAAGAAGAAGAAGGGGGGTGGGGTGGGGTGGGGGTGTTTAAGTACAAACCACTTAAACGCCCGCCCGACAGCCCCGAACCCGAACTCCCGACGGGGTCGGGATTTAGCCTCCCCTAGGCTAAGAGCCACGCTTTGAGTGCAACGACGGTCTCATAATTTTATTCCGATACCCCGTTCAAAAGTTATTATACTTAGCACCCGAGGCCGCCAAATTACGAAAACGCCCCTGGGCCATTTTTCACAAACGGCCCGCGCCCACAAAACATATACCCCTCCTAGGGTAAACGACATGCTCCATACTCAATGGTGCCCTCGGTTTTCCAATCCGAGCCATCATTCAAGAGATACTAGCGTTTCACCATTAGACGAATTAATTAATTAATTTAATCCGTTTAACATTCCAGAAGCGGGCGAGGGGTCCAAACATCCCGCGCCGACAAGTTTTATGTCTTTCCTAAGGTAAACACCCCATTCCGGACCCATCCGTACACTCGTATCTCTGATCCAGAACTCCGTTTAGGTTTTATCTCATTTATTTAGCATTTCCAGTGTGAACGCACTGAAAATTTAATTCCGGCCACTCCGGGGCTCGGAATCGCACGCCGTCTGAAGGAACTGCTCTGGAATATCATCAAGAATATTCCAAAGTCTTTCACAGAAAAAACCAGGTTCATAGACACAGTTTATGATTGGGAGGGTACTATATTAAATGTTTTATAAATATCATTTCACTAACCATACATCCCCAAGAAATTGTATTATATTAGTAACACTCTATCGTAAGGTGGACGTATATGGAACACTTAATTTATGTTTTTCTTATTATATGGAATCTACATGAAAGTTCCTTAGAAATATTTTGAGGTTGATAGATCAAAGGTTATAATTTATTTGATCATTCAAAAAATCTATTATTTAAATATTTTATACAATATTTTTTATGAAAATTATATAGATAAATACTTTCATTTGAAACAAGTGATGGACAAAGTGCTAACAAGTGCATTTTATGACATGAGTAAATTCACGAATCACCTAGAAGAAGCCTCAGGACAATATAAAGACCACTAAAATATGATATTAGATGTTAATATGTTTATTGATGCTCATAAAATACTCCATACTGGTGAATTGTCTCTTATCAGACCTTCTTTAAGCTTGAGGCACTAGCACACTATGATTGGTGAAGGATCCCTCTTGCACGACGGGAGATTCAACATGAACCATGGATATTTCACAGAGAAGGGGGTGATATTTTTATTCCATTTAGTGGTATCTATAAAACCATATGATGAAGTAAATATTGATACAGTATCTCATCAGAGGAAAGTAAGTGAGTTTTATAGATATTCTTCATATCCAGTTTTCATGTGTTTCATATTTTCTATCATGGTGATAATTTTCATTGAATTTAATTAATTCCACTAGTTCAATTAATCATTAATAGATATTATTGAATCCCACGACATAATCTCAAAAAAACATTTTCATCTACATGGTTCCACAATTATTATTTTGGTATTCCCCACTTGACTATGGAATAACACCACCTCATCACATCTGAGACAACTAACTTTATTAGAATATATCCCAAATTATGAACTCATCCCACTATCCATAAATCTAAAACCTTTTAGTCTATTTTTTTGAATGATTTATTCTTCAACTGGTCATTATTTATCTAGGAATGAAGATACACATTGCTGGCTAGGTGAATCAAACATTGTAAATCACAAAAAACATTTTTTATTCCATCTTATGAGATATTCTATCAGACCCTTTATCTAGATCAACTCCTTCATTTATCTTATTAATGAAACATACACATATTATTTTTTTTTAATGTGAATATTCATGCTAGATCATCAACATCTAACTCAAATTTATAACTCCCAATGTTAATGCATAGAATTTGGTTCTCTCTGAGTGTCCAGATATCCCCAAATGTCTAAATCTGTAAACCTGTAAAATTAATAATATATTATAAAGAATATATACAATCTTTTGGAGAATTAGAGATACTAATTTCTCTTGTTTAATGCTTTCATATTCTCTCATATGGGTTATCCAAGAATATGATAAATACCCACACTATATGTAGAATGTATGACCATGAAAAACTAGTGCATACATCAATATTCAAACCATAGATTAAAAAGGATCAATTGACATATACTCAGACTCATAATTCATTTATAGCGTTTTCACCTTAATCAACTTGAAATGTAAATCCATAATAGTTGTAACCACTTTTATGAGGCCCATTCCATACCATTACACCACCTTTTGGAGGTAATTAATCGAGTTAGGAATAATGTTTTGAAATCTAAGTCTCTTTTATTCTATATCACAAAAATATTGTAAGTAAAATTGATATCATTCATCATAAAACATTAATAAAAATTATCCTCAAACTCATTTATTCCCTCCTTCATTTAATCAATACTATGAAATTCATCAATATGGATAGAATATTATAAGTTATACATTATTTAACAACTTATTCTAACAAAAATGATAAAAATTATATTAAACTTGAACTTATTGTTTCATTTGATTGGGTATTTTGGTTGTTGGAGTAATCAAGGGAATTATGGAGGAAGTGAGGAAGAGTTGGGGAATAAATTTTAGCTGGGAGGAGTGTGTCATGGTATTTCCATTGAAGTCATTGTGTGAAGATTTGGCAAAGAAAAAGGGAATTTGTGTGGTCTGGTGTGTCACACCATGAATGGTTGAGTATAAAATGGGGTCTTGTGTTGTGACATGAAAATGTTTCATGATTTGAGGGCTTAGTCTCTTGGAGTTATGTACCATTTTATTATGGGGTTGTATGTATGGTCACAATGCGGTGAGATCCATCATGACATAGAGGACTTTAATAAATATTTTGGAATAGTAGAAACCATTATGTCTAAGGGGAAACAGTAATATATGAAAATTTCACTCTTATTTGTTTCCATATCTATTTTATAGTGTTTTCATGAGTATTATCATTCATTATTTGAAGTATTTTACGTATTTGTTTTAATTTTTTCATCAATGTCTATCATGCTGGGTCCTACTTCACGACATGAGACCTAGAGGTTGAGATTAGAGGTCAGCCTTGTTGGGTGTCATCGCACCATTTTGATCTTGTTATAGTGATACCCTTCCTAGATTATAATTATTGAGGTGGTTGAATGTGTCTTAAATAGGGCATATATGTGAAATTAGAGCATTTTTTTTCAAGGTAGGGTTGGGGGGGGGTATTTCATTTATCGCCATTAGGTTGTGACTAATACCTAAAATGTTGTGGAACCTTAAAATTTCAGTTTCATTATAAATTTATAATGCCATATTGATTATTATATGTTACATCACTTATACCCAAATACATGGTGATATAAGTTGTTCATTTGGAGGTATAAGCGTTTGATTTGGTTTCATTTAGCCCTCAAATTTAGTAAATTAATCTATTTTGATTTAAGGTGTGTTCTACTTATTTTCTCTTTGGTTTCCTTCCTAATTTTCTTCTTGAAATTTTATGGAAATGGTTCAAAATGATTTTTATTATCCTTGGGTTATATATTGATTGGGGGGATCAATGATCCTGTTTTTTAGTCTTTCGTCAATAATTTATCCATGTGATAATCTCGCCTTATCTTGTTATTATATAGTGATATTTGATTCTCTATCTGAGGTTGTGGATTCCAGACATCCCTATTATATTTATGTGAAATTTTGAAATTAAAATGATTTAATTTTACTTAATTCTATTATATTAATTACCATAATGTAGAACATGATCCAACATAATTGAAATTGAATGGAAGTGGGAGAATCAAATTTCCATTATTTTATTATTTGTTATTGTATCTAATTGATAGTAGTTTGATGTTGCTACTGAAATTATTACCTACTAATATGATAAATATTAATTTCTATTATATAATTAATTGTATAACTAATAATTAAATTTAAATTCTCTAATGAATATTTTGATATTGTTGTTTACTAAAACTGGAAATGTTGTAATGATTTTTATGATAGAAAAAAATGATTCATATGAAAAAAATGAATAAAAATGGGGGTTATTTAAGTGCATGATATCAATGTTGTGGTATAATTTATATATGTATTATTTGTTTAAATTATTTTATTGTTGCGTACTTATTATTGTGTTTTTATAGTTTTTTACTTGACTAGAATAGGGATGTTATATTTGTTGAAATGGAATTTTTAGATGAGATTTTGTGCAATATTTTTTATGGTGGAATAGCTTGTTATGTGAATGGAGTGTAGAATTATAATAGTTACTTTGGATGAAATTATGAAATTGATTTTGAAAAGTTGTGGATGGGTTTTTATGTGGGAATGAATTTGTTTCTGTGGTGGTAGTTAACACATGTGAAGGGTGGTTCATGATGTGAGTGGTTTGTTTTAATGGGGCTGTGTTGTACATTCATAGTTGTATGGGATGTAGAAGGTAATAATTAATCAAATTGTGAGAGTGGGATACAATATAATTAGTGGTGTCTGTAAAGGAATAATAAATTTATGAAAAGGATGGGTTTGGATATAGTAATGTTTGGTGATAGATAATGAATAATTTGACTTTAGATATGAAAAATAGAAGGAATAAATAATGTTATGTGGTAAGTAATCTGTTAATTTTTGATATGGTTGATGATATTTACTATAGATATTCTATTCATAAAGGTGAATGTGGGCTGTTTTGTAGTGATTTCAGCTATTCTCAGCATGTTTTAGGAGTAGCGTAATATCTGTTATGGGTATTTGTATTGTTATTGGTATTAATGCCTATATTGGGCATGTGTGTGGAAATTCTATATTTTTTATTTCACTTTTGATTTCATACACACCCTTCTTGAGTCAGATAACCTTACCGACATCCAAAGGGATGTGGGTTCTGAGTGTTTTCCACTACATCCATGTTGATGGGGGGACATATGGATAATGAATCTCTCTTCTACAATTTCAATTATATGAATAATATCTAATATTATAACAAGAGGTTATGATGAATAAGATTTAATATAAATCAATTATATTGTCCATAATTTTATTATGTCATGATGATGACCAGATATTTATATTATTTAAGATTTGATACATGGTGGGGTCATGCATTGTAGGAGGAGGGCATGAAGTTTATGTCCATCATGCTCATGATAGACTATTATGATGAGGATGTGGTGTGTTTATTTTATTTGGTGCAAATTTATGTGGATATCAAAATGTGGTTAAGGATTTGGTATATTGTATGATGTGATGTAAATTATATGGTTGTGGTGGTGATGTGGTTATGGTTGTGGGATATGGATATGTTCTTTTATGGAAGGGATGAATGAAAAATATTTTTTCTTTTTGGGTGTGAGAGAGTCCAACCTATGAGGAAGTGGATGTGAGGAACATTATTATTATAGTATTTCATTACTATGTTATTATAATTGTATATGATTTTGGGTGAGTGATCATTGGAAATATTGTGGGATTATCGACCTTATGTAGGTGTTAGTTGGTTATGATTATTTTTCACTAAGGCATTAGTATGCTACATAAACTATTCATGAGTGGTCTTGAAGAGGATCCTGCTGATTATGTAAAGACCTAGACCTGTATGAATTATTCACTAGAATTTATAGTGTTTATATGTGTTGTTAGGTATTTTGGAGGTCTTCATTAGGGTAGGTTAGAGTCTGGCCATTTGAAGGCCTGCCACACTATGGTGGATGGCGTAATTGTTTCCATTTCAATTCATTATAGTAAATTCCGTTGGTATTTCTAACAATAGAGACATAACCTATCCATTTGAGGGGGGGTGTTAATGTTTTTCCACATAGATTGAAATGTCCACTGAAGCAATTTTATTAGTTGTTTCTCCCGGATTACTCTCTATGGGGAATGAGTAATGACTCTATTCCATAGTTGAAGGTTCAGTTATGTTGGGGATCTATAGTATTTACCTATTTTAATGTAAAGGTCTTTAAATGCCTATGTTTTTTTATTTATTAAGATATAAAATTTAATGATTCCACCTACAGTAAATGGGATCTACTAAAACGTGGTTTGTTGAGTGGGGTGGTATATGAAGTTGGGGCAAGGCGAGGATGAGTGTGTAAGGAGAATGTGGAAACAATGATTTTTATATATCCACAATATTTTTATTGTCATGGGGAGAATAAATAACAAGAGAAAATTCCCTATGCCATGGTGAGTGGCCAAAGTGGCTAGATGGGTGTCCAACACACCACACACCATACTATGGTGCAAGGGATAGAGGTGGAAAATGTGTTTAAATTTGGCTTTCAAAGTGCATGAGATTTGGGTGATTCGACTTCTTTGAACACAGTAGAAATGGATTTACATTTTTCAAGATATAGAACAAGTTTTTTTTGTGACTCTAAACCATGTTGGAGGATAGTCTAAATTCTTCTAAAATTTAAGGATTAGATATTACTTTCTTGGATTTTCATTATTTCCATTCAAACCATTGTCGATCACATTTTCTCTCACCATCCTCCAACCATCCATTTAGGGATTCAAAACTCCATAGATCATGGGAAATAAACCCTATTGATTTAGAGAAATATTTTCCCATCTTCTATTTATATTACATTCTATAGTTTATTCAAAATATTTAGGTGGTAAGGTTCCTTTAATTTGGAGCAATGTTTTGAGGACGTCATGATGGTGAGTTTTTTTGGAATGGTTTTGGAGAGATGCCAATCAAATTTAGTGATGGTTTATCCATGTGTCATTATGACTTTTTAGGTCTTCTTTTAAAGCTACATATTGAGGCTATGGATTCAAAAGTCCTTTTTTTGTGAAAACTATGGGAATATATTTTTTCACATTAATTAGATAATTAGCATGAAATAACCTAAAGAAGATTAATAAAAGATAAAATGAATAAATGGGAATGTTAGGGTTTAATATGTACATATTTATACTTCTATTTATTTTATCTATTTATGCTGTTGAATCCTATTTGATAAGGAAATTCATCCATAATTATGTAAGATAATGATGAATAAAGGGATAAAGGATCTATGAAAAAGGAGTTTGGTGTGAATCTAAATTTCTTTGATAAATGGAATTCCCCTAAAATGGAATAACTATGTCATACTTTCAAATTGATAAGATCTAATTTACTATGGTGAATTTATTTCTTTTAAAACACATATCCTTTATTATAATTAAACTCTAGAATCACCTCACATAATTGAATTAAAATTCAAGATGGTAATTATAATGGGTGGGATTATTCCTCTAGAACTGAAATGTTGTTTGAGATAGAACATATGTAATATATCTCTTGGATGAAGTTGTAGTTATCATAGTGCATGTTTATTAGTGGTATGCGCTCCATATGTGGTTGGGAATATAGTGTATGTGGTGATGTAGTTTTCTGAAAAGTGTTTTGTTTTGGTTTGAATTTTGAATTGTATGTATTGTACTTCCAAAAAATGTAATGAAGATTGTATTAGCATGATCCTTTTTTGTGGGGTTCCTATGAATCTTGAGGTATTGGTCATTCATATGGGGATGATTTTGAGGTGGTGGTTGTAAATAGTGGTTCATTATGTGTGGTTTTGGCTGAGTATTGTGGGTATTGTTTTACTAATTCTTCATTTTATGAGATATAATTGATTAATAATGATCATGAAACGAGATTTATGGGTTGGAACAAATGGGGTTATAAATATTGATGAATTGAAGTCTAATAAATCGAAATATGGAATTGGGGTAGTTTGGGTGTTGAATTGTGAATGGGTTACCATTAAATTTGGTTAATAAAATAATAAAAAACATTATTTGAAATGATAATGTAAAATATGGAATTAGATAAATAAATTTTTAAATTATAATGTATGGATTTAAATATGGATATCTTTTGGTGGTTAATGTTTTTTTGTGTTTTAGAGGTAGAAATGGACATTGATAGGTAGTGGTAATGTAATGGCGGTGAAGATAAGTTTTTATTGGGATATTTGAGTAAAACTTTATTCAAGGATTTTTGTGTGAATAACTATCATTTTATTTTTCTAATGATATTTATCCACAACACACCCAAGTCAAGTATACCATACTGACATTGAAATGTTTTTGGGGGTGCTTTACATAATAACTATGTTTGTGAGGGTGGATTGAATATTACCCCATCTCCTCACTCTCACTTTAGTTACAATGAGGTAATAATTAATATAAATTCTAGGCGATGACAGATTTGGTTGAAATTCCTAGTGATTTAATTGTTGATGGTTATGTCTATTGATATAATATTTAGTGGATATGTTTGGTTATGAAATTATTAGTGGTAATTTATGGTGGTGTTATTATTTTCTTGGTGGGTCATTCATGCTTTATTGATGAAACAATAATGATGTCCTTCATGTTAATCATACCCTAATACATGAGACTTATAATGATGACAGGTTTATTTTGTAGGTGTGGAAATATGTTATGTTTTCCATTAGGTTGTGAGAATAGAATGAAATTAGTGAATTAGTTTGGGATTCCAATGAATATATTCTTGTGACATTATTCTATTAATATTTATGAGATACGTGGTGAATGGGCCTTGGTGTGGTGGGGAATTAGTAGTTTAAACTCTAGGATCATTTAGGTTATACAAATAATTCAAAAAATCTTTAGCATGGTATTATAGAATTTTCATGAGAAGTGCTGAGGAGGATCATATAGAGTATACATGTTATAATTACCAAAATATATATAAATATTATTTCTTATGTAATTATGGAGAGATTTGGTAATATGATATACTATACTATCTTAGAGTGAAGAGTTATAATGGGTGCTCTTACCTATGAGTCTTCTGGAACATTATTTATAGATGTTGTATATTCTTAATTTCAGGTTGAATGGGGTTTTATCATTGAATAATTCAATTTTATTTTATATCGTCTAGTATTTTTCTGTGGATTTATCATATCAATTATTATTAAATTCCTATATTTAGTGTAATGCCTCCCATTGTGTGTTTTATACCCTCAACACTGGTCACCAACTTGTGGCCTATTGGAGGCAACCATCAGTTGACAAACTCTCTCCTCATTGTTGGCCCAAGTGGATTGCCAATAAAGGGAGGGATTGTAGAGTGGTATCAATGAATATGGTTTAGATAAAATATATCATTAGGAATAAACAATTGTGAGTAATTTATGTGTTGTTGTGGGAAATAATATAAATTAAAATTAATTTGTGACATATAAATGAGATACCCTATAGGACATGGTATTTTAGGGCCCCCCTCTAATATGACATAAGGACCATAAGCTTTCAAAATATTATAAGTGAGGTGATGTTGTATGTAGGGTAGAGACCTATCCGAGTTCAATGAATTTATTGGTTGAGCTTGTTTTTGAAATGGGGTGTTTTTGTGGAAAATTATATTAATATAAATAAATGAATTTTAATAAACCAATTTCATACAATCTATACTAGGATTTTAAATTTTTGTTATGATATCCCAACTGGTCATCATCTTTGTTCAGCGTAGGTTGGTGATATTTATTAGGATCACCCATTTGATCTGTGGAGGGTTAAATCAGCAGAGAAGGATGACTTTTGGTAGAGGAAATTGCGTGCATTACAACATAATAGTGTGGAAAAGTATGAGGGGATCACATTTGATTTAGAGATATAATGATAGTTGTAGGTTTTGGAGATTGTGTATAGTCTAGTACATTATCACATTGAGTATTATGTTTATTTAATTTTCATTAAGATAAAAGGGCCATAACATTAGTGGTGGATGTTTTATCTCAAAGAGTAGGGGGAATAAAATTTAACTTATACCGATTTAAGAAATGATTTTTTTAGAGTTTCAATATTTGATAATGATGGAAGTTATTAAGCTATATTTTCCCTCCCTCTAATAGGGGATCCAGAGTATGTGAGAGAACAAGATTAGGTTTATAGTCTTTCTCAATTTCACCCATTACCTCTTTAATGATAAGGAGTCTAGAGCACAACACATTGAGGAGGAATATTCCATGCTTTTACATATATTTACATTTCATAAAACCATAGAGGTGTAAAATAAGTCCAGAGTGATTGAGAGGATTCAATATTAGGGATTCCAAAAAAGAAATTTGGGATATAGAAAATCATATGGTATATATCAGATGCTGGTATAGTTGATGTTCTAGCTGACATGGAGTTTATCTAATTGCTATAATATAAATTTTTCCGGAGCTATAAATTCACATGAATCTACCAAGAGGCCACCATTTATGTTTTTTTTATTAAGAGACCATGTCCATTGGTACCGGGAGTGGCCATCATTCTATGTGAGTTTGTTCATCATGTGTAGTCAACATGCATGTTTGCCTTAGCAGAATCTTCTATAGAGGTATTGTCAACAGTTAGGAATGTCGGGTTATCATTCTATGGGAGGTGATAGTGTAATAAGGGTTCAAAATTATGAATTAATTCAGATCTTGTGACCTTTATTAGAACATGTAATTGGATGTAAATGTAAATAGGGTTAGTGAGGCTTGGGTGTTGGTTATAGGATGTTTCATTCCATCAAAGTACCAGTGATGAAAGGGTCATTTATTTTTCTAGGTATGATTATATTTCCAAATTTGTTGGTTCAATTTTATATTTAATTTCAGAGAATTACACTCCTGCATCTCACACTGAAAAGTTCGTTATTTGGAACTATAGGTAGAGGGGATTATCATACACCTATTTTTGACTACACAAGTTTGAGGTAAGTCAAGTTTGTTTGATTTGTAATGAAGCAATGAAATAATTTTAGTGAAACATCAATTATTTCAGGATTTATTACTTCAACCGATGAAAACATATTATATTTTTTCTTTAATGTAATGGTTTTTTTTCAATATGTGTTGTTATATATTTCTTCTTGATAAGGATTATATTCACTTTCATAGAGGGCTAGTTTTTGGCTTTTTTATGAGAAAAAATATCAAATGGGTCACAGGTTTTAAGAAAACTATTTTTGTATCTTGAAAATTTGACCTTAGATTTAGTAGAGGATTAAGAAGGGTAGTTTCCATTGGTAAATTAGGGGTACAAAAAGGGTTTCCCTATGGAATTTGTGACCCTACACTCTTTATATGACATTGAGTTCATGGTAGAATTAAAATTGGGTTCTTCATTGATTTTTATGGATCCACATCAAATTGGACCTTTTAATCTATGGTAATTAAGAATCCATGTTTGTGATATGGTACAAAAGGGATTTATCCAACCCTGTGTGTATCCATTTATTGCTCCAATGTTATTTTACAAGAAGAAAGATCGTGTTATGAAGCTATGTGTGGATTACTGGTGATTTTACCAGGTTAAAATCATGAATCACTATCCACTCCATAGGATATATATCATATTTTTTTAGTTAAAGGGATGAACCTAGTTTTCAAAGATTGATCTATGTTTGGGTGTCATCAGATAATGGTTATAAAGGATGGCATCCCAAAGTCCACATTTTGGTGTTGATATGGGATATTTAGTTTAATATCACTATCGTATAGTGTTACAAACATGGATTTTGTGTTGATGGGACTCATGAACTCCATGTTCCACGAGTTCATAGATTAGGTTTTGATCATCTTCATTGAAACAATCCCAGAATAATCGATGTTATATGATGAAAATGAATATCACTAGAGATATTTCTTATAGAATTGGTTACACCAGCACCTATATTGGGTGATATCAAAGTGAATTTTTAGGACATGGGAGGATAAATTCGAGGGATATGAGGTTTCAAATTGAGAGGTAGTATTTTACTAATTGAAGGTTATGTAATTTTCTTCTTCTGAATCCCCTAATAATACCGTAGAGGTTCATATATTTTTGGATTTGGAGGGTTATTATTGGTGGTTCATTTCCGAATTCTATTGGTTCATGAGGCAATTCATATCTTCTACCAAGAATGACCATTCCTTTATATGGAGTGATCAGTATCAGGAAAATTTCAACTAAATGAAGATGTAGTAAAATATTACTGCCATTATTTGACTACAAGAGGAATGTGTTTTGTTTGAGGTTTTATGTGATGATTTAATTATGGGTTTGGGAAGTGTTCTAATATTAAATAGGGTGGTGGTCTACTATAATTTAATGTATTTTTGTCCCTAAGAGTTTAACTATGACACTCATGACCATGAGTTTCCAACTATAGATTTGGATCTAAAGTTATGGTGACATTACCTAATTAGGGAAAAGATTATAGTCTACGTGGATTATAGGACCTGGAAGCATTCCTTCTCTTTATGGGATATTGAAAAATAATAGATCATTTGGATTATTTTTCTCAGAGAATATGACTCAATATCTTTTACATCCTAGGGAAAAGGATGTGGTTAAAAACAAATTGATCTATAATTTATTGGAAGATATTGTATTGGAGGATGATGATTAATTGAGAGTAATGAAGGATATAATATATATGAAAATTATGGTAGATGCAGTTCAATAAAGAGGGTGTTTGGTTCAAATAGTAGCGAAGTCCTATTTTTTATGGTATGAAAAGGAGTCTTAGTGAGGATAATTATAGGTGGAGGTTTTGTAAGATCATGTTACTCCTTAATATATAAGAAATTATTGGTTGGATGAGGAGTAGAATCAAATGGTGTTACATTGGAGATTATTCATTGCATATTTAATGTAATAGATATTCCTTTGTGAGTCTAATGGATAACCTATTGTAATTCACATGGGTGTCTCAACGAGGTATCATATTTTAATATGGCATGTTTGGTGGACTAGGATGTTTAGGTTGGGAGTGGTGTTTGTTTCAAATTTTTTTGTTTTTTGGTCAGTTAAGGTAATGTATTTAGTTCTAGGAGGTTTGTTGAAACCATTTTATATCCCGGAGTGTAAGTGGGAGGATGTTTCAATAGTGGTTTTCACTTTGTCTCCCTGATCCCAAGGAGGATGTGTTATTATTTGGGTGATTGTGGGTTGATTAAAAATATAAAACCATAATTATTTTATTATGTAATCATGTGTTGTTCTTGCTTTAGTAAGGTGGTGTGTGGATGATATAGTGGGACATCATAGGGTACTGTAGACTATCGTTTCCAATAGGGATCCTTGCTTTACCTCAGGATATCGAAGGGGTATTCTTCATTATTTTGGATCCTTGATTTTCATTAGTAATGTTTTTACCTGTTGATGAATGAGTAGGTGAAGCAGAACATCCATAATTTGTAAGATTTTTTGAGGGCCAATATCTTGGGTTTAAGTGGGTACTGGGTGAAACAAATTTCATTGGTAGAGTTTTTTAAAAATTGTTTCAACCCCACATCCATTAACATGGATCATTTTTATTATTTTTATGAGTGAAAATGTCAATCCTTATTTCATTTGACTGATGTTGTAGTGATATTTTTCTAAGGACTAGGTGTGGTGGAAATAATGACCAAGGAGTATTGAGTGATTAGAGAGTAGATGAAGGCATAACCAGACCATCATATGTCTTTTTCTGATCAAATGAGGATACCTTTAGAGTTTTACGTTGGGGATCTTGTGTTATTTAAGGGTTCAAATAATCATGGGTTATTAAGGTTTAGTTGTTTTACTAAGTTATCTCCAAGGTATATTAGGTCATTTGATGTGTTGGTAGGATTTACCGGGCTGGAATATCGCTTGGTGATTCCCGATTAGCTGGATGGGATCCATAATGTCTACCATGTGTCACAGATCCCCTGATATCATCTAAATTAGCACCATGTGATTAAATAAGGAAATATAGATGTATAAGAAGACATTATTTCGATGGAGTATCTGATCAAGATCCATGATCATCAAGATAAGATGTTTCATGTATTTTTTATTAATTTGATACATGTTCTATAGAGGCATGGTGTAATGGAGGAGAGTACATGGGAACATGAGTAAAAGGTGTATTCTTAGTTTCTAGAGTGGGTTTGAGTTTTTTTTTCATCGAATTATGATATAATGATTTTGCATTTAAAGAAATGATTTCTTGTGGATGTTTTCATTGAGATGATTCATTGGTGTTGTTTTTCATTGGAGATGGAATCATTATTATTTGAGGGGTATATTTTAGGAGAGTGTGATATTGTAGGTTTTTTGTCACATGCTGTATGTTCCCTATTTTTCATAGGTGGTGGGAAGCCATAGATTATATTTATACTTCTACAAAGTATATTGTGTGGTTTTTATTCATATATTTTCATATTTCATTCTTTTCAACATTTTTATTTATTTTTTGAGGATGATAATAATTTACATGAAATGTAGTATAATTTATGAAACCCCTAAACCCCATTCCGTTATGTTTTTGAGTATTCAGAGGCATTGTGATGTTGTTTGGGGGTATTTTAGAGGATATGTGAATGTTTTTAAATATAAAGGACAATTAAGACATGTTGATAGGTATGGTGTTGGACATCTTATAGTGGTATGGTGTGGTTATTGGGTAATTTTGAATTCTATAAGGTATGGGAAGTATGGGTAACCATGGGTATTTAAGCAAATACAATATCCATTTTATATGGGAAATTTCCAAGAAAACATCGATGTGGGAAACCAAATGGTAACCATACCATAGTAGATGAAAATTTGTAGCTAAGTAAATTGGGAATTTCACTATTAGAAATTTTCATTCCTTGAAACTACAAGGGAGTATGTTTTTTTGGTGTGTTGTTTGATGAGTGCAGTTATGAAAAAAATGAACCAATGAAATAAATTTCTATGGAAATTTTGACATGTGAGGTAGATTAGAGGTCAAAAAAAGTGTATTAAGTGGAGTAGATATATTAATCCCTCCAAAGAATAGTTTTGTTCCTTGTGATGGTAATTGATATGTAATATTTCCGTATTCTATGTTCAGGGGATGTGGTGGCCAAATGGGTGTCTAAAATAGCATGGACGACATCATGGTTCTAAGAATTGTTCCAAGCATGGATCCAATATATGTGTTTAAATGTGGTTTTCATAATCTATGAGATTTATGTGGTATGGAAATTTTAAACATATAAAAATATGAAATCTTTTTCTTGAATACACCATAAGAAATTTACAGACATCTAGATTCTAGAGGAGGTTACTCAATATTCCTCTATGAATAATGTGACAAATAATCTTTATTTAAATTTTATTTCTTTATATTTAATACTTAGTTAACCTTTTATCCCTCTCACCACACTCTAATCACCCCTCAGTAGAGTATAAACTTCATGGATCATTTTAACAAATCTGTCTTGAGTCTCGGTACACCTTTACCCTCTTATCCTCTCATTCCTTTGAATATTTTATTCTAAAGCTTCATATTACTTGGTTCTTCTTTTTTGGAGTTGAATTATAGACAATTCATATTGGTGAGTTTCTGTTGATAGGTTCTAGATGGATTTCATTTGAATTTAGTGGTGGTTGACCGTAATGTATTTTACTCTAGTGTATTGTTCCTTTAAATCTTGGTATGAAGGAATAATATTCAAGAGTATCTATTTAGTTTGTCTAAATCATGAGATTATCATTATTCTTGTTCTTTATGTAATTAATATAAATTTACCTAATGAAGATAAAAAATCTAGAACATAGATAAATGGGAAGTGATGTTCTATGCATGTGGAAATATATATATCCTGGTTATTTCATCTATTAAAATTAATTTTTATTATTTGGTTTGGAAATTAATGAAGTAAAAAATAATTATTTTATGAAAAAAGTGATATATAATTCAAGATAAATAAGTTTAGTGGGAACATTAATTTTTATGATAAACGATCCCCCATAAAACTGAAAATCTATTTCTTTTTTTTGATTAATATAAACCCTTCTACTATTGGAAATTTATTACTTTTGAAATAACAAGTTTTTCTTTTTTTCACATTATATAATCAGATCAAAAAATTGATTAATAAGTATATATGGTAAATATAAAGGGTTGGTTGAAAATCATGGAAATAAATGGTTTTTTATAGAACACATGTTATATAGGTCTAAAATTATTTTTTTGTTATATGAGTGGGGATTTGGAATATGACACATGTGTGGTGGTAAATATATAGATAATGATGATGTCATTGGTTAATAATGGAAGGAGATAGTTTTGGTGACTGATTGGAATGTAATTCATATTAGATCCAAATGATATGATATAGATAGTAACAATATGTTATGTGATGGAATTCATGTTCTCTAAGAAGTAAATTTTTTTCTCATTTTGTTGAATTAAGGGTATGTATGCACAAAAAGTGTATGGTTGGAATTATTTATAAACTAAAAGAAGATATAGAATAAGGGTAAATAAATCTAGCTATTTTAAACAAGGCGATAATTTGGGATCCATTTAGAGAATTAAAATTTAAAGAAATTATTGAATTTATATAAATCTACTTGGAGGGAATAATATGATACTTTATATGAATCTATTGGTATTTTAATTCAAATTTTTTTATATATATTATTATAGTTTTAAAATATTGGGATAACTTCATATGAAAGTGGATTATATATTAAGTTTTGTAAATAGAACAAATGGGTTAAAGATTAAGAATATTTATTTATAGAACTATCCAAGAACATTGTTATAATTATGAGAGATGATACTAGATATTTATCTAGAATAGATAAGAAATAGGAGAAACTGGATTAATGATTTTTTAATGAAGTGTTTTGAGACCAAAATTTTCACTAACGTTCTTGATGATTTTTTATGGGAATACTTTTTGATCCAGCCTACTTTTAGATGAATATCATTTCAGAATTTCTATAGAAGAAACCTAAGGAATATGGATGTCATTCCTTTATTGGATAAAAAATAAAGGATTTTGTTATTGGGGTGTATAACAAGAACTTGATGAATTATAGTTTTGATTTATACCCAACTATTATTATCATAGGTTTATGGTTTATAACTATTTCAGGTTGTAACCACAAGAATATTTTTTGAAAAATACATGTTTTCATGTATAACTAGAATAGAAAAGTTTACTATTTCATGTAAAACCTTATAAATATTTTTTTATATTTCATCTATTATTATTTCTACATATTAATTGAGACTCAGAGATAATATTTGGTTGATCATGATCTTTTATATGTTGATGTGGTTCAATTCCAAAGGTGTAAAATTCATAAAATCAGACCACCAATTTACCCCTCCTCTCAATGTTCTTCCAGAAATGGGACTCTACAAGTGGTATTAGAGAAATTTTTATCTATAATGATCCTAAAATAATTTAATACAGAAAATATTAAGTTAGTAAAAAACTGATGTGTTCCCACATTCAGTGATAAGAATTATCATAGTCGGAGTAATGTGATATTTCCCAATATTCAATTATTATGCCTATATGTGAACGATGTAGTGGAATTTTTGATTCCAACCATTACTATAGATTTTTTTATTAATCAATATAATATAAGAAATATGGAGTTAGATAAAAAAGGTTAAAAATGACATATTAATATATCTAGAGAAAAAGGTGTATCCCATGGTCCCAGGAATTCAAATAAAAAATTAAATATGGGATAAATTAAACAGTTTCTACAATGTTAATATGAAATTCAAAGAAACCAAGATGTAATTATGAAGGAACCAATTTTAAGATATAATGATGTCTAAAATGAGACTTCCAGGGAATACGTTACATGGGCCATTAAGATTTCATGAAATATCAATGATTTTGATGAGAAGGTAAATTATTATATCATTACTGAATTATTTTGAGGAATTTTTCTTATTCATTTTATACATGTATATCATCCCTATAAGAAATATTGGGTTTAACACTAAATATGATACACAATATACTCATAGCTTATAAGAAGTGTAAAATTATATCTTTCAAGAAACAAAATAAGCGATGGACACTAAACTAATGAAAGATGAAAAAATTAAAGAAGAATAGATTTCTAAAATAGAGAGTTAGGTAAATTATTATATAATTACAGAATTATTTTGAGGAATTTTTCATATTCATTTTATACATGTATATCATTCCTATAAGAAAGAGTGGGTTTCACAGTAGATGAGATACACAATATACTCATAGCTTATAAGAAGTGTAAAATTATATCTTTCAAGAAACAAAATAAGAGATGGACACTGAACTAATGAAAGATGAAAAAATTAAAGGAGAATAGATTTCTAAAAAAGAGAGTCAGATAAAAATCATGATAAAGGGATTAATGATATTATTTCCCTCTTATAATGTAGAATTCCATGTTTTTTTGACTATATGAAATTAAAAGGGAATTTAAATTTTATTATTTTGTGGAAGATCCCTCTTGTAAACCAATCATTAATGTGTAAGTATGAGTTTTGGAACACTTATATATGTTGTTTTTAGATGTTAATGAGATCCTAAGAGGACTATATAGTGGTTAATTGAGATTCAGGAGCACCAGGCCCTAGAAAATAATGTTTGGGTGGAATTTTGAGGGACTATGGTTTGACTAAAACTATGTGGCCCACTAGTGTAAACCATGTGCCTTGTATAGGTGAGAAAGGGTAACTCACACGAGCTGTATGCGATTGACCCAAACTGTGCACCTCCTCTACACAATTAGTGCTATTTATAAAGTACATGTGCACCCTTTTCTACATGGTTGGTGAATGATTTATCCTAATCATGTGGCCAAACCCTGTGACCTCTCCCCTTAAGAAGAAACTCTCACATATTTGGTGTATTGTTTGGATAACCATCCTTTAAGGGTTTAAATTTCCCTTCTCCCCTCTTTAAATATTTCATTTCCCACATCCTTTATTTTTTCTCTTCCACAAGCAGAAAACTCATCCATGAGGTTTTCTTCTCCATTACTAGGTATGTAGAAATATCACTCTTCTAATGTTCAATTAGACACCGATGATGTGAACTGGATAGACCTTGGTATGTCTATAACTCCCCTTTCTTCCATTCTTCGTCTATCTCATCTCCCTCTACACTATTTGAGTGTGACTTAATTGACCTTATTTTTCAAGTAATTCATATGGTACATTGATTTATTTCAAACAATACCAAATTTGGCTTTGATATTGGACATTTTAGTCATCCATGGTATATGGTAGGTGGTCTCTAGCGTTCCCCAAAAAATTCATTGTGTTATAATATTTTTCCATGTGTCTTGTGCTGGACTTAATTGGTGTCACTTATAATTTAATAATTTACATTAATTAAAATGCATAGACCTTATTATTATGTATTTTGGACCCATATAGATCTTGTTGGACTCTACGACCTAAATTCGAACTACCTATCTATGGTGGTATTGTTAAATTACTTGTGTTGAACACTGTCTACTTTATGTATAATCCATCCATTTGGGTGTACTATTTGTTTATATATTTAATTATGACATTGCCTACTTTAAACTACCATTTAATGGGTTATTTATACCTAGTGATGAAATTAATTTGTTTAAATTTAATAAAATGGATTTTTTGAGTAACAATGTGTTGATTTATAATAAAATCACTTAATGAGGTTCACTTTCTCCAATTTGAAACTAATATATGTGTTATCCATTTATTGGATTTAAGGTTGAATGTGATGGAATTATTAATTATTATTTTTAGATGTTATGTGGCATAATTATGTAGGTTTCCCATTATAATTCTAATATGAAATGGAAAATTGGAGTGGTGTTCTTAATAGTCATTGTTTTATTATACATCATGCTTACAAGAACGACCCTTGGAATTGTTATTTTAATTAATTAAATGAATTATGATCATGGTGGTAGATATTCATGTTCCTTCAAAAAAAAAACTATGGATGGTCTCATCATTATTGTGATCATATTTTGTGATTGATTATATAAATATTAGCGGTGATTCTGGTATGCTTGGATGGTATCACCATGCTTTCTTCTTACCTCATTATGAGTGATATTGGTTACCTAGGGGAGACACCCTAGATAGGATCATTGATGAGATGGTTATACCAGTCCATGACTGAGACCTGGTCACTTATGTGAGATAACAAGTACAGGGATATAGGTCATTGTCTCACATTAGGTCAGGATTGATACTTTCGAGGCTTTTCATAGACCGCCTTATAAGGAATATAATGACCATGAGTGTTATGGAGCTCACAGCGTGATACATGGGATCCTTGTTAAGGTTCTCCTCATATGGGACCAAGATGATTCTTATTTAATTTTTTTATTTTCTTATAAAATTTATGAAAACAAAACTTTTTACCAAAGGGACACATCCGCCATGCCAAATCAGATGCTTGGTTTTGGTCCATCTCACTATACATATTTTATGATGCTTTCATTATCACCTTTACCATATCTGCTTATACAAGTTGCCTATGGATCATACATTACTGGCATAGGTTGAAGTAGGTTCCATTGGGCCTAGTGTCCTTGTGGAACTTTATCTCGACTTGGTTATTCATTTATTTTTCATTACTACTTTACTATGATATATATACATATTACATATTTTATATGTACAGACTAGACTTTACTTTCAACTCCATTGTTGGTGACCTACATAGTATATATCAATCCATGTTCTGGCTGACATTGTACTAGGGTATATTAACAGACCTCCATGGTTGTAGAATATGGATCCTTAATATTGTTCTTAGGTTGTGATGATTTTACCCAAGATTATGGAGCACAATATTGAGTGGGTACTCAGGATGCTCATAGATACTGTTCTTTGGGAACTATTTATATCTTTTATTTATTTTGTAGTGTTGTGCCATATTTCATGCTGTATTTTTTCTGTTTCATTAGGTAGTATCATCAGGAAATGAATGAATTGTTTTATATTGGTATTTGACCAATTTATTCAGTTATTATACTTATCTTCTACTTCTTATAATTTTCTATTACTGGTTTTACTATTGTATATTAATTTATTTAGGATAATACTATGGTCATAATCTAATATTAAGGGTATAATCTCCCCACCATACTACCTATAGACTCTAGCTTATAGTTTCCAACCTCTAGCATATGGGGAGGTACACTTTAGTGTATGTAGAGACTTGTCTGATCACTATTTCCATAGTCAATCGGGCTGGAGAGTCATCAAGTGATATTCGAGCCTTTATTTTTTCCCTTTTCTGACTATTTTGGGCTGGTAGATAGATAATAGTATTTTTTGGTACTTGATTAATAGTCGTTCCTAGGTGTGATCAACCAATGTACCTAGAAAATTAAAAGTGTTCTGGGTTGGCAATGTTGGTTACGCTACTAGTAATTATAGTTTATTATCTGTTCACCTTGAGTTAATGGTGTACATTACACTACTTGTTGATTTATGAAAGTATAGTATTTTACCTTGGGATTGGTATGGTAAGGAATTATCATTACACACATCATTATAGGCACATATGTATTCACATTCAATTTATATTACATTACTTTTAAATTCATTTTCTGGTTTTTTTACATAATTTTTATGCCTTCCTTATTATTTATTGACCATTATGTTCAATTCTATGTGCCTTGGGTAACATTCTTAGCTTTTACATGGTTAGGTATTTCATTTCATGCATGTGTATAACATAATGATAGGGAAATTAATATTCTTTTTTGAGTTTTATGCCAGGCTTCCTTGATTTTAGTGTTATGAATAACAAGTTGTCTGTGTTTCCATGGTTATGTAGTATCCTTCTATTGTTTATTTTATGCCTCATTGGATACTTACCATATTAAATCGTATGTAATTTGTATTTTTATAATGAATAGTTGTAAATTTAAATGGTTTCAATTATTTATTGATCGAGACCCCTCAGTAATCAGTTATGACATGTTTGAGCCATGGACCATTTGTTCTACGGGTTGAAACATTTTGGTTACGGTTAAATGGGATCTAATTTCTAATTTGTGAAGTGGACGGTTTCTTTATGAATTGGATAAGGGTAAACCATATAATTGAACCAATATTAATGCATGCTATATACAGAAGATATATTGTAAAATATTAAAGTGGTTAAATTTTACTTTATCCAGGATAAAATGGATTCGGTTAGACGGGAAGAACATTTAATGAAAAAAGTGTTTGGGAAAATTATAAAATTGAGAAGTTGTAACCCGTATTTCTAAGCAATATGTATAATCCTTATAATTAGATACTAATGATTAAATATGAATGTTTTTTTTAATTGAATTGGTTTTATTTTTAAGGAACACACCACTTTTTATTGGGATTAATTACCAGTGTGACTTAAAATCTAAATTTATAAGTAGGACTATGTGTGTTAGCTCATAAGTGTTTCTTAATAAAATAACCTGATATGGTTATTTTTAAAATATAAATGATTATATTTTTTAGTATTCATTTAGTGGACCTTAATATGTCTTAACAGAACCCTCATTGGTGGACTTTTCATTGGGTATTCCTTAGTGCATAACACCACGTGAGTTTTCTTATATGATGTATGGATGATCATTTAATTTGTTTGCAGCCATTTATATGGGTTTTAATATATGTATATGACAGTGTCTGATTGGACCAATAAATCTTAAATTATGTATTTACTTCTAATCTTCCTTATGGTGTATTCATAAGAGGCCATGGTTAATTAATATTCAAATTTAAACCTAAAGGATGTTTTCCTTTATAGAATGTAATTGAAATTATTATTAACTTATAAAATTGCGAGGACATGAAAAATAAAAGAATGATTTTTAAATTATCTTTATCTAATTAATGGCCCAATTATGAAGGCATGTAAAATAAATAATTAATGATTAAAAATTATTTTAAACTTGACTTTCCTATTTTTTCTTATGGCCTTAACAAAATAGAGTATCAACTCACATGGTAAAATGACCAGTTTCTGATGTTTTAGAACAAAGTATTTAAAATGTTTTGAGTTAAAATCGAAATAAGTGAACTGGGTCAATGAAACCTTAATTTATGTTTTTATCTTCAAACCTTGTGTAAGGGTCATTTGTGTCCTTTCTATGTTTTTTATTTAATAGTTTCCTTGACACTGAAAAGTGTTCTTTACTTGTATGAATCATTCCTAATCACTTGATCCAAAATGATAGGCCAATAAGCCTAGTGAATTCTCTTCTTGTGTGATACTATTATATGGTTGATTCTTTCTTTTTTGTTAATGGTCTAGCCTTTTGTAGGTATCACCCTAAGTTATTTAGATCCCTTTCTAGTTGATTGTGAGAAGTGTCTGATTTGAGGTTCCATTTGGGTGTTGTTTTCCTTCATATAAACCTTATATTTTAAAAACGACACACTTTTCATGATGGGTGGTCATTTCGTATATTGACCCCTTGTTATAGGCATGAGAATCATGTAATGAATTTTTTTGTTAGGCTAGGCATGCATGGGGAATGGTTTTCTAGTTAGTTTGTTGTTTGAACCTTCTTTTTCCTATCTAGTGATGGATGAATCAATAAGATCTTAGTTTGGTAAATATTTATATGGAGAAACATGACCATGGGTTCAATATTTTGTAGGCCATCAGATACTTGAATACATATGACTGTTTTCACCTTTGGATAGTGTCATTGATGTGTTATTATGCTTCTAAAACCTCGTGGTAGTATGCATTAATACACCTGATACTCTTAATCTTTTTAAATCACGTAGACAACCATTTATGTTTAGTGTTACTCATTTAAGCATTGAGATGTTACATTTTAACCATATGACATTTTAGTGGTAGGGTGACGTGAGTGTCTAATGAAATCAAAATTTTCCCAATTCCTTGGATGATGCACTAAAATGATCTTGTGTTTTGTCAGACTGGCTAGTTACTTGAGATATATCATCTAATACTGTAAAATGTGTGGACATAACTGAAATGAAATGTCAAACATACGACAAAAGGGAATCTATTCAAGAGTGATGTTATGTGGTTGGTTTCATCCCCTTTTTGAATTAACACATGTAAAAGTTGTGTTGGACACATCCAGGACCATCAGTTAGTGGTTCATAGATCATGTGTTGTGGGTGTGAGTTCTTTTTTTAATAAATAAAACTATAAGGATACTTTTATGGTGGGTAGGATCATGTCGATTATGATTAAACCTATTCTTATAAGAAGTTAGAACACAACCCAAAATGATATTTTGGAATGGTCCGTCCTTCTTTGGAATTTCCTTGGGGCTGGAGTGGTTCATGGCATGTCAGTTATTATGAGGTAGCACAATGATTAATGTATGTATGGCCATTTTACCTTTGTAATTACCATTATTAATGGTGGTACTTTTTTGGTTATGCTAAAAAATGAATGTAAATACCATTAGTGGTAAGGGAATCGTGGTTGTGTAATGAAGATGCATCATCTTGTGAAGTTAATTTTTTCAAATGAAGTAGATCAGTGATGGTTTGACTGCTTCCCATTTTTTCCATCTATTGGATAAGAAAGTCTTGAAGCCATACTGAGAACTGTGTATCAATTATATTGTAAGTGTCTTGAGTAATTCACAGAAATCATTCATCCCTATTAGTGCACTCTCATCTTTTTGGTGATCATGTCCCCTATCTTGAAACTATCCAGGTACACTGAGAGAGCATCATTAGTATGTTGCACTAAATTTTAAAAGTCATTGGGACTATATGGGTTTCTAAATTATAGGTTCTCATTGAAGGCAAGGTTTTTAAAAAGGAATGCTTAGTCTTGAGTGATACCTGAGTTACTGAGTTGGAACACCTTGGATAGACTCATGGACACCAGCTACATCATTTGACCTGATTTCCCAGTAGGATGCCTCTTGGGGTTAGTCAATGTTCTTGATATGTGGATGTTAATTTTTTTTACTAATATCTCACTTCTTAATGTTGTTTATGGTATTCCTTATATGATATACTTGGACTCGATTTGATGATTCTAAGGTCACCATAGACCTTAATCTTTCTCAAGTGAGTTTGTGAAAGGGGTAATCAATCCAACTTTGTTGGATCATGTTTGTATTTATGTTATTCCATTTCACAACAACTTAATGGGAGTGTTTTAGCGACATACATCACCTAAAACCAATTATAGGTTTATATGGGAATTTCAGGACCAAATTCTGATCTACCTATGTTTAAAGGAATTAGATTTATCTTTTGAAAATGTCTCTTCCATCTAATCAAAGAATTTGATAATAGTTAGCTGGAAGTGGCTCGACCTTCTTCCTCTTAAGGGAATGGAAGTGGTCAGTGTGGAACTATTTCATTCATGCCTTTAGGGTAAGATGTGTGAAATATAAGTTTTAGTCGAGGCCTTTCATGGATAGTCTTGGTCGACCGGTCTAAATGAGGTTGGATACGGATTGATCATTCGAGCAAATCATATCTAATGTCATAAGCATCATTGGAATTCTACGAGCACATTTATAAGGAAAATTATAAAGATATAAATAATATTATTAAATTTTTTCTTTAAATACCAAAAAATATGGTTTTTGTACCATAGGCTTGATTACCGAAGAGATGATGAAATGATTGTGTCTTAGGTCGGTGGCTTCAGAATGTTTCATCCCAATGTTTCCTTTCGGAGTACGAGTGTTGGATTGAGTTTCAAAAAATTACGTGTTTTATGCTTTTGGTTATACATAGAGGTGTATTAAGTGACTAGGAATGAAACATGACTGTTTGAATGATACATCACAAAAATTGTAGTTTGGGTGTTGTTTTCTGTTTTCCCCAAGGATTATTTGGGATGAGAAGTTATTTGGTGGGAATATTTTAGAATTCGTGATTTTGGAACTGATGAAATTATAAGGGAGTTGAAATTGTAGAGTTTAGTGGATGGTTTGTTTTTGTAAAACAAGCCTCATTGTTTAAAAATGAGTTTTATAACAATTACAATTGTTTTTTATATGTGTATTAGATCCTAAGAGGTTTCTTAGGTGGTTCGATGAGTTTTGGGGGTGTAGGCACCCAAAAACACAGGTTTGGGTGGATGGGTGAGAGCACCGAGTTTGTCTAAAACTGTCCATCCCACTAGTGTAAACTGTATTCCTTATACATGTGAGAAGGTGTGATCTACATAGGCTACGTACGGTTCACCCAAATTATGGGCCTAGCCAACATGACTAGTTCCATTTAGTTAGTATGTCTGCACCGGTTTCGCATAGTTTGTGGACAGTTTTTCCAAATCGTGCCACTAAAATGTTCTCCCTATTTCGTTAAGAAGATACTCTTACTTGGTTTGTGCAAAGTTTAGCCAACTGAGTGGCCAAACCATGTTCTTCACTAAGTGGGTGAAATCACCCTTTCCCACCCCTTTTCATATTTATTTTTCCTCCTCATTTATTATTCCTATCCCACATGTAGTAGCCTCCTCTATATGTTATACTTCTCCTATTCAAGGTTTTGGGAGATATACATCCTTTGATATATTTTTTGACCACCATTAAGTGAATTTGATATCCCATAATACGTCTATAACACATCTCTCTTTAGTTCTTCATTTATATTCTCTCTCTATGTGCTATTTTGGTGCAACTAGATTTGCCCTATTTTTAGGGCGGTCGTCCAATTCTTTGATTTATCATAAACCAGATGAAAACATGCCTCAATATAGGGTTTTATAGTCATCCATGTAATATGGTAGATTGTCTATAGATTATCCCCACATTTTTCTTGTGTTATAATTTTTTTTGTGTTTTGCATGTCAGAATTACCCGGGGTCGCTTATAATTTAATAATTTACATTAATTAAAATTTATAGACTACCTTGTTATGTATTTTTGATCTCTTATTGGGGTGGTTGGAGACAATTAACTCAACCAAAACCACCACTATATAGTGGTTTTTGTTAAATAAATTGTATTGAACATTGTCTTCCTTATGAATATTCCACCCCTATTGGTTTGCTTCTTATTTATATATTTATTTGTGATGGTACTTCATTTAAACTATTATCGAATGGGTTTTTATTTTCCATTTAATGAAATTAAATTATTTAATGAGATAAAATGGGTTTTTTGAGTAAAAATTTCATGTGTTCTAATAAAACCCATCGATGGGGTGTGTTATCTTCAATTATAATGTGATATATGTGATATGCCTTGCTTGAATTTATGGTTGAATATGATCGACTTCTTAACTAGTTTTTTGATATGTGATGTTCTTTACTTCTATGTGTTTATGATTTTTTGTGTAAAATGAAATTTAAAATTGGTGTGACACTCTAAATTTTCTTTGTTTCATTCTATGTAATGTTTACTAGAATGACCATTTGAAATGTTAATTTAATTAATAAAATGAATTATAAATTCTATGGGTGAGACTCTGGATCCTTCCACATAACATCAAGGATGGGTCCACAGTTTTTTATCATCTTTTTTGATGGATTATATATATGATTGGGGCGATGAGGGTTTTTCAGGATGGGCCCCCCATGCATTATTCTTACCTCATTATGAGAGATACCAGTTTCATAAGAGAGACACCTAGAATGGGCTTGTTGGAGAGATGGTTGTACTATTCCTTGAGTGAGATTTGGTCCCTTACATTATTTACCAGGTATGGGTTCAATGTTTTTGGTCTCAAATTATGCCAGGAGTGGTACTTGTGAGGTTATTCATGGATCACATTGGACATGCTTTAAAGGAAGTGAGTATTATAGAACTCCTTGAGTGATAAATGAGATACTTGTTAAAGCTTTCCTCAGATAGGACTAGGATGATGCTTAATTAATTTTTTTAGTTACATATAGATATATATAAAACCACTCTTTTTTATCCAAATGATTCATCGTCAAAGATAAATCACATTCATAGGTTCCATCCATTTTACTATACCTATTTTAGGATTCTTTCATTATCACATTTCCTTTATCTCCTTCTACATGTTTCCTATGGTGTATACATTTTTGGGTTAGGTCAAATCAGGTATCATTGGGATATGTGTCCTTATGGTAACATATCTTGATGAGGATGTTTATTTATTTTTCATTCCTGGTCTATTAAGATATAAATTCAAACCGCTTATTTTATATTTACAAACTATATTATGCTTTATACACTGTTAGTGGTGGCCTTCTGAATATATCTGACACCGTGTTTGGGTCAACATTGCACTGGGGAACCCGAACAAACTCCTTGGTTGCTGGGTCATGATCCTCAGTCTATTTCTTGTGCTGTCATGCTTGTATCCAAGAGTTTGGAGCCCACATCTAAGCTAGTATTCAAGATTCTCGTGGAGTCTATCCTTTTTCTATTAGTTCTATCTTTTACTTATTTTTCTTTGTTGCGCTATATGAACTACTTCATGTTTCCTATTTTATTAGATAATATCATCTATACATGCATTCATTACTATATATTTTTATTTGTCCACATTACATACTAATTATATTTATCTTACACTAATTTTAATTTATTATTACTAATTTTTTTATTGTCTACTGATTTATGTCCTATAATAACACTGTGATACTCTATTCTCAAGGGTATAGTCTCTCTACCGAACAATATTTAAAAACCTCACTACTATATGAAATCCTTTTGTGTGATAGGAGTCGTACATGGGGCCATGTGGTGACCAGTCATGATACTATTTCGATAGTCTGTTAGTCCAGGATGTTACATATAAAAATGGTTCAAAAGTGGTAAGTGGAAAAGAAGAGTAAAAAAATACTTGTGAAGGAATTGGGAACTTTTCTTATTATTTTTCAAATAGAATGTCTTATGAATTTTAATATAATAAATAATATGGGAAACATAATAAGATTAAAAGGAAAAGATAATGAATAATGATTACAATAGTGGGGAAAACTAATTTTATGAGAAAATAATAGAGAACTATTTCATCTTATAATGTATCTTCTGATTCTAATCTAAACATGTTTTATAAATTTGACGGAGTTGATTCATCAATAAGTGAAAATAATATAGAATAAAAGATATATGTGGAAGGAAAAATGTATCATGAGTTAGAAGCATGTTTTTATGAGATAAAAATATATTAGGAATGAATAGTAGAAATAACAAATGGATAAAAAAATGTCTACTAAAGTAAATGAATAGATAATAAATAATTAATAAACCAATGTTGATGAGATATTAACCTATAATCTGAATGTTGATGAGAATGAAATGATGGTGTGTGATCTTAAGGAAAATTTGAATCATAAATAAGTAGATCCCTCTAATCCACAAGCCATATGTTTAATAATACCACATGAGTTGAATAAGGAAAAATAAGTCATTATTAAATCAATAGGAGTTAAAAATGAATATTCTCATGCTGTTTAGATAATGTTTTCCAATTATCATGTAAAATATAGTATTTATGAATCTTTGGAATGATACACTATAATTGATAGTGCATGTACAAAAAAATAGTCCTATATATGGTGGGACCAAGAAGAATATTGATAAACCCTCTTCCCCATTAAATAATGAAATAATTATAATAAGGTCACTTTACCTAATGAATTATAAGACCAACATTGAATAAGGATATCGACAATATAATGTTTTAATGTTCTGAAATTAATCCGGATGATAAAAATCAAGATTCTATTGTTGTTGTTTTGAAAGGTATAGAATCAAAGACCATAATTTTGTGATAATATATCTATTTTTGTAAGGATTTAAGAAAAAAGGAGGTGTTTTGAGAAATTGAGAAAAAAATAGAATGCAATCAACATGCTAAATCTAGACCAAATCTATACACCCATTGAGTCCATAGATGAAGTTTGTGGTTTATGTTAACTAGAGGGTCATGAAGTAGAGGTATGCATGAAATGAATATATGGAGAAATTTCCCATGGTGTAATTGGATTCAATAATCATAAAATATAGTATTTTCAACCAAGTCATGCTATGGATATAATTGATTCCAAATATAATCCTAAGGAAGTGGTGGATGTTTAAAAATGGTTCCAGATCTTCTAGAAAAATAAATTGACAACAACAATTAAATTATAAGAATTTTAAAAAAATTATAATAGAAAGTATCTGGTTGGAAAATGAAAGGTTAAATCTCCTGATAATATTTGAAATTATATTAAATGATTGGCAATGATATGAGGAATTTCATTTCTATTCTTTTTTACCAAAAATAATTGATTTTATTTTCATTGAAAACATCGAAAGATGAGGTTTCTAAAATTTATAAGGAAAAAAAGATTTTGTCTCAAATGATGACTGACCATGGATATAAAATGTGTTGAAAATATATTACCATTATTTCAATGAAAATAAGTGCAGAAATAGGAAGGTGGGGATGTCATATGTTGAGAGTAATATTTTACCCTGAGTATCTATTCTAAGTAAGCCAAGAGACCATTGCTTATTCCCTATTTTTTTGTTGATTTGTTATCATATATAAAGAATTAGTATATAATTTTTAGTTTTTTGTACTAGAAAACATGATGTACTCATTATTCATGTATTCCATTAACCACTATGAAATTTAAAAAATGTATCGCTTATTGTGTAGAATACTTGAATATAACATATCATTGATAAATTATATTGAATCCAGATATTATTGATATATTTCAAAAATATAGTATTGAGGTATGATAATGACAATCACAATCCATATTATTGATTGCTTCAAATATATTTTATTGGGGTTGTGCTGGTTGATGAAATGATTATAAAAAGGGGAGTTTATGAGCTGAAAATAAAATATTTAGATGTGTTTATTGAGGTGTGTGTAGAACAACAATTTTTAATAATTTTTATTTGAGTATCCAAAATATTGAGATTAAGATTATGGTATAATATGTATTTTATTTTATGGAAAGCCTCAACCACCATAGCAACACACTTTTCCACATGAGGTTTGTCCACATATATTTAATGTTTTATTAATATTGGAGAAGTTCTAAGATGAAAGCTGATATAATCCCAATATTTAAAATGAGAGAATAAGAATTTTTTAAGATAGTGATTTGAGTATAATCTTACATTAATCCTATGAATTTTATTTCTAATAACGGGGATAAAAATAAGGTAAAATATTAACATATTTACATTAACATTTATAGGTACACATAATAAATTGAAAGGGGGAGATTATTATGACAATTTTCTAAATTTTTTTTACTAGGGTATGATTTTAATGAAATACATCATGTCACTAGTATATCTAATTTTTATTTTATAAACATTTTTGGTTCATTATTGGTCGTTCTCAGTGTTGGTGGGAAAAATACCCATTTTGGGGAAGATAGAACAAGTTGCACAGAAAGTGAAAAAATTGTATAACACTGAATCTAATTTTTTGAGAGGTGTTAGTGGGTGACAATGAACTTTTCAAATTTTTTAAACTGGTTTTCAGATGATTCAATTCATAGGGGAAACTCTTTGGCCTATTTTAAAGAATAAAGTAGCTCATATATGGTTGGTTCATGGTTTTCCTCCCTATTAGGCCATAACTAAATCATTAAAAAGTTTTATTCAAAAACATTCCCCCATTTATTACTATGAAATTTGGCCCTCATTACCCCCATCATGCAAAAAAACTATCATTGACATAGAATCTTATTCTCCCTCATATTTAGTGGATTCTCCTAGGGATGACAGTTTTTGGCCTTTGGTAAGCCCCTTTATTTATAGTATCTTCTTCCATTCCTCCTTCACATGACTATTCATCCATTTGCATGTATTAAAGGAACCTTAGAAGGGGTGTTGGATTAGAATTTGTATTTAATGGGGTATTGGCTTTGTTTTCATATGGATTAGGTGTGGAGTAATTCTTTTATTTCATTCAAGTTATGTTCTTCAAAGGTAATGAGGATAGAAGAAAATTTTAGGTATATGTCTCTTTATAAGGGAATTTTATAGGGATTACCATTAAATTTCTTATCACCTTTGGTTTTTTGTTTAAATGTATATTAATATTAATTTTTGTTTAATTTTTTCTCATTTTTTATGTTATTGTTTTCTTAGTTTGTAAATTTGATAGGTTAATAATTTTTTACAAATGGGATTGGCTTGAGTACACTCTAAGTGTTTGTTAAAATTTATCAATGTCAATTTATTGTTTAAAATGGATTTAAAAAATGGTTTAATAAATGGGTTTCTGTTTTGGGATTTTCTTTTATTAAACAGACATGACGTCTTGGGAAATTGGTTTGTGAAAAGGTTTTCATGTATGATATTTTCTTGTGATTATTTTGGTATGGAGTATCACATTGGTTAACTGTGGTGTGAGTATGGTATTGTCCATGTGAATGTGGGAGAAGTTTTGTAGGATGAACATGAGACCATCCATTTTGGTTTCAAAGGGATCATGGGAGAATTTGGGTAGGAATACCTAGAGAGCTTCTATTTTGTTTCTGAGACAACATGAGATCTCTTGGAGTTGGTCATGGGGAATTCAAAGTGAAGTTCAATTTTTATTAACTATATACTATACATTTTACAGAATCAATCACATTGTTCCATTATACTTATATCCCTTGGTGAACAAACTCATGATTGATTGGTTCATATGAATTTATTCATTCTATTAGTTCAATGTCTTTTATGATGATTTATTTTATTTCCATTTATATTTATTCGTTATTGGTGGTGATTGTTATTATTTTACCTTTTTAGGGTTGGTTTTCCATGTTTTTTCATAGGGAATAATTTCTCTATTTGAACTGTATTAAAAGTTTTTTTGTAAAACATGTGTTTTTATAAGGAAAACCAAATGGATTTCAAAGGTTCATTTTAAAGAAAATTATGTTCAATGTGGATTTGTTTAGAGAAGTGTTTTTGAAATAGTTTAATTGTTTTCATGGGTAAAATACTTAAATAGATTCATGGAGGTCTCCCACTAGGCTATGTTGCTTTCACTATACACATTCATTCATCCATATATAGAAATTATTTTGTAGGGAAAAGTTAATGGAAAGGTAACCATGAACCTAGGTGTCTCTTCTTGATTATTATAATACATTGTTTTAGTGGAGGAGATGTGGTCTCAACGTGTTGGCTCATGAAGATTCATTTTTTTCGATATACTACCTATTAGGATTCATCTTTTGGTACATTTGGGAATTTTACCGTTTCATTCAATCTTAGATCTAGAATTTGAGAAACTATGTTTGTGTCCTTTTGTGAAAAATATTATATATGATTTATGCTGTTTTATATGGTATCTTCATGGTATTTATTTCATGATCTAGTTTTTGAATTTTCTTCTATTAACATTATTTTTAATGGTGTGTCCATACCATTTCCCGGACAAGTCATATAGGATTTCCATAATTAAAATTGTTATAAAGATAGTGTTAGATATGCATTGTGATTTTCACTAGCCTATGGTAACTAATAATGCACTTTTTGGTATGTGATGATCCATCTTGGGTGATGGGTTAGGGAAACCCAACTCGGTTTATTACAAAATGGTATTATAGATTATTTTTTATGGGAGTGTGTGTTAGAATGAAACTAGGGCCATCAAAACATGGGAGGTAATAGTAGTGGTGTTCATGGAATACTCTTATTTAGGTCAAAAATAGAGTTAATATTTGTGGTATGGGGCTGGGATTATTTTTTTATCTTGATTATGATTTTTTATTGGGGTATAAGAGATTTCTCCATCGATGTTGTGTACCAATGAAAAACTAGGGTTATATAATGTTTTGGGAATGAAACAATGAATTATTTTGGAGGATAATGGTTAGTAGTCCACATGGATAGACCATGTGGCCTTTCCCACAAAATCCAGTGACACACATATGGTTGGTTCATTGTTTTCCTAAATCTATTTCCATACCATTCATATGGTAAATACGTGATATTTTTTGTTTTGTTTTTGAATTTTCTATTTGGAGTTTCTTTTGTTGATTATTTTTCTTGTTGAGTAACTTAATTTGAGTTTGTTTTAGTTTGTTTGAAATGTTTTGAGACTAAATTGTTCATTATGTATCTTGTGTACTTCTATATTTTAGACTATTCCTTATATAGTAACCACATGTTGACATAGAGTGGGTGTGGTAATGAATATCTCATAGGTAAACACTCCTCTTGGTCATCATTTGGTGGAGTCATTGATTCAAAAGATAAAATCCTAGTGTAAAGTGGGTGGTTGAGAGAAGAAACAGATAGGGGACCATGATCTGGAGTTTATGGGAAAAAATACACCTGTGTTTCATCGTGATAAGGGAGCCAATGATGTTGAGTAATGGTTCGATCATATTGAATAGGGCATCATGTTTATAATGAATACTAAGACCTCCATTATAGGATTAACTACCAATGTGGTGGAAGGACTTGGAGGGATGTGGTATGAGTCAATGGTGCTTTCATAGAGGTATGAGGATCTCACATAGACAACTTTCATGATGGACTTCAAGACAGAGTTATACGGAGAGAAATCGAGGGTGGAAAAGGCCCCTGAGTACTTGAGTTGGGGAAAGGAGATCATTCAGTGATGGAATATACATCCTGATTCACAGAGTTGTTTCATGTTTCACTAGATATCCTTATGAATGAAAATCTCAAGGATAAACATTTTTATATGTGTTTAAGGCAGGAGATCAGGTCCATACTCATTCTTCCATGCTATCCAACCTTTGCATAGGTGGTTTATAAGGCGATAATGGAAAAGGAAGATCTAACAAGAATGAAAATCCATAATAGTATTCTTTCAGGGGGATGTATTCAAATATCCTCATCAGGGAGAAAGTGTATGTTGTATGTGTCTCATTGGAAAAGTCTCAAGAGTATTTAGTAGTCCTTGGATTCCACTTAGGTGGCTTCAATGGGGAATAAAATGATATTCTTCTTCTAGTTTTTGAAATTTGCGCACACCAATCCTAATTTCCAAGGGACACCATGGGAATGCCACCAGTTTGGATATATTGGTCATCTCCAATTATTTTATAAGTTTTATTTATAGGGGAGTTTTGTTGGATCTACTTTTTCTAAGAGATATCATGTGTATTCATAGGTTTTCTTAGTTGGATGATCTCTACCTAATCATAAAGGGGATTATTTCCAGGGGAAGAATGTCTAGGGAAGGTCCAATATTTGGTGCCTCCATACATAAGAGATTATACCAGAGAATAATAATTCAATACTGGAGACTATAAGAGTTGTTATGTTTATTGTATCCTCAATTAAATCAGTTTTATTTGGCACTGGTGCTTCCCATTTCCCAATTTTCATGGACTGGATGGTGGTATGGGTATACTAGATGGTTTCACTCCATATGTAATGGATTTTCCATCCGATCTGAGAAAAAATAGGGGGAATGATTTCAAGATCCCTAAATTCCATGTTTTCATAGATGGTGGGGATTTCATTTGAGAATTTCATATTTTATAGCAATACTTTTTTACCGTATCATTGAAATGAATTGGTTTACTAACATCAAGGAAGTATTCGACTGATATTATTTCTGGGCTAAGTTCCATACTCTTTAAGGGATCACTATTGTCTTTCAGGGCGAGTCAAACCAATGATCTGGGAGGATAGGAACAGTTTTTCAAAGTTTGTGTTGATCTCATTCCAACAATCTAGGTTGTTTCTTGATTCCATTGAGTAGAGTCTAGTGTGTGAAATTTTAATGGCTATGTATAGGTATCCAAATGTGTCTCTAGAGGATATATTGGATTTTCATCCCTAGTGAAAGGTCATGTTCTCTCTTTATCTCCTCCTTATGATAAGAACCATATCATTCCCATCTAAACATATATTTCTAGACAAGCATAATGATTTGAATGTTACACCGGGGGACCTTTAGAGAAAGGGTTTTATCAATCAAAATGTTTCACCATGTGATTTTACAATGTAATTTGTAAAGAAGGATGATATTTTACCCTATCCTTTAACTAACTATCATAAGCTAAACAAGGTTTCCATGAAGAATAAAAACAATTTCATAGAATTAAAGATCTTTTTGATCCGAACAATGGAGCCGACTCGATTTATTAGATCGACCTGAGGTATGGGTACCACCGACTAAGGGAATAGGAGGATGTTGTTCTAAAGAACAACTTTCACATATGGTATGTACATTTTTGAGTATTTTCTATGTCTTTTTGGATTACTAATCACCCTACATTTTTATGGTTTTATTGAACTGAATCTTCCCCCACTTTTTAGACTCCTTCATAGTCCTATTTGTGGATGAAATATTTTTGAATTCTATGATGGAGGAGGACCATGATGAAATTATATAAGACATTTAGGTTGTTTGGAATGGGGAAAAACATACATTCCAAGTTGTATAAGTACTATTTTTTGATCTAAGAAGTGTAGTTTTTGGGCCATGTGATTTATGAGTTATGATTTTTAGTGCGGTTAAAGAATGTTCAATGGTCTAGTATTGGGAGCAACCCAAGAATTTTTTTGATATCAATATAATTTTAGGATTGGATTTAGTTTTAGACATTTAATTCAGAAAATCTCAATGATATATTATCCATTTAAATCCCTAATGAGGAAATGAGTGATTTTTTGGTGGGAGGGGAAGTGTACGTAGTCTTTCTAACTGTTGTAACCCTATTTGACATCTTCACCCCTCTTGATAATTCCTAAGACTGGGAAGGCCTATGTGGTGTATTGTGATACTTATGATGTATGTTTTGGGTATTTATTGATGTAGGATGACCATGTGGTGGCCTATGGAATGCTAAAACTATACCCAAATGAGTGTAATTAACCCACCCATTAATTGAAATTGGGTTTTTGGTCTACACACTGAGGACATAGTTACATTTCCTCTTGTGGGAACATTTTATAGTCTACTCAAATCATAAAAGCCCAAAGTATATTTTCATCCTGACAGACATGAAATATATATATAGATTCTTGGTGAAATAATAATTTCTAATTTTAAATTTGATATTTCTTATACACCCTATAAGGGAAATGAGTTCACCAACACTTTGAGAAAGAAGAATCTAGTGCATGCTATTTGACAATAGGTGGATGAATAGGGTCTTATGAGTCTATTTAATAATATGATTATAGAGGTCTAAGAACAGAGAGTAGTTATTCTTTCATAGTAAGTATGTGACACCCTCTCTTGAAAATTATGTTACTAGTGAGTATGTATCTAACCTTGATTTCTATCACATTAGAAGAGTATTAAATGTTTTGGAGACCTGGGGTGATTTTTCTTGGTCCAATGATGGATCTCTCTATTTTAGTAGGTGGATAGTTCTTTCTTTGTCATTAAGGTAGTAAATGATGTGTGTGGTGCATAATTCTAGTTGTATAATTCTCCATGGGGTAACTAAGACATTATATACCTTGAGAGGTGAGTATTGGTGGCCCTAGATAGGACATTCATTAGATGAATTTGTTTCTAGATACTCAAATTGGAAGAGGTTTAAATATTAATGTTAGAGACCATCCGAGTTGTTTCCACCACTACCAATAATAGTGTTGATGTGGGATGAGATATATATGGATTGTTTCATCTTTCTACCACATTATCTAAGTAGGATATATTAAATATGGTTGATTATTGATCTTTTAAAGAAATAATCCCACATAATTCTAATATGATACTCGATAATGTGTGGGACCTTATACACCTTTATGTTCGGGAGGGTTTTCATTATGATGGAGTTCCCTCAACGATAATGGTAGATAGAGATGCTTGGTTTAAATCCCTATTTTGGATGGGACTCTAAGAGTCATTGGAAACATGGTTGATGTTTAGAACCACATATCACCCACAAATGGATGGATTGTATGAGCAGACCATCTATACTCTTGAGGACATGTTCTGGGAATGTGTACATTAATTCGAGGGTTTATGGGAATTTTACCTATAATTACACGAGTTTTCATATAATAACAATTAGTAGGCGTCTATTAGGATGGAACCATATGATAAATTATATAAGAAGACATTACATTATAAATTATGTCAATATGATGTGGGTGAGAATTCTCTAGGGGGACTGATTCTCATCAATGAGATGACTGAAATACCATAGCTAATTAAAAAATGGTTAGTGACAGTTTAGAGTAAATAGAAGTCATGTGATGAACATATACAATAGAAATTGGAGTTTCATGTTATTGATAAGGTGTTCTCTCAGGAATCCCTTTGGCTGGGGCACTGTTATTTGGGAAAGAAGGGAACGTTGACACTATGTTATGATAAGCAATTTTGTGTTATAGAGAATCTTTGGAAGGTACATAACACCCTGAGATTTTTGTGAATTTTTTTCTAAAATCAATTAATTTTCATTTATTTCATCATTTTCACACTACACAAAGTCAAAATTTCATTTTAGGTTACACCAAGATAATCATGTGTTACACACAACACCAACTTGGCTTCCATTACACGCAACACTGTGCTTCTATGAAACATCATTTTTTGTTATAATTATTTAAATGAGATAGTTATAACCTAGCGATTAAACGTTGTGATATTAATATTAAAAACTAATTTGGAAATATTATTTATAATGGCATTATATTAATAAAACTTATTGATAATAAAGCATATAATATAGATTGAGACTTTGTATTTTTCAAAATACTATTTTCATCAATGAGATGCTTTTTAAGTCATTATGTGAAAAATATGAGAATAATTTTTTAAAACTTTTAGAAATTAAATTTTATAAAATAATCATCATTTTTGAATTCAAAATGTTTAAATTATCTTAGGGTTAATGTTTGGGGTTTTTCTAGGAAACTTCATTTTTATGTGAATAGAAAAAAATAATGAATTTTAATTCAAATTTTTTTTGTGTAATTTATTTATATAGTTAAATAATATTTTATGTTGGTTTTATAGTAAAAATAGATAAATTATATATTTATTAATCCAATATAGGTAACTAGGATCATTGTTTCATATTGAATTTATAAATAATGTCTTAATGAACATTTGAACTATCTCACTTGAAAAACCTACATTCTAGCCATATAATGGGATTATCATTAAAAATAATTTTGCTGATTCTATGAATCAAATTTAGAAAAATGTAAATAAATGATTTTTATTAGTATAATATTTATATTTCAATAATATTTAACTATGTTTTTATCAAATGTATTAGTGAATGTGATTAAAATTAATTAAAATGAATTATGTAAAATTAAGCTTAAAATGGAATTTAACATTAAACATAAGGGTGTAAATGACAAATACAGTTGTCAAAAACACATTTTATGGACAGATTGTTTTCCATAAAACTTCTTGTTAAAGATTTTTGTTGGGTTTTTATTAATTGTTTAGTTAAAAATGTCAGTACATCTATCTTGTTTTTAAAAATTCCATGTGTTTCCCCTCCCTCCATTACAAAACCCCACCAAATCTACCCCTTGTTTACACCTCTCAAACAACTTATTTTGCCCAAAATATATCCAATTCACTTCAAAAAATCCATCCCTTCCTCATTGAATCCTCAATTTGGGTATAAATCCATCCAAGGAATCCCTTTAGGGAAAACCAAAATGAGTTACCCAATGAAGAGGTAACATCCTTCCTCAAGCTCCTTTCTGTTATTTTATTTATCCACTACCTAAATTTTTTTTCCATGCATATATAATATCCTAAATATCATAAATATATTGATATGTTGTTATCAAAAGTTTTTTACCTACAATTACACATAGTTCCATCTATTGGGTAAAGAACATATCATTCTTGTGTACGAGGAACTACCACCTCACAAAACAATGTTGTTCGTTTTTTCTTTAAAACCTATAATGGTTGGATGTTATGATAGAAAATCCATTTATATATTATTTATATGATATATATAATTTAATTATACTTATGAAATTATTATATATCATATACCTTAATGCTTTCCATTTTGTGTTAATATGATAACTTCGTTAGGGGAAGTGTGGACTACCACCTCCTCAAAGATATGTGATTCGTTCACAATCAACACGGTCTGTATTAAGGATGGGTTTAGTAAATTTATTGGATATATATGACATAATAATTCAACAATAATTGGTATATATATAAATATAATACTTTCTTTCTCTCTTTCAATGCGATTATTAAACTAAATCAACGTTCATGAGTACATACAGTATTATGTATCCATGAATGGAATATTCAATTTAATATTTATATCATTATAGATTATTAAAAATAAATATATAAAGAATATATATGATTTTAATTTTAGGGTTTAAATTCATGGAAATCATGATATAAGTATTAGGAAGAAAATATAACAAATTAAGATACATCAGAAAACAAAGAAGATATAACCCGAAGGGAAACCCTAACTTGAAATGATTAATAAAGAGGTAATAAACAGTCATAGTCAAACCATATATGGTAATATATATAATATTATGGTTTTTTAAATTATTTATCATAAAGATATATTTATTATACATGAGGTTTTTTCATGTATGAAGAGAGTCAAGACATAAGGTAAGGGGATTTTTAGTGTCACTTTTATTTATATGTGATTTACACTTTATTCACCACATGTTTATTTTATCTAGTGTATATAATAACCATGAAAATATTCTATGATTGTTATCCTTAAATTTATAGGTATTTAAATATAAATTTTATTATCTATCTGCAATGGGTTTTATATTTCCAAAGATAACGAATCAGAAAAGCAGTTTTGTCTTATTTTCCATTCGTGGAGACATATGCCTTCAATTTCAGAAAAGAATGATTTTAAAAATGTTTTTTCAAAATTTTTAAATGATTTTTAATGATCATTTTAACATAAACAGGATTTCGAAAATGTTAGAAGTTATTCAAATATTCTTTTATAAGTTTTCAAATTATTTTCAAGGACATGTTTTTCAAGAATTTATTCACGATTAATTTTCTAAGAAATGGTTTTAAAAAATGTTTTAAATATTAGTTTTAAAAGAAATGGGTTTTGAAGAAGTTTCAATATTCTATTTTATGTTTTTTTAAAAAAAATATTTCACAAGGCCTTTTGTTTTAGAATAATTTTTTTCTAAATTATGAAAGTAAATTTTCGTCAATAAGTTTTTGTTCCTTCAAAATTATATTCAATCTAAGATGAAAACTGTTGGTGTGACACCTGACTTTCTAGAAAGTGATCCAAAGAATACATTCATACTCTTTCTTCAAATGGTTTGTGTATTTGTAAATGTATTTTTTTGAAACTTATTTTTCTTTAATGGGTTATATGTTAAGAAAACAAGTTATTATTCCACATATTTTATGCTTTAGAAACCCACTTCTATTCAAGGGTTATGATTTGATGAAATGATTATGAATCCTTTTTATTTACAACAAGAAATGATCTGATATCATGATTAAGAAGCCAATTTCATTTCATGGGATATAATGTTATTTTTTATTATTTTGTGACACATGTATGTATGATGTCATTATGATATGGGTGGGACCTATATGTAGAGACCCTATTTTTTCCAAATAAGAATTTTAAATACTTATAGATTTTAATCCAGGGAAAGGCATTGAGACGACATGCGGTTCTATGGCCTGGTGTACGTGGAATTAATTTTATGAAAATATTAAATATATTGAATATTATGCACACACAATTACATAAAGAAAATGGGATAAATAATATATGGATGATCAAATCATAAATCAGAGACCATATTTATGCTTGGAATGTGGAGTTTCCCCAAGGCGTGGCATAAAATGAGTCAGCACAGGATGTTAAGATCCCTATCTCATTGGTGGAACATTTTAAGTGATTTGATTAATTAATTTAATTATTTTATTAAAATACATTAACCTAATAAATGGTTATATAATCATTATAATGAGGGGTTGACCTCATAATCTTGTTTTTTTCAAATGATGACCTCTCCTCTCCTCTCTTATCCCTTCCGTTGATGAACAACAAATAATGGAGGATGAATTGCTTGATCTAGATGGATCAAAGTGCAACGGTTCTTCATCCTTCAACAATATATAATGATCCAATACAGGTAATACCTGTTAATGGTGTTATTATAACACGAATTAAATGTTTGATCTTGTTTTTAATTTATTATTCAACTTATGTTTTTGAATTCAATCATTTAATGTGCCCGATTACCGATTTTTTTTATTTTTAATTTGATCTAAATCAAATTACACAATTATGATAGGATGCACAATAATGCTTGGAAAATGATACAAAAACATGTATTGGTGCCTTTCCCCAATGATTTATACACCTTCTTAACTATGGAATCCCCAAGTATCCAAGTTTGATGGTTGCTGGGAAACCCGAGCTTGATCAGGTTCCTGGAAATGAGACAAAATTGTGGAACTATGATGGATTTGTGAGCAAGGAACAAATATAGAAAAAAAAAGATTCAATGATGAAAAATCCATAGTTATCATACCCATCCAGTGAAAATATAAGTCTTATCAGTGTACAAAATGAAGAACGAAACCCTTTTTCGTTTTGGTGACCGATTCCCAGTGAACGATGACCAAGCAATGTGATCCATGGCATGATCTGAAGATTCTAGAAGGAAAAATCACAGGATCTAAATAGGTTTGACAATATTTGGATTGAGGAATTAATATGGAATAATTTTGACTTTTTAGAGAAAATCCCGACTACACACTGTCTTTAATGAAGAACACACTTTTTATAGCCTCCCTCAGTGGTAGTTCAAGGGTTTAAGAAAGTATAAGGATGGCATGGTGCGTACTCCCTTTGACATTTGGTGTACCACCTATCCATGTGAGAAGAGAGGGGTGATGGATACTTGTCAATGTAAATTCCATGTAATGAGCACAACGACACGAATTGGTCAGACTTGCAGCATCCCAAGTGGACTAGCACACCATGTACCGAAGTACATAGACAGGGAGTCCGAGTACATGGACAGAACCAACAGGAACAACCCAATACCCATAAAGGTGGTACATGCTGTGTAGTTAACCTAAACTATGTGAACTAGTACATGGGATGGGACTTGTGTTTTTCCACATAGTGAAGAGGGGCCACATGCCTTGTGGGCATCCTCAAACACTGTGTATTGATTGATATCCCATGATAAAACATCAATCCTTTGCATCTACTTTGTTTGAACTAGGATTTCGGCAAGTGAGATGCCTATCCTGAGTGTTTTACTAGTAGAACATGATAGTTACCTCAGAAGCTGTTATTGAGATGAGATGTTGATGTTCCATGTTTAGAACGTGAAGAGACAACACCCAATTATGGAAACGATCAGATAGCCTTAACCGATAATCTAGGATGACCCTCCGGTTGGGCAATGTAGCATAGTCCCCGATGATTCTGGGTTGGACCTCAAGCTAGGATGGCTAGTGTTATCCCCAAAGATGAGACATTCCGAGATAAACCTCCCATTGGGATGGGTTATGTAGTCCGTGAAGAGAGATACTGAGCTGAACCTCCAACTAGAATGGGTAGTGTTGTCCCCAATGAGAGATACTAGGCTAACCCTCCAATAGGGCTGGATAGTGTAGTCCCCGATGAGAGATACCAGGCTGACCCTCCAGCTAGGCTGTGTAGCGTAGTCTAAGATGATTCCAGGCTAACCCTCCAGTGGGGCTAGGAAGTGTAGTCGTTGATGATTTATAGAGGGCCCTCAACTGTGGGGCATAATGGCGAGGCATGGTTCAACTTACCTAAGGAATCATGAGAAAGTTGGGTGCATTCAACACCGATCTGCATCCCAGTGATGTGACCTAAAATTGTGTTGGTGAGTCAATGCCACCAAAAGAGGATAGTATCATGGTGTGGTGATTTGATACTATTTTGACTTATGTATTCTTGGTATATGCATGAGGTGTTGGGCTTTGTTGATGGTTTTACCTTGGAAGGGTCAGGTACTCACTTTCTTGGGCTGAGCTGTGAGATGGAGATCCGCTTACTCTCTCATTTGGGATTATTTGACTGAGCATATATATATATATATATATATCCCACTATAGTACCCACTCCATGGGTCTCAGTTACTATCATTACAAGAGAGGAAATGATGTGTGGGGTTTTCCATGTGCTTTCCATGTTTAGCTTCTTATAGTTGGACATGTCTACTCTCTGGATATAGGCAACGAAGACTCAACAGGAGGGTTCATCTCCTCACTATTTCAAGGTCATTGTGTTTGGATGAGCCTACTTTCACACTATTTTTGGGTTGAGATACACTCATTACATCACCTTTTACTATACCATGTTCAATTTACTACATCCCTTTGGTTATATGTCTTACTTCTCCCCCTTATCATTTTTGGGCTGTTCTACATTTAATGTTTATACTCACCCCAGCACAGGCTTCTCCCTACACGTGTCCTGTCTTTTATCGATATAAGACATTTCAATCGTGACTATAGAGGAGTGTAGGGATACATGCTACGTGGATTGCATATGGGGGTAATTTTTGGGATATAGAAGCTGAGATCTATCAGCAGATACTCTTTTCCAGTTTTCTTCATATTGGGGGTAGATTCTGGTTTGGGTGTGTGTTTTCCCATTACATTTTATTATTCACTACAATAATCTTATACCGTCTAGAGGTTCATGCATGTCAACTTTACTTTACATATGTTGCATCTTTTTCTACTTTTCTATACACTTTTGGATTGAGTTGGCTGTGTGTGCTTATAGTTTCTTAAGATAAGGCCTCCCTAAGATTGTTGTGCCTTCAGTTCTTGTTTAAAACCCTTGAGATATGGAGATGGGCATGGGGTAGTTATTTCTTGAGCCCCATCTTGGTTTGGGTCATGAAAGAGTATTATCAATGGATGTTCATTTCATTGGAAATTATTTGGAAATTCCGTAAAAAGGAATTAGTTGGGATTTAGGGAAACAATGTCGAAGTGTCTCAATAGAGTATCTCAGGGAAAGGAGTCAAGTGATGGTATGAGAGGCTGATGTATACATTCATTAGGACTGTGATTACTTTCTTGTCGACATGGAACTCTAAGACATTTGTTATAGGGAACAGTGGTACATGCATGATATAGGATCGAGTCTTTGACTATTTTTCATGAGTCAGCTCACCATTTTTTTGTTGATATATATATATATATATATTCCCTTATAACCATGGTAATCATGAAAATATTTAGGATGCCACTACAATGACAGCCAGACAGGATACCAGTTTCGGTTCATGACGACAACCCGATGAGTAATGAGGCCACAATTCAGGTCCCATAGGGGTTCCTCTTCCTCCATGTGGAGTAGTAGTAGGGCATCCACCTATCAAGAAATAGATATTCCCAACATGGTAGTACGAGGAAGTACAACGGCTGATCATAGTCCATGAGTTCCAGTGTTAGCGACTATTATGGTTCCTCTACGAGCCAAACCCTCAAACAGTAGTGGATTGGATAGAGTCGTTGGTCTATTTGTTCGAACTATTTCAAACCCCGATGGATCAGAGGGTGGATTTGGTAGCCATCATTTTCCATAGTGCATTTGGGAGATGGTGGAGATTACTTACTAAGATGCGCGATGAGGCGATACTCTCATCGGGAAACTTTCAAAAGCTATTTTTTCTAGGAGTAGTAACCCTCCTTCTTGCACTTTGTTCAAATTCAAGATCTTATGTAGATTCATTAGGGTTGTGTGAAAGTGGTATTGTACATGATGAGGTTCAACAACCTTACACACTACACACTTGACATGATCATAAATGGTGACTAATGAGAAAAAACATTATAGTAGAGACTATGTATAGAGATCAGGGCTAGCGTAGTGCCCTTGTGCGCCCCAAACTATACCAGGGTGAGTTAGTGGGAAAATGTGATTGAGAGATTCCTAGAAGAGGATTTAACGATATTTGTTGCTAGCAGTAGATGCAACAGGGCTGAATCATCTTTAGTAGCAAGCTGTCACCCAAGATCTTGTAGTAGGAGACACTTCCGTTATCATACTTAGTGGCATGGTCACCATGTTTTGGAGCTGCACAGAGCACCTGCACAACCCAGAAAGATCCACTTCTACAATTGTGATGGTTGATGTCACATGGTCTGAGACTGCCTGAATATCAGTACTAAGTATCCTGGGATGACAGTAGATGGACCAACACGGCAGAGGTAGTGCTGTGACAAGGGATCTCCCCAGTGGGTATAGGGTGGGCCCTAGGGAGGGGGTGCTGGTAGAGGAGTCAGAGGAGCTACATGCAGGGGATAACGATACAAGGTTCTTGCACCGACACCACTAGCTGGCCCATGTAAATCTCATTGAGCTAGTGGTTGGGGCCATATATAGATGTAGGACATGGACGTCTATGACCCAGTTCCACCCCATATGATTTGATGTTCGATCTATGCTTACTCTACACTTTCCTCAGAATTAGTAAACACATGGGACAAACATTATTTTATCTCCCAATTATGTGTGCAAGATATATATCTCCCAGTAGAGATTCTGTCACAACAACTATGAATTTATATTTCTACAGGGAACAATTCCTCTATATCATTCATCTGCTGGTAGTGTGAGCTATTATTTAGAAGAGACAGGTTCATGTGGGAACTAATGGTCATCATGATGGAACCCTATGACATCAAACTTGGAATGGATTGGTTTTCAATGGTTTGATCCCATATTGACTGTCACAACATGTTAGTCAGATTCTTATGTGCGGATGGGACGAGGTTCCCCTTTATTGGTGAGAGAGACCTCGTAGCTCGATGAGTAGGTGCTGTGAGCAAGATGCTACAACCCATCAACCATGTTCTAGAGATTATAACCCATAGTGAAATAGACTCTTTTGGAATTTGGATCCCTTTAGTTGTGGATGAATATGGATGTCTTTCCCAAAGATGTTCAAGACTTCCTTCGAGATGATAGTTGTATTTTTTCAGTTACTTGTACCAAGTGAATGCCCTGATATCTTATGTAGCATATTGGATGGAACCCATTGATCTATGAGAGATAAGGGTGTAGTTAGAGGCCCTTCTTGATAATGTTTTCATCAGAAGATGTATGTCACCCAGAACTACTCCAGTCTTGTTTGTGAAAAAGGCATTCGGAAGATTACAGGTTTGTGTGGATTATCATCACCTAAATGAGACCATGATAAAAAAGTACCATTTTCCAAGTATTTATGACCTCTCCAGTTAAATGTGAGGTGAAACATGGTTTACCATGATTGATCACAATTCTTGCTACCGCCAACTACGTTTTTGTGAAGTTGACATTATGAAGCTCTCCATTCGATGTGGCTACAGATACTATAAGTTCGTAGTGATTCCTAATGGTGTGAAAAATGACACTGCCATTTTTATGTCTTTGATGAACCAGATATTCTAGCCATACTTGGACCATTTTTTCATTTTTTCATTAATGACATACTCATATACTCAATGATAGTGTGGCAGCATGCAGAAAACATGATGAGGGTCCTTGATTTACTTCAAGAGTATTGGATTTATGGAAAGCTCTCGAAATGATAGTTCAGGATTAAATAGGATCACTTTCTAGGGAATGCCATTTCTGATCAGGGTTTATCCCTAGATCCAGGGAAGGTCGAAGTAGTTCATACTTGGGATCCACCCAATAATTTTTATGAGGTGCGTAGCTTTCTTGGTTTGGTAGGGTACTACAAGAGACTTGTTCAAGACTTATCTAGAATTCTAGAACCATTGACCACTTTGAAAGAGAACGAACAGTTGTTTACCTTCATTGAAAAGTTCTAGAAGTCCTTTAAAGTGTTTAGGTAGATGATGATGCGTGATACAGTTTTGATACTACCAGAGGAAGGTTTTGAGTCTGTGGTATATTGGAACGCCTTAGGATCTAGGCTTCGTTGCATTCTGATACAACAATAGGCGGTCATCGCATATGGGTTGAGGGAGTTGATACCCCATGATGAGAACCATGTGACATGTGATCTAGAGCTAGAATATACAGTGTAACTTTGAGGATGTGGAGGTATTATCGTAATGAAGAGCACTTTGTGTTTTACTCAGACCACTGTTGTCTTAGGTACATCTTCACTTAGAGAGTCCTAAATTTGAGATAGCAACACTGGTTAGATTTCCTACAGGACTAAAACATTGAGATAGTCTATACTCTAGGTAAGGGACATGTTGTGATATATTACCTTAGTAGGAATTATCAGTCTCGCCTATTGAAGGACTCTTTAGAGTAGATGGATTCCCTAAAACTGACCCTGATGGAGAAAGAGGGTACAATTTTACTATAGTCGATGGTGTGGACTCCTATGGTCCTTGAGCGTGTGGTGGAGTCTCACCTGCGATACATTGACTGCGATGTTCTATGTGATAAGATATCTATATGCAACATTCCATATGGGTATTCTAATTTATGGAATCATGATATCTTGTTCTAGGGGTTAACCGTGGTTCCAATGGTGATGCTGGTAGAGGTGATGCGGGAGTTCCACACTTCTACCATACCTGTAAATCCTGGTTTGGGGAAGATGTAAAAGATTCATCAGTGGTAGTTTTGGTGGTCCGGAATGAGACAAAGTGTAGCTTTGTTCATCGGATGATGCCTTACCTATCAGCAGGTGAAGGATAGTCATCAGGTCCTGACTGGTTTGTTGCAGCCTCCTGACATCCCAAAGTGGAAATGGGATAGAATATCAATGGATTGCATCATAGGGCTTCCATGCACAATGAAGATCCACAAAACTATATGTGTAATAGTGAAAAAACACACATAGTTGGAACACATCCTTTCTATTATGGACTAGATTTTGGGGGAGAGTTTTTGTCCTTTTTTCATGTGATAGATCGTCCTACTTCATGAGGTACCCTCAATGATTATCTCTGATCGTTCCACTCAGTTTGCGTCACAATGGTAGAGAGGCCTACAAGGGGCATTAGGGACCCAACTATTGAGGAGTACAGCCTTTCTCCAACAGAAATATGGATAGACCGGGTGCACTATCAGGGTTCTAGAGGATATGTTGAATTCCTGCATCTTGCATTTCATCCTAATATAGGAGGATCAACAACCTTTTGTCGAGTTTGCACACAACAATATCTACCACTCCACCATCATCTTGTAACCTTGTGAGGGCCGATATTAGAGTCCTTGTAGTTCATAATTGTGCTGAATTGAGGTTGGATAATCATCTGATGTGGACCTAATGTTAGTGTAGGCAATGGAATAGAAATTTCAGGTCATCCATGAATGGATGAAGTTTGCCAAGAGCTAGCCAAAAGAAGTCTTATGATGATTTCCATCATTGGACCTTTGTGTTCGAGAAATGAGACCGTATCTTCTTGATATTCTCCCCATGATGTTGAATGTGGAGGTTTGGAGAGTAGATCATGCTATCCCTAAGATTCATCAGGCCATTCGAGATCGTGTAGGGGATTGGTGAGGTTGCCTACCCCTTGCCTTATCCCCACAGTTGGAGTGGGTTTATGATGTTTTCCACGTGTCGCAGTTGAGGAGATACATTCATGACCCTATGCACAATATTGATTGAGGAAAACTAGACATAGAGAATGGAACCACCTTTGTAGAGAACCTGATGGCGATCAAGGAACGATAGGAGCCCACCCGACAAGGATGATCTATCCCTCTAGTTCACATGTTGTGGAAATAGAAAAACATGTAGGAGAGTTCTTGGGAGCGGAAGAGCAAGATGTGGGCTCAATATACTGATTTTTTTTGTTTATTTTTACTTTTTGGGGAAAAATATTTTGAAGAAATAAATGATTTAGAGACACAATTATTTCCTAAGATGACATTGAAATATTTTAGATACTATTTTAGAGCAAGGAATTGATATGACATGTGATTCTGAGGACCGATGTGCCCAAAATTAATTTAATAAAAATATTAAAAATATTTTTTATTATGCACAAACATTTTATTGATGAAAACATTATAACTATTAAATGTATGATCAGATTAGAAATTCAAGACCACAGTTGGGAACAAAATGCATTGTTTCCCCTATGCGCGACCTAAAACTATTCAGCATGGTACGTCTGGTCCCTCTGTCATTGTTGGCACATTTTAAGTGAATTGATTAATTAAATTAATTAAATAATTAAAATCCTTAAACCTAATATATGGTCATATAAAACTCATTATGAAGATTTGGCCTTATAATCTGTGTTTTTTTCCAATTAAGACATATCCTCTCCTCCCTTATCTCTTCATTTGATGAACAATGATGAACAAATGATGATCCCCTGGATCTAGAAGGAAAAAAGCACAGTGGATCCTCCTCATTCATCAATAAAAAACAATAAAATCTTGGTATGACTCTTTCATGATTTTCTTACACCCTGAATTAAATGTTTGAGCTTGTTTTTAATTGATTATTCATCCTGCATATTTGAATTTAAACATTTCATGAGACCGGGTACTGGTTTATTATTATTTGTCAATTGATATAAATAGAATCACAAAATTATGGTTTTTTGAACATGAAATCTTTTACAATGACCCAGGCACTTGTTTTGGTGACTTCCTCCCTTGATTTCAACATGTTCTTTTTTGTGGAATCCCCATGGAACTTGGTTCGATGATTTTTGGGAGACACGAGATCAATCAGGTGCCAATAAATGAGGTGGAATCATGGAATGACAGAAAATTTTTGAGTGAATAATAGATATGGAACCAACATGATGTGGGGATGATAAATATGAATGTTTCATACCCATCATCAAAATATAAAAGTCACATTGATGTGCTGAACGAAGAACGAAACCCTCATTCATTCTGGTGACTGATTCCCGGTGAAAGAAGACTAACAACCATGATTTACGTCTAGATACAAATATTTCAGGAGGAATTGTGGTGAGATATGAATAATTTTAACCATATATGGAGTGCATATGACGATTCAAGAGAATATAGAGTTTCTTGTAAAAATATTGACTACACGATATGTTCAATGACGAACACATGGCATGTATCTTCCCTCATCGATGATGTTAGGATTTGGGAAAACCTAAGGATGGAATGACATGTACTTCCCTTGACATGAAATGTACCACCTCTCTATATGAGATGAGCCGTGTGAAGGAGACACAACTAGAAACATTCCTTATGCCGAGGACACTGTCATGACTTGGTCACACCTGAAGCATCCCATATGGACCATCACGCCATGTACCAATGTACACGAACATAGACTCCGAGTACATGGACATGACCAACAGATACAGAATGGTCTATAGATAGGTGGGGCATGCCATGAAGTACACCTACTTAGAATGTAATACTACATGGGATGAGACACTTTTCCATCCCGAGAAACAACCAGATAATAAAGAGGGTCCAAACGCAGTGTGGGCCACCTTACACATGACACCTTTTACAATTTGAGCTCACGTGACAAAATTTCAAACCTCTACATCTCCATTTTTAGAAATTAGATTTTCAGCCAAAACATAACTATCCTAATTGTTTTTCAACATAGAACACGATAGTTCCCTCAAAAGATGAAAATGAGTTAGGATTTAGATCTTATGGGTTTGACACATGTAGAGACGCACGTGATGATGGAAACTCAATGAAAATATTACCAGAGATACTAGGATGACCCTACAACAAAGACGAGGCCATAGTCCCTAATGATTTGGGGAAGACCCTCTAGCTAGGCTCGGTAGTATAGTCCCTGATGATGAGATATTTCTCACAAACCCTCCATCTAGATTGGGTAGTGTATTCCTCGATGAGAGATACTAGGATCACCCTCCCACTGGACTGGCTATTGTATTCCCTGGTGATAGCCACCAGGATGACCCTCCAGTTCAAATGTGTGGTGTATTCCTTGAAGAGAGATATCAGACTGACCCTCTAGCTGGGATGTGTAGCGTAGTCCCAGATGATAAAAAGCTAACCCCCTAGTTGGGCTGGGCAATGTAGTCCCTGACGATTCAAATTAGACCCTCGAGTGTGTGTAAATGTGGAAAGGAGTGGTTCAATTTACCTAAGGAATCATGAGTATGATGACCACTTTCCCCACCGATACTCATCCCTGTGACGTGACCTAAAATGGTGCAGGCGAGTCAGTGACACCCAAATAAGATAGTATCGAGGTGGGGTGTTTTAATCCCCTTTTGAATTGTGTCTCCTGGGAAGACATATGAGGTTCTGGACAATGTAGATGGTTTTACTTTAGATCTATCATCTTATCATATCCTTTGTACGAGCTGTGATATAGAGATGACCTTAATATCTCTTATGGGCTTCTTTGATTGAGCATATTTATATATCCATCCTACTACTATACCCTCTCATTGTGTATTGGATACACTCTTTATGTGAGAGGAAAATATACATGGGGTATGCCACGTGCCTCCCATGACTAGGTTGTTGTAGTTGGATGTTTCTACTCTCTAGATATAGGTAGAAAAGACTCCATGGGAGGGTTCACCTCCTCATAATTTTGAGATACTTGTGTTTGGATGACCATACATTCACAATTTTTTGGGACGAGATTCACTCTTTCCATCCACTTTTACAAAACCTTCTTCCATTTACTGCTTCTATTTGGTTGTATCTATTAATTCTCCCCTTCTCCCTTTTGTGGTTTTCTACTAGGTATGTATATACTCACCCCTACATTGGCTTCACCCAACATGTGTCATGTCTTTTGCATGTAGGGGACTGGTCGATCATGACTACAGAGGAGTTTTGGGATAAGGCTTCATGGATAGAAAACAATGGTCATAGTTGGGATACCAAAGTTGGGACCTCCTAATAGATACTCTTTTACATTTGTATTCAGGTTTGGACTGGATTCTGGTTTGGGTGTGTGTTTTACCCTTTATATTTCAGTATTCACTACCATACTCTAATACCATCAAGAGGATCGCACAGTTTCACTTTACATTATATCAGTTGCATAATTTTCTACTTTTATCTACAATGGTACTTTTATTTGTCTGTGTGTCTTCATACAGGTTCTTAGTAAAATTCCTACCTGAGTTTGTTGTGACTTCAGTGCTTATCACCAACCCCTGGCCTATGGAGGCAGGCATCGGGTATTTGCGGCTCGAGCTCCTTCTTAGCTTGGGTCGTGACATTATATATATTTCCAATGAATTGGGTAAAGATTTATATATAATGATATAATAATGGGAATCGATTTGATGATCTTGATCCACTATAGGATGATAAGGAAACTCAATCCCTTAAAAAGAAAACTCTATGCTAGGGGATGGTGGGGTGTCCCACCCAATAGGTGTCGTCACCATGAAGATGAGAAAATTGGGAAATGTGATCTACTATGGGAATATGGGGAACCCTGATCCACTATAGGAAGATAGGGAAACCTGATGCACTATGGGTCGATGGGTAAACCTGATATACTATGGGAAGTTGGGGAAACCCGATTCCTTCCACGGAAAAGGACTATGACCAGGTATAGTGATGTGTCCCACCCATTAGTTGTAGTCCCCATGATGTTTCATGATACGTTCTAAAAATGGAATTTGACTTATAGGGAATGATGTTATATTTATAAGTGTCTGACACAATTTCATGTCTTATTCCAATGTAATGATTTCATGGATTATTCTCTTGATTCCCTTATGATTCATGTCCTATGAACTGAAAATATGTATTCACTGATTCATGATCTTTGATATTTAGGGTATGATCTTCTAATGCGTTGATCAAGTTCTCATACCATTATGCTCTTTTTTATTCTTACATACCTCCCTTGTTTAACTTTATTAAGAGACTGAGCTCACCCCTTTGTATTTTTCCATTCCCCATTTCGTAAAGATACTTGTTATGTATTATTTTTCATAGAATGGCTATAGTCATGATGAAAATTTTATAATATAACGTAGCTCACTTATTTACCAGTGTTTATGTTTCCATTTTTCCAAAATCACTAGACTAATATGGTATTTCAGTTCCTATTTATGTAATGTATTAAGTATTTTGAAAAAGTGATCTAATGTTAATCTTCAAAATGAGAGAGTTTCTATATTTGGTTTTAGACAAAAATTTTAGTAAACATTGTAATGTAGGATGATAAAACCTTAGTGATAACACTAAAAAAATTTGTAAGGATACGTATAGGGATATTCAAAAGTATAGGAAAATGTACTATAATTTTGGTGAAGGATTGAGAGAGTGGTTTCATAGGAATAAATCCATCTCTAGATACTACAAGTGGACGTGGTTCTGGAAAAAATGTACATTGGAGTAGAAACTCTGTCAAGGTGCATTGGGCCCGACTCAAGCGTAACCAAATACACAATAATAGACCTTACTTCACACCTGGTTTTACACTCCTCGGGGATATGATTTCTGAATTCACAAACTCATCATGAACCATCAAGAAGTATATAAAAATAATCCACCCACGAATATACTGGGATAATCCCAGGGTGTCATTGATTAAGGAAGGTTTCATAATTTAAATATCATGTAAGTGGTTTTTTCTTGATTATTTGGTTCATCACTATGGAAAATGTTTCTTAATTTTTTCTTTTTTGTTTTATTAAAAATGTAGAATGTGAAGGAACCACATTTATGGTGAATCTGACGGAAAATGAAATAATTTTACACCTTAACATTCAAATGATATGGGAGTTGGAATGAAAAATATCATTAATATTCTCACACAATTTTCTAATCCTATGAATCATACTGAGATTCCAAATGAGAAAAGGAGGGAGAAATGTTCTGTTGAGTCCTTCATGAGGAAACATCATCCTTCTTTTAGTGGGTATTTTGATCTACCAGTTTCTGAACAAAGGATCAATAACACTAAATATGATATTCTCCGTTCTCAAGTTTTTTTCGAATTCTGGATGTTTATTAGTTAGAATGTGAATCATACTAGTGGAAAACTCTAATCAAGAATATGAGGATGATAATGTAAACTGAATCAATGGGTTGGGATGAGACCAATAACTTATTCATAAATAAGTACATCCATAATATTCTTTTTATAAATATAGAAATCAAGTTCCTTGATTTGAATAAAATTGATAATTAATTGGTTGGTACATGTGTGGCTAATTTCACATGACTTATGTGGTACACTTCTGCAATTATCATCCAAACCAAATGTAATGTTGACCGGTTCTTCAGTGAAAAAAAATCCAAGTATAAAAAGGTCATTTTCATTTAGAGACATTAGTAGTTATGAAGTGGTTCTGCATTGTGAAATCATAGTTGAAATGGTGGTTGGGGTTACATATAAGACTTAGGGTTTTTTCAAGAAAAGGAAGATGGAGTTCAAAGGAAAATATAAAAACCATGATGAGACGAATATGTGCCTTAATTTGTGCTCCATGTGTATAAATAAGCATGGGGGAAATTTTTTTATGGGGTATAACTAGTGTTTTAAGTTTGAGAGGGAAGACAATCATTAAAGTTATTGCCACACAGATGAGATGAAGTTGGAAAATGTTTAAAATAGAGGAAAATATACATAGAATTTACCTCTCACACATCAGTAATTAAAGTGTATGAATGATGGGAATTATAATAACTAGTTCCCAATCCCAATGATTGGTGATGATGATCGGTGTCAAAAACCACTTAAACTGAATGAAATGGGGAAATCTGTTGCAATAATAGTTTTTAATAAGGGGTGGGATAATGACATAGTGTAAGGTACACTTACCATTCATTATATAACTACTATTGTCTTATTCAATTATAGATCTACCAAATCATTCATATCTTGTGAATTTGATAAAGGTATTAGAATTCCACCAAAAATATTAGATATAGAATTATCAATGAATACCCCTTATGCTATGACGATTTAATCTCAAGTCTATGAATCCCCCCTGGTTGATGATTGTAGGAATTTTCTTCTTGAAAATTTGTTCATTATTCCTTTGGTTGAATTTGATGGAATCTTAAGAATGGATTGGTTTTCTCTGCATAAATTCCACATTGATTTTCTAGGATTGGAACTTACGTTTGATATTTCAAACCAACCTTCGATCACCTATCAAAGTGATGATAATTAGTAACATCCAATAGAGATTACATATAGTGTATGGATCTTAATTACCATTTTGAAGTCATGTTTTTCTCAATTGGTTTGGGAGAAACTCATCATTGATGACATGGATAATTTTCCAGAGCTTGTGGATGTCTTTTTGGATGAGATTCCAAGCCATCCCCGAACACCTGATGTTTAGTACACAATAGAGCTCATACATAGTTCTACCAAAATTTCAAGGAATCCATATAGAATAAAGAAAATTTAGTTGTATAAATGTAGATGGAATTCCCATGAAAACCATGATAAGGGATTCATTCATCCATGTGTGTAACCTTGGGGTTTACATGAAATTTTTGTGTAAAAGAAAGATTGATCAATGTGAATCTACATCGATTATCCAGAGGTTAGAAAGATCATGATCAAGAACACGTATACTCTTCCCTATATTAATGAATTATTTGAAAAAAATGTGGTGCTCAATACTTTTCGAAGATTGGTCTTTGTTATGGATATCATCATTTGAGGGAAAATAAAAAGGATATAACTGAGATGAAATTATGTACAAGGTATGGATACTGTGAATATATATTTATGCCTTTTGGCATTATTAATTCCTTAGATATATTCATGGATTTGATTAGTAGAGTCTTTATATATTACCTTGATCAATTTTTGGTAGATATTATAGATGATATTTTTTATATTTCAATGAGAACAGAAGATAATTAATACCAATTTAGAATTGTAATGAATACCCTATGAAATGAGAAAAAGTTTGAAAAATTTACAATGTTTGAATTTTGGCTACAAAAGGTTTCATTTTTGGGTCCCATAATCTGATGTGATTGTATATAAATATATCCATCAAATATAGAGGCTACATGATGTTGTCATATACCAACCATGGTGACTGTGATAGGTAGTCTACTTGGATTCGATGGAAATTATTGATTATTTGTAAATAATTTCTCTACCATTGAATACTATGACCAAGTTAACTCATAACGGTGCCAACCTCCTCTAGAAAAATAAATATTTGAAAAATTTTAACGATATAAAGAGATTTTTGGTTAGTGAAATTGTGCTTACAATACCATTTAGTGAAGAAGGGTTTGTAATCGATATTGATACATCCAACAATGTATTGGGTTGTGTTCTTAAGAAAAATAACATAGTTATAGCTTATTCCGCGTGACTATTTATGATACAGAAGAAAAACTACACAACTCAGGGTTTATAGTTATCTATCGTAATTTTTTCATTGAAGATATAGAGGCATTATATTTATAAAGAAAAGTGTGATATATATACTGATCATAAAACTATAATATATATATTCACATCGAAAGAGTTTAACATGTGCCAAAGAATATGGTTATCAAAGATAAAGGATTATGAATTATCTATACATTACCAGCATGGGAAATTGAAAAAGGTGGTCAATTCATTGATTTGAAAAGTTTATGATATATTATCCTTGATGAGGATTAAAAAAAGACAATATTTATGGACTTTCAATGGATGGATCTAGAAATCATGAAGGATGTGAAAAAATCTTCCATTTCTGAATTAAATTTTCAACAGTCTATCTATGTAAATATTGAAGAGGTGAATAAAAAAGACATAGATCAAAAAATGATGTTTATAACTGTTCCTGTGATCATATTTGACCAGGATGAAATGATAAGATACACGAACTGTGTTTGTGTTCATTACATACTAAATTTCATGAAGGGTCTTTTAGAGGGATCTCATAGTTCTTTATACTATATTCATATTATATGTATGAATTTGTATATAGTTTTTAATGAATACATCTTGTTGGATGACATGAAGAGGGATATCAATGATTTTGTATCTCAGTTCTTTGTATGCTAGTAAGTTAAGTAAAAATGATGAATTTCTAATGGGATGTTTCATCCATTACCCATACAATAATTTAAATGGGGTAAAGTAACTATGTATGCTGTCATTATAATACCCAAAAACTCTAAAGGCTTTAATTCTACATGGGTTGTTGTCAATCACCTTAATAAGTCAGTGCACTTCGTTGATATTAGATAAGACATATATCCAGATCAAATTCCCATGATATACATTAAGGAAGAGGTAAGGTTTCATGGAGTATCACATTTGATTATATCTGATCCAGATTTGAGGTTAATCTCAATGTTCTATAGAAGTCTTTAGTAATCACTTTATACTTAATTGTGTATCAAAACTACTTATCATCATCATATGGAAGGTCATCCTGAAAGAATAATTCAAATCCTAGTGGATATATTGGGATATTATTCAATGTATTTAAATGGATGTTAGTACAAACACCTTCCTATAGTTGATTTCGCTGACAACAATATCTTTCCCTAATGAATTAATATGGATCCTTATGAAGCCATTTATGGAATTAAATGTATATTTCCAATATGCGGGGATGAAGTTGGAGAAGAAAAACTATTGGGACCTGAGATAACTAAAGAAATGGCCGATAAGGTTAGATACATTCAGAATCATATCAAGGTAGACACAATTTGTTAGAAATATCATGCAGATAACCATCATTGTGATCATGAAATTTATGTTGGTGAAATGGTGTTTCTATGAATCTCCCTCTAAAATAATGTTATGAGGTTTGGGGAGAAAGTTAATATAATCCCTACGTATGTCGGTCCCTTTGAGATTCTTGATTGTACAAGAAAAGAAGCCTATATATTGGAACTTCCTATAAATATATCTCAAGTTCACTATGTGTTACATGTATCTTTCGTAAGGAGGTACATAGAAAAACCATCACATATAATAAACCAAGAGATCATACTGTTGTAGCATGATCTTTCTTTTGAGGAAATACTAGTAAAAATTATGGATCATACATAGAATATTATAAAAAAACCACTCACTTTGTCAATGTTTTGTAGAGAAATAAATAGTTAGAAGAAGCTAGATGGGAACATTAGGATTTTATGAGGTAGAAATATCCTCATTTGTTTATATTAGAATAATGAATTTTGATGGAGATGTTCATTTTAAAGGGTGTAGAATGTAACACCATGAGTTTTTGTGAAACTTTTTTTCGAATAAATTAATTTTCTATGATGTTATACATTTTATTCTACACTAAGTAAAAATTTAATTGTGTGAGAATCTATGATAATCTTTCACTAAACACAACACCAACATGGATTTCATTACAAGAAACAATATGTTTCTATAAAACAACATTTTACTATTATAATTACTTAAACAAGATAGTTATGACCTAGATGTTAAACATAGTAATATGAATTGTAAAAACATATTTTGAAATATTATTTTTAATTTCACTATATAAATAATACATATTGATAATAAAACTCGTAATATTTGTAAAGTATATTTATGATTGAAGATATTATTTTCTCAAATAAATTTTTTTTATGTACTTATGTGAAGAATAATAAAATTAATTTTAGAATAATTTTTAAATATTATTTGGTAAATAAACATAAATTTTAACATTATAATGTTGAAAGTATCTTAGGGTTATTTTTTTGGGATTTTTTTGAGAGACTTCATTTTTGGATTAATAGTAAAATATACTAAATTTTATTTCAAAAAATATTTTTTTGACTAATTTATTTATATAGTTAAATTATATTTTATGTTGGTTTTAAAGTAAAAATATATCAATTATTTAATTATTAATACTATTTAGGAAATTTTAATCCTTTTTATATTTAATTCAGTTATAAAAGCATAATGAACTTTTAAAAATTCTCAATTTAAAAACATGTTTTCTCGATACGTTAGTGGGATTTTCATTAATCATAATTTTTATAATTTTATGCATTGAATTTAGATTAAAGAAAATACACAATTATCATCATTATAATATTTATACTATAATAATATCAACATAATGTTTCACCCAAAAGAGTAGAGAAAGTGAATAAAATTAATTACAACGATTAAGTTAAAATTAAACTTCACAAGGGAATAAACCTAAATAGTAAGTTAAAAAATGACCTATAAAAATGAAAAAACTAATTTTTTCCATATTTAGACAATATACCTTCTTCTATTAAGTTATGTGTGTTTTAGAATACTTTTTTTTGTAAAAACGTGGGTTCACCTAACAATTTTACAAAAACGTCATGTGTGTCCCCTTCGTCCCATATAAAATTCCACCACCTATCCCCATTATTAACACCTCTATAACAACTTAATTCTGTCCAATATATTCCCAATTAACTTCCCAAAATACCTCCCATACTCTTTAATTACTCCCATTAGGGATAAAGCCATCCAAGGAATCCCTTTGGTGCAAACCAAATTAAGTTACCCAATGAAGTGGTATCATCCTTTTTCAAGTTTAGTTCCATTATTTTATTTCTCAACTTCCTCAATTATTATTATTACATATATACATAATACATTGAAGGTAATAAATAAATATATATATTTTCATGATAAGCGTTTTACCTCAACTTAGAAAAAATCCCATATAATGGGTAACAAACTTTCTGTTCTTGTGTAAAGTGAACTAAAACCTCATAAAACAATGTTGATGTTTTTTAATTTACCACCTATAATGGTTTGAAATTATGAAAAAATATATTTTTATAGGATATATATGGTAATTTCATCTGGGGAAGTGTTGACTAGGTCTATCTCAAAGCGATGTGATTCATTCACACTCTACATGAAATGTATTAATGATGGGTTTTTAGAATGTATATGATATATTTGAAATAATAATTCCACTATAATTAGAATATAAATATATATATAGAAATATTTCGTTTAAATTCTTTCTTTCAGTATGATTAGTAAATGAAAAAAACAATCATGGAAACGTTTGACCTATTATCTCCATGAATGATGTATTACACATCATATTTTCATATTTAATAGATTATTTTATATAAATACATACTGAATATAAATAATATTTATTTCATGGTTGAAATTTTGGAAATAATAATATTTTTTTGAGGACCAAAAATATAAAAAATGAAGAGGCATGCGAAAGACAAAAAAGATATTACCCTAAGTGAAACTATAACATAAAATTGTTAATAAGTAGTTTATAAAAAGTCATTATAAAACCATATATAGTAATAGATACAATAATATTTTTATATAAAATATTTATAATAAACTATATCTATTATAATTGAGGTTTTTAGAAGTATGATGAGAGTCAAGAAATATAGTTAGGGGGTTTCTAGTCTAAAATTTATTTCTATGAGATTTACAATTTATTTAAGACTCCATTATTTTGTGAGGTGTATATACTAATGAGGGAAATATTTTATGATAGTTATCCTCAATATTATGGATATTTAAATATCCATTTTAGGATATCTCTTTCATGGGGTTTATGTTTCAAAAGTTACCATGTCACTAATGTAGTTTTGTCTCAATTTTCCTTCTTTGTAACACATTCTTTGAATTTCTAAAATACCATGATTTCAAAATGTTTTATTAAATTTTATATGAAAATGATCTTTAAATATCATTTTCAGGGAAAAATTATCATATTTTTTTTAAAAAATGGTTTATCGTATTAAAAAAATATTTTATAAGTTTTCAATGTATTTTTAATGAAATGGTTTTTGAAAATGTTTTCATGATTACATTTAAATGAAATGGGTTTGAATTTTTTTATCAAGATTCCTATAAAAGAAACAGTTTTAAAAATATTTCCTAGCTTCCATTTTATGTATTCAAAGAAATTTTGTTTCATAATGATTTATTTTTTAAAATAATAAAATAATATTTCCTCATGAAATATTTTTGAGAATATTTAAAAAAACATTTCCGTCTAAGATGACATCTATTGGTGTTACTCAAGAATTTCTAGAAAATGATACAAAGTAACCACTAATATTATTTATTTGAATAGTTTATGTAATAATTGAATGATGTTTATGAAAAATATTAATCTTTCATGGGTTATATTTTTATGAAATGTGTTCTCATTCCATAAGTTTTGTGCTTTTGAAACTCATTTATTTTCCTGGTCTATGATTTGATTAAATTATTATGAAACCTATCACTTTTTGAGAGGTAATAATATGATTAAATTTTTATTACACCCGTTTCATTTCATGGGTTTCAATATTATTATTTATTGTTTTGTGGTACATTTATGTAGGATTTCATTATGAGATGGTTGGTACCTAAATCTCCCTTCAATTCATTGGGTAATTGTTTTATCTCATGAGATATTGATGATAATATATTCAACAAGATTAATCCAAAATGTGGATACAGTGAAACTTGATCCCTTAAAAGGAAAGGACTGCAACTATGGATGGTTTTTGGTCCCACACAGTAGGTGTAGTCACCATGATGATAGGCATATGGGAAACCCGATCCACTATTGGATGATATGGAAACACGATCCACCATGGGAATATGTGGAAACCCGATCAACTATGGGATGATGGGGAAACTCATTCTTATATGGGAAGATAGTGAAATCATGTCCCTTATAAGGAAAGGATTGTGATTGGTTATGGTGGTGTGTCCCACCCAATAGGATTAATCTCCATGAAGTGCACTGATAAGATCTATAAATGCACATTAATTTAGAGGGAATGATATTACATTTTTATGTGTATACCACAATTCCACGTCTTATTCATATGTTATGCTTTCATGTATTATTCTCTCGATTCCCTTATGAATCATGTCGCATGTACAACTAATCTTTATTCCATGATTATAGATTTTTGATCAATAGGGTATGATATTCTAATGTAATGATCACCTTCTCGAAACCCGTATTCTTGTGTTTATGATTACATATATCCATTATTTACTATTACCAAGCATCTTATCTCACCCCTTTTTATGTTTCCATTATTTAGATTATGAAGATATGTATTTATTTTATGTGTCTAAGAAGTGTCCTAGTCATGATGATCCTAGTGTGAGATATTGTTTCTCACTTACACACTGCTGTTTATGATTCCACGTTTCCAAAGGCACTAGAATAATACGCCATTAGGTGTATATTTCAATAATATATTAAGTATTCCACAAAATTGGGGTAATTTTAATGTATGAAAATATAGAGTTACTATAAGGTAGCCTATTGGTGGGGTTCTCAAACATAGATAACCTCAATCCATGACATCTTCTATTTATTCCAGCTGAAGAGATACCCTCTAGACCCTTATTTTATGTTGGTGTGTGATGATTTTGAGTTTAATCATGATACCTTTATAGTGGAGAGTCATATTTTAATCATATATTATCTGAATAATGTGCTCTGAAGTATGTTGATCTTTTTGGTATGTATTTTCTTGAAGTAAGGAAGTGATAGCCAAGAGATAGTAGGTAGAGAATATTTAGTGAGTGAGCAGTGGCCTCAGTTGTTTTCCCTTGGTGATGAATGTCGACATTATATGGGAATAAAGTGGCACGCTATGGATTTTGTGACACCTTTTTGGTAACTAAAATGTTAAATATTGATATTTGTTTTCCGTTTGGTACATATTTGGGTGTTTTAGGTTAGAGGTTCAAAAAACCTATTTTTGGGGAATGTAGACCAAGGAGAATAGTTAGCACACTGGTTGTTTAACCATGTGGTTACCATGCGATGGGTACTCATGGGTGAAAGTAATATTTTTCATGGTTTGAACATGGTTTTTATAAATATTATTGACTAGGGGTATATGTGCTACCCATTTTTTGGTAGGTAACAACTCACATACTGTTGAAACATAGTTTTCTTTACCGTTCAGTAAAACTGTTGGACCTTGTCATGTTAATTTAAAAGTTATACTTTTCTATTTAGAACCTATTATTTTTAAGTATTTTGGACTTCAATTACCCCCATCATGTGGGGCCCATATAATTATCTTATAACCTTATAACCTCTCATATTTGGGGGATTCTCCTTGAGATATTAGTGATTTGGCTTGAGGTAATCCTGTTTGTTTTTATTTTTTTCTTTATTTTTCCCTTCCCATGGTTGTTTTTTCATTTCTTTGGATATATGGAACCATAGATAGTGGGGTTGGATAAAAGATGGTTTTTAATGGGGTTTTTAGTTTATTTTAATCAGGTTTTTGTTTGTGAGGCAATCTTTATCCTCTTCTAGGTAGTTATCATCAATGAAAATAAAGACAGAATTGAATTCAAGGTAGGAATATCCATTAAAGGGTATTTCTCAAGGCATATATTCAAATTTCTAATATCATTTGGTTTTTTTGTTTAAATTTACATTGAATTTTTTGTGTTGATTTTGATTCAATTTTTTATTTTCTAAATCTTGGTTTGAAAATTTAAAAGTCTAATGTGGGTTTCCCAAATGGATGTTCCTTGAGTAGAATCAAAATGATCATTAAAACAGATAAAATATATTATATGGTTTTAAATGGATTTATAAAATTGTTTTAAAAATGGTTTCACGTTACGGGAATGATTTTTATAAAATAAGAATGATGGTTTTTGAAATAGGATTATTAAATGGTTTCAGGCATGATAACTTCTTTTTATTATGTTGGCATTGAGTACCCTTTGGGTTAACCGGGGTGTAAGAAATGGGTTGTTCAAGGGATTGTGAGGGCCTTTAGGGAGTCCAATTACGAGAGCTTCATTTTTTGTTTTCCAAGGACCCTCAGAGTGTTTTTTAGGAATAATGTTATATCTTCTTTTTGGTTTCCAAGTGATCATGAGAGATCTTGGACTTAGGCTCGGGGAGAATTGTGATAGATTCTAATTTTCATAGGGTACTAGAATAAGTTTTTAGGATCACTCACTTATGACACTTACGCTTATATTCCTAGGTAAAATTTATCATAAAAGATAGGTTTATATGACATTATGCATTCTATTAGTTCCATTCTGGATGTGATGTTTCATGTTATGCCCATTTTCATTTATTGATTACATGATGGTGATGATTATGATTATACCATGTTATACCTTGTTTTAGAGGGGTTGATCATGTTTTTCCCTGGGGGAATTGTTTATCTATTTGACCAATCTAAAATGATATATTTGGAAACCAAATGTGTTTAAAATGGAAATCAAAGTGATTTCAAAGTTTTTTTAATTTTTTTTTCAATTTGGTTTAGTATTGAAAAGTGTTTTCAAACAAATTTATTGGTTTTAATGTGGAAAATCCTTAAATTTATTATCATTGGTATCCTTCTGGGATATGTTCCTCACTAAATACATATGGATCCTAGTATATATAGTTATTTTTTGAAATATATAGTTAATGTAAATGGAACCCAGTAAGTTGGTGGCTCTTCTTGATCACTATCTTCTATTATTTTGGTGGAGGAGTGGTATCACCAGGTTGTCTCATGAACAATTTTTTATTGGATTTTGTACCCATTGGGATATATGTATTGGAACTATTGGGACTTGTCCCCTTTCCTTCATGATTATAGCTTTTACTTCAGATACCATGTTTGTTGGATTTGGTCAAATTTATTTTCTATGATGTATATTGTTGCTTATGGTTTCTTCATGGTCTTAATTGCATGATCTGTCTATTGAATTATATGATATTTATCCAATTTATATCAGTGTGTGCATCCTATTTCAGGGATGGTTCATTCCAGTTTACCAAGGGTAAATTTTTTCAAAGAGATTCTTTGTTATTCCTTATGCTTTTATCTAGTCCTTGGCAATCTGGAATACAATTTAGGTAGTGTGATGGGATGACTCAGGTGATGGGTCGAGATGAACCTAGTTGGTTCATTACAATACCAATATTTTCTAAGTATTATTGATTCCTAGAGTATAATTATATATTCATGATAAAATCGGATGTTATTCTTGATAAACATTTCATGGATGGCAACATATTGATTATTATTATTCCATGATTTATGGAAAATGAATTAGGGGCCAATAGCTTGAGGAATTTAGTTCCCGAAGTCCATAAAAAAATGGAATATTATATTTAATGACTATTGATGTCATATATATGACAAATGTTTTTTTGAATTTCCATTGGAGGTGGAAATATATTTAAATCAAGAATAAACAATCCTATTATGTGTTAGAAAAAATAATCATTAAGGGTTGATGAAAATTTGGAATCATGATACGAAGGACATGAAAAAATATATTATTTTTACTTTAAGAATTCCTGATGAGAATTTTTTTAAATAATTGAGCCTGAAATTAGAATATTTGGAAAGTATAACTAGTTCATTCTACATATTAAATTTTAGTGTTAGCAAAAACATTGGATAAACATAGGATAACCAAGTTACTAGCTCAAACACACTTGGGGGAATTGGTCAACCATGAAAGACAATGTTATACTAGGCCATACCTCAGAGATATTTAGGTGATATGAGTTAGATATTATGCATATACATGATGGGGTGAATAATAATGGAGTGAATATGGGAAGGAATGTGAATGTGCGAAAGAGAATGTTAGCCTCTCGTGTGTGGGGTTACAGAAGAGTCTGAACAGAAATGTCTATTATCTTTAAGACTTTTTATTTATATATGATGATTTAAGAATTATTTTTATGTAGAGGAATTAAAAAAGGATGATTTGTGTGGGATTTATCATCAAGTACATATGTTTACCATGTTAAAAACAAATGAAAATTATATAAACAAAATAATAAAACTTATCAAATTATACCATCCAATTTATGTCATCTTATACCTATATAAATAAGGGTTTTTCTTTGGGAAATTTATCTAATATAATTTTATTGACTTAATAGTTTCTTGATTGATGTCTAGGCTTCATAATACCACACAAACAATTGGGACATATCATATATAGATTATTCTATTTACAACCTAATGAACTCATGATCGACCATAAAAATATATTCAATGTGACCACAAGTTATAAGAAATCATGAATGATGTATTGATAAAATAAATAAAATTCAATTTCCATATTACAAAATAAATTTCTACCATCTAATATGACTACAATCCATCACATAAGTTCTAGTAGAGCTAACAAAGATACCAAGAGAACATACCACATGATGAAAGTATGAGGCTACATAGTAGATGATGTTGCTACATGTACAAACCTCAAGATACCATATGATAAAGTATAAGATAACACACGATTGACATAGAATTATCTACCATTAGAAAATAGGATACCATATTATGTACTATTATCGATGAAAAATAGATGCATGCTTCACGAACCTCCCAGGAAAACAATATGAAGCTACCCTAACTTTGAAACTAATGTATGAAGTGTTTGTCTTGGTTTACAATGAAAGTAAAATGAAATACCTTCCCAGATCGCACATTATATATATTAGGAATTCATTATCTCATGGTTATAAAGGAAAAATTTTCCTTGTTTATCATGTAAGGACTCAACTTTAGAAAATTAAACAATATAAGACCTTTACCAGTCTAGGTTATGGATAATTTGAAACAAGTTTATTATTTTTTAGAGTTTTAATAAAATCAAACAAATAGAAAGACCACTTTGATTATACTAAATGAAAAGCTTATTACCTGAAACCTAATAATTTAAAGTGATCTGTTAATATAATTTAAAAATAAATGATGATTGTTAAATTTCCAAGTAAGTGGTTTAAGAATATTCGAAAAATCATTATAAAATATTATTTATGACAACAATTTTTTAAACAAATTTAGAAATACCATTTTAAAAATATTATTTTTTAATTATTTATGGCATAAAAATAGAAGATCATTTCATAAAATACTTACATTCATAATTTTCTTAAACATAATCAGTATCCTTTTTGAAAAAAATATGAAATGTTATGAAAAAAATTATTTTGAGGCCACTAGAAACCTTGAAGGTTGCCTTGGTCCTACCCACTTAGTGAAGGATGACTTCACTCCCCAATGAGATTCCATATATATAACGTGCAAGCACCTGGTTTTTTGGAAAACATTTTAAGATTTCATTAATTATATATATATTTTCAATAGGGTTTTATTTTAAAACATAAACAAACATTAATTTCCCATGAACTTATATTCATGGGTAAACGTATAAATATTAAGCATTATAAAAATTCACATAATAGACTTGGAACAACCAAATTACATGATGCATACTCTTAACATAATTAGATGGAATACTATTGGTCATCCATGTACTTAATTATTTAACTCATGATCCCATAAATATCCATTTGAATTAATTTCTGATAAATGTATAATTTACTAAATTCTTATGCATATATATATACATACATATGCATACATTAACGCATGAAGTGTCATAAGGAATCATCGATGTATTTCCATAATCAAGATTTTCACATGAAATGCACATGACATTAGGATTATTTGATATTCTTATGTTTCGATAATTTTTGGTTGATAATAAATAATTAATTTAAGATTATTTATAAACTATGAAAATAATACTTATTCCATATGCTCAAAATTTCTTGAAAAATGGATATTTTATTCCATGAAAATTATTGACACTTAGTATTTAGTCAAAATATAAATAATCATATATCTATACAATAAATACATAAATAAATTACATCTAAAAAATAAGGATTCTTATGAGTAAGAAAAATTAACACAAAAGTATATATATATATGTCCAGAATATCATATATATATATATATATATATCATAAATTAAATATGTAATTTGAAGATTCATATTTTTATAAAACGTGGTATTGGAAAAACCCAAACATAACAGTTTAAGTAATAAATTCACCTAAAAAGTACATTAAAAGATAATTAATCATTACAATCTGAGAATAATACTTTGATAAAAAATAATATAACAATGTAAATGACCATTCTGCCGCCATACTTGAATTGTAGTGGGAAAAAAGACCCAAAATCTGATCATAAGTATTGAATTATATATATATATGGTCTGTATGTTATTAAAGGAAAAAATGTAAATCTATCCAAAATATCTATGAAAATACTAAATCACTTACAAAATAACATTCAAGATGAAAATAAATTCAAAATTTTGAATGTTTTTAAATAATGAAAACCCTTCAACTAATATTATTTAGTTATAATTGTATAGTAGGACTGAATCATTATAAAATCAAAAATAAGTTTAAGATGAAATATTCAAATTTCATTGAAAAGTAAATAAAAATTTGAGAGAAACACAAAATAATTTCCCTTAGAGGATTTACAAGAAATCAGAAAACCATTTGTACTCCGACCACTAGATCAAACTCTCTCTACAGATAGAAAAAATATTTTCCCCCAAATTCCATTTCTACAATGATGTATGTATTTTATAGACATATCTCCCTGTGGGATATTTACTCTTGTAGAGAAATATGAGTGTTTAATATTGGTATCAAGGAAAATAATCCACAAATAATGATAGGTATTGATTTTAAAATGATTATAATAAGGATTGGGATGGTTTATAGTGAATACTGTATATATAGAAATCTAATTGACATATTTTATTTGTATATGAAAATTTTCTATATAATCTAATCATCCAATGAAAATCCTTGCATATAAAATCAACATAACAAAATAAGATAACTACAACTGGAAATCCGATAAAAACCAGTCATCCACAAACATTGACATAAAAATATAAAATTAAAGTTAAATTGACATTTTCAAAGAAAACCAAACATCTTATATTCATAGTATAAATGAAAATCAATTGTCAACAGAAGGAAATTCGACAAAAAAGCGTAGATGATGAAAAAACTAGATGATTTGAAAGGGAAAAACCTTTTGGATTTGGTAGAAGAGAAATGGATTTTGAAACCCGCTTGGATCGAACCCTATCAGAAAAAACCCACAATTTGGCCAAAAGGAGACCCTAACCTTGATTGAAACCCAACGATTCAATTTAGACCAAACACGCCAGTGACGGGTCCTCCCTCAGCGCGAAAAAGACTGGCCACATACCTCGACCAGTCTCCACGGCTTGGAAGCCCACTCGACCTTGACCTGGTGGATGCCACCTATACGAACTTTGGATTACCTTGGCTGAAACGACCCTTGAAGGCAATTCCACCTCCTTCGAAGACCACAATCGCGGTCTACAACTTGACTCCTCTCATTTTCCCCCATGGAACCCAGCGCTCCTCGTGACTCAAGAACCCACATCCCCTAAACCCTTTACACAGTTTCCACTTTTTAAAAAAACAACATTACTATAAAACTATAAAATATAATTATTTTTAATTTTTATATTATATAAATGAAATTTTATTAAAACATTATAATTGAAACTAATTATAATTATAATTATATATCATATATTTTTTATAAAACAGAAATAATTATATTTATTTAATTAATTAAAATTGTTTTTTAAAATTTATTAAAACAATTTATAATATAATTATATAAAATTGATAAAAGAATAATTTCAGTACTCCATTAAAATAGTTATACAATATAATTAAAATTTTATTAATCATAAATCATGATATTAAAAATTTTATAAAACATTATTCTAGTCAATGTTAACAATTTAAAACCAAATTAATTTAAAAAAAATATAATGATTCATATGTTAGGTTAAATACTTATTAGTATATATTTTATGTAAATATTAATAGTAAATATATTCATAGCATGTTTCATTATTTATCAAAATAATAGTCAATTTTTATTTTTTTATTCATTTAAAATATATTTTTAAAGAAAATGTTCCTAAAACCATTATCAGTTTTTTAATTATAAATAAACCCACTTAATAAAATATTTTTATAATAAAACTATCATTAGAATTTTTTCGTCGTTAAATTACCCCCCCCCCCTGTGAAAAGAAATTCACTCTTGGAATTCGTTTAGTCAAAGTAAACATAATTTTGAATTTCCATCATTAGAATTAAGGAAAACTAGTTCTGATAATAAACTCTTAGACTCAACAATATCTAATCTCCAAAGTGTTCTATACCATTCCTCTGATACAAATTGTAAGAAAACAACCATAGAACAGTACATAGAAGAGGTCCTTTACCTATATAGTTTCTATATAATTAGATACATGATTATAATTTATTAGTTTTTCAATAAAATTAATAAAAAAATATTCCCACTTCACTTCTCCTACACGCAAAAATAATGACGTACAAATTGGGACTTCAAACTAACATATGAAAATAATTAGAAAACAAGGGATGAGTGTTAAATTACAAAGTAAGGGGTTTAAAAACGTTAATAAATCCTTATAAAATATTATATTTAGATATAATTTTGTAAATAAATTTATAAATACCTTTTTAAATATATTTTATTAACATTACTTATGGATTAAAAATAAATGATCTTTTTAAAAAATTAATACGTTCAAAATTTTAATGAACATAATATTGCTTTTTTCTGAAAACAATACGCAATATTATGAAAAAAACATTACTTTGGGGACACATGAAATGTTTTAGGATATCTTAATCCTATCCACTTATAAAGGGATGGGTTCACTCCCCAATGACCTTCCATATTTACATCGTGCAATCTTCAGACTTTCTAAAAACATTTTAAGCTTGCTTAACATATATATATATATATATATATTTTCACTAGAATTTTATTTTAAAACATAAACATAAATTAATATCACTTGTACTTATATTTATGTGTAAATATATAAATATTTACCATTATAAAAATTCACTTAATAGGGTTGGTACAACCAAATTTCATGATGCATATTCTTTGTATAATTACATGGAATACTATTTGTCACCCAAATACTTAAACATTTGATTCATGATCCCATAAATATCCATTTGAATGAAGTTCTGATAAATGTAAAATTTAGTAAATCATTATGCATATATATACATTTGTGTGTGTGTGTGTGCTTGATTATGTGTGTGTATGTATATATTAATGTATGAAATTTCATGAGGAATCATTGATATATGGACATAATCAATAATTGAATATGACATGCTAATGACCGGATGAATTAATGGTATTATTATTTTCTAATATTTTCTGGATAACAATAAATAATTAATTTAGAATTAGATATAATCTTTGAGAATAATATTTATTACCATATGCTTGAAACATCTTGAGTCATGGAAATATTATTTCATGCACAATATTGTCGCTTAGTATTTAATGTACATACAAATAAACATATGTATGTTTAATAAACACATAAATAAATTACATCCATAAAATTATTAATGCTTATGAGTAAGAAAAATTAACACTAATGTATATATCTAAGTCAATAATTTGATATATATAAATATTTCATAATTTAAAAATGTAATTTGACTATTAATTTTTTGTATAAAACATGGTATTTTAAATACAAAAACATAATATTTTAAGTAATAAATTTACCTAACAAAATACTTGAAAATGTAATTAATCATTACAATGTAAAAAATAATACTTCAATAAAAACTAATATAAGAAGTTAAATGATCATTCTGCCCCAAAATATTAATTGCAGTGGGAAATAGAAGGAAACATAATCCAATCATAAGTGTTGAATTATATATCTATATATAAAATCTGTTTTTAAAAGAAAACAATGTAAATATTTACAAAATATGTATGAAAATACAAAATCACATAGAAAATAAGTTTAAAAATGAAAATAAATTCCTAATTTTGAATGGTTTTAAATAAAGAAAACCCTTCCACAAATATCATTTGGGTATAACTGTATATTTAATCATGAATAAGTGTAAAATAAAAAATAATTATAAGCTCCAATACAAATATTTAAATGACAAGGGAATTAATATTTGAGAGCAAAAAATAATAATTTTCCGTACATGATTTTCCAGGGAATCAGAAAACCATTTCTACTTCATCTTCTAGATAAAAGTCTCTCTCAAGATTGGAAAACTATGTTTCCCCAAATATTTCATTTTCACATTGATGTATTCATTTTATAGCCATATCTAAAAGTGGGAAATTTAATCTTCTAGAGAAATATGAGATTTTGATATAGGAAACAAGGAAAAATAGGCCAAAATGTAGAAATATATTGATTTTAAAATGTTTACAGAAAGGACATAGAAAACCTTGTAGTGCAAGTTGTGTTTGTAGAAATCTAATTTATATATATTATTTTTAAGTCTAAACCTTGGATATAATCTAATCATTTTATGGAAATCCTATCATATAAAATTGACAAATCAAAATAAGATAACAAAAAAATAGAAATCAGATCAAAACCATTCATCCCCAATCATAGATAGAAAAATATTAAATTATATTGAAATTGAAATTTTTAGAAGAAGCAAAACATCTTATATTAATTGTATAAATGAATATCAATTTTCAACCAAAGAAAATTCTATAGAAAAAATGGTAGATGATGATAAAACCATATGATTCGAAAGGAAAACACCTACAACCTTAGGTGGAAGAAAAAATGGATTTTAAATCCTATCTGGATCAAACCCTATACATGAAAAACCACATATATGAAAAAACCATAACCCCGATTGGAACATGATGATGCCATTCAGACCAAACACATTAGTGACTCGTCCTCTCTCGATGTGATGATGATGGACAAAAGAACTTGATCCCATATCTTTTAATTTGAAGCCCACTCGTCCTTGAACCGGTAGAGGCCACCTGGTTGACCTCTGACTTCCATCAGTCAAAACGACCCTCGAAGACAAACAAACCTCATGTGATTACCTCCATCGCATCCTATGGCGCGACTCCTCTCAGTTTCCCCTATGAAATCCTACTCTCCTCATGACTCACTGATCCACCTCCCCAAAACCCTATACATGATTTCCTCATATTGTATAATAATTGTTACTTTAAAAATTTAACATATTATTATTATTACAATTAATTTTTATTATATATAAAGGAAATATGATTAAAACAGTATAATTAAAATAAATTATAATTATATACATATATATCATATATATTTTTTGAAAACCAAATGAATTATATTTATTTTTTGAATTAAAATAAATAATAAAACTTTTGTAAAAAAATTTATAATATAATTTTATAACATTCATATATGTATAACTTGAATACTTTATTAAAATATTTATATTATATAATTATTATTTTATTAAACAGAAATCATAATATTAATAATATTATAAAATTTTATTCATATCAAACTTAATAATTTAAAACCAAATAAACCAAATAATAATATAATCATTCATATGTGATATTAAATATTTATTAGCATATATTTTATATGAATACTAATAGTGAATATGTTCACAACATGATTTATTATTTATCAAAATAATAGTCAATTTGTTCTGTTTTTTATTCATTTAAAATATAATTTTAATGAAAAGTTTCTAAAAAAAATTATCAGTTTTTTTAAATTTTAATTAATCCCAGTTAAAAAAATATTTTTATAATAAAACTGACTTTATAATTTATTGGCTGTTTTATATACACTCGATCCTAAGGGGTATACTTGGAATCAATCGAAGGGATCCAACAATCACCCTCAGGAATTCCAAAATTCGTGGTCAGTGATATACACCAACCTACACATCAAACCACCCTTCAAATATCAGAGGTTATAAAATTTCAAAATTTTAAAAGAGTAATACCATTAAATTAATAAGAATCCTAGGAAATTAAAATTGTCTCACATGGAAAAGGTAATCCTATAAATACATGGAATTCACATACACACACAGTCATATAAGATCCGATAGTGGATCCTATGTAACACATATTGGAATCCACTATTGAATCAAATATTTCGCTGGATTTTATCTAGATTAATAATTTTCACCTGGTATACCATGAAACTAGATACAAAATATTTTTGGCATCCCTGGGTCTCATCCATCACGAAATGTTATTCTTGGGAATCCTTGTCAATCACATTGTTACTGGGACCAATGTCTCATTCCCAGCTATCCTCGAAAAAAACATTTCATCAGTCATGAAGATAAATAAATGAAGAATAAATATATAACTAGGGATAGATAAATACCCTTTACTATCACTAGATCCTTATACCCATTGGGATTACAAATTAATTTTCATTCTAATGTAAAACCCATAATAATCACTTCCCAACACATGCATTCTCCTAGGGTTTGTCTATCATCGGGAAACCCCTAAGGGTCCGCTAGACAATAGAATGAAAATGGAACCATCACAAGTTTCCTTAGTCTCATAGAATTTCCCATGTTTACAACTATCACTTTAAGGATTTCACATCTGATGGAATCATCATCAGAGTAATACTCCCTACCGAATCCATGAGGTATGTCACACAGAAAAAACTTGAGAGATGGAACAAGAACCATTTGACGCCTCAAGGTATCAGTTGGTTGTTCCACTCAAAAATTTCATCATCCATATCCTGTAGTTTATCCAACTAGGATAATAAAATCTCATGGATCCTCAGGAGTCCCTCAAAGGGGCCCATATCAAGTCAATCCACACCAATATAAGGTAGCTACACTATGTCATACTGATCCGAGTACCTCCTCTAAAGTGATTTAAGTACCACATGGCCTCATAATGTAGTAATTTAATCCTTCATCCATTAGGAGTCATAGGAAACTATCCTATGTCCACATGTGCATAGAATAACATTAAAACATGGTTATTCAATATATAATCATTTTACATAGTTAAATTAAAAATGAAATTAAATATCAATTTAGAAATTTATTTAACTATTTAAAAAATTCATTTAATTAATATATAGGTATTCCTATCATGGTATAGGCACCTTATACATACCATATAATCAAAATCATAAACGATATAGTGTGTATATAAAGCCAGGTATCATAAATCAAAGATTTCTAATTTATTTATAGGAGAAGACATCCATTTTAAGGACTTTTGAGGTCTTTCTATCCTCAAGAAAACTCACAAAACCCCCTATTACTATCCCAATCATAGAAATAAGAATAAAAATGTTATATAAATTAAAAATTAATAATTAATTCAATGTGAACATGAAATAGTTCTATAAAAATCATCGAGCCTTAGTCCCTCGTTGAAACATCAACAAAAGTGGTTCTAGAAACCCCCGATACACCCCTAAACAATCCAAATCTCGATCCTTGAGACCCAAAAAACATAATAAATATAATTAAATTTAACTAAAACCCCATGAAAAAACATAAGAATTACATACCTTATAAAATTACAATGAAATTGGATGTTAATGATATCTTTTAATCCCTTAATTTCAAGCAGAAAGGGACCCCCATCTCAAAACACCGATTTCTTCATGCTCTATTGGAACCATAAATAACCCTAATCATATGAATAATACAATGGGAATTATTAGATGATAATGTCAATGAGTGTATCTAGAAGGCTATCCATACCTCAAATCTATTAAATCACATCAAAATCACCTCAAAAAATAATGTATATAAAGGCGTGAGAGCAGGATAATGACACCTATCCAGTGCGCAAATGGGAGAGGGATGAAGGGGTATACCCCTTCTAAAAATAAATAAGGAAAGATGAAATTTTCACTAGAAAAATCCCAATAGATAACTACTATCTACTAGAAACAGAATCCTTTACTACCTGATTCCATCATCTAGCCAATGGTGCCTCCCTAATATTGAATTATTTACTTCAAATTAAGCAGTAGTAACCACCCAACCTCTCCATGGCTCTCCTGATCTCATGTGATGAATCCTAATCATCATTACCAATTAAAAAAAACTATTTTGTTTTTGTAAACTCCTTGAATTTGATCCCAATAATTGGTCCTCAAAATGATACATCCACCAAACAGGAAAAATAAAATTTCTCTTTTAATTCATATTCATGTATGGACATAGGGAATTAAAATCACCACACTATTACAATTCTCTTATGAATGAAGTTTCAATGGCCATCAATCCATATAACATAACCTATATTGGTTATCCTTTCATCAATAACCTATTGTATTCAACATTGATTCCCTAAACAAGATTCCAATGTATAAATTCCAAATTAAAGTGTTGAAGACACTGAACCATGATTTAATAGTTGTAATAATTACAAAAACACTTCGATGAGACTTTTATAAGTATATCCATCGACACAAAATTTTAACCTCATCTAAATAATCATATTTTTTGTGGGGATCTCCACCATAAGACCATACATTAGGAGGCCAATTATGAGATATGATTCCTTATTGCATTGTAATTTCCTACCATCACCGATTCTAGTGGTCCATAGACCCATACGATGTGGTTCACAATACACTAAACCTAAACATGCAGTTGGAATTTATTTGTACACTGATACCAACTCTTGATTTCACTTTTTTTCCCAAAATGAAAATTCCCTCAGCATTTAGGAATAAAAAAATCTTTTCATTGAATATCCCCAACCAATTAACAAAATTTCTCTATTGTATCCAACATTTCATACTCGATGTGGTTCAAGCTCACCATATTCTATCTCATGGAGAAAACTGGTTATACCTCCCATTCATGATTATCCTAAAAATGATCAACTCTAACTGTAAAAGCATTACTAATTACTAAATCATGATTCCATCATACCAAGAGGCATCTCATGATTTTATAATAATTCCCACCAAATTACATTTCCAACATCGAGGGAAATTACCCAAATTTTACAATTAGTCAGCTAATACCAAATCATTCTTTCCCTAAGAACTAAAAAATTCAAAATCCAATACATTCGGATCATCATAAAATTTCATGAGCCCAATTCAGCTTCTCATATTCCATCTGATACAATATCAAATGTTTTCCCAAAATTCACCAATGAATCTTGATGTATTCACGTATTTGTTTTTTACCAATATCAGAATGCCAAAATGGTCATCCATTGACTAATCCTATACTCATATGACCTATCATGCATAAATCTCACACGAATAGGATTTACATCCCACTACCGATAAGAGGAGTGTTATTATCATCACTTTAGCTGCCCAAAATCTCATCCTTCATTTCCCATGCTCCATTTGTCTCTACCTGTAATGACTGGATAAGACTAATCCCACTCTAACATGAAGCTTCTATATCAAAAAACATAACCATTTCGCATTCCTAGATCATGGAAAATGTTCTTCAAAACCCCCAAAAAACCTATCAAGAATGAGGATCATACCGTTAAACAACTGTAAGTGAACTACCTCACCCTATCAATTCAATTATACTACATTTCAAGTGAAACATCATGAATATAAAGAAAAGGTTAATTCATAACAATACTCTCAATCTACAGTCATCTGATTATCAGGAAAGTAGGTCAACAAAATTCAAGAAACTACATCATTCCTCAGAACACCCACAAACATCACCAATTTCCATTTTAAATAGCATCTCATGTAAGAAAAATGTGCAGTACCATGATATCTTCAACAAACAATGTGAATATTCTATAGTATTTACAATAGAACTCAACTCTTGTTCTTGTGTGTTGTATGACATCCCATGTAGTATCACATGCCTAATTTTATAGATAACCACGACTCTTTCCTATCAGTTCTACCCTACCAAAATTATCAAATATTATCTCAACCATAAATGATCATGATATTTATCCTATTTCAAGGATATCCATATAAAACTACTTATAAATCAACTAACAAATGTCAGTTGCAACAAATAAGAAGCACCATAGTAACTCTGATATTCAATACTAGCCACCACTATACCATAACCATAACTTGATGAAACCTACTACATCTTTACTGAATAACCTAAAGAACTCACCCATGATTTCCATTCATAAGGAACCAATCCTCTCTGGCCAACCGCTCTGATGGGGTTCCTTCTCAACAACCATAACACAAAAAATAAAAAAATATCATGACAAAGCACATGGGTCTGTATTTAATGGAACCAACAACAAAAACGATGGTATCATTATATGTTAGACACACATAAAACATATCATGTTCCCATGTACCACCCACACATCATATCGTGTGAAATCACCCTATGAAGTTTGTCATATATGTAGAAAATTCATAATGCGTCACAATATACTAACTACTAACTGATTCTAATCAACTATATACATATAGTAATCCATTGAGAATCAAATCTCAAACAGATCCTCCTTGGAATCATCCATCACAATACATTTAAAGGATCCATAGTCAAATAAAAAGATAAGTGGAGTGTCATTCCAATATATATGAGAAAAAACTATATTGGTTGTTACAAGAACTTTAGGAACCAAACCTATAAAATAACAATTCTCATATGGAATTACACTATGGAAAATACTACTATTACATAGCCTCAAGGTCTCTAATAAATCTTTACTTAAGTGACTATATCACCGCTGTTTCTATTGATCATCTTACTATTGTATCCATAACACATTCGACGAAAGTAGAAAATATATATACATATAAACCTAACTATGTATAATTACACTAATTACATATAAAAGGATGTGAAATATGGGATTTTATTGACACTTTAAATATATAATAATCATCAATCAATGAAAATAGTCACACTAGTTTACCTATATATAACGTGAGTCATGTGTTTGAGATATGATGCATGAGAAACAAATTTCTTATACTGGACAAGAACCAAATCCATATCTAGCTTCTTGCCAATGAGAGAAGTGCTAGAAATCCAATAACTAATAAATAAAAAATATCAAACCTCATGTATGTCACTATAGGTAAAATTGTCATAAAAACAAAATATATGAATGAAAATCATTCTCCCATGGTAACCTGGACTTCAACTAGGAAAGGAAATCATGAAACACCAATACAGGTGTTATCACAACCCTTTTCACTTTTCTAATTTATAGACTAACCATTCCCAACATGTTATGGGAAGAATGTTTTTTATAACACTTTATAACCCCTCAACCATGATCAATTTTCATTGTTACTGGACCAGACCACCACACCACCTTAGGCATGAATCCTTAAGTTTCATATGATGTGAAATAGTATTGGGGGTCTAATGAGGTAACATAGGGAGGCTATAACCCCATAATTAGAGTTTTCATTTATAATGAAAAATACAAAACACTTCCATATCATTAAACAAATAGAGTATAGATATGAACTGAAAATATAACCTTTAATATAAAAATGAATAAAAAATAGAGAATCATAAATGTTTGATCACTATTTGGGAAAATAAAATATATTGAATAAATTAATAAGATTATATAAAATCTAGGATATTTCACGTATTTGATCAATAACTCCTGAATGTCAAGATTTGGAGCCATCCTCATCAATCTAAACATTGTGTCCCAGCCCAACTTGTACCTATAATAACCATGTTTGAGGTGCTTGGGTACCCAAATACAATGGTGTCCTGAGCATGGTGTCATTATAAAACTTAGTTGGGAACCATAAATTTGGTATCATACATAATTGTAAAAGATGTGATATGTGTATGTAACATTCTAACTATAATTGTAAAACATAAACAAATAAATTAACCATAAGAAATACCCACATCAGCACGATTCTATAATGTATTTGAGAATAGATGGATGATTGTTTATATAATAGTATGACCACTTTCCCAATTTAAAACAAATATAACTTGATAAATTACCATATACATTCATTGATCCTTAGGTTGGTGACACTGGTCATCTATACCTTTTTCAACTAGTGTTAGAGTGTCTTTGAGGATGATCATCATCTTAAGGGAACTTTTATCCACTCATTAGGGATCCCATTATCACACATCATGTAATGTTTTTTGAATACTATGGTGCCACTAGGAATCAATCATCATCATTTACTAAGGATAAACAATATTGTAAATGTCAAACCACAAAATTCTAGAATAAGAACATTATATTCAATAACGTGTACGACATGGAACACCATGAACTTAAGGGAATATAGTATGTCATGATTTTACAATATAATTACAATTTTAAATAAATTTTATCTATTATATATATTGCAATTCACACTATACTTATTTAGTTTTCATTACAAGAAACAAATACTTTCTTCAATATCTTGTTTTACATATAAGACCAAGTTTTACATAGAAAAAATATATTATGAATTTATTATTATTTAATATAATATGATATGAACTAGTAATTAAATTAATGGTTTTGAATAGGATTATCTAACTCATTAAAATATGTGGTTTAGAAAAAATAAATGATTTATTCATAGGTTACCAATTAATTAGAAATGAATATAAAAAACAACTAAATATAAACTGAATATTTGTTTTTCTCCCAAAAAAGTTTTGTCTAAATAAATTAAACTAATTACTATTAGTAAATTATATTAATGAAATATATATGTTATATATTCAATAAAATATTTTTAATATTCATCTATTTGATTTTATCAGTATAAGATGTGAATGAACCCAACTTCCTGCATAAAAACCTATATTTTTCAAATGGAAAATTTCCCACCTTTTCATAGAGAATATGGTTTAAATAATATTTTTGGAAATATTATATATTTCATATTTCAAAATAAAATAAAATATTTTTTACACAAAAATTATCTTAGGTGGACATTTTTATTTTTTTCATTGCAGTTTCATTTTTTATAAATAATAAAAAATGCGGAATTTTAATTCAAAAATACTTTTTACACAAATTTATTTGTACAGATTAATTATGTTTATATTTCGTTTTAATGTATGATTAGATATATTTATATCATTTGATACAATTTAGGTAATTGGAAACAATTTATATTTGAAATTGGATATAAAAACTTAGCAAAGTTTTGAATGTTTTCACTTTAAAAACTCCATTGTCGTCCCACCTTTGGGATTAATTTTATGTCAATTTATTCCACTTCTATGATTAGAAATTAGAAAAAAGTATTTCTTATTTTAAATAATCATAATTTATAATTTATAATAATTTCAATTTTTTACCAAAAATATTATTGAAAGTGATTAATTTTAATTCAATGCATAAGAGAAAACTTATCTTAAAATGTTGAAACCATAATCATAAGGGCCCAAATAACCTATAAACTTGTAAAATATATATTTTATGTTAATATTGAGACACTATACTACATTTAAAATAATTGGGATCATTATTGGAGCAAAATTAGATGGTGAAAACATGGGTGGAATTCCCTTTTCAAAATATTTTGAAAAATACAACTCCTCCACTATATAGAAGCTCTCACCCCTCCCACTTATTAACATCTCTAAAGAATTTTTAATACACTTTAAAATGATAAAATAAGCTCAAAAAATCACTCCCGTAAATCTATAATACTCTCCTTCTGAATAAATCAAAATAATGAATTCATTTGGTATAAACCAAATAGAGTTAACTGAAAACGAGGTAACATTGTTAAATAATCACATCCTTTTTATTTCATTATTCACCCAATAAAATATTATTATTGCATGATTATATAATAACCTAATTATATTTAGTATACTAAGATCTTTTCATTATAAGGGTTATAACTACACATACACAAAATTTCATGTAATGGGTAACAAACTTACTGTTTTTGTAAACAGTGGACTACCACATTGTGAAATGATGATTCTTCATTCTTCCTTTACCACCAATCATGGTGAGAATTATTATGAAAATACTAATTTAATATGTTATATATGATATTTATAATTTATTTATACATATTTAATTTCTATTTAACACATACCGTTATGTGTTATATTTTGTGGGGATATGATAACATCGTTTGTGGATGTGTGGACTACTGCCCTGTGAAAGAGATGTGATTCATTCATGCTATACATGGAATGTATTAAGGATGGTTTTAATAAACCAATGTGACATATATGAAATAAATATGATATTAGAATTATAATATACACATATATCATTTAATTATAATTATTTTAACATGGTAACAAAATTAAAGTATTGTTCATGAATACGTATGACTTACCATCTCCATGAACAGTACATTTCATTTCATATCTCCAAATATTATGGATTATTATAAATATATATACAATGAATATAAATTAAATTTAAATCATGATTTTAAATCTAGATAAGATGAAATAATTATTTAATTAATGTAAATAAATGTAACATGTTAAAACAGACTCGAAAAACGTGGAAATTAACACCCAAAATAGTGAAAATAATGAAGGGATGTTAACAATCGGGTAATAAGATGTTATATGATGATAATATATTAAAATATGAATATGATTATGGATATGGTATAATCTATTTACATGTTTAAAACCATTATAAATCAATTTATGATATTTTCACCTGAATGGAAATGTGTGGTGAGGTAATCTTGTCTCATTGTGCTTTTCGTAAAGCTTACACCATTTCAACAATTAATTATTTTGTGCTTTTTATATATTGAAACTATTTTAGTTTACATAATAACATTACGTAATTAATTGTTTCATTTAAAATTATTTATTTCATGGTGATTATAATTCAAAAGATACTATGTAGTAAGGGACATCGTCTCAATTACCATTCTTTAAGACATACTTTATTATTGGCAACCTACTTTCTTAAATATGGTGTAAATACATCCAATTTTACATTTAATATCAGGATTCATTCATGATTCATTATTTTTTGAGTTTTATATTGAATTATATCATCAGAGCATATTTTTTCACATAGGGTTACCCAAGTGAAAAAAATTTCATAACCCAATTCTTTTTCATCGGGTTATGTTACTTCCTCAATATTTTTTATATTCCATGATTATGTATATAATGAATTTTAATATGTATTGATGTATTTAAATTTATTTTATATGGATTTAAATTTTATACACACAATAAATTCATAGATTAATTTTCACTTCTTTGTTATGATCATTTTAAGGGTTTATTTCACAATATCATTCTAATCGATATTTCTTATTCTAGAAATTACATTAAAGAAATTTATATGATTATTTTTTTAATAAAAACTTTAGTTTTCTCCTCTTATGGTTATTAATGATATTTTAATGTAATAGGACCATTTTCCACTCTTCTTTAGTAAAATTGTTTGAGAAAATAATTTTTTAAAAACCTTACTTCATTTCTCTGTTTAGTTGAAGAACCTATTTTATTCTAAAAACCCTATTTGATAAAAATGTTTTCAAAAATATTTTAAAATTTCCAAAATGATTTATTAATGATAATTTTACCCTTTTTTTCCTTTTACATTTTAAAGGAATCTTCTTGTCACTTTTCAAACAAGGAACTTTTCTAACCTTGTTACCATTGAAAAGGATTGTTCTTGTTACTTTGTATGAGAATTATGAAATTGACCACCATCATTTCATTAAATATTACTATTCTAGTTTAAAAGGATAATTTTTAAATAATTTTTTTAAAAGTGTTTTTAAAAGAAATGGATTTTTCAAAATGTTTTTCAAAATGAAAACTATATTTTCGTTTATTTTCATGGTATTTATACCCATCCAGGAAAAAAATACTTTATCCATACATCCCTTGGGACATGTTATATTAATACAATCCTTATTTATAATCATGATGGTTTATGATTTATTTAGACAAGCATTGTATTGACATTCCCTTCCATGATTCCGTTTTTAGTTCCCTTGAAATAATCAATAACCTATAATCACTGAACATTGAATATACTCTAAATATCGATATCATTTATCATGAATATGTTCATTTCCTAAAACGAATAATTTCTAGATATTGTGTTTTATTTGAATTTTATTCCATATCAGGGTAAATACTGGCAAAGCCACATATTTTACTTAATGAAAAAATTTGATAACGCACACTATTAATTAATTAAATTGATAATTCAATATCTGAGGAATGCTTTGGAAAGTTATGACATAGGTGTGGCTCGGTTATAGCTAGTCCACCAATGCATCCGTAGTATCATAGGATATGCAAGTTGGCTACCCATAGAGGGGGTTTTCACCCAGTATGTTATAAACCGTCTTGTGAATGGTCTTGACGGTAAAGGTATCACATACTTAGGAAACCTGGCATCCAATAATTAAGAATTAGCATCATTTTGATTCAGTATTTATTATTAATGATATTTTTACTATGAAAACATCTAAGGATGAATTTCATTTTAATATTATTTACTAAATGTAAGGTGTTTTCAGTTTTTTACATTTACATAATGATTATTCCCTATACAGTTATTTAAATGAAATGTGTTTTTAGTTATTTACATTTCTATATTCTTTATGCACTTCCTTCTTAGTTTTTTGATTATATGGCATTTGTGTTCAGTTATTTAATAGTCCATAGTGATTATTCTCATTTATTAATTATTTATTCACCTATGATTAACCCTTACCAATCATTGGAGGTCACCTATATTTTATTTCTTTTCTATTGGAATCCAAGGAGTGTTCTAGGAAGGATTTGTAAAGATACACTTTAAGGAATAATATTATTATCCAACAAGGAAAAAATTATTTTAATTAGTTTATTTATTTATAATACATGAATCATTTTTGTATCTTTTTCCCCAAACAATTAAATTGTTTGGCCCTTTGGGACAAGATTTACTTGAATATTATGACAATGTAATAGTATCACGACACTGACTACGAGTTTTCTTGGGTTGGGTCACAATAATTTGCATTAGAGGAAGTTTAATAGTAACTTTGGGAACTAGATTTATGAAAATATAGATTAGAGGAAATATACCAATGGTATACAGAGAGAATAATTATAGAACAACATCCTATAATTTAGGTTAGGTAGAGATTATGTAGGGCTTCCTAGAAACCCATACCTATCGGGGTACTACAGGTGGATGTAGTTTGGGAATGTATGTACCTATAGGTAACAACTCCAAAAAGGTGCATTGGGCCTGACTCGAGCATAACCTAGTACATGAAAACATGCCTTAATACACACTCGGTTTGACACTTTCAAGGGATATGATTAAGATAATTCACATATTCTCTACAAACCATTATGAAGTTTTTGAATAGATAATGATAATGAATTACCTAGGTAAAACCCTAGGACAAATAATGACTTATGTTGATATAAAATGGTTGAAGTTTTTATCAGGATTCTAGAATTAATTTATAGATATATTTTTACCCATAGTATTTTCAGTTATCAGAATCATGAAACATGTAAGGATTGTTTAAAATTTTATAAACCCATATGTATTCAATAAATTTAGAGTGACAGATACCATCATGGGATTGTGAGATTGAGGTTGATAATAAGTTCTATGTCCTAAAAATTTCTTTTAGGATATATATAATGAGAGTCTACGAATATTAATGAAATTTTGGAAATATTTATGGAATGTAAATGTTCTAGTGGAAAAACTATTTGAAGAAAAATTTGTTTAACAGGTGAGTAAAATTTAATTTTTAATAAAAGTGACCTATATATTTTTCCAAAACCCTTTAGATGTTCATATTTAGACCATATTCTCCCTTGGATATACATTGTTTCATTATTGGATCCACTATATATAGTGTACCATACTTTACATATATATTTCTTTAATGTTGAAGAATATTTATTACATAACATAAGAAAAACCACGCCAAGACCACATAGTATTAGTGGCTTTATAGACTCAAAAACATAAAAAAATGGTTAATAAAACATCCACATTGTCTCCCACATATTTCATCATAAGTAAACTCAATTTTGACATAACATACATAGTACCCTTCTTCATGTCCGGGGGAAAAGAAACATATGAAAGGGTGATCTCAAATTCTTAGTAAGGGTAAACATGGAAAATATGAATCATATCCAAATCCTAAGAACATAACACTTGAAAATATTGTCCTGTGTATAAAATATCATAATATCTATTCATGGGATAAATAATAAATGTGAAATGTAATCCCAATAGTCATAACATAAGACATGTAATTTCTTGGAATATATGCATAAGAATATAAAATCATTTTATATTAGTTAAGGATCATTTCTATGATCATCATAGCAGACAATGTCCATTACAAAACTGAGTTCACTCCTTATTCTAGCACTGTATTATTGAACCATAATTACATTCCATTCTAGTCATGTCTATCTAATGAGATATAAATCTTTACCCAATGAATTGGAGGGAGATATAGGCCCCACACATATCATAATTAAACAATTCTTATTTGTTCAATGAAAATATAAAAACATTCACCATAGCATAAACTATGAAATAAAATGGGCTCCTTAGGCATCATTCTATCAAAATTGATATAAAAATGGATTTATTAAATTAAACACAGTAAAGTCATATTAATAAATGTGTTATAAATATATTTCTATTTAATGAGTTTCATCTTAGATGGAAAGTAATTTTGAGAAAACACTTGAAATTAATTCTTGAGGAAAATATCATTTCTTCTTCAAAAACGTTTTCCTTCCTCAAAATGTTAAAAAATTGTCGATGAAATCATTTCTTATGAAAATAAACATGTATTTAGAAAGGGGAAGATGTAAGAAAATAAGGTATTATAAAATCATAAAAATCCTTTCATGATGTACAAGTTAAAAAACATTATTCTTGTACTTTGGCGGGAAAAGTAAAAAGTACCTCAGAGAGAAAACGAAAAAAATTACATTCATACCGTTTAGTAAAAATTCAGAAATAGGTAAAATTATCGGGGGAGATAAATAATATTTTTAAATGCATATTTTGGAAACATGGATGTGGATGATAAACATACTCTCAATAAATACTTACTAATAAAAAATTTCAGATAACAACGATATTTGGAAAGTTATCCGTTACCTTAGGTCTGATTTGCTTCGTATATATCCAAACCTCATGGATAATGATTTAAATATTGTTACTGATTTATTAAAAAATCATAATAAATTTTATTATAACATTTATGATCACATTTCTATCCGTTAGTTAGTAACATTTCACTGTTACTTGTTATTTGGGTATTAACTACTTTCGGTTCTTATCTATGATTTACAAGATAAGATCTTATTCCCCTTTTTAAGTTATAGTAATATAATTTATAGAATGGTTTTAGTATAATATATATCATATCTATTAATTCAATTCATTTATACAGTCTTTCATAAATAAAGAATATGTAGAACGAATCATATCGCACCGTGGAGACTGTAAACTGTACGTACGCACGAGTGACGATATCATTACCATAATAGTTGAATGGTATTGAAGTGATTGGTGTATAGTATATCCGAATCAAAAAATTTATATATTAATCACACACACACACACACACACACATATATATATATTAATTCCATCATTATTTCCATCAATGTAACGTGGTGGTGAAAAATGGATTACACCAGGGCATGGAGACAATATGTCACACATACACACCCATAGTGATGTCATTTTTCATAGGATGGGTAGAGGGTAGAATATGGTAGTTAAATATTTATAATAATATATTAGAATATGAGTGATAATTATGTTATTACTTTATTGTGAAACTAATAATTAAGAAGAAGTATAATAAGAAATACGTTTGAAAGAATCGGTAGAAGGCGTTACCTCTTCCTTGACAAGCATTCTCTAAATCACTTCGTAGACACTAGAGTTGGTCTTTGAAGATGAAAGTAACCTATAACATAAAAATTGGGAAGTTGAGAAGGAAAAATGGGTGGGTTCATACGATCGTTAAATCTCAAATTGTAGTGAATAGGTGAGGGAGGAGGTTCCCTATTATAATTGAGGTGAGGGGTACTTTTGGAAACTCTATAAATATAATTTATAATAGATAAATCCATACCAAAAAACCACAAAAATATCCCAATATAGAATATTATATGAGATATGGTGGTAAAATAATCATCCAATAAATTTTTTATGAGTTATTTTTCAATTTAAACCATATATTTTTAATTGAACCATAGTTATTCTATATAATTTTAATTGTTTTAATGACATTCCAAATATTTAATGGTTATAAATATTTACTCATATGGTGTTAATTTAAACAAGATGGATATTTTATGAAATTTTAAATCTCATAATTATAACTTTTAATTTTTAAATATTTTTAGGATGTTTAAAAAATTTAATTAATTGTTATTTTTATAAAATATTAAAATTTCAATTTTGGCACTATTCATTTATTTTACTTTAAAAAGTCCACACATAAGATAAATTCGATCCAAAATATTCAATAAACATCTAAAATTTGATAGCCACTTATAAAATTCTTGGATCACACAAATTGGTTTATATGTCATTTATTTTAATATTTTTAAAAAAATTTCTTTGATATTTCTATTAATAAAATAATTTTGATATCACTATTGTGTCGTCATTAATGGATATTATTTATTCTAAAAAAATTATAAAAAAATTCCTAAGGTGTAGGTAATTATTTTATCTTTTTAGATACTATATATAGTTGATATAATACCCTATTTATCTATATATTTAAATTAATATACTTATATAAAATGAGATTCTGAAATTTTGTCACATTCATTAGTTTTTATTACATTCATGTCATATTCGAAGGTAAGTGGCCATCAGTTGATTATATTTTAAAAAATATATATGATAAGGGTCTAACTCATCCAGTAGGATTTTCATAGGTTTAAGGTAATTTTGTAATATTATTTTTACCTTTAATTACCCGATTTACCTTTACACATGGTAATAAAAAAAATTCCAATGTTACTATTCATTATTCATAAAAATAAATGTAGTATATTAACAAAATTGGGACCTACTTATTCCAAATATGGAGTCCATTTTTAAAAATTAAAAACAAATAATCTTCATTAATTATTTTAAAATATATCATGTTGTCGAAATGTGAAAACGAGGTTTTCAAAAGTAAAAACAGTGCAAAAGATTGAAATGTTTTTACATACTAATTCAAGGTAAAATCAATGATAATGAATTTAATTATATTTAATGATGAAAATTATTCTATTTAAATTTTAAACAATTAAATACTATAATTTAATCATATAAATTATATTGATGAAAAATTTGTTTTCACATAAAATTTAGTTTGTTTTTACTATTCATCGAAACTTGAATGTTATAAAAAAATATCTTAAATTCATGAAAATTAAATACTTTTATCCCACATTAAAATAAAATGTTTATTTTTTCATATAAAAATTATTAATGAGATAGAATCTTGATTTAATATGGGTTCTCCATTCAAAGGCATAATAGTACCCTTTTTAAAAAAAGTAGTTTTTATACAACAAATAGTGTTTATTCACACGATATGATTAAAATATCCATGGGATGAAAAAATATTGTATTTTTTATATAAAATATATATCTCATTAATTTCATTACCAATTGTAATTCACTGAAAATAAAAAATATCTAATTTATTTTTTTCATAAATAATATATATCCAAAGAATTCAAAATGAATATTCATATGTTAATTATAATTATACCCGCTAACCAAATGGATAGACTATAATGGTAATTTTATACTAAGGTAATCTCATAGTTTATTTAAACTCATGATTTCATGAAATTGAATATACTTTAAGAATAATAAATTATGTAAAATATAATTTTTTCATAAAAAAATTTAAGTGATACATTCTACCCCCCTTAAACTGAATTGTATCCTCAAAATTTATCACATAGAAACAAAAATATGGGGATACCTCTCCCTCATAATGTACAGATGTTCCCATATAACTTCATAAAATTTTTGGTTCCTCTATAAAACATTAACAAAGAGAGTGGTCTTGTTTCATAGAACTTTTTCACTATGATTCAGAATCTCTATCAGTTGCTCTTCATAAGAATGATCATGCTACATTGGTATGACTTCTATGCTTTGTACATGTGAAGGATTGAGAATATAATTTCTTATAAGATATAAACAGAACACAACATGAATTTGAGAGATATTTGGTGTAAGTTTCAATTCGTAAGACACCATCCCATCATGATCTATAATTTCAAAAGGATCGATATACTAAGGGCTTCACATTCCCTTCTTTCCAAATTTCATAACTCTATTCCATGGAGATGTTCGTAGAAACACCTTATCACATAATTCAAACTATAGGTATTTTCTTCGGTTGTTAATATAAATTTTTTATTGACTCACAGCTGTTCTTATGTGTTGTTGAATAGATTTGACATTTTCTACCATTTCATCAACAAGATTGGGTACTATTAGATTACTTCCTCCAAATTTATCTCCTAAAGTTGGAGTTTTGTACATATATCCCTAGAGGGATTCATAAATATACATCTAAATATTGGATTTAAAGATATTATTGTAATAAAATTATACCAATGGTAGGTGTTGACCCCAACCAATTTTGAAATCCGTAGAGCAAGCTCTCTATATGTCTTCCAGAGTTTTAATTTTCCTCTCAGACTGAACATTTGTCTAAGGATGATAAGAAGTGTTGAAACATAACCCTATATCTAGATCATGCTGTAGAATTTTCCAGAGCATTGAGGTAAACCTCAGATCCCGATCAGATATAATAGAAATTGGTATTCCTAAAATCTTACCAATTCGTTTAAATATATCCTAGAAAGCTGATCAAGAGGGAAATCATATATAATAGAAATGAAGTGTGACAACATTATAAGGCGATCAACTATAACCCATATAGTAGTTTTTTCTTTGTATATTCTGGGATGTCTGATGAAGAAGTCCATAGTGATGTTTTCCCATTTATATTAGGGTATAGGAAATGGTTTTAATATCCCCTTAGACTTCTGTTTCTCATCGTTAATTTACTAAAAAACTAAGAATCGGGATGCAGATTTGAAGACACATCTTTTCATGAGATACCACCATAATTACTCATTCATATTCATGTACATACTTGGGCTTCCATGGTGAATAGATAATGAAGAACATTGAACCTCATCCAATATATCCTTCTCTAATTTTGATATGGGAGGAATACCAACCCGATTCCTAATCCTTATAATTTCATCACAATCAATGTTGAATTCAAGAAAATTTCTCACCATATTTAGTAACTCTATATATTACTTCTATGCCTCATTAATCTCCACTTGTATAGATGGTTGAACTTTCACTTGAGAAAGATAAGATTTCAATCCTTCCATTAAAATTTATAGATGCATCCTTTGAAAATCCATAAATGTTGGATCTTTTGTGATCCTTATCATGGATAAGATAGCATGGTCTTTTTTGAATCAAAGCATATGCAACCTTGTTCGCTTTCCAATGGTGTTAATTTATTGAGAAGTCATAATCCTTAATCAACTCCAACTGCCTTTTTTGGAACATATTCATCTTCTTTTTTGTGAAAATGTACTTTAAAATTTTATTATCAGTATAAATATTACACATTTCTCCATAAAAATAATGCCTCCATATCTTTAATGAAAATATTACCTTAGCTAACTCCAAATCACGGGTTTGGTATTTTTTCTCCTTAATTTTTAACTACTGTGAGGCATAAGCTATCACTGTATCATTTTTTATGAGATCACTTCCTAGCCCCTATTTGGATGAATCACTATAGATCACAAACCTTTCTTTACTAAAAGGAAGTGTGAGCATAGGTGCACTAGCTAACCTTTATTTTATCTCTTTGAAATCCTCTTCAGATTCCTCTTTCCAAACAAACTTAACTCCTTTCCTAGTCTACATGGGGAGTGGATTTAATAATTATGAATGATATTTTACAAAACTTCGATAATATCCTGCCAAACCAAGAAAACTTCAAATCTCAGTTACCATTGATTCCCTTGAACATCTTTCAATAACCTAGATTTTGGATGGATGCATAGATATCCCGTCTCTTGAGAATATGTAAAACCAAAATGAAACATTCTGAAGAAAAAATTTACACTTCGAAAATTTATAATAATGTTTCTCCTTTCTTAGGGTCTTTATTACAATTCATAAGTGATATTCATGTTCTTCCTTACTTTTTGAATAGAGAATTGTATTGTCTATAAAGGATACCATAAACTGATCAAGATAGTCTCTAAAGACTATACTCATTAGATCCATGAAGATAGGAGGGGCATTAGTAAGACCATAAGGCATCACAATAAATTCATAGTGTCCATACCTTGTATGGAATTCCATATTTGGTATATACTCCTTTTCTACCCTTAATTGATGATAACATAAATGAAGATCAATCTTGGAAAAGTATTGAGCTTCGCATAGTTGGTCAAATAAGTCCCTATTGACTAGAATATGATATTTTTTCCTTATTGTGATCTTGTAAAGTTCTCGATAATCAATGAAGAGTCTCATTGATCCATCTTTCTACTTAACAAAAATAACTATTTCTCCCAAAGGTGATGTACTAGGACATATGAGTCCTTTTTAAAGATTCTCTTGGAGTTTTTTCTTTAATTCTTGAAACTCAATTAATCCCATTTTATAATGTGTCTTTGAAATAGACATAGAACCGGATATGAGTTCTATTGAAAACTCAACTTCATGATTTGGTGGAAGACCTAGAAATTATTCCATAATGACATCATCAAACACTCATATAATGGGTGTCTTATTAATTGTGTGTTTCTCCCCAACCATTAGGGATAAATAAATTTCATTTATAGGAATCAAGACCCATAAAATGGATTAAATTTATACTGGAAGGTTATATTCATCTTTTCATTGATAGATGATCATATATTGATCTAGAATATGAAATTTTACTTCCCTTCCTTGGAAATTGATCTAAGATCCATATGAAGATATCCAATCCATGCCCGGAATCACATAAAATTCACTATAGAAAGGATTATAAGATTTATAGGAAGCACTTTCCCACAAAATTCTATCAGAGAAGAATTAAAAACTTTTTATGTGACCATTGTGCCATTAGAAGTTTCCATAGCTTACTCAACATATAATTGTAGAGGCAATACAGAGATACCATTATAAAATTCTTCAGAAATAAAAGAGTGGATGGATAAAAAATAAATTAAAAAATTTAATACTTTAGAGTGGATGTTATGTGTACCCTTAACCACTACTTTATCTCACTCCACATCATCAATAATGATTACATACGAGATTCCTTTGTCTTTGGACATAATATTTTGCTGACGTCGATCATCATTAATAACAATTAGATTAGGGAATTGATTGGCATAATTCCCCATTTCCTTGCACTTGTAACATTGAAGTGTAGGAGGTACAATCTCTGTAGCCATTTCATTATTTGCATCATTAGACATCTTTTTTTCCATCACTTCAGCATTAAACCGCCCAATTACATTCCTGTACACACATAAAACATTTACTAATCCCTTAAAGGAAATTCCCTCTATGTTTCATTCCACACATTGAGCATAAGGTAAAAATCATCTTCTTTTCATTGTGATCTTTATATTTTCCTTTCAATTCCTTTTTTATCTACCTATTAAACCCATATGTCTGATGGGTTACTCCAATCATCATCTCAAACTTGAGATCACGTTGAAAAATTTCATCATACCTATTGATGTACCTTATCTCTAATACCCTTCAGAGACTTAGTTTTAAGCCACTAAAAAATCGATCAAATTTACTCTCAGGATGGAAAATAATTCCAGTTGCATACATTGAATGTATTATAAAATTTACTTCATAGGTAACAAAGGATTTATAATCATTTTTCTTTTGTTCAATGAACTCCTTCTTCATCTTTGTTCGAACAATATGAGTAAAGTACTTGTTGAAAATATGTTCTTAAACTTATCACATTCATGGACTCAATTTAAACTATTTTCCTCGTATTATTGATATGATTCCACCATTGATTAGATTCACCTTCTAGACAATATACTGCTAAGATGAATTTATCATGTTTGAAACATTTTAGAACTAGAAATATCTTTTCAGTTATACTGATCCATTGTTCAGCCACTAATGGATCAAAATACTCGATGAATGAAGGTGGTCACGACCTCAAGAAGGATTGAATAGAATATTGTTCTCAAATTAAATTATTTGGAAGAGTTTCATGATTTATATATTTATAATGTTATGTAAGCATGGATACATGATTTTTTATTCAATCTCTCATAACATTTGGTTAATAAGGGGGAAAATCATTTCATTTCCTATCGCATTCATCAGTAACACGGTTCCTTCTGGATGCAACCATTGACTATAACCAAGAACCATATTGGGAGGATCAGTAATCATAATAGAAAAAACACATAATCAAGAATAAAATTTCAATTTAGGAAAATTTAGGTTTTATCCTATGTTATTCATGGCCATTTCTAAAACACTAGGATTGTATCATATACTTTGACATATCCTTATATTTTATATTAAGGATTTGTCATCCTAGTTTCCAAAGGATAACTATACCTTCACCCTGATACCAACTATAACAATCCTTAATTTACATATAGATATTACATTAACATTGAAGAATATTTATTACATAACATAATGAAAACCATGATAGGACTGTATAGGTCTAATGTGTTTAGAAACTAGGAATCATAAAAATCTGGTTCATAAAACATCCACATTGTATCCCGGTTATTTATTTATAAATAGACTCCCTTTTGACATATCTTACTTGACACCCCTCTTCATGACCTGGGGAAAAGAAACATAAGAAATGGTTATCTTGAATTCTCAGTAAGGGTAATCAAGGGAAATATCAACCATATCATAATCATAAGAACATAACATTTGAAAATATTATCTTGCATATAAAAGATCCTATATCATGTTAGGGGAAAATCATAAAAGTGAAATTCAATCCGAATAATCATAACATAAGAGAGGATATTTTTTTGGCATACACAAATAAGCATAGAAAATCATTTCGTATTAGTCAAAATCATTTTCAAGACGATCATAGTGTACAAAGTAAATTCCTAAACTGAGTTCACTACTTGTTCCAACCATGTTTTACTGAACCAAATTTAATTTTCATTCCATTCATGTATACATCATGAGATATGAATAATTACCCAATGAATTTTAAGGAGATATAGGTCCCACACATCTGATAATGAAACAATTTTTTTGTGTTCCACAAAAAACATAACAACATTTACCCTTGCATAACCCATGAAATAAATGGGTTTCCTAAACATCATTACAACATAATTGATATAAAAAAAGTGGATTTAATAAATACCACACAATAAAACCATAATAATAAAATGTATTGAAATATAACCATATTTAATGAGTGTCATCTTATATAGGAAATAATTTGGAGAAAACACTTGAAATTTATTCCTAAGGAAAATATATTTTCTTCTTCAAAACAATTTTCCTTCCTCAAAATGAAGAAAAATTTTAGAATTAATAATTCTACTTTAAAAAAACCTTTTACGAATATATGGTTTGCTTCATGAAAACAATGCATTATGAAAGCATAAAAATCTGTTCATGTCTTATAAGTTAAAAGAACATTCTTCTCGTACTTCATCTGGAAAAGTCAAAAGTCCTTAAGACTAAAAAAGAAAAAAGATTCCATTCATACCATTTAGAAAAAAGTAACCATTAAGGAAAAATTATATAGGGATATAAATAATATTTTTAAATAAATATTTAGGAATCATGGAGGTGGATGATAAATATACCCCTAGTAAATACTTATGAATAAACAATCTCGGATAATAATGAGATTTGAAAAGTTACCCCTTACCTTTGGTCTGAATGCTTTGTATGTATCTGAACTGCCTATATAATGATTTAAATAATGTTGACTATTTATTTGAGAATAATAATAATTTTTTAAAAACATTTATGATCAAATTTTTATCCATATGTTAGTAACATTTGGTTGTTACTTGTTAATCGGGTATTAACTACTTTATGTTCTTAGGAATGTTTTGTCAGATAAATTATTATTCCACTTTTTAGGATATTGTTATATATTTTATATCATGGTATAGAATGATATATATCATATTTATTCAATAAATGCATTTATATAATATTTCTTTAATTAATATTTCATAGAATAATACACATTGCACTGTGGAGATGGTAAGCCGTACGTAAGCACGAGCAACAATATCATTCCCTTAATTTTTGAATGGTATTGAAGTGGATGGTGTAAAATATCTAGGAATGAAAATATTTCTATATTAGTTATATATATATATTTATTAATTCCATCATTATACCCATCTATATATGTTGGTGGTGAAAAACGGATTACAGCACGCTATGGAGACAGTAAGTCGTACGTATGCACACGTGGTGATTTCATTTTTCATAGGATGGGTAGAGGGTCGAATATGGTTTTTTAAAAATTATGATAATGTATTAGTATATTAGTGTTACTGATGATATTATTTTTTGTTGAAACAACTAATTAATAATAAGTATAAGAAGAAATAAGTTTGAAAGAATATGTAGAATAGATTACTTGTTCGTCGATGTACTTATTATAAATATCCTCTTAATGCCCTAGAAGTTTTATTTTAAGATGAAAATAACCTGTAGAATGAAAATAAGGATTTTGATATGGAAACATTTCATTGGGTGGCTGAGATTGAAGGCTCAAAATGATGTGAAGCGGTGAGGGAGGCGGTGCACTTTCATAATTGAGGTGAGGTGTACTTTTGGAAACCCCATAAAGAATATTTTATAATAAAATAAAACCCTTCTTAAAAACCTCCATAATGACCCAATTTTGACGTTGAGATGATATTGGGTGGTAATATCATAAAACAATAAATTTTGGACAAGTTATTTTGTCAATTTAAACCATATATTTTTAATTGACACATAGTTATTCTATTTAATTTTAATTGTAGTAAAAAAATTCTAAATATCTAATGGTTGTAAATATTTACATATATGGTGTTAATTGACCATACATGGATATTTGATGAAATTATATATATATTATAACTTCCAAATTTTAATTTTTCAATATTTATATATTTTTTATATAAATTAATTAAAAGACTTTTATAAAATATCAATAGTTTCAATTATGACACTCCATTTATTTGACTTTAAAAAAATTCCACACATAAGATAAATTTGTACCAAAATATAAAATATATTCCTAACATGTAACAGTTACCATGATATTATTTTATCACATTAATTAGTTTATTTGATATTTCTCTCAAAATTTTTAAAACGATTTATTTGATATTTCTATTAATAAAATAATTTTTACATAACTCTTGTGTCATCATTAATGGTAATTAATAAATCTCTAAGAATCATTAATAAATTTATACAATGTTGGTAATTGTATTAAATTTCCATATACTATCTATATTATATATATATCCTAGTTATCCATATATTAAAATTAATATACTTATATAAAATGTGATTGTGATATTTTTTCACATTCATTAGTTTTTGTTACATTTAGGTAATATTCCTAGGTAAGTGGCCATAAAGTGATTCCATTTAAAAAATAGATGATTAGGGTTGAATTTAGTCATCCAATATTATTTTTACTGGTGTTAAGGTAATTTTACAATTTTTTTACCTTTAATTACACAATTTACCTTTAACCATCGTAATAAAAACAATTACCAAAGTTACTATTCAAAATGCATATTGATTCACATGATTTGGACCTATTGATTCCTAATATAGAGTCATTTTTTGAATTTTAAAAACTCATAATTTTCAATAATTAATTTAAAATCAATCCCATTGTCGAAAGTAGAGAACATGTTTTTTAGAAATTTATAACATTGGAAAAGATTGAATGTGTTTTATAGATGAATTCAATGTAAAATTAATGATAATAACATACATTATATTTAATAAAAAAATATTTTCAATTTATATTTTTAAACCATTATTTATTATAATTTAACAATATAAAATTTCTCGATAAAAAAAGTTGTTTTCACTTAATACTTAGTGTGTTTTTACTATTCATCAAAACATGAATGTTATCCAAAAAATATCATAAATTCAACCAAAGTAAAATTTTAAATCCCGTATTAAAATAAAATTTTTATGATGTCATATAAAAATTATTAATGTGTTATAATGTTAATTTTAAAGGTTTTCCCCATTTATAGTCTTATGATTACCCCTTTTTGTAAAAAAAAATAGGTTTTTATACACCAAATAGGGGTTATTCACACCCTATTATTAAAATATCCATTTGATGAATGAAAAAATATTTTATTAAGTATATAAAATATATTTCATTAATTTATTTTCCTGTGGTAATTCACTCAAAAAATATCTAATTTATATTTTTCATAAATAATTGATTGCCAAATAATTCAAAATTCATTTTCAAAAGTTAGATATAATTATTATAGCTAACCTAATGGCTATTCTATAACATTAATTTTATATTAAGGGAATCTCACGGATTGTATAAACTCACAATTACATGAAATTAATTAAACATGGAGAATAAGAATTTTTTTAAAGAAAATGTTTTCATTCAAAATATTAGGTTGTTAGATGTTACATTAAAAAAACATGGGTGGAATTCTCTTTTAAAAAATTTACAAGAATTCCACTTATACTTCACTATAAAAAGGCACTCACACGTCAAAACTTTTAAAACCTATAAAAACATTTGGCTCCGAAAACTATTATCAAATAATATCTGAAAATCCATCCACCAAAATGGGAAGCCACAACTTGGGATAAAATCCACGAGAGGAATAATTTTGGTATAAAACAAAATGAGTTACCCAAAAATGAGGTAACATTCTTTAATGATCACTTTCATTTTAATTCCTTCTCCACCCCTCATGTATTCTTATTCCATTATTATATAATATCCTATGTATCCTAATTATATTTATATATTTTCTTTATAATATTTTTAACTACTCTTATACACACTTCTATCTAATGTGTAACGAACTAACCATTCATGTGAACGACAAGCCACCTACTATCAACATGATCATTATTTGTTATTACGTTACCAACTCTCATGGTCGGAATTATTATGTAAATAATTTTTTTCATATGTTATATATATTTTTTATAATTTATTTATGCTTATGTAATTATTATATAACACATAACTTAATGTCTTTCATTTTTTGGGGACAAGATAACATCATTTGTGGACATGTGGACTACCACCTTCTCAATGTGACATGATTCGTTCATGCTATACATGAAATTTATAACATATAGTTTTAATAAACCCATGTGATATATATAAAATAATAATGGTACTTTAATTATTATATAATTAAGTATCATTTACTTTTCATTCTTTTTATACAGTAAAAAAATGATTGTAGTGTTCATGCATACGTACGACCTATCGTCTCAATAAATGGTTCATTTAATTTCATGTATCAAAAATATTATGGATGACTATAAATACATATATAATAAATAAATATGATACTTAATTCATTTTTTAAATTCTTTATAATATTGAATCATGATCTAATAAAAAACAACAAGTAACAAGTTAGAACATACTAAAAAATATTAGGCAACTAACATCCAAAATAGTGAAAATATATAAATATTGTTAAAAAATGGATGATAATATACTATAATAATATCATATATGATATTATAAATATTATTATGCTTCTACTATTTGTTATGTACATGTTTAAAACCGTTATATAGTAAGTTAAAAAATATGTTCACCCGAAAGGATACACAATGTAACTGATTCTTGTCTCACTTTTTTTTCCATTTGGAAAACACCATTTTATCCAATTAACTAATTTTTGAGGTTTATATAATACCTATATTATATTTGATATCATGTATACATTTATCTTCATTTAATATACTTTATAATTGAAATTATTTCATTCATGAGTATTTTAATTAAAATTTTACCAAGTAGTAAAGGACTTTGTCTCAATTTCCATTCTTTAAAGAATTAAATATTTTTTTACTCCTAATTTGTTATATATGATGTATATAAAGACACATTGTGATGTAATATCATTTTTAATTTATTATTAGTGATATTATTAGTTTTAATTTTAATTATTTCATCTTTGGGGATTTACACATAAGGTCACTGATGGGGTAAGGAAATTTCGTAACCCAATTCCATTTATTTGGGTTTAATTACTACTTCATTATCATTAATATTCCATGATTATGTGTATAATGAATTTTAATATCTATTTATGTTTTTACACTTATTTAATGTATATTTATAGTTTATACACATAAACTTTTAATTCATTAATTCTAACTTCAACGTTATGAACATTTTAATTGTTTATTTCAAAATCTAATTATAATAGAGATTACTTATTATTAAAATTAAAATAATGGAAATTATATGACCATTGTTAAATAAATAATTTCATTTTATTTTACTCTAGTAATTCATGACCTATTTTAAGTAATATTACCATTTTTTTACCTCTTTGGTACTAAAAAGGTTTTTGATTTTTGTATGAAAACCCAAATTCATTTCTATTTTTAATCAGAAAACCTATTATCTTCTTAAATAAATATTTCTAAAAAGGTTTTTAAAAATTATTTAACCTTACCAAAAATATTTTTTAATGATTTTCATACCCTATTTTTATTTTACTAATGTTTTTAAAGGAATCATCCTCTCTATTTCTGAATAATTCTCTCTTCTAAAATTTTTACATTGCTGAATAAATGTTCCTTTTACCTTCTACACAATTTAGACATTTACCTACCCTTATTTATTTGAAGATTACATTTCAAGATTAATATATTAATTTTTAATGAATATATTTTTAAATTTGATTTTAGAAGAAAAAAAATCCATAATTAGTTTCAAAATGGAATGTATTTTTTTTCTTTTTACGGTATTTCTATTCATCAATAACTACATCCATATATCCTTAAACACCTTGGGATATGTTGTATTGATAATATGTTTATTCTTACTATTTTTGGTTTATTATTGATTTGTTTAAGGAATTTATTGATGTTCATTTCCTTTATTCCCTTGTTAGTACCCTTGAAGTAATCACTTTCCCATGACAATTGCATATTGAATTTATCCTAATTATCCATATCATTTATCACGGATATATTCATTTCCTAAAACATATACCATTTTTACATATACTGTTTTATTTGAAAGATATTTGATATCTTTGGAAATACTCTTAAATCAAGATCTTTTACTCAATGAAAGTATTTGATAAGGCATATTGTTCATTAATTAAGTCAATTATTCAATATATGAGGAATTATTTGGGAAGGTAGGACTTGGGTGGGGCCCAATTATTGATAGCTTCTTGATGCACTATTAATCTCATTTGACAAGTCAATTGGATCTCATGATTGGGGTTTTCACCCAGTATGTTATCACCTATCTCGTGAAAGGTCTTGACGATAAAGGTACCATGTACATAGAAAATGTGGCAACCAATAATTATGTATTTCCTTCATTTTGATTCAATATTTATTATCAATGATATTTTCACTATGAAAAATTATATGGATGAATTTCATCCTCATCTTGTTGACTAAATGAAATATGTTTTCAGTTTATTTATTTTTCTATATTTAATATTTCTTACCTAGTTATTTAAGTGTAATTTTTATTCAGTTATTTACCTTGACATAATGTTTATGCACTTCCTTCTCAGTTTATTAATTATATGGAATGTTTGATTGATTAATTACCATTCCATAATGATCATTATAATTGATTAACTACATCTTATGCTATTATTAACACTTAATTCGATTTAGAGCTCACCCATATTTTATTTACATTACATAGGAATCCAAGAAGTTTTCTAATTAAGATATTTAAGGATACACTAACATGAATAAAGTTATTATCCATGAATGATAAAAATTATGTCGTAATTAGTGTATTTATCTGTAATAAATGACTAATGTATATATCTAGTTTTCCTAGACTACTAAACTATTCAGTCCATTGGGACATGATTTACTTGTATCTTATGCCAAAGTAATTGTATAACGTCATTGTCTCTGGGATTGCTGGGGATTGGTCGCTATATAGAACCTGATCATTCTCATTATCAAGCTGATGCCTCATTCCAAGGAGTAGGAGGCCCTATGAAATATTATACATCAAAGCATGACTGATTCCTGGGTGACATAGTAAAAAAATGGAACACCCTTAACAATACAATTTTTAATTACCAAGGAATCTAATAAGTAGTGGATCCTCAGCCAAACCACCCACAATGTATCCACCTAATAATAGGGGGTTATCATATAAATTGTTAGAGGGGATCCATATGACACCCTTGGGATGTAAAATGTTCATGATCAGTGATATATTCCCAAATGGAACCTCATAACACAATTTGAATCCTAAAATTTATTACCAATCAAAATGGCCTAATGGTAATTCAGTTCAAATCCAAGGTTTCTTGGGTATTTTCAATAGACTTAGTATAAAACTATAATCCCATTTATTAGTGGAATTCCTATACACACATAAGCACATAATCTCTAATGATGGATCCTTGGAACCACCACTAGAAATATTCTATTACACTAACCATATCATAGGATACAATCTGGACTAGGCATCCTCACCCAAAATACTTTTAGAATAGATCCTATATAAACCATACATTCTAGGTCTTTATCCATCTCATAAAGTCATCCCCATTAATTCTGGGAAATCATATTCGATCTGGGGACATTGAAAAATTACCAATAATCTTAAGAAATTACATTTCAGTAGTAATAAACATAAAAAAATACAAAAAAAATATGGGACCTTGACTAGAATGATGACAACACCCATCACGTACTCCTCATCCCCATCATTATTACATGTTTATTTTGTCACTATGGTGACAATAAAAACCATAACTACATGAAAAACATAGAAACACATGTTTAGGAGCATTCTATAATTGAGGAACCACCAATGGTCCCCACATCATAGAAAGAAACATCACAATAGTCTTCATTGTTAACTATGGTCTTAGGTCAACACCCAAAATTCCACAAATGTTACGTCCCTTGGTATCATCATCTAAAAAACAAGGTCCCACTCTCTATATGGGGTCAATCCCATGAAAAAACTCAAGATATGGTACATGACCCATCTCGGACCCCATGATCTCACTATGCCAGTCCAATCACCTAACCCATCATCCCTAGCCTATGGTCTGTCCACACATGTTATGCATGTATCAAGGTTACTCACACAACCTTCTAGTTCCATATATACCAATTCACACCACACCTCTATAGGGAGGTGTCCACATACTCTTACTAAAGGGGAAATTGATTTTACCAAGCCCAATCCCACCTCTATAGGGTTATAAATATCAAACAGTGTCATAATTTAGTCATTTAATCCTTCAAACATTAGTGGTTGAGGAATCCAACTAATTCCCCAGGGCCCATAGTGGAGCTATAATCCTAATGTAGTCCATCTATAGTCATATCACTTAATTAAATTAAAAATTATAATTAATTATCAATATATAAATTTATTTTAGTCATTTAATAGTTCATTTAATTCATAGGTTGATCACCCTATGGTTGTGAGATGACATGAAATGTGGAATATTACAAAAATAATAAAAAATAGTTATAGTACATGTTACTAACAAACCCAATTCAATGATTTCTTATATATTTCCATGGTATAGAATATCTTCCAAAGCCTTTTGATGTCTTTACATGCTCAACTTAACCCATTCCAAACACCCAGGTTTTTATTTAAATCTAATTCACATATAAATATTATATATATCTTTCAATGTTCATTAATTAATTATGTTTAAACTTATTATAATTATTCATAACACATTGATCCTTATACACCCCTTAAAACATTACAAAATGGGTTATCAGTCACCCCAAGTACACCCCTAAATCCAAGGTAAGCCTAAGACTAGAATATCGACACCAAGAGAATAATAAATTTAATTGAAATTTATGTAAAACTATAATAAAAACTACAATAGGTACATATCTTGTTGATTCAATAAACAACTATATTCAAATGCCTTTTGAGCAAAACCCTATCATAATAGAAAATATAGCCCCATCACAATAGGTCAATTCCACTTACTTCTGTGGAATCAGATCCAAACCCTAAATTTGCGAAGGAGAAAATTAGAATGAGAAAAAGGTAATATAAAAATAGGTTAAAAATTAAAAAATATGCAATATTTAAAAAAAGAATCCTCAATCCCTCCAAACAATTGGTAGATGATATTGGGAGAGTGGGAGGTTAACCTATATCTTGTATACAAACTTGAGGGGGGAAACAGGTTTGACCCATTATAAAAATAGATTAGGGAAAAAAATAATTTTACCCTTTTAAATTACAATAACTTATCCACTTTCTACTATAAGTAATACCTATTACGAGCTTACCCCACTCATAATATTATTGTTTTTACTGGTTAGATTGTTTTTTAGACTATCTTGCTTGTGGTTTGTTGTGGTTTAAGATATATTTACCATACCTTCCAATCTCACCCTCTTTAGAGCCCCTAAGAAACCTTCTAGGCATTTTTATTGAAAAAAAGAAATCTTTTTGATGTTTGTAAGCTACTGTAATTTGACCCTAAACTCTAATTCTCAAAACTACACATGCATAAATTTTTAAAAATCGAATTTCTATTGCATTTTCTATGATTGTTTAGAAATGAGGTATTTCACTAATATTTGATTCAAATTTTCATAGAGATTAATTTAATAGCCCTTATTTAGATATGGGTTTCCAGAAGAATCATATATTTTCAAATAATGGTTTTGAACAAAAGTTTGAAAACCATTTGAATTTTATTTTCAATGTGGATGAAATTTAATAAAGGAGTAGCATAATGATGATGGAAAATAAAAAATCAAGGAGAACACAAAAGGGTTGGAGTGATTAGTAAATGGAAAGTGTAATTGAAGAAATCCAATAAATCAAAATTTTGGAGAATAAATGAGATATAGTGTTGACGGTTGAAAATTATGTATATTTTCATGAAGCTAGTTGTTGAAAAGTTGGTTAACAAGAATTCCATAGGCAGAGATTGGTATAACTAATGTTTTTTTATTTGACTTGTTTTTTAAAATTGACAATGGGGTAATATTAATTTTTTGATGTATTTATGTTTTATGATTTAATTATATTATTACATGTATAAATTTATGAAAATTATATATGTGACATATTTTTTACAATGACAACAATAATCACACCATGAATAGAAGTTATAGTCTAGATAATTATGAAATTATTGGGAAAATTTTAAGAAAAAATATTTAATATTAATTGAACATGAAGTGGCATTAAAGGATACATTGTGAGTCATTAAAATTTATTAATCATGCATAACATGAATACAAACTTCTCATAATGAATTGTTTTTGAGAAGATAACGATAAATATGTCTATTGGTGTATCACATCACTATGTTAATGAACATCCATGAAAACAATTTGGATGTTTATAGTGATTTTGGAAGGGTTACAACCACATTTTGTCAAAGAATAATGCACTATAAAAGTGTTTTCATAGGTTTGAGTGATTCTATATTTTAAAAATTCATTTCATGGAAAGGTAAGACACTAAATGATAATCTATAGGATGATTTTAGTGTTTTGTTCAACAATTAATCACCCCATGAACACATTGGTTGCGTCACAGCCATTATCGTAGTCTAGAGAAGTTATAGAGAAATTATTAAATTACCCCATAATATATCATGTCAAAATATGAATGATGTTTTCCTAAATTATTCAAGCTAAGGTTCTTATTAGTTCTTCATGTGATAATTTTGGTAGTAATTTCATGATACAATAACTAATAATTTGGAATTAAATAATGGAGATCATTTTAGAACGAATATGAAGGTTGTATTTGAAATGAAGGTATTTATTTATTATTTTAATTTCAAAAGATTTAAATTCAATCATCCTATATTTTTAGACGATCTATAGTATAGGAACGAAAATAGTCAAACCTATAATAGAAGGTAAGTTCTTTGATGTTCAGGGAGAACATAGGATCATTGAATATCTGGTTTCATGTAGTGAAGTGTGTGAGACTGAATAGAACTGATGATTATAATTCAAAGAAAATATTTATTTTCCATACCATTGAATATGTAAAATGAAATAAAATATCATTATATAGAATATAAATTGTATTTGGTGTAGATTTTTTATCTATAATATTGTTAGATTAACACATTTAAAAATATCACCCTTTTATCCCCCTTGAGAGCAGTGAATGGAATATAGGAAGAGTCCACATGCATTTTATGAACAGTTAACTCTTCCAAAACATGTAACCCAAGACCTGTGAGGTAGTTATATTTTTAAATATCAATATAAATTTATTACGTACTACTAATATAAAGCCCATTTTAGATAACCAAGTAAAATTATGCAACCACTATCTTTACAGTTTGATCATTCCGGTTGTTCAATTGAAAATATGTTTAAGGTTAATTTTGGAATGTTAATAAAAGAAGTGATTTGGTTTTAAATAAAAAGAGATTATATTATAAAAGAATTCACCCCATCTTAAGGATTTCATTATGAATTTAGGGTAAAAAACCTATTGACCATGTTATTGCATATATTATATTATTTTTGTATATTTAATGAACACATGATACATACTTCACAATAATAACACTCATTTTATGGATTTTGAAAAAATGATAAAGCTCACATATTTTTTATTTTCAGGGATTCAATTTCTATGGTTTTATTAATGGTTTGGTTTGAAGATTATATAATAACTATTTATGGGTGGAAATTAGGACCATCATATATGATTATGATACATGTTTTAAATTATTTTAATTGTGAGTTCTCTATCATTATTTGGGATCCCATCTGTGTCTTAATACTTCTATGTGTCCTTAGACAAATGGTTTTATTTAATTAACCACCTAGATATAGAAGAATAAATTTTAACTATAAAAGTTCTATTTTGTTTTGTATTGTGAGTGAAACATATAACTTATATGATTTTTCCTATAATAATATATATCACTTATCCATTTATATGTCTATATTCAAGTCATTTAAAGATTTCCCATACAGATCTCCATTGTTCTAGATCGGGGGTGTGGAGTTGAAGACCCTTGGACTAGTTGTGGTGTAGAGAAATAATTAGAATAATTAGAGGATTTGAGAGTGGATAAAGGTGGTGTAATTCTATAAGAAACCTCATTTCAATCAAAATATGATACTACATAAGTTATATTTTGGAGACCATATATTCTTGAGAGCCACCCCTCATCATGGACAGTATTGGTTTTTTCTTGGGTGAATGATTTAACCTTGATTCATTATACCATTTTAGGTTTTCGGTTGTGTTAACAAGAAGGTGTAATAGTTATAACTTATCCTATTTGAAATACGATGCATGATATCTAGCATGTGTCACATACTGGTAAAAATATTCACATCAAATACACTGTACATGATTTGGTAGAGATGGATGAAGAGGATTAGACAATGTTTGTGGAGAGTTCGAACAAGATTTAGGATCATTGAGAGATTTTTTTGTGGAGTTTCAGTACTTTGGTTAATGTTTTTTGTAAGAATGGTTCTATTGAAGAATATGTGTGGGAATTTGAGTCAACGATTCAGATTGAGTAAAAAAACTATTTTATTCCCAATCTAAGCTATGTTTTTGTGATATTTGACATTATGATGAATTGATAGAGACAATTAATTTTGGAAATTTTGATTAAGGTTGATTATTTCATGTGATTATATATGATTTTGTTGTTGAATTGTATCAGTTTAAGAGGAATCTCCTTCTGATTTTTTGGTTTAGTAGTTATTTGTTTCCTTATGGGGTTGGTTTTGATTTTTTAGTACAATAATATCTTTATATGTATCTAATGTATTGACCCAAATTATCTCTCTATATTATATTGCATCTTTTAAACTTTAGGGGTGTCATGGGAATGTTGGGGGAAGAGGGTAAGAGTTGTAGAAGATAGTTATACTTGGTGGAGTGTGCCAAAGAATTAATTTAGGAGGTAAGGTATAAAAATATTAATAGTTGAAAATGGTGTTGTCTAGTATAGTGTTCTACTCTATGAAAGTTTGTGACACATCATTGGTTATTTTTGTAGCTTGAGATAGTGTCGCGATTTGAGGGTGATAGTAATTATAGATAGGTGTTGTGATATTTTGGGAAAAGATGTATGGATGGTGTGCAGTGAGATCAATCATGATGCAATAGGAGTTGAAGTTAAATTTTTAGAAAATTGGGAAAAATAATATTTGTTGTGAAACCCTTTCATATTGAATTTTATCTATTATATATATATTTATCTATTTTTTTCCCTAGAAAGAGAGGTGTTAACCATGGAATGATGATGTTTGGGGAGTTTTTCTAATTCTTACATGAGTGGTTGTAACAAAGTGGACACTATTTTCATGGAGAGATACCTGATGGTTGAGTTCTAGTGTTTTACCTATTTGGGTTTCATCTCTCTGGATTTTTCATGTCACAGTGTGAAAATTTCTAAATTATATTTAATTATAAATATTAATTAATTTTAAATAAGGTAGATTTAGTAAATCATCATTTTATTATGGGGGTCCCTAAACCTGAGATAGTCTATGTTGTGTCATTATAGGTTTACATGTTCACTTTGGGATGGTTTATCACTTGAATTAAATTGATCAACCATTTGTGATATGAGATGAGTTACTCTACTATTAACATATTACTCCATCCTATAATTAATAAAGGATGTCTATGAAATTTGAAATTTTATTTCAGTTATAATTTAGATATGGATTGATGGGGGTTTCTGTAATCTAGGTTTTTGAGGATTTCCTTAGTATTTTGGAATGTTGATTATATCTCATACTCTTGTTCTCAAGCAATTTTTTATGAAGACATGGTGGTGGTATGGTATATGAGTCAATTCCAATTAATTTAAGTTAAATTAAATAATTTAAATTATTTTTACATGGGATTATGGAAATCAATATCTTAATTAATTTATTTAATCAAACTAAATTAAATTTAAGGGAAAGAGGGATCATATGTTCTTTGTATGATTATCTGTTATTTCATTTGTCGGGTTATTTTTTTATATTGTTATTAAAAGTATTACTACAATTATTAAGGTTATTTTCAACGGTTGAATTTATGGGATCAATATATTAAAATGTTAATTACTTAATGATGGAAATAAATTTGTTTTCTACTAAATCAATTAATGTGGTATTGATTTTGAGGCTGGACATAATTGACTTATATGAAAAAATTATTAATAATGGGATCATTGATTTCAATTGCTATGATAATTTATATTACTTTTTTTGTTTCCTTTATTTCACGATTCTTATCTTGTTTTTATTGTTTTTGGCATGGGGGTATTGGGGTTGTTGAAGTAGTAGTGGTGGATGGGATGTTTTGTATTATTTTATGGTGGCGTGTCTTGTTATTCTAAATATAATTGGTCTTTTGGCCATTGAAGTGGATGAATTTATGTGATTTATGTGGAAAGTGGTGGATGCGATGTAAAATGGTAAGGAAGTGGTATGAGTGTAATTTTTGGGCTAACGTGTGTGTTTTGGGAGGGGGTGTTTTGTGGATATTGGTTCATTGTCATGGGGTTTGTTTATAGATGACCATATATATGATGTATTTTTAGTAATACTAAATGTACTAATTAGTGTGGATGAGATATAATGAGTGGTGGCTATAAATGTGTTTTAACTAATTGAGATTAATGGATATGGATGGAATAAATGTTTGAAATGGATAATTAATGTCCAGAATTTAAATATGGAAAGTGGATGGACTAAGTAATGTAATTTGGATGGTAAAATCATAAATTTAGAAATGGTTTAATGATATTTGTTATAGACATTCTCCAAGGAAAGGTGGTGTTGGGTTGTGCTGTATCAATTGGATTAAATTTTTTCATGTGGAGGTAGTAAAATTGTGGCTATTAAGGGTACTTGTAGGTATATTGGTATGGGAATATATGTTGGTAATGTTTTTTTATATTCTCTATGTTGTATTTTAATTGTGATTTTTTATGCACCCCAAATAGAGTCATATAACCTTGTAAACACCCAAATGTTTTTGGTTTTGGGTATTTTAGTCTACATATAGGTTTGTATGTAAATGGGTAGATGTCTTCTCCCTCTTCTCCTCTCTCTCTTATATGAATATTATCGGTTTTGGTGTTCTATGATAATGATGCATGGGCATTGATGGCTAGAAGTCAGAGTGTCCCTAATGTTAAAATGATGGGATGTTGACATGATGATGGATTCAGAGAATGGTGAGGGTCATTCATAGTGGTTGGATAAAAAATGGATGACGAACACCGTGTTCAAGATACTATAGAATTATGAGTATGTGGAATGGTGTTTTAATATAGTGGAATTTATGTGTTTGAGGACATATGTCTAAGACTATGATAAGTGATATGATATGGTATGCAGTATGTTATTGGTGTGATTATGTTTTTCCGATTATAATGTGGTATTTGAATATGTGGTTATATTGAGGGATGGAAGAATAAGATGTTTATTTGTTGAGTCATTAATGCTGTAATCAAGTAGAAGCATATTTTTATTCCACCTTTATTTTATATTATTTCTTTACTACATTATAATACATGGGTGACATATTTGGTGACTGGTCCTTTAGGATGTTGTGTGATAGCTGACATGATGTTGGCATGACCATCATCTAATATTTATTTTTTGATGCATTAGTTTTATTCGTACAATTTTAATGAGACATATAGATGAGAATCATACTGAATAAATTTTAATTGTCATACATTTATACATAAAATTATTTTATCATTTCTAGGAGGGATTTAGTGATTGATATAGACATTACAAGATTGAGGATTAGTGTTTTTATTAGAGTTTCTACCACAAGTAATTATTTTTGGTGTTTCATTTTTCAGAATTTTAATCTCTATTAAATTTCATATATCATGTTATTTCCGTTTTTATTTTATATGTTGGATTTTATTGGTCGTAATATTTATATTATCGTGGAATTATAAGGGTAATTCCCCCCCCCATATTTATTTGATTATACATATATTTCTATCTAATCACCCATCCTCTTTTGGAGGTTGGTTTTAGGGGTCACTGTTATATTAACTAAAACCATAGGAGGGAATCCATGTTGCGAGGGTAAATAAAATCAATTTTCCTATATGAACTTCTAGTTCACCATAAGGGAATTTTTTTTCTAATGCCTTGGTAATTTATTTAATTCATAAAGTCTTCTATTCATCTTTTACAAAATAATGAAGTTTAATTTATCCATGATACCCTATGGTTTCTCCATGTAAATATCTTCATCTAAGTCTCTTTGAATAAATGTAATTTTTAATTATCATTTCTCTAAATAAAACCCTTCCTTAAAAACCATGTTTAGAACCATAAGGATAACCGAAAAACAAATAAAATAAATTTATTGAAAACCCTTCCAAAAAATAGCTTTTTGTACCTCCAAATACTATTTTCATCATCCTTTAACTAATAAATCCTTTTCATTGGAATGAATATTCTACCAGTTGGTATTTACCTTAGCTCCCATGTTCCAAACATATGTAACGAATCCATTTCATTCCTCATCTATAACTCCCATATTTTATTTTATTTTATTATTTTGTCCTATTCAGTCCCAATAGGCCCTCGATAATCCGTGAGAAGTAAATATTTCTAGTTAATTCCATATCTCTAAATTTTGGGTCAAATAATTTTGGATCTTAATAATTATTCATTAATATTATCTTATTCTAGAGCTAATAATTTCAGAATATAACATTATGAGTCTCTTCCTCAAGCATCCATAGTTCTTGATATTTTAATGTAATTTATCCTTAAAAACTCCATCGAAAAATGGATACAATCTAGAACTCCTTCCCAATAGCACGAGGTTTCCCAAAATGATGTTCTCCAAATTTTTGTTGTGAGAAATATGTATATTTAAAACTATAATTTCATAATACCTTTGCTTGTTATGTTTCTTAGATATTATTACAAATTTAATTGTGTGTATCAGTAAATAATATGAATTTATTGAAGATTAAATTATTGGTTTCGATAGCCTCTGATGAGTTTTTATACAAAATATAGAATCTAAATTCATAAACACTGTATCCTACAATTTAAAACAATAAATACAGATAAATTAGATTTTACCATTCTTTAACATTATAAGTGATATTTATGGGTGAGACCAAATCATATTGGTGGATAATTTCAAATTTCCATTAAGAATAACAGGAAACTATATTTTTTCCCTAATGAAGTTTATGGACTATGGTTTATCTAGTTGGCTACATAATTCAGTAATTCTTATCAAAAATGAGTTTTAAAACCAAGACTAATCCGTAATGATTCATATTTTCTCAAATAACATGTGATTAATCCTATAAGTATGTCTATTTTTCAAATTACCCATTACATTATTCTAAATTTGTATACCCTTACACTAGTAGAAACTATAAAACTCCATACGTTCTTATTTCCCATGTTTGTTAGACCGAAAAATAATATATTTTTATGGTATCCTTTTCCACATTGGATCATCACCATCTAATGGTTTCATATACATCCAATATAAACTTGAGAATGAAAACACAAAACTTATACACTGCATCGCTAATGAATGTAACATCATATAGTAAGCCACTTTGAGAAAAAATTAGATCTTGAAAATATACATAATTATGAACTGAATCTAACATCATGTCGTTTGGTATATTACCTTCCATTTAGAATGATTCCTTCCACTTATTTCAAAGGATTAATTATTCAAATGTTTTATACTCCATGATTTGGATCATCATCACTCCTTTAGTATATTTTATTTTAAAACCATTCTCACTATAGTGAACAAAATATTCATTCCATAATTTTTCAGAAGTTTTTTTCTATAATAATTTCACCTTATGAAAACTATTTTAGGTACTACGTTCTATACATTAGAAAATTTTCAACTACCATTGACCCTCATTTTACATTCAACCATGATGGTGAAGGCATTTGATATTTTTTTAATAATTTTCATTAAAATTATGATGGAAACATAATACACCATGACATAGTATTCCTCATTGAAAAACTCTAACAACGGGTAGGCCAAAACTATTTTGCCTCTCTTTTTGGATTATCATTTTGGAGATTGTCACTATTTTTGGTTTAACGTGATTAAATAAAATCCTCAACGAATATGGGATATGACATAGAACAAATAATATTGAATTGGAATGTAAGGAAATGGGTAAGAGTAATTTTATTTTAGGTTGAATTAGTTTTATAAGAATTATTTTTTACACGTAGTAGTGATTCATCATGGTGGAGCTCTATTATGATCTAAAAACCATCCCAGACCATGTCGTAGAGTATCATCCACCTATTCTCTAGTTTTTTATGGATTATATTATGACATTGGAAATGTTTTTTCATAAATAATATATAATAACATATCGAGATCAAGTACAAAATCATCCATTTTCAAATGGAATATTTCAAGATATTGAGTTTCGATGGAATAATGATCTTTTTTTCATTTGAAATTCCTTGTCCCTTATAGAACTTTATTTCCAGTTTTCTTCCTCTATTATAATTTAAATATGAATATATATATATATTAATACCAATAAAAGGTTTTGTTGGGATTTATAACATCCTAAAATCATTTAAATAAGGACAAAAATTCATCTAAAATCCCAAAAAAATATCTTCATATTTTGAAAGAATATAAAATCCATATGATAAGTGTGGATAAACATACTATAGTTGATATGTTATTTCGATGGTTCTTACAAGTGTTTTATCAAGATGTATTAGAAATAGAAAAAATTCCCCATCCTCAAAAGGTATATATCGATAATAGGAATTAATCAATGGCATTCCCAAAACATCAATTTCTTCATAATTTTATTTGTTTATATTTTTTTCTTGTGTTCCATGTTGAAATTGTTTAAAGACATTAAATTTTAATGATTTTTTCTAGGTTCATAGATGGATATTTCTTTGTACTAATCATGTAGCCTTCCATGAAAACCCAAAAATCCTTTGAAATTCGATATTATGATGGATGATGGATGGATTATTTAAAATTATGATCCAGCAATGTGGGGGGGGGGGGGGTTATAGGTGATTTAGGGGTTCATATTTGGTGAATGGTTTAGAAAACATATTTCAAAGCCATGAATCCAGACATGTTTTTTAATTTTTGATAAATAACTAATATAACCCTCCCCTTTTTAATCCATAAACCCCTCCCATTTCTCCATCTCACATAACCCCACTAAGATGCTCATTGGGGTGGACTATTCGTTCTTCTCCCTTACAATTTTGATGGGTTTCGTTTGATTTTTCAGGAATGACCCCCTTATCCTTTTCTCACATATTTTCCATGTTTTGTTTCATCTTTTTGTGGGTTGGACTTGGCTGAACCCTTGTTTAGTTGTGTATTTAATATGATTTTACATTAGTTCCCCCTATGTGAAGATTTATTTTTGGAGCTTTTTTTCACCATTCTAGATTGATCCTGATCAATTTTTCTTCATCGATATAGTTATTTATATTATTTTATATCTTTCAAAATAATACATTTAAATTTATGGTTTTTAGATTCTCTTATTTTTATATTATAAATTATATATAATTTTTATAATTTAAAAAAATTTATTTCTCAAATGAAATGGTGTTTCATATATTTTCCATAAAATTTATAATGATTTACATTGAATAATTTCATGGGTATTAAGAGGTTATTATTAGGGAATGCACTATAGTATAATTTCATTTTTGGGAATTTGTTCTTATGTTACACAATAATTATAAATTTATGTTATGTTTGGTTAGTTGTTTAATAACTTTTTCTCTAGTTTTTTTACGATTCCATATTGATTCTTTTGTTTTAAAATGGAATTATCCTTGGATTCAAAAGTATTTTTAAATTTATTTTGATTTTAAATTAGTTTTAAAAATAATTATTATTGCTTATTTTCTAATGGACAACCTAAAGGACCATTTGGTAGTTAAAATGTGGGTTTTGATTAATATTTTATTTTGTTTTTCTAAATATTTTTTCAAAATGATACCACTAGTTTGGAAACTCATGTCTTAGTTAGATGTTTATTTGAATGATTTTCTTTTCAAAATGCACAATATCCTCACATAATTCTCAACAGACCTATATTTTAATTTTTTTTATTATGGATGAAATTATTATTCATTTTTTAATGATTTATGTTGGTTAGAGTTGATCACTTGGGGGGGGGGGTGAAGTGAGTTCCTATAAGAATATCTGGTTGAAAAGTTTTCTTAAAAAAGTATTCCCCATTACAGTTAAATATAACCCAGTGGATCAATGTTATACTGTTATAAAAGTTTGACTATTTAAATAACTTCTTAGAAGATTGATTAAATCTCAATAATCTTAATATCAATTAGTAAGATTACATTTGGAGCTATTCTATTAAGGAAATAAATTATAACATCTTTCCAAGATTAACTATTGATGTGAATTTAGTGATTTCTAAATTATACAGCAAATCGTTAAAATAGAGAAGAATAAATTAAGTAGTATAGTGGATAATAAACATGTAGTTCAGTCTCAGTCCGAGACCTAATACACTCCACTTTGTGATCCCCTGCGACCAACCATTTGATATAAATAAACTTGATCCACACCATGGATCGGGGTTAACAACAATATTCAAGACTATCCAGGTCACTTTACCTCTTCCACAGTTCATTGTGGAGACAGAGTGTGTTGTTATACAGATGCACACACTACTCAAAAGTTAATAAAATGATACACAATAGGTCAAAAATATTGAAATAAGTTTAGAAGAACTCTGAGTGTTAGTCTTTGCAGCTCTGGAATTCTTAGATGAAGCAGGTGCAGAAATCAAGTCCTCGTAATGGAAAACACAGTGTTGCAAGTTAGAAAGATTTGTCATGTGTTCTTCGTGATGTTTGATAGTGTAAAGATGTTCTCAATTATGGGATTATCCTATGCTTCATGTGTTCTTCAGCAACATTGAGTTGCATGTGAAAATTATTTATTCACAAAATCTCTGAGTGTATTCTTCATTTTCAGTCCTCTTGCTGCTTGTCCCTCATTTCTATATATATTTTTTCTAGGCTTCACTACTCTTTTATCTTGGAGTGCATGTGTTGGAGCCTATAATTTTCATGTATTCTACACCTCATACCTCGTACAGTTAGGTGACATTTCTATGGAGAAATATTAATTATGTTAGTGCATTTAAAAACTACAAATATGACCGTTAGAGGGTAAATTGAAAAATGACAAAACAGATTAAGAAATGGTGTCACAATATGTCATGGAAATGGTGTCTCCTTCAAACGGTGTCTGGATAGGTCATGGTGTCTCATTCACATTTTCTGGTCCGCATAGTCTGGTTCACAGTGTTTGGTTCATGGTGTATCGTTCACAGTGTCTCATTCACTATGTCTCATGGTTACAGTGTCTCATGGTTACATTTTCTCAAGGTTACAGTGTCTTATTACTTTTCTAGAAAAATATAACCGATGGCAGACTCACGGTGTTTCAGACTTAGCCAAATATCTGTATTCAGACTTAAGTAGATATATTCATAGAATGGGTTAGACATAATCATTTTCCAAATAAATTTTAAAGTAAATCAAAAGATAGTGTATAGTAACCAAATTGAGTGTATAGAACTTAATAGATTTGGATAGATTTTACAAAACAACTGTACATTTGATGTGAGATAGATCATATAGAGTTAATAGGGTTTATAGACTGGATAGGATTTGTGATTATTAAAACATGATTAATACAAGAAGAGTCCAACAATGTCTCCCTTTTTATGATAACAAATCATGTATATTTGTTTCAACAACAGATTAACAATGTGCATATAATATATTTATATTCTTATCCCATAGATATTTTTCCGTAGATATTTCTCCCCCTTTTGGGATTATCAAAAATATTGAATAAGGAGTAGACAATAAAAAGGACATAATGCACTTGAGAAAAAAATCAGTACAAATAGTAAATGCAACAACATTTCAATCAAAGGAGAGTAATCACTATTTTTCATCACTAGATAGTCTTCTCTATTCCCTTAGCAGCGACATCTTACGAATAAGCCATAGGAGCAGTGGTCGAGGTAGAATAAGGGAGTAAGCTGGTTGACAGAAAATGTAAAGGAAGACCATCAAAGATAGAGGGAGCTAGTGTAGGTGTAGTAGATGGGCAAGGAAATTATTGATCAAGGGTTACATGCTAGATCTGAATCAGTGCATGACAGACCAACATAGAGGTGGAGGTTAGGGCAGAGGTAATGGTAGAAAAACTAGGTCTCAGATGTTCATCCCGAGGAGCAACTATGGCAGAACTCTGTATATGAATATAGGGCCTTAGATTCTTGATAAAATAAGAAATGTACTCTCCACCATACTACATGTCATTTTCAAATTCATCCTTGTTTTACATAAACTTATCCAATAAATGAGTGAACTCTGTGAGCTTTTGGACTTGAGTCTTGAAAGCATGACTTATAGGAGGAATCCTAAGATTTCCTACCAGGTATTAATTGATTGTTCATGTCAGTTTTTCAGAAGATTCAGTTGATGTAGAAGTCCAATGTCTTGGAAATATCTTGATGATACTCCATAACAATTTTGGAATGGATTTCAACCAGATAAAGAACTCTATCACTGTTCTTGATAACATCAGATAGAGAATCTTTATTGAAACCACTAAGCATAGTATAATGTTCTTCTTTGACCACTGTTATGAGCAGGTCACTATCTAAGGAAGGTTGAAATGATTTCCTAGGGGCTTTAGAAGCAGTGACAGCTAAGGTAAGATATTTTAGTTGATTTTTCACTTTTTGAAGGCACCCCGTATACTCATCACTGACCTTTTCAAGACCAAAAACAAGCTCATGGATCTCTTTCACTATCTATTTGTCTCTTTCAGATACCTTCTCAGCTAAATAATCTAAATGTGGATGAATCATATAAGTAGTATCTTGTGGAGTTTGAGGAACAAAAGGCTCAATAGGATGAGAAGCAAGCTCTGGTCTTGAATTCATAACTTTCTACATGTATTCAGTCATACCTCTTAGAGTCTCCACTTCATCACTAAGCAGTATGTGATAAAATTTTACTTCCTAGATCTCATGAGGAATTTTGGGTGGAATCTTCCAAATGTCTTTTTCCAACAATAATTACACATATCTATCACTTAGATTTATTATAGGATCTGGTTGGGTATTCATAAGTTTTTCAACCCCAACAAAAAGGGTACCTCCAAATACGTTCAGGTCATCTTTACATACCAAGGTTGGTTGTTCTGGTGAAGGTTCAGAGATAGATATTGAGACAGGATCAGGTTATTTGGAAGAGATAAATTTAGGACCAGATTTCATTTTCAACTAAAACATAGTGGATAGGTAAGTACCATGGACATAGACTTCCTGAGAGTCCTTCACATCAACATAACTGGAAAATTTATACCATGTGTTTACTGAGATTGGATCGATATGGTTTGGCACTTCAATAGATTCTAGACTTTTGTGGCTGCTCGCCCTCAATAGTTTCATCCTTCTCAGGACTAAGAGGAATAGGATCTTCATCCAATTAAATGAATTCATCGCTTAGTTCCTCACCCATTTTCTATATATCCAACCTAAAAGCTTACTCCATCATTTCTTCAGCCAAAGGGAGGACTTCAGGAACATATTGTTCCACTAGGGGTTCTTCAAGGTCAGCTTCATCCATAACATGAATATCTTCTTCTATATGTTCTTCCATTTCTTCCTTTTTGGTTTCTTTGGCAATCGATTCTTGTTTAAATTTGGGTTGATCTTCCATATCAGCAATATCTTTAGGAGCATGGATTTATTTTTCAATTACTACATGAGGAACAAGTGTAGTGTATTCCTTATGAAAAATAGTTTCTCTGGAAGGCTCAGTAGCCTCTTCTTAATCTTCTTCTTCAGAATACTCAACAACTTTATCTGGTTCCGAACCAAGATCAGAAATACATTTTGTTCTTGAGTGATTTTCCATTGGATTGATCTTTTCATAGATCCTCTCATTGTCTTCCTCCCATGCATTTTCCACAGATTGCAATTGATATTCATCCTCTTGATAATGGATTTTGAAAGATAGAACTCATGATCCTTGATAACTTCTTCATTTGGTCCAACAAATCCTTTGGCATGTAGCATGGAAGAGATAAGATGAGAATAGAATTTGGAGGTTGATTGGATGTTGACTTGATCAATTAACACATATGGTGTATGAAATACCTACAAAGATTGATCTTATGTCCATTTTTCATAAGATGAATAAAAAATATATCCTGATATTTAAGTACAGTGAAATCACATTTTCTAGGGGTAATCATGTTCTGAATAAACATAAATAGAAGTCGAGATTCTCCATCTAGTTTAGAAGCGATAACTCTCTTCTTGGTGCAATTTCCCATTAAACTTTACAAAGAATCTTCCAAAACAAAGAATTCACTAGGAGGTGGAGGTACTCTCTGATATTCCTCACAAATACCTTCATGAGGTATCCTAAGGCATGCAGCCCATAACCTTAAAGAAAAAGTGAATCTATGTCCATTTATACAACTCCTTACAATATACCCACTATCTGAATCAAACGGAAATTGTACAAACTGATAAAATTGTGCAACTAGATTTAGGTAGATAAGTCTATCTTCATTTGAAAACCATTATAACCAGCCTTACTCTTTTAATAATTTCAAAAATAGAGACTTACAAAACAGAAGACACATAGGGAATATCTCTTTCTCAAGTACTACAGTTCAGTTCACCAAATATGGATTCAGAGGACCCTCTGATGATAACTTAGGCATGATTTTATTCTTCTTTGAAATGTGTTTCTCAGGAGTCGTAAACAACATGCATTTCATCCTGGGCATTCACTGAAGGTTTAATAGATTGAAGGGATGAAAAGTTGAAGAAGGGTTATGGATTGAGAGAATAGAAGGGTGCTCTAGTGAAGAATGAGTGAATCTCCCTTTTATTTTATCATTTACGAATACTAAACATCGTAAAAACAAATGCGCGAGAGAGAAATATGTAATTAGCATGATACATGTTCTACTTTATAAATAAAATAATAATAAACTCTTACAGTGAGATTGTAACCGACTCTCATGGTGAGACAATATGAATTGTTTTGTGGTGAGGCAATAACAAGTGTTTTGCGGTGAAAGAGTAACAATTTAGATTTTTAAATCATGTGACCGTATTGGTAGAGACATTAAGTATCAGACAGTAACCAAGAGATTCTAGCAGTGAGACCATAATCATGACACAATAAGATAAAACATTGTAATATATAAAATAGTAAGACATTTTATTATGGTTTATCATGCCTAGTTCATGTATGATGTTGTATATTCTTTCAAAATTGAATGGTTTGGTGAATATATCAACAACATGATATTCAATTGCAACGAATCCAAGAGTGATATCACCTTTTTGATAATGATCTCCCATAAAGTGATGTCTTAAATCAATATTCTTTGTCCAAGACTGTGAAACATGATTTTTCAAGATATTAATAGTACTTGTGTTGTCACAATTTATATGTACATTCCTAAATTGATATCCATAATGTAGTAATGTGCGTTTCAGCGAATTTTTTTTCCCCAAAAACTACCATAAAATATGTATTCAACTTTTTCATTTGATAATGAAATAGAATTTTGTTTCCCACTACACCATGGTACTATTGACTTGTCTAAAAAGTGACATGTTCCAGAGGTGTTTTTCTATCTAACCTACAGGAACCAAAGCTACCATCAGAATAACTAACAAATTCAAATGATTTTCTTCTCAGTTAGAACAGTCCTAGATTGGGTGTATGGTTGAGGTATTTGAAAATTCTCTTAATAACATTTAAATGATATTCCTTAGGATGTTCTTGAAAATGAGAACACATACACACACTAAACATAATTTTAGGCTGACTAGAAGTTATGTAGAGTAAACATCCAATCATTCCTCTATAAGTGGATTGATCAAATAATTATCCGTCTTCATCAAGATCCAACATACAAGTGGTACTCATTGGAGTGTCAATAACTTTAGTGCAATCCAATCCAAAATGTTTTAAAAGTTATCTATTGTATTTACTTTGATTTGAAATAATATCATAATTATTTTGAACAATTTGAAATCCGAGAAATAATTTTACTTCACCCATTAAACTCATTTCAAAATCATTTTTCATCATTTTAGAAAAATCAATACATAATGAATTTCTTGAAGATCCAAAGATAAATTCATCTACATAGATTTGAAAAACTAAAATATAAATAGAAATTCATTTTTTAAAAAGGGTAGGATCAACTATTCCTATTTTAAAACCTTGGGAAATTTGAAAAGTACTCATCCTACCATACTGGGATCTTGGATTGTGTTTTAAACCATATAAAGATTTTGGTAATTTAAAAATATGATTTGAAAAATGAGGATTTGTAAAACCCAGGGGTTGATCAACAAAGTCATCCTCAACAATGTACCCATTTAGGAATGCACTCTTAACATCCATTTGATATAGTTTGAAATTCAGATGTGTAGTATATGTGAGCATAATTTAGATGGATTCAAGTCTAGCTATCAGTGCAATGGGGTTTTCATAGTCAATTCCTTCTTCCTGACTATAGACTTGTTGCACCAATATAGCCTTGTTTCTAACTATGTTACCAGCATCATCTACATTATTTCTAAACACCCATTTAGTTCTTATGGTAAATGTGTCCTTGGGTATTTCGACAAGTTTCAGAACTTTATTCCTTTCAAACTGATTATGTTCTTCTTGCATATCCATCACCCCAAATTCTTCATTGATTACATTGATAATGATTTTGGGTTCAAGTTCTGACAAGAAGACTTGATGTTCAACATGATTTCTAAGAGAATCTCTAGTTTGAGTTCCTTTGTTTACGTCTCCTATAACTACATCTAAAGGATGGTTCTTAAGAGTTATAATAGCTATAGAGAAGGATAGAATAGTGATTTTAGGTTAATCAACAGGTTTATGTTCATTATGACTTGAGTCTAAGGAATTTCTAGAAATTAATGTTTTCACAGATTCTTTCATAGAATGGTTTGAGGATTTTGAATTAATGTTCATATTTCATACATCATCCTCTAGGTTTTCTAGAATGGTTTTTGGCTCATGTGGATCTGTTTAATCTAATTTGACATGGAAAGATTATTCTACACATTTATTTCTTCTACTGAAGAATCTATAGGGTTTAATAGAAAGGGAATATCCTAAAAATATGCCTTCATCACTCTTGGATGAATTTTTTTCAATATTTTTCCTTAGTATTAAGCATATAGACATTGCAACTAAAAACATTGAAGTAGTTAACTTTGGGTTTTTGATTTCTCCATATCTCATAAGGAGTATTTTTAAGAATAGGTCTGATCAACACTCTATTGATATATAAGCATGTTTTATTTACATCCTCAACCCAAAAATAAATAGGTAGGTCATATTCACTAAGTATTGTTCTAGAAACCACTTGAAGGGTTCTATTTCATCTTTCTACAACTCCATTTTGTTGAGGTGTTCTAGGGGAAAATAAAATATGACTATAGCCATTTTGCAGGAAAAATAATTCGAACTCTTGATTTTAAAACTCAAGACCATGATTACTTCTTAAAGATTTAATTCTAATTCCACTACGATTTTCAACAGACTTGGCATAATTAGTAAAATAAGAGCATGCTTCACTTTTGTCTACCAGAAAGAAGGTCCAAGTATATCTAGAAAAGTAATCTAAAATAACAAAAACATAATGCTTCCCATTTAAACTAGAAACTCTAGATAGTACAAACAAATCCATGTGAACCAGTTTGAGAGGTTGAGAAGTCGACACTTATTTCTTTTTATTGAATGAAATTTTGTGTTGTTTTTTCTTTTGACAGGGATTACACACCTTATCATTTGGAAACTCGAGTTTGGGTAGGTCATTGGCTACGAGTTTTATTATTATCTTTCTAAGGGAGTGAATATTACAGTTCCATAGTCTCCTATGCCAAATACAAGACTCATTATGAAATAAACATAAGCATGAATCATTTTTAGAAACTAAAGAATCTAAGTTTAGAGAATAAACATTTTCATTTCTAAATATAGAAATCACTAATTCTTTCTTAGAATTAAAGACATTACAAGCATCATTTTAATGTCTAACATGAAATCCATCATCTTATAATTATGAGATACACAAAATATTTTATTTCAAAACATCAACAAACAATACTTTTGAAATCAAAACTGAGTTAGAGTTACAAATTTTTCCAAGGACAATAATCATTCCTTTGGCATTATTAGCAAATGTGACATGTCCACAATATATTTTTGTTAGGTTCTTGAAGAATGAGTAGTCTCCTATCATGTGTCTTGTACACCTGCTATCCATGTACCATAAACTTTTACAGGAACTATTTAAGCATATTTCTTACAATATGATCAAGAAATAAAATATTTTGGTACCCACACTTGTTTGGGTCCAGTAAAATTAGTGATAAGTGCTTATTGAACCCAAATCTGTCTCATAGGTATCCTATAAGCATTGTGTAATGTACTTTAAAAATACACATCATTCGGTTGTGAAAAACATTAAACAATAGAAAGTGTATCATAACTTGAACTAGTTGATTTGTGTCCAGAACTAGGAGTAAAACTATATGTCCCAGATTTAGAAACAATGTTTTTTCTACCAAGATTTCTTTTTCCAAGTTAATAACCAATGAAATTGTGTTATTTAGGGGCAATTTGATTACCTAGATTTTGAGTAAGAATATTTTTCCCATTGGTAAACTTTTATATGTCATTATTAAAATTATCAATAATCATTTTCAATTCACTGTTCTCTTTAAGAAGTTGAGAATTTTTCTCTTTTTTCAGTTATGAGTTCAAATTTAATAGTCACAGTAAGAGATTACTATTTATTTAAATATTTATATTTGTCTTTTAGTTCCTTCCATGTTTCTTCAAGAATGTTAAAATATTAAAAAAATTCATCATTATTTATATATTTAGAGTCATTATCATCTCCAGAATAGTGTGAATAATGTTCAGAGTTCAGTGTTACCTCATATGTGTTTGTCATAAAACAAATATTGTCTTTGTTATCCTGTTTATCATGTGATGTTTCTGAATCGCTTGAACTGTCCTCAGAATCACTCTAGGTTTCTTTTATTTCCTTTTTATACTGCTATTCCTTTTCCTCATATCTATTTGTGTACTTGATCTTTGTACAGTCATCCTTGATATGTCTTTTGTGCTTAAATTCATAGTAGACAACCTCATCAGTCTTGTCACTTATTTTCCAATCCTTCTTCAAACATCCTTTTTGGTTATATCTTCCCTTAAAGGTAGGATTTCTGAAAAAGTTATTCTTCTTGTAAAATCTTTTAAATCTTATAGATAATTGATCCATCTCTTCATCACTATTATGTGATGATTGTTCATTACTAGAACATTCTACAGAAGCTTTCAATTTCCCTTTGTCTTTGTGTTTAGAGGTGGTGGTCTTGAAAGCAACAGATTTATTTTTTTGGTTTATCCTCCTCTTCCTTATTGACTTTAAGCTGTTCTTCATACAACATATGTTTACCAATGAGTTCATTTATAGGTAGCTTGTTGATGTCACATGATTCTTTAATAGATAAAGAGGTTCCTCTCCCTATATAAGGCAGACATCTGAGAATTCTCATGATCTGTTCCTTGGCAGTGACTTCTCTCCCAAGAGAAATAATTATTTTGACAATCTCATTGAACATGAGAAACATGTCAGAGATAGGCTCATCAAGTTTAATTTTAAAGTTATCACATTTAATAGTATAAGTATTTAGTCTCATTTCTTTCACAATAGTTATTCCATCATGTGAAATAGACAAGGTGTCCCAAATTTCATGGGCAGTTTTACAGGAAGAAATTCTATTGAATTCATCATCTCCTAAAGAGAAATATATAGAATTTATCGCTTTGAAATTTTTATTATAGGATGTTTTAGTTGGTTCATCCCATGTGATTATATTAGTAGTAGGAATCTAATATTCATCTATAATGGAAGACCAAATTTTAAAACCCTTACATTTTAAATGCATTTTCATTTTAATTTTCTGTTGAACATAGTTGGTTGAATTAAAGAATTGCACTCTATTGGTTGCAGCACCTTCCAATCTATTATCCATAATAAAGAAATACTTTGAAAGAGATAGAGATTTAGAATTAATATAAATTTACATATCATTAAATTACAACTACAATCACTGTTGAATAAGATTAAAAAGAGTCTTTAATAAACCACATCTGATACCAAATATTGTTCGGAGTAGATCACTCAGGGGGGGGGGTGAATTGAGTGTCTATAAAAATTTCTAGTTAAATGGTATTGATAAAAAAGGATTTCCCAATAAGGTTAAATATAACACAGTGGATCAAGGTTATACTATTATAAATTTTTGACTTTTTAAATAACTTCTTAGAAGATTGATTAATTCTTAATAATCTTAACCTTAGTTATTAAGATTACTTTTGGAGCTATTATACTAAGGAAAATCAATTATAACTTCTTTCTAATATTAACTATCAAAGTGAATTTAGTGATTTCATAATTATAAATTAAATAAGTAAAACAGATAAGACTAAATTAAGTAGCACATCGGATATAAAACAAGTGGTTCAGTCTTATGATGATACCTAATCCACTCCATTTGGCGATCACCTTCCACCAAGAAGTTTATATAGATAAACATGATCCACACCCAGGATCAGGGTTAACAACAGTATACAGGACTGTCCAGGTCATTGGACCTCTTCCATAGTTCTTCATGGGTACAAACTACCATGGCACAAAGGGAACTTTTCCAAACTTATCAATGGGTATACACAAGTGTCAAAGTATGTTTGAGAAAGGATATATTGTATCCTTTAGTTTAATTCTAGAGACATAGTGTGTTGTCATACAGATACACACATTTCTCGAAAGCTAATAAAATGATACACAATAGAGAAAAAATATTGAAATAAGTTTAGAAGTTCTATGAGTGATATTTTTTTTGCATCTCTGTACTTTTGAGATGAAGCAGATGTAAAAAATCAAGTCTTCATTATGGAAAATAGAGTGTCACAAGTCAGACAGATTCGGCTTGTGTTTTTCGTGATGTTTGATAGTGTGATGATCTTATCGATTCTAGGATTAATGTATGCTTTTTTTTATCTTCAGTAGCATCATATTTCATGTGAAAAGTCATTCTTTAAAAATTATCTGAGTGTATTATTCGTTTTCCGTCCTCTTGCTGCTTGTCTCGATTTTCTATGTATATTGTTTCATGGTCACACTATTCATTTATCTTGGAGTTCATGTGTTGGAGCTGATAGGTTTCATGTACCATTAATCTCATACCTCATACTGTCAGGTGACATGTCTAAAAAGAAACATTAATAATATCAGTTCATTTAAAAACATCAAATATGACCATTAGAGGGTAAATTAAAAAAACAAAAAAATAGATTCAGAAATGGTGTCACAGTATGTCAGGGAAACGATGTCTCCTTCAAATGGTGTCTAGATAGGTCACGATTTCTCATTCATGGTGTCTGGTTCACGATGTATGGTTCACAGTGTCTGGTTCACAGTTTCTCGTTCACGGTGTCTCATGGTTACGGTGTCTCATGGTTACAATGTATCAAGACATTGACAGAAAAATACAACTGGTGGCAGAATCATGGTGTCTCAGACTTATCCAAATATCAATATTCAGATATAAGAAGAGATATTCATAGAATGGGTAACATAATCTTTTTTCAAATAAATTGAAAATTAAATCAAAATATAGTGCACAGTAATGAAACTGAGTTTATAGCACTTAATATATTTGCATATATTTTACTAAATAAATATACATTTGATGTGAGATAGATTACATAAAGTTAATATAGTTTGTATACCGAATAGGATTTTTTATCATTAAAACATGACTAATACACGAGGAGTCCAACAATTTAGAATTGGAGTATTTTATGATGAGTGTGTCAGAGAGGGAGGGTTGATATTTGGCATGGGAATGGGTATCTTAAGTTTTTCCTTGTTGGAGTGCATAAGAAAGGGTACTCAAAATTCCTCACCCCACATTAATAAAGTAGTGAGGACCCTTGGTATTTTAGTTAGTTCTTGAGATATGGTTAATATATATTCACAATGAGACTGAAAAGATCCCCATGATATAGAACCATATAGTCCATAAGAGATTCCCACTGTAAAGGCTAGGAAAGGGAATCTATTTGGTTATAGGATATGAAATCATCTATATGGAAAATCAAGTTTTATCTCTTATGCCTTGTGACAGTTGAATATCCACAAGAAAAATTACCCCACTCATGATTTGGAGGTAGTTGTAGTAATTTTTAAGTAATGATATGAAGGAATTATATTTATGGAGAAAAGTGTGACATATACACTGATAATAAAAATCTAGAATATATATTCATATATAAGTAGTTGAACATGTGAAAAATAATATGGTTAGACATGATAAATGATTATGACTACTGAATACATTACAACCATGGGAAAATGTACAGGGTGGCCAATTATTTGAGTCAAAAGGATCTTGCTATCTTATCCATGATGAGGGTCCTAAATGATCAAGTAATTACGTATTTTCAAAGGATGGATCTATAAATCATGAAGTATGGGGAAAAATATTATCTTGATCAGTTGAATGTTAATCCCAATATCCATGTGAATATTAAAGAGTCAAATAAGGATAAAGTAGAGCTGTAAAGGAAGGATAGAAATGTTCACGAGTTTATCCTTGATTGGGATGAAAGGATAAGTTTCAATAACCATGTATCAGTTCCTCTCATACTAGATTTGAAGAAGGATATTTTTTTTTATGAATGTCATAGTTATTTAGTCTCTATTCATCATGTATGTAAATATAAGTTTAGAGATTTTAAAAAATAATTTTTTTTGGGATTACATGAAGAGGGATATCATAGAGTTTTTATCTTAGTTCTTTGTATTAAACCTAGCTAAGGAAGAAATAAAAAAGTTTAAGGGGATGTTTCATCCATTAACCATACCATAATGTAAATTGGAGAACATCACTTTGTATTTTATTCATTTTAATCACCAAAAATTGCAAATGTTTAATGCTATATTTGTGGTATTCAATAACCTTACTAATTCTGCGCAATTAATTTATATCATAGAATAATTCTCATCGTCTCCTGTTTTTAGGATATACATTAAGAAAGTGGTAAGGTTGCATAGAGAAATACATTCTACTCTATGTAATCAAGATCTCAGGTTTATCTCAATGTTCTAGAAAAAATTTCAGTAAGCACTTAATATATAATTGAGCTTCAGCACTTCTGGTCATCCTCACATGAGTGGTTATTCTGAAAGAACAATTCTAACCCCATAAAATTTATTGACATGTTATTTTTTGTGTTTCAAAGGCAGTTGGGATCAATAATTTCCTATAGATGAGTTTTCTTACAATAAAAGATTTCAATAAATCATTCATATGTCTCCTAATAAAGCATTATATGGGATGAAATATTGAGCTCCAATGTTATAGTATGATGTTGGAGAAATAAATCTATTTAGAATTGAGATAGCCAAAGAAATGGAAGAGAAGGCTAGAACCATTCCCTAGAATGTAAAATAAGAACAATGTTGATAGAAATGTTATGCTGATAACTATTAGTAAGATCTAGAATTTGAAGTTAATGAAAATGTGTTTCAATGAATCTCTCAATTGCATATGTTTTTGTTTTCCATTATGAATTAGAAACTAATCTCTATGATTATTGATTCCTTTGAGAATATTAAATGTATAAAAAAGTTAGCATATCACATGATTCATACTATAAATATCTATCATCCATTGATGTGTTCCACATATATCTCTTTTAGGAATAAATAACTGACACATTAGATGTACTGAATTCATAGGTCATAGTTCTGGAGGTGGATCTTTCTTATGAGGATAAAATAGTTTAAATTATGGATCATACGTATAATTTTCTACAAAACAAGACCAATCACCTGGTAATTTTTTATAGATAAATAACCAACTAGAGGAATCTATATGAGAACTTCAGGATACGATGAGGTATACAAATACTCATTTTTTTGTATCATAATAACAAATTTTGAGGGTAAATTAAATTTTCAAGGGGGATAAAATATAACACCATGATTTTATGTGAACCTTTTTTTTCAAATAAATTAATTTTCCTTGATGTGGAACATTTCACTCTACACAATGTAAAACATTAATTGAACCCTAAACTAGGATAATATTTCATTATATGCAACACTATCTTGGATTGAATTACACGCAACACCATGTTATTATGAAACAACATTTTATTGATACAATTATTTAAATGAGATAGTCATAAACAATATGTAAATCATAGTAATATGAATATTAATAACTAATTTTAAAATATTATTTATAATGGTTTTATATGAGTAAAACATATTGGAAATAAAAAACGTAATATTGGTAAAGTATTTATATGTTTGGAGATATTATTTTCTCAAATTAACAGCACATTACTTGTTTATGCGAAAAATAATAAAATTATTTGTAGACACTTTTTGAAATTTAATTCGATAAATTAAAAATAATTTTTGAATTTAGAATGTAAAAATTAACATAGTATGACATTTTGGTTCTGTTATAAGTAACATCATTTTTTGGCGAATCTTAAAAAATAAAGAATTTTATTTAAAAACCATTTTTTATCTAATTTATTTATATAGATAGTGGTATTTTATATTGGTTTTAAATTAAAAATTGATGAATTATAAAAATATTAATCCAATTTAGTTCATTGGATTCATTTTTGTACGGATTTTAGATATAAAATCATAACGAACATTGAATAATTCTCACATTAAAAACCCGTTATCTCGCCACATCCGCAGGATTAACATTAAACATAATTTTTCTACTTTTGTGAATTTAATTTAGAAAAATATATATAAATAGTTTTAATTAGTATAATATTTATATTCTAATAATATCAAGAATTGTTTTACCAAAATGTTTAGTGAAAGTGCTTAAAATTAATTTGAGTAAATTTGGTTAAATTAAGCATAACAAGGGAATAAATGTAAACTTAAGACACAAAATGACCTACAAATTTATCCAAAACCCATTTTATGTCCATATATAGGAAATATACCTAATATAATTGTGTTATGAGGGGTTTTAATACTTTTTTACGTAAAAACGTGGGTAAACCTATCTTTTGTTTTTCAAAAATGAAATGTGTGTCCCCTCCCTCCCTTATAAAAGGTCACCCCCTCTCCCCCTTATTCCAACCTAGAAAACCACTTATGTTTGGAAACTATATTGCCAATTAAGATACCAAAAGAACTCCTTTCTTCATTAAACCCTCCCTTTTGGAATAAATCAATCCATGGAATCCATTTGGTGAAAACCAAAAGGAGTTACCAAAGAATATTCAACATCCCACCTCAAGCGCATTTCCTGTATTTTCATTATTTAGTAACATAATTATTATTATTCCACAAATACATAATATAATAAATAAACTAAATATAATGATATATTGTTAAGATTATTATTTGACCTACACTTACACACAATTCCATCTAATTGGTAGTGAATATACATTTATTTGGTATGGTGAACTACCACCTCATGAAATGATATTGTTCTTTTTTTCCTTCACCACTTATCAGGGTTTAGAATTATGATGGAGAATATATATATATATGATATGTATGATATATATTATGTATTTATTCTCCATTATTTATTATATAACACTAACCTTCATGCTTTCTATTTTCTGTAAATATGATAATTTCATTCAGGGAAGTGTAGACTGTCGCCTCCTCAAAGAGAAATTATTCATTCACACTCTTCATTTAATGTATTAAGGATGGGTTTTGTAACATTATGAGATATGTGTGACATAATAATTTTAATGTAATTATATATATATATGAAATTTACTCTCCTTCATTCAATATAATTATTAAATAGAAACATCATTCATTTATATGTACGACCTACCATCTCCATGAATTGGGTATTTCATTTCATATTTTTATCTTTCATAGATTATTATAAATACATATATACTAAATATACATGATATTTATTTTATGTTTTATATTATATAAATCATGTTATAATTATGAGTACAAAAAAATATAACAAATTAAGAACCATGTGAAAAAGAAAGCGTATATTACCCGAAGTAAAACCTTACCTTGAAATTGTTAATAAAAAAGTAATATAAAGTCATAATGAAACAATATATCGTATTACATAGAACTATATAATTTTATTAAAATATGTATATTAAACTTATATTTATTATACAGGAGGTTTTTATGATAATGATAAGAATCAGGACATAAGGGAAGGGGATTTCTATTCCCACTTTTATTTATGTGAGATTTATACCTTATTCAAGAATCATTTGTTTTTGTAGTGTATATAGAACTAATAAATATATCATATGATAGTTATCCTTAATATTATGGTTATTTATATATCATTTTATGTTCTCTCTTTAATGGGGTATATTTTTCAAAAGATACCAACCAAGTAAAGTAGTTTCATTTCATTTTTCCTACTTTGAGAAACATACCTTGAATTGAAAAAAACAACAGTTTTATGAAAAATAAATTCTTTTTTAAAATTTTATTTAAGGATATTTTTAAAGGAAAAATTATTTTAATACTGTTTTATGGTATTCAAATATTCCTTTATAAATTTTAAATTTATTTTCAATGAAATTGTTTTCAATATTGTTTTTAAGATTCCATTTCAAAGAAATGGTTTTAAATAATGTGTTCAAGAATAATTTACTATTAAATTGTTTTAAAAATGTATTCTAGCTTCAATTTTATGTTTTTAAAGAAAAATATTTTAAATGTGATTTAATTTTTAAATGAGTTTTTCTAAATTAATAGTGGAAATTTCTATCGAGAAATATTTTAATGAATCATTCCAAATTATTTTCAATATATGATGAAATCCATTGGGGCTATTCATGACATTATAGGAAATGATCCAAAATATCCATTCAAATTATTTATTTGATTGATTTATATATTGCTGGCATGATGTTCATTGAAACCTTCTTCTTGTTCACAGGTTTTATATTTATGATACCTATTGCACATCCATTGGTTTTATGATTTTGAGACTTTCTTCTTTTCATGGGCTATTCTTTGATGAAATTATTATTAAACCTTCCTATTTTAAATTTTTAATGATATTATTACATGTTTATGAAACCAATTTTATTTCATGGCTTATATTGCATTTATTTATGATATTTTGGAACATGTATGTATGATTTAAATATGATATGGGTGGATCATATATCTCTATTAATTTAATAATGTAATGATTTATATCCCATGAGTTCATGATGGGAATAATGTTGATGTGCATGATCCTCTATGGGATTATGGGGACACCCGATCCTTTACAAGGAAAGGACTAGAACTACAGATAGTGGTGTGTCCTTCCTAGTAGGTTTAGTCACCATAAAGACGGGAAGATGGGGAAACTCGTGCCACTATGGGATTATGGGAAAACCTGATCGACTATGGGAAGATGGGGAAACCGAATACATTATTTGAAGATGTAGAAACCAAGTCATCTAGAGTAATATGGGGAAACCCAATCCCTTAAAAGAAATGTACTATGACAAGGTATGGTTGTGTGTCTTTCCCAGTAGGTTTAGTACTCCTGAAATTCCCTAATAAGTAACAGAAATGTGTCATGGAATATAGGGAAAAACATTACATGTTTATGTGTATTCCCCAATTCTATGTATTATTTCTATGTTATTATTTCATGAATTTTTCTTTTGATTCCCTATTGATTTTTGTCTTATGAAATTATAATAATTATTATATGTTTATTGGTCTTTAATATGCAGTGTATGATCTTATAATTTCATGATCACATTCTCATAAACTCATGGTCATGTTTATGCTTACATATATCCAAAGTTTACCCTTACGGAGCATAGGATCTCACCCATATTTATTTTTCCATTCCACATGTTATGAATGAATGTATTATTACTGATGTGTCTAAGAATGGTGATATTCAATAAGAACCTAGCGAGAGATAATGTATCACTCTCACGTACGAGTGTTTATTTTTCCATGTTTCCAAAGGCACTAGACTAATATGTTATTTAGGCATCTGTCTGTTGTATTTCTTTAAGTACTCCACAAAAGTGATGAAATTTTAATGTATGAAAAAATAGATTCACTATAAGGTATCCCATTGGTCATATTTTCAAACACAACTGACCTAATTCCATGATGTCTTTCATGTATCCCAGCTGGAGAGATACAATCTCGACCCATATGTTATGTTGTTGTGGGATGATTTGGTGTTTAATCTAGATACCTTTAAGGTGTAGAATCATATTTTTATCGTTTATTATTGGAATAAGGTACTTTATATTAAGTTTATCTTGTTGGTATGTGTAATATAGAATAAGAGAAGAGATATCCAAGATATATTTGAGTAATAAACTTTAGTGAGTGAGTAGAGACCTCACTTATTTTTTCTTGGTGAATCCTGAGGAATGTTTTGGGGATGAAAGTGGAAAGGTTGGGAGTTTTTGACATGTTTTTTGTCACTAGAATGTAAATTTTTGTGTTTAATTTTTCTTTTGGAACATATTTTGAGGTTTTAGTTGCTAGGGACTGGAAACCCATTTTTGGGGAAGGTAGAGCAAGGAGAATGGTTAGCACATGGGTTGTTTAACCATGTGACTAACCATGTGAGTGGTACTGGTGGGTGAATGTAAGATTTTTCATGGTTTTAACATGGATTTTAAATCCCTGAAAATAAGAGGGATATTTATGCTACCCATTTTTGGTAAGAAATAGATCCCATAATGTTGGATCATAGTTTTCCTAACCATCATGAAAAATCATGCGAACTTTCCCAGTTTATAAAAAAGTTTTAATTTTCTATTTTGAAATAAATTATTTTTAATGATTTCGTCCTTCATTTTACTCCCCTATCATGTGTAACAAATATCCATAGCATTGATGCATCTCCCTTCTCATATTCGGTGGATTCTCATTGGGATATTGGTGTTTTGGCTTGATGTAATCCCATTTATTTATGTTTTATTCTTCATTTATGCCTTCTAATTATTTTTCTTCCATTTCCATGGATTTATTGAACCCTGGATGTGGGTGTTGTATGGACTTATGTTTTTAATGTTGTATATTATTATTTTATTGAGGTTTAGGTTTGTGATGAATTCTTAAAACTCTTATAGATCGTTTTCATTAAAGGAGATGATGATAGAAACGAATCTGAGATATGCTTATCTATTTAGTTGTATTTTCCTAGGATTACATTAAATTTTATAATTTCCTTTGGTTTGTGTTGTTTTAATTTCCATTGAAACTATTTTTTGTTTATTTTGATCCCATTTTTTATTTTCTACATATTTGTTTTACAATTTGATAGTTTAATGTGGGTTTTCATAATGGGAGTGGCATGAGTGGACTCCAAGTGTTTGTTAAAATGGATCAAATATATTTTATGGTTTTAAATGGATTTATAAAATGGTTATAAAAATGGTTTTAGCTTATGGGAAGGTGTTTTATAAAATTGGAATGTTGTCTTGTGATATATTATTATTGAATGGTTTTAATCTATGACAATTGGTTTTGAATATGTTGGCATGGAGTACCATATGGTTAATAGTGGTGTAAGTGAGGGGTTGTTCGAGGGACTTTTATGGCCCTTAAGGTGGTATATTATGAGAGAATTCATTTTCTTCCAAAGGAAATATCGAGCCTTTTGGTATGAATAATATGATATCATTCATTTGGTTTCTAATAGATCATGATATATCCTGGCATTAGTCTTAGGGAATACTAAGATAAGTTCCATTTTTCTTTGTCAGATAGCATAATTTCTTTAGAATCACTCACATAAGAAACTAACAGTTAGAGGCCTTGGTTAACATAAAAATACCAAATAGGTTTATATTCCTTTAGGATTTCTATTAGTTCCATGATTTATGTGATGTTTTATATTATTACCATTTTTATTTATCAGTTATATGATGTGCATGCTTATGATTATACATTATTATAACTTGATTTGGATGGATTGAGTATATTTTTTTCTTGAGGAATTGTTTCTCTATTTGACCCATTAAATTTATTTGGGAAAAGATATGTGTTAAAAGGAAATCAATTCATATTTCAATTTTTTTTATAAAATAATTTTTTTCAATGTGGTTTAGTTTTGAATAGTGTTTTCAATCTAACTTATTGGTTTTCAGGGGTAAAATCCTTAAATAGATTCCTGGTTGTATCTTATTGTTCTATGTTCCTCAAACCATACATATGCCTCTATGAATGTATAAAATTTGTTTTGAAATATATAGTTAAATTATAGGGCACAATGTTCCTCGGTGATTTTTCTTGATTAGAATCATATGTCATTTTGGTAGAGTAGTGGCCTCACCATGATTTCTCACGAGTAGTAATTTTTTGTATTTTTTCCCATTGGGATGTATGTATGGGTACTATTGGGCCTTTTCCCATTTCATTCGAGCTTTGAGCTATGAATTCAGGAGCCATGTTTGTATGATATTGTGTAATTTATTGTATATGATGTATGTTGATGTTTGTGGTCTGTAATTTCACTTAATTATAGGATCTGAATATTTCATTTTATGCTATTGATTGTATTGATGTTAGTCTTTCCATCCTATTTCATGTTTGGGTCATTCCATCTTACTCCTGGTGAATGTTTCCAAAGAGATTATTGGTTATTCCGGGTGCTTTTCTTTAGGTCGTGTTAATCAAGAATGTAATTTAGGTAATGTGATGGGTTGGCTCGGGTGAAGGTTTTAGATGACCTTGTTTGGTTCATTATAATATCAATATTTATTAAGTATTTGATGATTTTTTAGGAATTATTATGAATAGAATATGGAATTGTATTTCATTCATGATAAAAATTTCATTAGTTTCCACATATTAATCGATATGATTCCATGATTTATGGAAAATGAATTAGGGGGAAAATAGCCAGAAGAATTAAATTTGAGAAGTCCCTAAAAAATTGAAATTTTATATTTTGTGACTATTGGAGTAATATATATTCCAAACAAAAATATAATTTCATTTTAAGGGGGAAATACATTTACATCATGAAGAAACCATCCAACGATGTGTGAGAATGAATTATGATCAACAGTGGATGAAAATTGTGAAACATGATATGAAGTCCATTGGAAAAATATAATTTTTTAAATGAAGAATTTTGGATGATAATTTTGTTAAAAATTTGGGGGTAAATATAAAATATTTATAATGGATACGAACTTCATTTTGTATATTATGTTTATGTGTTAGCAGAAAAATTGGAAAAATATAAGGAAACTAAGGAACTAGCTCAATCATATTTGTTGGAATTTTTTAACCATGCAGGAGAAAATTAAACAAGTCCATACCATAAATAAATATGGTTGATATAAGTTAGATCTTATGCATATACGTAATGGGGTGCATAGGAATTGAATGCATGTGGGAAGGAATGTGCTCATGTGAAAGGGCATGTTTTCCTATCATGCGTGGGATGAAATAAGAGTATAGGGGTGGCATCTATCTCCCTAGGGATATATATATATATATATGTATATATATTTATATAAAGATATAAGATTTGTTATTAATTATTGGAATTATAAAAGGAGGAGCAATGAGAGATTCATCATCATGTAGGTATTGTTACCATGTTAAAAACAAATAGGAATTACATAAACTATATTACACATCTTATCTAATTATCCCATCCAATTAACCCCATCATGTAAATATTAAAATAATAGTTCTTCTATGAATTTTTTTTTTGAGATACTTGGTGTGACATCATAGTTTCTTGATCAATGTTGAGGATTCATACAACTACACAAACAATTGTGACATATTGTATGAAGAGAATTCAACTTACCACATAATGAAGTAAAGATTGACCATAAACCCATATTCAATGTGACTGAAAATAATGAGAAATCATGACTGATGTATTGATCACATAATTAAAATTCTAACACCATATTACCAATGAAAGGCCTACCATCTAAAATGACTAAAATCGATATATTAAGTTCCACTAGGGCTATCACATATATAGATAGGATCAACCACATATAGAATGTATGTGTATACATAATAGATGAAGTTACCACATGTACAAACACAAAGATACTACAAGATGAATTACAAGCTACTACCTAACTTATGTACCATGAGAAACCATTAGATACAAAGATATCACATTAAGTACTATCACAAATGAAAAAATAGATGCATGATTGATGAATCTCCCACAATAACACACTGAAGATACCATAATCGTGAAACTAATGTATGATTTGATTGTATTTGGTAAAATTGGAAGTCGAATAAAATACCCTCCCATATCACAAAATAATTAAATTAGGAATCAAATATCAAATGGATCCATAGGTAAACTATCACTGGTCCATAATCTTGATTATAGGAGGTATATTGGGCATCAATCGAGTGGATCCAACAGTCACCTTCAAGAATTCCAACTTTAATGGTCAGATATATACACCGACATGAACATCAAAACACCATTAAAATATCACATGTTCTAAAAATTTCCAATGTTTTTATGTAATTCCATTAAAATACACAGAATCCACAGAATTTAAAATTGTCTCACAATAAAAATGGAATCCTATACATACTTGTCTTTCCAATACAAACAGGGTTATATATGATAAGATACTTGGTCCAAGGAAACACATCTAGGAATGAACTATTTAATCAAAAATGTCATTATGTGCTATCTAGACTTGGAATTTACCCCTAGTAAACCCTGGAAGTAGATTTCAAATATTTTGGGCATCCCAGGGCCTCATCCATCTTTGTATGTTATTCTCAAGCATCCAGGGTAATCACATTAGTGCTAGACCGAACATCTAATTCCCACATATCCCCAAAACATACATGCCATCAATCATGAACATAAAAAAATTATGAATAAATATAATACATGACATGGATAAATAACCATCCATATAACTAGATCCTCAACCCCATCAGGCCAACATGTTATTTTGGGATTTAATGTGACACTCAATATAGACAAATCCCAACTCACACAATCACTTATGGTCGGTCTATCTATGGGGAGCCCATAAGGGATCACAATCTCAGAACATCACAAATGCATCATCACAATGTTTTTTGGCCATAATGAATTCCCCAGGTCAACAAACAACACTTTAAGAATTTCACATCCCATGGAATCTTGATCAACATATGATTCCCTAATAACTACGTGGGTTATGTCACATGGAAAAAAACTACAGAGATGGAACATGAATCATATCATCCCTCAAGGTCTCACGTCATTGGTCCACTGACCCATTTCATCATCCATATCCTATAGTTTATCCAACTAGGCTAATCACATATGAAGGGTCCTCGTGTATCCCACAAGGGTTGCCCATCTCAAGTCACATCACAATAATATAAGGAAGGTCCAGAGTGTCACACTAATACTAGTACCACCTTTGATTGTATTTGAGTATTAAATAGACTCATAATGATGTCGTTTAATCCATGAAAAATCAATGTTCTAAGGAAACTATCATGTGTCCATGTGTCAATGATAGGCATGACTAATTGTTTAGTCAATGCATTGTCATTTTAATTATTGAAATTAAAAAATAAATTAATTATCAATTTATAAATTTATTTATACTTTTAAAAATTAATTTAATTCAAAGTTAGATCTGTATATGATGATGGGGTCACATTACTCATAACATATAATCAAAATCATAAACCCTATAGTGTGTATGTAGGACCACCTATTATAAATATTTTATTTCTAATTTATTTACAAGTAAAGAAATCATTTCCAAGGCCTTCTAAGGATAGTACAAGATCAGTCAAACTCACAAAAACAACCCCTATTCCTATCCTAGTAAAATACATATGGATAAACATGTTATATCATTAAATATTAATTAAATAAGTTAATTTAAATGTGGAATAGTGATAGATAAATAATCAAGACTTAGTCTCTCATTGAAACATCAAGAAAAGAAGTTCCAACAACCCTCGGTATGCCCCTATAACCAATATAAGATAAAAAATAGCCTTTGAAATAGAGAACATAATCAATTTAATAAAAATTAGAAAAAACCCAACGAAATACCATAAATTCAAGATACCTTATCAAATTACTATGAAACCAGGTATTGATGGTATCTTTGGATGGCCTCATTGAATGTAGAATGGAAGCCCCATATCAAATGATAAAATCCACAATTCTCTAGTGTATTTAAACCAAAAAATAACCCAGAAATTAGTTAAACTATAATTATAAAAGGATAGGGTAGAGGAGTGTCTTCAGAAGCTAGGATTATATAAAACCTTTCAAAAGCACCTCAAAATACCCTAAAAAAATAACATAGATAAAGGTGTGAGTGGAGGAGGATGGCCCTTATCAAGAAAAAATGGGATAGGGATGAAGGGGTCTCCCCCTTCTATAAATAAAAGGGGGATAGATGTAATTTACACTATAAAAATAGAAATGGATATCCACATGCTATTGGAAATAGTAGCTACTACTGCCTGATTCCATCAACCAGCTTCTAGTGACTTCCAGCCTGTGGATTTTTTACTTCAAATTAAGTAGTATTTACCACTCCAGCCTCTCCATGGATCATTAATGACATTGGGATGCCTCTTAATCATAATTAAACATTAAAAACAACATTTTGGTGTGTCTAAACTCATTGAATTCAGTTTTGATCCTTGTTACTCAAAATGATCCATCCACCAAATAATGAAAATCTAATTTCTCTTTTATTTTCTAGGAATGTATGGATATAAATAAATATAGACTCCAAAATACAAAAATTATCTTACACAAGATATTCTAGTGGTTATCAACCCATATGACCCGACAAAAAATGTTCATCAACTCATCATCAACCAAATCTACTCCAACTTGATTCATCAAACATGATTTTAAATTGTAGATTCCAAATTAAGGCACCTCATCCACCAAAACATAATTTAATGGTAGGAATAACTACCAAAATTCTAGGATGATGATTTTCCAAGAATATCCATCTCGAGACATGATTGAATCGTCATCAAACTAATCCTCAGTTTTGTGGTGCTCCCCACCATAAAACCTTACATTGGGAGGCCAATTATGAGATATGTTGTGTTCATGTATCAAATTTTCATACCATTACATGATTCTGGTGGTCCAAAGACCACCTCATTATGGTTCCCAACACACTCCACCCAAACAAATGTTTTTAATCTAGTTATACCCTGGTACCAACTATTAATTTTATTTTTAATTCCAAAAATGGAAATTCCATCACCATATAGGAATAAAAAAAAGACAGTAAAACATTATATAAAATCCCTGAACAATGACCAAAATTTATACATTGTATCCAATATGGCATACATGATTCACTATCTAGCTCACAATATTCCATCTTTAGTAAAAACAATGGTTATACCTCCTCAGGTTGATTATCCTCAAAACGATCAACTCTAGGCACTGACACATCACTAAGTACTAAATCATAATGCCTTCTTACCTAGAGGCATCCTATGATCATATAAACATTCCACAAAAAATTCCATGTCCAACTTCTATGGTAATTCCCCCAATGGGATCATCAGTTAGCTAAAACCATATCATGTATTTCCTAAGAACTAACAAATTCATAATCTAACACATTCACATCATCATACACTATCCCTAACCTAATTCCATTTCACAAACACCACCTGATAAAATATTAATTTTTTAACCATATTTCAACTGAAAATCATGATGTATTCAGGTACATTTTTTTACTAATATTAGAATTCTAGAATGATCATCCAATGACTAATCCCATTATTATATGACCTATCATTCATGAGCCTCACATGATAATGATTTAAATCCATCTCCCCACCAGAGGAGTGTTCTTATCATCACTTTTTAGCCCAAAACCTCAACCACTATATCCCATGATCCAACCATCTCTACACACAATGGCTAAATAGGATAATCCCACTTATACCATAACTCCCACTAAAAACATTCAACCATTAATCATTCATATATCATGGACAATTTATCTACAAAACCCACAAAAAACCCATCATAAATTTAGATCAAACCATTAAAAAACCAGATGTGAACTCTATATCCCAATGGATTCACTTATATAACCACTCAATTGTAATATCATCATGGTCAATCAAAAGTAAATTCATAAATATTCTCTAAAATCACACCCATATGATTCCTGGAAACTAGGAAGAAAAAATTTAAAAAAAACTCAATCATTCTACAGAACACCCACAACCATCAATGATTTACATTTCAAATATCATCACATGAAACTGGCATGTGCACTACTATGATAACTTTTGAAAAAATTGGAATATTCTATGGTATTTCCCCTAGAACCCAACTCATGTTCCTATGAGTCACATAACATCCCAACTAGGATCACATGCCTAATTTAATAGATAACTATGACTATTTCCTATCATTTACACCCTTTAAAATAATCAAAGATAGTCTCACCCAAAAAGGGTCATGACATGTCACCTATGTCAACCATCACCATAAAAAACTACGGATGATTCCACTACCACCTGGTGATTCCAATAAACAAAGAACACCCTAGGAACTCATTTCATTAAAATTATCCAGTACTATATCATAGTCATAACCCGATAACGCCACCTACTTCTTGGTCGAATAACCTGATGAACTCGTACCTGATTACCATACAAAAGGAAATAATAATCTATGTCCAACTCCTCTCATGGGGTTCCCTATCGACAACCGTAACTCAAAAAATAAAATAAATAAGGAGATTCACATCCAGTGTATCTATGTCCTGGAACCCATTCTAGAAATGATGGTGTAATTAGAGGCCAAACACATAGAAAACATCTCATGTTCCCATGTAGAACCCATTCATCATCTCATGTTACAACACTCTATAACATGACTCATTTAAATATATATATCATACTTCATCACAATATACTAATAGGTGGTTAATTCTAATCAATAATATGTAAAATGTAATTCGTTATTGAGAAAAAAATATCAGATTGATCCCCCATGGAATCATCTATTACAATCCATTTGAAGGATCTAAGGATACCTAATTCGGTTAAGTGAAGCGTCATTCCAATCTATATGAGAAAACACTATATTGTTTTACTAAAACATTATATAATTTAACATCAATAATACTCACCCTCATAAGGTGCACTAATATAGAAATTACTACTCTTACACACCCCTTATTCTATGTTCTCATTTCTTATTGAAGGGTCTATATGTTTATTGTTTATATCAATCATCTTACCATAATATCCATTCCAACTTCCACAAAAATAGAATATATATATAAATATTGGCCAAACTATGTATAATTCCACTAATTACATATATCTAGAAGTGAAATATGGGATTTAATTGACACATTAAGTAGATGATCAATATACATCATTGAAAATTGTCACCTGAGGAAACCTATACATCATGTGATTCTTATGTTACAAATATGATTCATGACATAAAAAATTTCTATGAATTCCATGATCCAAATACATAGCTAGCATATTTTCAATGGGAGATGAGTCAGATATCCAATAACTGGTAAATAACAAATATCCAACCTCATGTGTGCCACCCTAGGTGAGAATAAAATTTTAATAATAACAAAAGCCAAGAACTGAAATCATACTACCATAGTATCTTGGAAATCTACTCGAAAAGGTTTTGGTGATGCGACAATCTAGGTTTCATCACAAGCTCTAACATAGTTCTAATCTATAGTCTATCCAATACCAAACTGATAAGTGAAGAAAATATCTAATACCACATTATAACCTCTCAATATGGCTCATGTAGAATAGTAAGTAGACCGAACAACCACATGACCTCAGGTATGCCTCCCAAATTTCCAGAGGCTACCCACTAGTATTGGGGTTATAAGGAGGTACAGTAGGGAACATTCAACCCTAGAATTATATTTTTAAATGATAATGAGAAATCCAAACCTCATACATATTAAAAAAAATTAATTACATATAAGCACTAAAAATAAATCCATAAATATAAAAATGAATAAAAAATAAATAGGCATAAAAGATCTATTAACAACTTGGACAATAACATATAGTAAATAAAAAAATAAAATAACAAAAATTATAATATCTTCCAGAACATTGATCCATAACTCCTCAATCTCTAGGCATCGTGCCATGTTGATCAATCAAATCATTGAGCATCAACCCAACTTGTACCTATAATAACCATGTTTGAGTTTCATGGGTTCCCAAATATAATAGTTTCCCAAGCATTGTATTATTATAGAACTCTGTAGGGAAACATAAATTTTTTCTTATATAGAATTGGAAATTATTTGATATGTGGTTGTAACATGATCACTATAACTACAAAACATAACCAAATAAATTAACCACAAGAAAACCTACTTCAGCAAGATTCTATTATTTTTCCAAAGTTATAGAATATCTGATCATGGTCATCATCTCAATAGAACTTCTATCACCTCTTTAAGGACCCCATTCTCAAACATCTAGTAATGTGTTTAGAATCCTAGGTTGTAACTAGACATCCATATTCATCAATCTATAAGGATAAACATTATTATAGAATGTAACACTCTCAAATTATAAAATAAGAACATTATATTCGATAGGTTGTTCGGCAGGAAACACTAAGCATGTAGGGGAATATAATATCGAAATGTTTTACAATATAATTTTTATTTAAAAAAAATTAAATTTATTAAATAGATTTAAATGAATTTAATAATGTGTTACCTTTCACTACACACAACAATGACTTTCTTCGATAGCTTGGACTACATGCAAGGCCAAGTGTTTTAGGGAAACAATATATTATGAAATTATTATTATTTAATAAAATAATTTATAAAAGTGTCCTTAAATTAGAGGATATGAATAGATATAACTAACTTATCAAAATATATGGTTTACAAAAATATTAAATGAATTCATAGGTTATCAATTAATCAGAAACTGATATAAAAACCAATTAAATACAAATGAAATATTTTTATGCTGTAAAAGGTACCTTTACTTAAAAAAAATTAATTAAAAATAGTTAATTATATTAATGAAATATATATGTTATATATTTAGTATTATTTTATATTCATATAATTGATTTTATAGGAATAAGATGAGAGAATACCCAATTTCCCACATAAAACCCTATATTTTTCTAAACACAATTTTACCTACTTTTAATAGAGAACCTATTTTAAATCAATTTTTTGGATATTATACATATTTAATATGTCAAAATAGGATTAATTATTTAATTTGTAGCAAAACAATTATCTTAGTGTAATTTTTTTATATTTTTTGTGAAGTTTTATATTTGGTTGAATAGTGAAAAATAATGAATTTTAATTCGAAAATTATAACGCCCCGACCCCAGTTACCTAGAATCATTGTGTTACTATAATACATTGGCATGATTAAAAGGAATAATGTCCCAAATGACTGATCAATTTATCATTCTTGGAAAATATATTACCAACCTAAATGATACATTATTTTTTCAATCATAAAGAACAACATAAATAATCCTTTTAGAATGCCATTATTCCCCTATCTTAACCCTGTATATCAATCATAATACACTTCATAGAATCTTGGGAAAATAAAACCTAAGAAAGGGGTGATCTATGATGATCAGTAAGGGTTAAAAATTCAGCACAAGCTATAATCCTATAAGAAAATATGTATAATAAAAACAAAAGCCATTTAAAACATAAACATGAACATAATATGAAAAAAATAAATCAAACATTACCATATAAACATGCAAATGGATATTCTACTAGTCAAATAATTACATTTAACAACTAATTTAATAATGATGTAATGCATAAAACTAGACATAATAACTACTACATCAAGGCCTAGTGCCAAGACCATTCACAAATATTATGTGAGGGCCTTGTTCCAAGACACTAGTTTGTCACATGAGACCTACCAATGCATCGAGGGTCTAGAGAAGACCCCACCCATCACATACTAAGTCCAATGCATTCCCCATATGAAAAGGGTGAATCATAACATAAACATTTGTATTAAAACTATCATATGAAATGTCAATACATTGACCATAAACCATAAATGGTAAAAAAAGTGAACATCCATAGTCATATATATCATAACATAGTCAATATAATATGGAATACTTTACTATATTAAATCAACCACAATAAAGAATAATATTCAGTAAAGGATGTTTATGTAGATGAAAATGATCAGTAAAACTGTTTGAGAGAAATATCCGTTTTCATGAAATCATTTAAACGTCACAGAATTTATAAAATAATAAATTTAAAAGATATATTTGAATCATAGTTTCCCATAACACTTTTATGTTTTTGAATGAAATTAATATTTTAAAACATTCATGTCCATATAAATAAATCCTTACATCCTTTTTGTAAACATGGATATTAATGAGAATGATTTAGAAGAATATATATATAAAACATTTAAAACGATGGTTCAGTTAAATATTCCATTTAAAATAATCATTTGTATAACTCTTTTATGAAACCTGGACATGGATGATAAATATTTCATAGTATATACTTACACATAAAAAGTCTCAGAAAATTATGAGATTGAAGAATTAACCCATACCTTAGGTCTGATACTCCTAGTATGTGTCCAAAACACTTGTATGATGTGTTTAAAAACAATATTAACATATATCATAATCATTTTAATATTTATGATATCATATATGATTCTATTATTACTTTATTTTACCCTTTTCTTATCAATTCCAAGTTAATGCAACATTTCAGGTAATAATCGCTTATTTTATCGTAGGTGTTTTAGACTTGTTATTATTGATCATATTAAATAGAGGATTATTTTATTGCTTATATAATTTTTAATTTTATTTATATATCATATATAAATATAAATAGATAAATGAAATGTAATACACCATTCATAGAGATGATCGGTCATACATATGCATGAGCATTGTTTTTGTTTTCGTATCATATAGATGTAAGTGAATGAAATATATGTTAATATATATATATATATATATATATATATATATATATCACCCCAGCAGAATTATTATTTCATATATTTCATAATAAATATAAATATTAATTCTTATAGTCATTCTGGGATGGTGGACATCGAATATTAGTCTCATCGGGTCGTGAAGATGGTAAGCTATACGTACGCACGAGGGATGATATAATTTCTTTAATGGTTAAATGGTATATAATTGGATTCAATATGAATTTTAAATAAACAATATAATGTAATATTTATTTAATTAATTCCATTATATTGATCCTTATACCCAAATAAAAAAGCGTACATGGAAAAAAATTACACCACAGCTTGGAGATGGTATGTCGTACGTACGCACACATGGTGGTTTGTTTTTCATTGGATGGGTAAAAAAAGGAATATGGTTATACCATAATATTAACATCATATTATAATATAGTATATTATTAAGTTATGATTTTATTATGGTAACAACTTAGTAATATGCAGTATAGGAAGAAAAGAACTTTGAAAGAATGGATAAAATGATTACCTCTTCTTTGGGTGTCTCCTTTTGATTTTCACAAAAGGACTCCCAAATTTAGATTTCTACAAAAAGATATTCCTATATGATGAATTTAGGGAAGTTGGGAGGAGATTTGGGTATGGGTTGGATGATCCAAAGGGTTTGGATATGTGAATTAAAGAGAAAGGGAGGTGCCCTTTTATAATTATGGTGAGGAGAACTCTAGGAAAATCCTGAAATATTTATTTATTATAAAATGTTTTTGGATTATAATGGATAAAAATATATTTATTTATAGGATATGATGCTGATGGGGCGAAATAATATCAAACAATAGGTTTTAGACATGTTTAGTTAATGAAATTATCTATATATTGTTTGATTAACCCTTAGTTAACCAATTTAACTCTTACCATGTCTTCTTGTATTTTTATACTATAGGGTTAATTTACATAAAATTTAATTTGAAGGGGACCTAAAGTGGATCATTTATTGAAATTGTATGACTACATATGTCAGTTTTTGGAATCCTATTTATTTAGTGTTTTTATATAATTTAATAAAATAGTATTTGTTTTAAAACTCAATTATGTCAATTTAAGAAACTATTTAGTAATTGGTTTTTGTTTAACTTATGTCAACTTTATTCCTTAAAAAAGGATTTAAATCATACCTCATATGTAAAATACATCCATAAAATTCTAGTATGAAATAAAAACATTCAAATTATAATTATTTAAATATTTATAATATCATTTATTTGATTCCTTAATAAGGAAAATACGTCATCATTGTTGTGTCCTAAAATAAGTACAATTATTTAATGTATGTAAATTAAAAATAAATTTCCATGATGTAGAAAATAGTTTTATGTTTCTAATGAATATTTATAGTCAATGCGATTAGTCATATAACACTATATTAAAATTTATTTAGTAAAATATACAAGTTTATGTTATAATTATCTTTACAGTAAATTAATTCTTAAAACATGTCATTATCAATCCCAAGTGGTCCCCAAATTCCAAAAATTCTTCCTATGGATGATCTGGGTCGAATATATCTCATCCAATAGTCTTAGTACATGTGTTAGGGTTTTTTATATTATTATAATTTAATTTTTACTCTTATTTACCTGATTTACCCTTTAACCATGGTAAATAAAAATAAATACTGAAGTTACTATTCATAATGTCAAAATATAAAAGGTATCTATTTAAAAATTTTTTACCTCATGATTAAAAATACGGAATCCATTTTTCCAAATTCGAATCAAATATTTGGCAAAAATTAATTTAAAATTAATTCTCATTGTCCAAATAAAAAACTGGGATTTTAAGAAGTAAAAACTATCAAATGGTTGACATGTGTTTATTACAAATTTAAGTGAAAACATACTTATAATTAAATAAATTATTTTAAATTATAAAAATATAATCTAATTATAATTTAATACCACATAAATATATAATTGAACACTATAAATTATTTTGATTAAAATTTTGTTTTCAATTAATATTTAGTATTTTTAACTATTCATCAAAAAATGAAAGTTATCAAAAAAACCAAAAATGTATCCAAAATAAATTTTTATTTTATGATTTTAATGAATAATTGAGTTTAGTCAAATTTAATTTCTAAAATTTTCAAATATTGGATTTCAAAAGGGTTCTCCATTAATAGCGGAAAAACTGCCTTTTTTTGAAAAATACTTCTTTTATCTGAAATATTCAATTTGTACGTATATGATGTCTAAGAAACAAAGAATATGAATTTTAAAACTATATGGGATATATATAAAATAAAAAATTATGGATGATACTATTCATGACCTCTTCTTAAATGTCTAGTTTGATATATCATGGTGTGTTTTAACTCGGTGTTTCTTATATCTAAAACAATTGAATTATTTAAAAAGGAAATGTGCCATGGAGAATTGCAGTGTTACATTATCCCTTTATTCCATAAATAAAATCCTCATAATTTAAACTTCGGAATGAAAACTAGTTTTTTGGCATCTCCAAATATCTTAGTTGAAATCCCACATACAAAAATGGATTAACGAGGCATCAGTTTTAATATATATAAAGGTACACATGAAGGATACTAGAAATGAAACATGATAAGGTTCCATGTAAGAAAACATGGATATGGAAGAGAAAAATAACCATCATTTTCTGATGGGGGTGAAAGAGAATATTATTATAAGAATGTTAAAAATATGAATGCCCAAAATTTACGATGATCTAAGGGAAAATTTTAATCATCACAAAATAAATTTCTATGGAAACATTTTTTGTTTTATTATCCTTTTATAGTGTTTTATAATTAATTTATCTCAATCATATGAAACATTCCCTATTTTTTGATTCCCATAGAATTATCCAAAATGATAGGTTATCGCCCGACCTGCAGGTTGTCCTTTCTCTAAAACTATAGTATTATAACATTCCAAAAAATAATCTTATGAAATGTTTTAACATTAAACAATACTATCAAATATTCAAATTAATACATTCAAATGTTTAATGTCATCAAAAATACTTTTGTCAAATCTATATCTTAATGGTCTCTAAATTTCCGAAATCCATTGTAACGTTAGATTCCACAAAAAATATAAAATTGCTCTTATTGTCACATTCTGAAAAAATGATTACCTCCATCATATTAAAACTTTAATTAAAATAAAACATACTATAGTAAAATAATTATATATATCACATTTTTCTTATAACTATAATATATTTCTTGAATCCAAAAACATAGATAAAATAATTATTCCACTTCGACTGTAGTAACAACATAAGATTGACCTTGATCGATTTATTTTTTCTGAGCTATATTTACTTTATGCTTTGGAAAATTGTTTGAATAATTTACCATATCTTTACAATTATAAAATTGCATGACATAATTATTTTCCTTACAATCACGAGCCTGGATACCTTTTTCTTCATATTTGTAACAAACTCCCATTCCTTTTTGGAAAGTACCAGGGTGTTCCTCCCCATAGTTATCACATAAGGGAAAATAACTCTTTCCCTTTTTCCCTTTATATGTATCTTGCTCCACTTTTCTCTTCTTGTATTACATTTCATTAATGTAATAAGACTTATGGAATTCCTTTTCTGTCTTGACAGCACACGAGACAATATCTTCATATGAAGAGAAATATTATGATTAAAATTCTAGTTGGAGGAATGGTTTTAAACCATCAAATAATCGATCAATCATACATCTTGGATTACGTATGTAATTTGTAGTGTGCCTTTATAACCTTGTGAAGTTAACCTCATATATTGCAACATTCTCATCCTTTTTTTATTTTAGACTGAAAATTTTCCTTTCCATATCAGATTGTTGGTCACAAGGAATGTATTTATCTTGGAAAATTTATTTAAACTCCCTCCATTACATATTTCCTACTTCTTTATCTTCCTTTTTGTTTTGAATTAATGACCTCCATTTATCTGCATCTCCTAAGAGGTGATAAACTTCCATAACGACCATTTCCATTTTGTTACTTCCCAAAGAATGAAATATTTTCTCTAAGGAAATTATCCACTACTCAGCTACAAAGGGATTTATAGTCCCATTTAATGTTGTAGGATGTTGCCTCATGAATTGATCTAACATTGATCTACCATGTTCAGGATCAGGATGCTCAATTTGAGTAAGGTTATTTTTCATACCCTAATTCAGCTATCCATGTATAGTTATAAGTTGTTCAGTACCAGTTTTTTTACTAGCTCCACTATAATTATCTTTTATAGTAGAGGAATCCTTTCATGGATTATGTGCATTGATACGATTTCCATATCTTCCACTAGGTGCAATTTCTAAATAATGGTATACACTAGATTAAGTTAGGAATCATAATGCGCAATTCCCAACTAGTAAAATAATTAACTTAAAATGAACAATTTATGCATATCTAATCCATAATCATAAATATGGTTCCTTTGAGTATATATTTACTAATAAATCTTTCATAATGGTTTGTAAGGAAAATATAAATTATCCTATGAAAATCCCCCTGGAGAGTAAAATCGGGTGTGCAGTAAGGCTCGTTGTCATGTACCTCGTTACCCCAAGACAAGATCGGAACACCACGTCGGTGTTTTCCCACCTAGGTCAATTTGCACCAAAATTACATCCAGTTGTAGTATCTAGACATTGATTTACATTCAAGTAATTCCCACATAATCTCTATTTTAAAATTCTAGGATTCTCTTTAATACATATCCTCAAACTATATCTTAGGTTTATGATCCCTAATCTTAGTTTTTTAAATCTATTTGCAAGTGTATTTATAAAATTCATCTAATACCAAATATAACTCCCCAACCCCAGTTACCCAGATCTAGTGAATTGTATTAATACAGTGTCATGATTATAAGGAATCATGTCCCAAAGGAATTATCAGTTTAATAGTCTTGGAAAATAGATTACATACATGAATGATACATTACACATTATAACATAAAACAAAAAAATAACCCATTTACAATTCCATTATTCCCCTATCTTAACCCTTCATATCAATCATAATACACATCTTGGCATCCTGAGAAAATAAAACAAAAGAAAGGGGTGATCTCAGATTCTCAGTATTGGTAAATAATTGAGGAGAAGCTATAAACATTTAAGGCATGATTTATAAAAATAAATAGTTCTTTTAAAACATAAAAATTAATAAAATATGAAAAATATAAATCAAAAATTACCATATAAACATGCATAGGGATATTATACTAGTCAAATAATCACTTTTAATAAAAAATTTCATAATGAGGGAATGCATAATGCCAGACATAATAACTACTACGTCAAGGCCATTTGCCAAGACCATACACAAATATTCTAGAAAGACCTTCTGAAAAGTCACTAGTTTGTTTCATGAGACCAACCAATCCATTGAGGGGTTATAGCGGCCCTTGCCCGTCACATACTAAGTCCAATTCCTTCCTCATATTAAAGGTGTTAAACATAACATAAACATTCGTATTAAAATTAGCATTTGAAATGTAAATACATTAACCATAAACCATGAATGGTATTAATATGACACATCTACATTCAAACATATCATATCTCCTTCAATATAATATAGAATATTATATTATAATAAATAAACCTCAATCAATAATAATATCCATTAAAGGTTGTTGACATAGTTGAAAATGATCAGTAAAACTCTTTGAGAGAAATATCCATTTTTCATTAAATCATTTAAAAGTAACACAATTTATAAAGGACTAAATATAAAATATATTTTTGAATCCAACTCCCCCATCACACGTTTAAACTTTTAACTGTAATTAACATTTGAAAATATTCATGTTCATAAAAATAAATCCTTTAAATTGTTCTGAAAACATTGACATTAATGAGATTGGTTTATAATAATAAAAATTTAAAACATTTCAAATGATGTTTTAGTTAAATATTCATTCAATAATAATCATTTAAATAACTATTTTATGAAACATGGATATTGATGATAAATATTTCATAGTACATACTTACACAAAAACATTCTCAGATAATAATGAGATTGAGGAATTAACCATTACCTTAGGTATGATACTTTTAGTACATGTCCGAAACACCTGTATAATGTTATTAAACATATTATTAACATATATAAGAATCATAATAGTATTTATGATATCATATATTACTATTTTATTAATTTATATTACTCGTTAATTATCAATTACAAGTTAATGCAACATTTCGGGTAATAATATCTTTTTTTATGGTGCGTGTTTTGGCATGTTATTCATGATCATATTACATAGAACATTATTTAATTTCATACAGACCGTATAATCTGATTTAAATATTATATATAAATATAAATATATGTATGAAATTGAATACACCATTCATGGAGATGGTAGGCCATACGTACGCATGAACATTCTTTCTGTTTTTTATATCATATGGAAGTAAGTGAATGAAATATATGTATATATATAAATATATATCATCCTAGTAGAATTATTATGTCATAAATTTCATAATTATTATTAATATGTATTCTTATAATCATTATTGGATGGTGAACATGAACGATGAGTCTCATCACGTCGTGGAGATGATAAGCTGTACCTACGCATGAGCGATAATATCATTTCTATAATGGTTAAATAATATAGAATTCAATGGAATATTAATTTTAAAGAAAACATATAATTTTATACTTATTAATTATGTCCATTATATTCAACTTTATACCAATAGAAATAATTTTTACTTGAAAAATAATTTACACCACATCATGGACTGTAACATCCCGACCCAGCTTACCACAAAACGGATAGCCGGATTGCTTGGCCACATGGCCTCAAGTGAATTTCCCCAAATTCCAGAGGCTACCAACTAGTAGTGAGGTCCTAAAGTGTTATAGTGGTGAAATTATGCCTTCATTGGTATAGTGTAACACATTGGAGTAATGAGTAAAAATAGAGGAAACAATAAACCACATGTAATTGAAACAAAATAGTGGAAGTATGATAGATAAATATCTACATCCTATCTATAAAAATGACAATGCATTATGTTACATGTTCTAGGAAATCATCCAAAATAGGATGCAATACAATCCAGTACAACACAATACCAATTTATAGAAAAACTAAAAAGAGACACAGCAACATCGCAAGCCAATTCTTGGTCACATGCTCTCCTGCTCCTAAGCAACAATCAAGTAAATGTGAAAGGACCCTTGACCCAATCGAAACCTGCGACAATATTTTCTGTTTGGGCGCAAAAACATGACCCAAACCGGGTGTGAGAAAAGAATCCCAGTATGTAACTATCATAGTTGTGTTCTAATAGGCCAGTGACTATATGCAACAGTTGTGTATGGTAATAAAATGCCGTAATGGAGTATGCAACATAAAAGAAAAAAAAATTCTACAAATACTTGTATTCATTTATAGAGTTTACTATGTGCATTAGTATTTCATTTACTTGAAGTATTTCAATTCCAAAATCCAGCCTAAGCTAGACTTTCCCCGTAGTAATGTAAGAACAACAGAAGTATCACGCGACTTCAAAACAAGTAAGTAAAGTCTTAACTCATGCTTGGGATTTGGCCTAGAAAATGTGTCACAATTTCTTCTATTTCATCATTTAAGTTTCACCTGACTCTGTTCATGGGATTCCTCTATTGGAATTAAAGTATCACTACATGTTTAATTCTACCAACATCCTATGTGTCTGTTCTCAGTGGTCCTAATAGGGAGCCCGAGTATCAATCTCGATGCTGGTATATGTACAACAAAAGCTATCCTCAGTGGATCTACTAGAGAGCCCTAGGGTGTCACTCTATGTGTAAAAATAAGTTTACGTCAATGTATTTCATCCCTAGAAGTCCTACTCGGGAGACATAGTTTCACCAATGACATATAAACAAATACATCTCGAGTCTGTTCATGGCGTTATAGGCTGAACCCATGTATCACACAAGTTGCAAGAAAAAATAGTCATGTGAGTCTCGTCACGACATTTTAAGCTAAACCAATGTATCACCCAATGATATTTTCCATTTATCTATTAAAATAAAATATATAACTTCAACATATTTAACAGGAAAAACACTTCATGACAACAGGGAAAACACAAACCCAGAGCCATTATCAAATACCAACAATTCTAACACAATTTAAATTTCATATAAAAGCCATTTTTATTTTAAACAACCCAAAAAAGGGAAAATGAAAGCATGCCCATCGACATCCTTGGGAAAAATGACCAACCCCAAAACTAAGGGAAACAAACCCATGGGGTGTCCCTTATGCAAACAATGATGCTAAACATGATTCGATTGATTAAATTCATTATCACAACAAAATTTTACAATATGAAGGATAAATCTAATTTCATGGTGAAACCGTAAAAATGGATGCCCAGCACAACAATGCATATACACACCTCAAAAAATTTATGAGAGGCATGAGACCACTGACAGCGTTGTCGCACGAGTGATATAAACAGACACCGACCCTTGAATCAACCTAGAATGATGCAGATCTAAGAAAAGAATAAAATCATTCATCCTTGAATAAATTTATCATGAATAAAAATAAACAACAATAGCTCATGGAGAATAAATCTCTTACTGAGAAGAATCCAATGAGACTGAAGACACTTGAATCGGGTTCCAGACGACAAAACAGGAGAAGGAAACATTCTCACAGCTCCTTCTTCACTCGGTGGCTCCTATGTCCAGAAGAATAGAAAAAGAGGATACTTCCTAGGGTAAGCAGAATTTTAGTATTAAACTTTGTGTAAATCCACATACACTGCATGTATAAAATTTTACTCTTCATTAATTCACTGACATACATTACACGTCCTATAGTGTCCTCGCTAACTTGACTACATGGTGTGTACTAAGAAGTACACGAAAGGTAGTGGCCTTTTGTTATCTTCCTAGAAAACAGAATCACATACCATGTATCCCCATTCAAAATAGCTAGACTAAAAAATGTGTATTTAGATGTACATTGTGTGTTCTACTAAAACATAACATTCGTTTCCCAATTTTACATGTTTTCTAAAAAAACTCCAACAAAAAGAAAAAAGAAGAAACAATACCACATAAGAAGAACTGGGTTCTTAAAAACATCCCCCCATTAAGGAATTCCTCCCTAAATTTCCCTTATAAGGGCGGTGACAGGATATTTGACAATAACTCTGTCCACTAAGCACATACATCGGCCTCCATCTCCCAAATCATGTCTTGTACTTTGATGTGCTGCTATATCACTCGTACCAGAGGAACCGACCACCCATGGAGAACCTACGTGCTCCTGACATCTATAGAAATAGGATGCTTCTAAAAGGATGTTCCAACCTGAAGCCAACCTCCTTGGTTAAAAAAATGTGATATGGGTCTGGGTGATAGCAGTATAGATGAGATATGTGGAGGACATCGTGCATGGCTCGGTACCTCTGAGGCAGCTATAACCGATAGGCTACCGACCCGACTCGTTCCAGAATATCAAATTGTTTGACATATAATCTTGAAATATACCCTCTCTACTAATCCTCTTGTGTCCCAATCCTAGTGTGAGACATAGGAAAACACGATCCCCAACCTCAAACTCCAACGGTCATCTATAGTGATCGACATAATATTTCTGAAGAGACTACGCAATATCCATCCATCTCTGAATCTAGTAAACCTTATCCGCAATCTCCTAAAAAAGACAAGGTCCCAGCATAGCTACATCCCCTGCATCCATCAAACACAGGGGTGACTGGCATATCCTACGGTACAGAGCCTCATATGGCTTCATTTGAATAGTGTCCTCAAAGAAATTAATATAAGAGAACTGAACTAGGGGTTTATGTTTCTCCATAGATCCCCTAAACTCTAGGAAACATCCATGAAACATGTCCTCCATCACATGAATTATACGTTCTTAATGACCATCTATCTTAGGATGGTAACCTGTGCTTCAAATTACCTATGTATCAAGTGCCATCTGAAAAGCCATCCAGAAACGAGACGTAAAGCATGCGTCCCTGTCTGAAATGATAGAAAGTGGAACCCCATGAATTCATACAACCTCTCGAATATAAATTTTTCCGAGCTCACCAACACCAAATGTCTCCTTGATCGGAAATAAGTGAGAGACCATTGTAAGTCTATCAACTAATAACCCACATAGTATAGATTCCTCTAGGTGACCTCATTAACCCCATCATGAAATCCATCGTGACATCATCCAATTTCCACATTGGAATGGATATCTACTATAGAAATCCAACCGAAAACCGATGTTTCGCCTTTACCTAATGATATGTGGAACACATGATAACAAAACCGGCTACTTCTCGCTTCATCCTCGGCCACTAGTACTGACGGCCCAAGTCACAATAATTTTTGGTGACTCCAGGATACACTGCCCATGCTTAAGCATGAAACTCCCGCATCAGCTCCCCGCATATATCCCCTGGAACCCAAACATTTATGTGGACACAAAGAACTTCATCCTCCCCTTTCATCCATCTAGGAAGAGGGTTCTCACCTGCCACACTATCCTATAGAACTGGGCCATCATAATCTGATAGCTACATCATCCTCACTCTGTCCAGTAAGGTAGAGTTAACAACTAAAGATGAATGTTAAGCTTGTCCTTGACTATTGTGCACCTATAAATGCATGTAAGAGAATAAGGAAATTATCTTCCACTCACCACTGCCCCCATAAAATTCTTGTATCTGAGTTTACCTACCCAATGTGTCAGCAATTGCATTACCTTTTCCAGGAACATATGCAAGCTCACAGTCGAACGACTTAAGGTATTCTACCCATCGTCATTTCCTAAGATTCAAATAATGCTCAGTGAATATGTATTTTAGGATTTTATGGTCTGTGTAAATCACAAAATTCTCTCCCAATAAAAAATGCCTCCATCAGCACAACGCCTGAACAACTACAGCCAACTCAGGATCATGCTTCGGGTAATTTCTCTCATGTGGCCTCAACTACTGAGACCCGTATACAACTACTCGATCTACTTGCATAAGCACTGCACCCATCCTGATACCTAATGCATCGTAGTACATAATATAACACTTTCTTGGCTCTGGAAATATTAGTATCGGCACTGAGGTCAAACACCCCTTCAACTCCTAAAAGGCTATGTCAAAATAATTTGGCCATTCAAATTTCAAACCATTGTTAGTCAAGACCATCATTGGTGCTTCTAAGAATGATAATTCCTATATAAAATTCATGTAGTAACCAGAAATCCCCTAGAAAATCTGTTCATCAAAAATGTTCCTTGGTTTCTCCTAAGAAACTGCTTCTCTCACATTCTCTAGGTCCACTGATATTCCAAAATCTGAGATGACATGACCCAGGAAGTGAATCTGATCCACCTAGAAGTATCATTTTGTGATCTTAGCATATAACTGATTCTCTCCCAGTGTATTAAACATGATATCAAGGTGTTTTTCATGGTAATGTCAACTTTGAGAATACACCAAGATATATTCCACAAAAAACCACAACAAATGAATCTTGGTAAGGATGGAACACTCAGTTCATCAATGCCATTAAAACTACTGGCGTGTTCGTGAGACCAAACGACATAACCATGTACTCATAGAGACCATACCTGCGATTAAAGGATATACGAGGTATTTCTACAAATCAAACACATACCAGATGATATCATAACATTTAGTTAATCTTTGAGAACACTCAAGATCCTCTAAGCTGATCAAATTGGTCATAAATCATTGGAAAGGTAAATTGGTTTTCAACTGTCTACTGGTTCAGTTTCTGATAGTCCACGTATTGCCTAAGAGTACCATCCTCCATTTTCACAAAAAGGATCAGTGAACCCTAAGGTGATGTACTAACTTAGATAAAACCCTTAGCTTCCATATATTCCAACTAATTCTTGAGGTCTTGCAACTCTATCATAGCCATGCTATATAAAGGAATGAATATCAGTGAAACTCCTAGAACTAGCTCGATATTGAACACCACCTCTCTAACTAGAGTTAATCTTGAGAAGTAGTCCGGGAAAATGTCCTTGAAGTGATCAACCACTAGATAAGAATCTACCAGACACGTTCCCTGATCATCGAGATATAAACTCGCAATGTGGACTATCATCACACCCAGCCTACAATGCTCAGGTCCAGCTCAACTCACCTAGACTTCCCAATCACTCATGTATAGAAAGGGCCCTTCCCTCTGGTGGTATAATACTCACCCAACAACAATAGCAGTAAAAAAAGGCATGAAAAAATCCTCACTAGTCCATTCGGAGAATGAAATAAAATCTTGTCATCTCTAAGACATAGTGGTTCCATAGGAGGTGACACCCACCAATGTCAAGGGGGAACTTCTTACATAGACAAACAACTACTATTACGATCCCTAACAGAGTGTCTAGCATTATAAAATCAGAAGTAGTAGAAAAACAGATACTAAGGCTTTACACATCACAAAAAATTATAAAAATATGTGTTGCACCAATATCAAATATTGAAGAAGATAAAACAGTGGAGAATAGAACAGTACCTCTGACAGTAGAAGGTCCGAGATCCTTCTCCTATTTTGTCTATTTCACTGCATATGTTTGACCTGTACCGCAGCCCTGTAACACAACATGGAGACCCTGAGCTGACACGTATTGATGTCGCTGAGATCCTGGCGTCTGGCTACCACACCCACGCCCACCGCCTATACCAACACGCCCCAACATATTCAAATATCCGGACTGGTGAGAAGCTACTGACCCTAGTCTTGTATGTGGAGTCTGTACAGAACCTATCTTATCATCCACTAGTGAAAACGTCTATCAGACGCACTTAAGATGTCCCATATTTCTGCAATCTTGACACTCAACTTTGCCTTTCGCACACTACGGCCTCATATTTCCAAGCCTACCGCACTGGTAGCACCTTACCTAGCTACTGAAAGAAAAGATCTAGTTTCTCATATCCCACTAAGAAAACTTCATAAGACACTTCTTGCTAATGATCGAAATTTTACCAAATCATAGTGTCAAACCACCCTAGATCACACCCCAGATTCCTGTAGGTTTCTCTTTGTAATTAGCACCTGATTAACAATTGCATAAATAAAAGGAAACCTAAATACGTTCACCTGTGATCAGATGTCGTACTGAAGACCATCTTAAAATATTCAAGCTTTCGATGTGTTATCACCCATCAAAATTGGTGAGAATCTATGAATCTAATAAATCGGGAAGAATAATCCACAACTGACAGTGTGCCCTGCTCTAGGTGCATGAACTCTTAGGCTCGGTCAGCCCTTAGCATCTCAAGAAAATAATAATCATAGAAGGATTTCTAAAATTATTTCCATGTCATATCACGATTACGACCTACCTGAGTGATAACATCCTACCATATTATGGAAGTATCATTCAACATATACGTCACAAGCTTGACCCTCCACTAAAAAGGTGTCTCTAGATGCTCGAAGATAGTCAAAACCGATTCCAGCCATGATTCAATGGATTTTTTTCCACCGTCACTGGAAAAAGTAGATGGATGCTGCTGCTGGAATATATGCTTCAACTTTTCCATAGATGTGGCAGCCTATGGTGCTGCTTGGAAGGTCGGCATGAACCACACAAAACGTTTTCAGAACCGGGCGTCTGCACCCGCGTCCGACATAACGTCTAGTGCCTCAGTTGGCACAATTGGTGGATCCATTTGTAGCACATGGACCACAACCTCTGGTGTATACTCACAACCACTCTCCTAATGCACTTCTCAAGGACTTCATGGTGGAATTGCTCTGTAATGTCCAGCACACACAACTCAGTACATGTTTTTTGAAGAGAAAACTGCAACTTAGAAGTGTAAAGCGGGATAGATAAGGAAAAACATTCATGTTTTTCAATATAGGTGTACATGATGTGTATAAATACTGACACGACATGTTCTTCCTGGCCTCTAAATGGGAATGAACTTCTTCCGAACAGGGTATTGTATCACCCCATGTACATGGCGTGTTTCCCATGATACACGGTGTGTACATGAGTTTCCTTCCTTCCTAGGTACATCAACACAGCTATAACTACACTGTTCTACCAGTGTAGGACTACACGGCATATTCACCCTAGAGACGATGTGTACATCAATAGTTTTCATCCACCTATGTCATTAATCACACATCCGGATACTTGGTCGACATATACATGGAATGTACTCACAAATACATAGTGTGTTCTACTAAACATTCTACAACCCGCGTTCCCTCCTCACATGGAAGGTCCCTTGGTCATGTATTAAATAGAGTGTACATAGTGTACATGACATGCTCTTCATAAATCAAAGAACAGATTGTTCCCCGAATAAGAAGAACACATGGCATGTCATAGAAGACTACACGCCTTGTATACTAGGTTTTTCAGGATAGAAACTTCACATTTCCTAGAAAACCCATGTTCTACAGAAAACCAACCAGCTGGATGCCAAACTCCAATCGGTGAGGGCTCATGCTCCATATAGATCAACATTTGGCACCCAATCAGATCATATCATGATACAATTACAGATAAAAATTTAACCATGAAATGCCAAATTTTTTTCCAAGAGGTCCCATGAACCTCATGAAACAAAGTCTGGCATCCATTCCATCCAATAAATAACACATACCAATACACCTATCACAAAATCAGGCATAACTATCACATAATCTAACACAATAGCATGCGATTACTAGTGCATTCTAGATGGCATGTCATAAATCCTAGAATGTGATTCTAACAAATACCTATATTATTCTTGGGATGGAATACCCACATCTCACTGGGTTGAAACTAAAATAGAACTTAGAATTTCATCAATTGTAATAACCAAAATCAAGTGCATCCCCCAATGGTGTAATAAAATCAACTATAATATGAAAATATAAAAATCACAAGTCAATTTGATGCAATTTGGATTTTCACAGTACTTTGGGTAGCTACTCATAAGCACAACTAATTAAAAAATATCCATTCCATTATATATAGTCTATTGGCTCTAAATTGTATTTCAAAGAAGAAAGAAACCCTCTGATACCACTTTGTAACATCCCGACTCGGCTTACCACAAAACTGATAGCCGCCCCGGTTTGAAACATGGCCTCAAGAGGATTTTCCCAAACACTAGAGGGTGCCAACTTGTAGCCAGGGCATAGGGTGTGATTGTGGGGAAACAATTTACTCTTTTGTAGACTGTAACACAACGATGTAAAGAGTATAAATAATGTAAACACTAATCAAAATGAATCTGAAACAAAACATCAGAACTATGATAGATAAATATCCAAGTCTCAACCATACACATGATAATGAAACATGCTACATGTTTGAGGAAAGCTTCCAAAATAGGATGCACTACAATCCAGTATAATAACATACTGATGTACGAAGAAACCAAAAAGAGACTCAACAACATCGCATGCCAAGTCATGGTCCCATGCTATCCTACTCCTAAGCCATAATAAATTACATGTGACTGGAACCTATCCCCTATAAAAACCTGTAGAAATGTTGTCTGTTTGGGACCAAAAGCATGACCCAAACTAGGTATGAGAAATGAATCCCAGTGGGTACCCTCCAAAGTTATGTTCCAAAATGTCACTAAGTATATGCAGTAGTTGTGTATAGTAATGAAATGGAGTAAAGTATTATCCCATCATAAGTAAATAATCCTTCAAATATTGGTATTCGTTTATAGAGTTTATTATATGCATTAGTAGTTCATTTACTTGCAGTATTTAAATTCTAGAATCTAGACTAATTATAACATTCCCCGTAGCAAGGTAAGAACAACAGAAGTCTCAAGAGACATCTGAACAAGTAAGTAAAGTCTGAACTCAGGAATGGGATTTGGCTTGGATGACCTATCACTATTTTTTCCATTTCATGATTTAATTATAACATGAGTCCGTTCTTGAGATTCCTTAGTTGGAATTCAAGTATCAATATAGGTTTAATTATACTAAAATCTTTCAAGTCAGTTCTCAATGGTTTTACTAGGGATCCATTGTATCACTCTCGATGCTGGAATATGTTGAAGAGAGTACGTACTCTGTGGTCCTACTAGAGTTCCCCAGGGTTTCACTCTAGGTCTAAAAAATATTTATGTCAATCTTGTCTTCCCCTGGTGATCCTAAGAGGGAGCCCATGTATCACTAATGACATATAAACAAATACCTCTCGATTTTGTCCATGGAGTTCTCGGCTGAAGCGATGTATGACCCAAGGTTCAAGGTACAATTTTCCAGAGAGTCCATTCATCACATTCTATGCAAAACCCATGTATCACCCAATTTTATTTACCATTTCCATTACAATTTTACTTAACACTTCAACCATCATTACAAGAAAAAACACTGCATTACCAAAGGGAAAACAAAAACACCATGACATAATCAAATACTAAAAACTCTATCACAATTGAAATTTTAGAAAAAATCCAATTTTATTTTAAGCAACCCCAAAAATGGTAAATGAAAGAATTCCCGTATACATCATTGGGTGAACGGACCAAAACCAAAACTAACTGAATTGCACCCGCGGGGTTCCCCTCTACAAAATAACAATGATAAACATGATTAAATTTATTAAATTAATTATCCCATCAACATTTAAAAATAATAAGTATCGATCTACATTCAAAGTAACACCCTAAACAAGGGTGTGAAATACAACGATGCATATAAACATCTCAACAATTTAAGAGAGGAACGATACCAACTACCTAGATGTCACATGAGTTACATAAACTGATGCAGACACATTAATCTACCTTGAATGGTGTAGATCTATGAAAAGAGGCAAATCATTCAACCTTTAATAACATCGTCAAGAAAAAAAATCAACAAAAATGACTGAAGGAGAAGACATAACTTACCTAGTATATTACAACGAGTCCAATGACACTTGAATTAGGTTTAAGACGATGAAACGAGAGAAAGAAGCATTCTTATAGATCCTTCTTCTTCACTCAGAGACTCCTCTATCCATAAGAAGTGAAAATAAGGCAACTTCCCATGTTAATCAAAATTTTAGTAGAACATGGCATGTAAATCCATATACATTATATGTATATCATTTCATTGTTCATCAATTCACCGAATTACTTTACACATCATCCACCGACCTAGCCGACATGACTACATGGCGTGTACTATGATGTGCCTGGTGTGTATTGGATTTTTCTTCTCTTCCTGGCCAATAGAAGAACACACCATGATTCCCCATTCTTCACGGCTAGACTACACATTGTGTATATAAGAGTACACAACATGTTTTACTAAAACATAATATTTTTTTGTTTTCCTTGTTTTCTAAAAAACAACTCAATGGAAAATAAAAACGAAGAAATAGTACATCATAAGAAGAACTAGGTTCATACATGGATATGGTAATCCATACCTATGCACACATGGTGATGTTGTTTTTCATTGGATGGGTAAAAATAGGAATATGGTTGTACCATAATCCTAACAACATCTATGCACATATTATATTCTTGAGTTATTATTTTTGTATGTGTCATGAACTAGATCTAGTCACCATCAAAATCGACACGCTACCTAGTCGGTGGCAAGACGCGAAGGGCATTCCCAATCCCCATGGGCTGTCACAAGTTCCCGAGTATTATAAATTGAAATTTATTAAATATTTACCTGATTTTATAATCATAAAAAATGAATCTAATAAATCAAATATGGATTATTCAGACCAAATTAACTTTTACAAAATTATAGGATTGAGTTACACAATTTAAAACAATGTTTAAAGACTATTATAAAGGAATAAAACCAAAATGGGAATCCCATGAACCACCTCACGATAAGGGGAAACACCCACAAGCCGTCCCTAGAACACCGCATCATGAAGGACACTAGAAACTCGGACCACCATCACTAAAATCATTACCCACCCTGTGACATAGATAACCAATTATACTTACACCCAAAATATTAATTAGGGCGTGATCCAAATCCTAGTAGGATTCCACCACAATAATATTCCATGTGATAATCATTATAAGACAAAAAAATTGAATGTTTTGTAAACATGAAATGCTAGTAAAAATCTTTAGAAGATGAAACTTTAAATAAAACCAGTTTTAAAGTGGAATAATTTAAAATAAATAATCACTTTTAAATAGAATACAATATTTACAAAATATATCGATCCAAACATACCATATTTCGATGTTAATAATAAAATATCCAATGAGCACTAGGAATTGGAAAAGAACCAATAGAACTAGCTCTTTGTGGGTCCTAGGTACCTCATACTCAGTGAAAGTAACCATAAATATATATATTCTCGTGAACACGAGGCACTCGAAGGAATAATACCCATAACCTTGTAGTCCCCCAAAAACATCATCATCATAGTTTAGTTAGTGTTGTCATCTTCAAACTTGATATGTGAAACATGGGCCAAACACCACGGGATCACTAGCATACTAGTACACGTCCACCCATATAGATACCTGGGTTTTTTCCTCTTGTTCTCAAACAAGTTCCACAAGCCATGAAATACAATTTTCCCATGAAAATACCACTACAAAGTCACATAAACACCAAACATCCCTCACACATGTCACAAGATCCCGTTTTTATACAAATTCATTTTGGGAATCATACTCACATCAATACAACCCACCACACATTTCAACTCTCTCTCGCACATCAAGAAATACTTTAAACAATTTTATAAAACCATTCCAAGATAGTACACATCCTATAATAGCTGTTTCACATAAAAATACCATTTCAAAATTACAATCCTACAAAAATAGTTTCCCATATAGTTTCACCTCTTACATAAATCATGAATCCATTTAAAATATTCACAAAACATATCCATGGAGTGTAACCATGTTTTGAAAATAAAATCCTTCTAAAAAACCTTTTTGATGTCCAAAATCATACCAATATCACATGAAAATAGAATTGGAATCCATAACATCATTTAATAAAACAATTCCATGAATCATAAAACAACCCCAATGAACAAAGTGTGGAATACAGACAAAAAATATTCATTTTGCAAACAAATCACACTTAAAAACATAAATATTAAAAAATTCTACCAAATATTTTTTTCACCAAACACAAGGGAAGAGAATCATGTTAAAAATTTTGATCAAGACAATCTAACTTTTCCAATAATGCTTAGACAAGGAATCACCTACCATCAGTGTGAAAAACTCCAAACGGTTGTGCGAAACATCAATTTTGTAACGCACCGACCCTAGTTACGCAGAGTTGGTGCATTATTTTAATACATTGGCATGATTACAAGGATTCATTTCCCAAAGGACCAATCAGTTTAGCAGTCTTGGAAAATAGATTTCATACATAAATGTAACATTAGACTTTATAACATACAAAACAACATAAATAATCCATTATGAATGCCATTATTCCCTTGTCTTAACCCTGCATGTCAATCACAATACACTTCTTAGAATCATGGGAAAAATCAAACATAGAATGGGGTGAGTTTAGATGCTCAGTAAGGATAAAAATATAGCGAAAACTTTCATAAATAAACATAAAAATTTAAGGAAATGTATAACTAAAACAAAAGCCTTTTATACTAGAAATTCATAATAATATGGGAAAAAAATTAAATAATGCCATTTATTTATTCACATGGATATTATACTAGTAGAATAATCACATTTAATATCAATAACCACTTTATTAATGATGGAATCCATAATTCTAGACTATCATAACCACATAGCCAAGACCTCGTTCCAAGACTACAAATAAGATTTTGTGAAGTCCTCATGCCAAGACAGTAGTTTGTCTCATGAGACCCACCGATTCATTGAAGATCTATAGCGGGCTCCACCCGTCACATATTAAGTCCAATGCATTCCTCATATGAACAATTTTAAACATAACATAAACATTTTTATTAAAACTAGAATACGAAATGTCAATACCTTCTCTATAAACCATGAATGGTGTAAAAATAACACATCGACATTAAAACATATCAAAAAACCCTCAATAAAATATGTATGTTTTGTATCATAATAATTCAACTTCAAATAAGCATAAAATCCATCAAAGGAAGTTGACATAGATGAAAATGTTTTGTAAAACTCTTTGAGATAAATATCACTTTTTCATGAAAACATTTAAATGTTACACAATTTAGAAATGAATAAATTTAAAGGCATTTTTGATTAAAAGTGTCCCATACCACATTGAATGTTTTTAAATGAATTAACATTTTTATAACATTCATGTCCATATAAATAAATCCTTAAAAAACACTTTGAAAACATGGACATTAATGAGAATTATTTAGAAGAATGAATATTTAAACATTTAAAATAATTTTATAGTAATAAGACCATTAAGAAGAATACCTTATAAAACTCTTTTATGAAACATGGCAATGGATAATAAATATGTCCCAATAGATATTTATGTAAAAACCACAACGGATAATAAAGAGATCGTGAAATTAACCCTTACCAATTTGGTAAGTTATGAAACATACACCTCATGAAAGAGGTATCATACAATGAATATGTAAATACACATACATTAAAGTGTATTACACAAATTATTCAATTATGGTCAGTAAATACACCACTCAAAAGTTAATAGTGGAAATATGGCATGAATCACATGGGAATACAGAGTGAGATGAAAACCCCTTACCTTGTACTTTACCTTGGTCAAGGGTATGTTTAACCTCCTGTATGAAGACCGTCGTATGTTATTAAATTATACCAGAACCATATTAATATTTATGATATCATACATTATTCATTTATGACTTTATACCACCCAATTAATAATAATTTCAATGTTATATTAATATTTAGTGTAATAATCGCTTTTTTTATCATAAGCGCTTTAACTTGTTACTCTTGATTGTATCACATAGACCATGATTTAAATACATCCAGAATATAAAATATTACATATATATCATATATATTTAGAATATAAATATGTATAATAGACATATATATGAAATGTAAAACACCGTTTTTGGAGACGGCAATCCGTACGTACACATAAAGGTTGTTTCCGTTTTCATATAGTATTAAACAGAAGTAAGTGAATAAGTTATATGTAAGTACATAAATACATATATATAAAAATATATATATCTCCAGTAGAATTATTATTTAATATATTACATTCTAATTTGTTATATATATATATATATATATATAATCTTCGATGAATGGTGAACTTGGAAATGAATCTCATCGCGTCATGGAGACGGTAATCCATACGTACGCCCGAGAGACACTATCATTATTTTGATATTAAAATAATATATAATTGGATGGTATATAATATATACAGAATCATTATCATGTTAAATTTATTATTTACAAGAATTACACATCATTATTATACCCATCAAAATAATAGTGTATTGAATAACAATTACTCCACGACGTGGAGACGGTAGGCCATATGTACGCACATATGGTGACATGTCATTAAAAGGATGGATGAAATACTGAATATGGTTGTACCATATTTATAATAACATCATAGTATATATAAGATACCTGATTTATTAATTTATAATGAAAATAACAAAGAAAGAATAAGTTTAAAAAGAAAGGAACTTGAAAGAGGTGGTGAAAACATTACCTCTTCTTCGGGTTCTTCCTTTTGATTTGATCAAAAGGGCTTCATAGGTTGGATTTCTGATCAAACTAAGGCCTCTAGGTTTCAGTGAGGGAAGTTGAGAGAGTATTAGGGCAGGGGTTTGCTGAACCAAAATGATTTGAAGGTGTGAAGAATTGGTTAAAAGTTGTGTCTTTTTATAAGGGGGGAGGAGGGGCTCTTTAGAAAAAACATAAAGTAATAATTTATAATAAATTCATATTCGGTTTATAATAGATCCAAAGTGGATTATTAAAATTATAAGGTGGGTATGGGTAGAAATAATTTCTACCAAAAGATTTGAGACAGTTTTGAGGAATTATATTAACCTTAACTTTTAATTTTTACTCTTAGTTAATTAGTTTGACATTTACCATGTCACTATGTATTTTTATATTATATAGTTAATAAACATACTATATACATACAAGAGACCCCCAAGTGGTCTATTAATGATACACATATCATGATATAAGTCATTTGGCCAAACTATAGATTTTTAGGAATATAATATCAATTAATAATATAATATTTGTTTTAAAAACTCATTTATGACAATTTTGACAATATTCAATAATTGATTTTTTGTAAAGTCATAAAAAATTTATTAATTCGAAAAAAATTTATATATGAAACCCTAAAATGTCATATTAACCAATTAAATTAGTGTATGGCATCAAAACATTCAAGGATTAGTTAGTGTAACATTTATAATACTAATTATTTGATTCTTTCATTAATAAGGAAAATACTGTATCATTATTGTGTCAAAAATAAAATTAATTATTAAATGTATAAAAATTATAAATAAAATACCATTATGTAGGAAATTGTTTTATATTTCTAATTAATATTTATAGTAGATAATATAACATATATAACCCTTTGTAAAAATTGTTTTTCTAAAAAATATATGCTTATGTCATTTTTGTATTTACTTTTAACTTAATTAATATAAAGTGTCATTATCACTTACAAGTGGATCCATGGGGTCCCAAAATCGACCCAAAGATTCCCATGGTCTGACATGTATCAACTAATAGGTTCAAGACACATTTTAGGGTATTTTATTATTATTCTAATATTATTTTTTACCCTTATTTACTGGATTTACCCTTTAACCATGGTAAATAAAATATTTTCTGAAGTAATTATTCAAAATGTCTAAAAACCAAAGTTAACTATTTAAAAAATTTGGACCTCCTGATTACAAAAATTGAATCCATTGTTCTAAATTCAAAAACACAGAAGTGTCAGAAATTAATTTAAAATAAATACCTGCTGTAAAAAAAAAGCGAGTTTTTAATAAATAATAAGTATCAAATGATTGACACTTGTTTATGTCCTCTTTAAATGTGAAATTACGTCCAATGACAAAATTTTTATTAAATGGTAAAAATATATTCTAAATATACTTTAAAACATCTCAAATTCATAATTTATCACTATTAATTATTTCAATTAAAAAAAGTTGTTTTCAATTAAAATTTAGTAATTTTCACTACTCATCAAAATATAAAAGTTATCCAAAAAGTACCAAACCGTCACCCTAAGGTAATTTTGATATTAAAAAATCAAAAACGAATCCCATTTTACCAAATGAAAAACCTAGAAGTTTCATTTATTAATTTAAAATTAATTCCTGTTGTCAAAACCAAAAGGTGTATTTTTATTAAACAATATCTATCAAATGATTAACACTTGTTTATGTCCAATCTCAAAGTGAAATTACATAAAATGACCAGAATTGGATTAAATTGTAAAAATATAATATATTTTTACTTCAAAACCATTATAATGTATAATTTAACACAATAAATTATTTTGATTAAAAAAGTTGTTTTCAGTTAAAATATAGTATTTTTCACTATTCACTTAAATATGAAAGTTATCAGAAAAACACCAAAAATTTATTGAAACTAAATTATTATGTCTATATTCTAAAGAAGAAGTATATTTTGTCAAACGGAATATATAAAAGTTTCAAATATTGGATTTAAAAAAGGTTTACCATTAAATGGTGGTAAAAGTGCATTTTTAAAAAATACTTCTTTTATCCGAAAAAATGAATTAGTTCTTAAATTATGTCTATGTAACTCATAATATGGATTATAAAATTATAAGTATTATATATAGTTCAAAATTCAGTTAATACTATTCATAACCACTTTTGAACGGTTGGTATGGTAAGTTGTGGTGCACTTGAACTCGGTGTTGCGTGTAATGCAAGTTATTGAATTACTTTGAAGAAATAATGTACTATAAAATATTGGGGGTGTTACATTATTTACTACTTAAATAAAATGTGACCTCACAATTTGAAATTGTTCTTTGAAAATAAATGGTCGAAAATAGAAAATACCATTATGGGAAAACCCACATCGGAAATTGGGTTTATAAAATCTAATTTTAATAATAGGAAAATGGGAATGGAAAAGTCACCACAAAATTATGATCTTTATTAGGAGAAAATTTGTGGAAATTAGAGACACATAATTGGTGAAAAACCGTAAATACTTATATGGAGTTATTGGGGTCATCAATCACAAACAATTATATAATTGTGGGCCTCAAAGCCACCAATCTATGATGATTTAAAATACCATCGGTACAACTAAATGTAAGGTATTAGGACAACACAATTTTGGTTTTAATATGCCTTAAATAATGTTTAATAATTTATTTCTTCATAGAATAAAATTTAAAAAAAAGTATACTTGTCAAGTAGAGTTCCATCCTTTAACTAATTTCTACCACAAAATCATCTTTCACTATAAAAGATAATAGAATTCTAAAAAAATATACAAATTATCCTATTCGAATAGGGTTCCAATAAATGAATTTATAATTCACCTACCAGACCCTTTAAAAAACTAAATTATTAAATCCAGTACATCATGTGGGTCAGTGGTAGGTGATACACCCTTGTCGCCCTTCGGTTGTGGGTTCAAGTATCGTGGCCTTACCGGACGTGACAGGTTGTTTCCTGACCTCCGGGTTGTCCTTTTTATATCAATCCAAAAATAATCATCAGAAATTCTTTGACCTTAAAAATTGTATCAAATGTCAAATATAATCCATTCCAACCTCTAGACTTATCCAAATTACTTCTGTCAAAACTCACAGTCCAAAATTTATAAGGAAGGTAAATATAATGAAGATCTTTTTTACCACATAATAACATGTGAATACCTTCATCATGTATTCTTTTATACTAGGGTAACACACTGAATTACCATAAAACCTTATTGATTACATTAATTCTCTCTTATTCCCTATAGAATACTAGATATATTCCTTATATCCAAAAACATTGAATATTCCAAAAATGATGAAATAAACAAACCATTAATCATTGCCAAGGTAGTCAAGAAAATCCAATATAATTTATCCGAATCAACAATATATTATTCCAAAATTACTGACTTAGTATCAAGACCATATTAAGGATTACCTCTCCTTCGATCATTTATTTCCAAAAAAAGGTTACCTTTTTTTTCCAGTCACTTTTCATAGTACCATATAATCACCAATCCTTAATGAAATAGTACTGCAGTACAATCATTATTTATCTTCATAATTCACATAACCAGTACATCATTGATACAACACTCAAATGAAATAATTCTATGATAACAACATAAGAACACTATCCATTCCTCTTTATTTGTGGTAGTCTCACAACTTTATTATTATTCAATAGCATCATTTGGGGCATACTCTGATGATTTGAATATTGATTCGTGTAGTGTCCCCACACCTAGCAGATGAAGAATTGTACATTTGAAAACATTTTCTTACCCTCGGAATCACAAATGGTGTGTCATTTTTCACCATACTTATAACACAATCCCATTCCCTTCAAGAAATTTCCAAGGTGATTTTTTCCATAGTTATCGCATATGGGAAAATCTTTCTTTACCTTTTTCCCTTTATCTGTCTTTTTCTCTACCATCTTTTTCTTATCTGGCATCCCTTCAAATCCATAGGACTCCGAGAACTCTTTACTTATCTTATCAACACATGATACTATTTTTTCATATGGTGATAATATATGGGATACTATTTCCCTTCTAAATTCTAGCTTAAGACCACGAAAGATATGATCCTTCTTACTCTCTGGATCATGTGTATTGTTAGAGTTCTCATTCCTTCTACTAGGCACCATTTCTAAACATTGGAATACACTAGATTAGTTTATGAATATAAATAACTAATCCCAAACTTGTAAAACACTTAACATAAATTAAACAGTTTATGGATATAACCCATAATCATAAAAATGTCTTCTTTGAGGATGTAAATACTCATAAACCCTTCATAATGGATTGTAAAGAAAATGAGAATTATCCTAAGCACATCCCCCCAGAGTATCGTAACTAAGAGTGCAACAAGGCCCGTTGTCATGCACCAGTTCCCGTTCGAGTCTAGCTCAAAGTGGTGTTTTCGGGATTTTCCCCTAGGTACATCTATTCCAAAGCCGCCTAAACCTACTCGTATCTGGACAGGGATTTATTGCTTGGAAAACTCACAAAATCTCTACAATACCAAAATTATAGGAATTTCTTCTATAAAAGTCCTCAAAGTCCATCTTAGGTGTATGGGCTATAATCAGAGTTTATCTAAATATATCTTCCATGGTTTGTACTAAACTTCCTCTGATACCAACTATAATGCTCAGACCCCAGTTATCCAGAGTTGGTGCATTATTTTAATACATTGGCATGATTACAAGGAATCCAGTCCTGAAGGACCGATCAGTTTAGAAGTCTTGGAAAATAAATTACATACATGAATGTTACATTACACTTTATAACATAAAAAACAACATAAATAATCCTTCATGAACGTCATTATTCCCTTGGCTTAACCCAACATATCAATCACAATACACTTCTTGGAATCCTGGATAAAATAAAACATAGAAAGGGGTGATCTCAGATGCCCTGTAAGGATAACAATATAGCGGAAACTTTCATAAATAAGCATAAACATTTCAGTCAATGTATAACTAAAACAAAAGCCTTTTAAACATGAACTTCAACATAAAATGGAAAAAATTAAATGAAATAATTACATTTAATTATTCACATGGATATTCTACTAGTCGAATAATCACATGCAATATCAGTAACCACTTTTATAATGATGGAATGCATAATTACAGACTATCATAACCATGCAGCCAAGGCCTAGTTCCAAGACTATAAATAAGATTTTTTCAAGGCCTCATTCCAAGACACTAGTTTGTCTCATGATACATACTGATGCATAGAGGAGCTATAGCGGGCTCCACCCATCACTTATTAAGTCCAATGCATTTCTCATATGAATAGGTTTAAACATAACATACACATTTGTATTAAAACTATCATACGAAATGTCAATACATTCTCTATAAACCATGAATGGTGTAACAATAACACATCCACAGTCAAACATATCACAAAAGCTTCAATAATATATATATTTTTTGTATCATAATAAATCAACTTCAAATAAGCTTAAAATCCATCAAAGGATGTTGACATAGATGAAAATGTTTTGTAAATCTCATTGAGAAAAATATTTCTTTTTCAGGAAAACATTTAAAAGTTATACAATTTAGAAAAGGAGACATTTAAAGACATTTTTGAATCAATGTTTCCCATACCACTTTGAAACATTTTAAAGGAATTGAAAATTTTAAAACATTCATGTCCATATAAATAAATCCGTAAAACCATTTTGAAAACAAGGACATTGATGAGAATGATTTAGAAGACTAAATATTTAAACATTTAAAATAAAGTTTTAGTAAAATTTCCCTCAAAAGGAATCCCTTTGAAAACTCTTTTATGAATCCTGGACATGGATAATAAATATGTCCTAGTAGATACTTATGTAAAAACAACCTCGGATAATAAAGAGATCATGAAATTAACCCTTACCAATTTGGTAACTTACAAAACATACACCTCATGAAAGAGGTATCATACAATGAATATGTAAATAAACATAAATTAAAGTGTATTAAACAAAGAATACAATTATGGGCAGTGCATACACCACTCAAAATGAAATAGTGGCAATATGGCATGAATCTCACAGGAATAAGGAGTGAGATGAAAACCCCTTACCATGTACTTTTCCTTGGTAGAGGGTACGTTTAACCTCCTGTATGAAAGTCATAGTATTTTATTAAATTATTCTAGAACCATATTAATATTTATGATATCATAAATTATTCATTTTCGACTTTATACAACCCAATTAATAATAATTTCCTTTTTATATTATTATTTTGGGTAATAATCGCTTTCTTTATCATACACGTTTTAACTTGTTACTCTTGATTTTATCACATAGATCATGATTTAAATAGTTTCAGAATATAAAACATGATTTATATATCATATATATTTAGAATACAAATATTTATAATATACATATATATGAAATGGAAAACACCGTTTATGGAGACGGTAATCCGTACGTACGCATAAACGTTGTTTCTGTTTTGATATAGTATTGAAGGGAAGTAAGTGAATAAGATATATGTAAGTAAATAAATACATATATATATATAAATATATATATATCTACTAGAATTATTATTTAATATATTACATACATATTAGTAATATATATATTTTTATAATCGTCGATGAATGGTGAACATGGAAATGAATCTCATCACGTCGTGGAGACGATAATCTGTACGTACGGATGAGCGACAATATCATTCTTTTGATATTAAAATAATATATAATTGCATGGTATATCATATATACAGAATCATTATCATGTTATATTTATTATTTACATGACTTACACATAATTATTATATCCATCTAAATAATAGTGTATTGAATAACAATTACACCACAACGTGGAGACGGTAGTCCGTACGTATGCATGTATAGTGACATGTCCGTCAAAGGATGGATATAATACTGAATATGGTTGTAAAATATTTATAATAACATCACAGTGTTTATAATATACTGTATTTATTATTTTATAATGGAAATAAAAAAGAATGAAGAAGTTGAAGAAGAAAGGAACTTGAAAGAGGGTGGTGAAACCATTGCCCCTTCTTCGGGTTGTTCCTATTGATTTGATCAAAAAGGATCCTTAGGTTGGATTTCTGATCACACTAAGGCCTTTGGGTTGACTTGAGAGAAGTTGAGAGAGTATTTGTGCAGGGTTTTTCTGAACCAAAAGGCTTTAATGGTGTGAAGAATTGGTTATAAGTGGTGTCCTTTTATAAGGGGGAGGAGGGGCTCTTTAGAAAAAACATTAATTATTAATTTATAATAAATTTATATTCAGTTTATAATGGTTCCAAAGTGTAATATTCAAAGTATATGTTGGTTATGTGCCGAAATAATTTCAAAAAATATATTTTAGATAGGTTTGGGTCATTATATTAACCTTATCCTTTAGTTTTAACTCTTAGTTAATTAGTTTGACATTTACCATGTCACTTTGTATTTTTATATTATATAGTTAATAAACTGACTATATACATCCAAGTGACCTCCAAGTGGTCCATAAATGATACACATATCATGATATAAGTTCTTTGGATGAACCTTAGATTTTTAGGAATAGAATATCAATTAATAATATAATATTTGTTTTAAAAACTCATTTATGTCAATTTTGAAAATATTTAATAATTGATTTTTGTTAAAGTCTTAACAACATTAATAATTCGAAAAAAAATTCATTTAAGAAATCCTAACATGTCATATTAACCAATTAAATTCGTGTATGGCATTAAAACATTCAAATTATATTTATTGTAACATTTATAATTCGAATTATTTGATTCTTTCATTAATAAGGAAAATACTGCATCATTATTGTGTCACAAATAAATTTAATTATTCAATGTCTAAAAATTATAAAAAAAATACATTTATGTAGGATATATTTTTATATTTCTAATGAATATTTATAGTCGAAAATATAACATATATAACCTTATGTAAAAATTGTTTTTCTAAAAGATACATGCTTATGTCATTTTTTTATTTACTTTAACTTAATTAATATAATGTGTCGTTATCAATTCCAGGTGGATCCATGGGGTCCCAAAATCGACCCAAAGATGGCCTTGGTGGAAAATGTATCAACAAATAGGGTTAGGACACGTTTTAGGGTAATTTATTATCATTATAATATTATTTTCTTACCCTTATTTACCGGATTTACTCTTTAACCATGGTAAATAAAATATTTACTTAAGTAATTATTCAAAATGTCTAAAAATAAAAGTTACATATTTACACAATTTGGATCTCCTGATTCTACATATGGATACCATTTTTCTAAATTTAATACACAGAAGTGGCAGAAATTAATTTAAAATTAATTCCTGCTGTAAAATAAAAAACGTGTTTTTAAGAAATAATACGTATCAAAAGATTGACACTTGTTTATGTCTGGTTTAAATGTGAAATTACATCCAATGAACACAATGGTATTAAATGGTAAAAATATATTCTAAATAAACTTTAAAAGAACTCAAATTCGCAATTTATCACTATTAATTATTTCGATTAAAAAGTTGTTTTTAATTAAAATTAAGTAATTTTCACTATTCATCAAAATATAAAGGTTATCCGAAAAGTACTGAAATTTCACCCTAAGCTAATTTAGATATTATGAAATCAAAAATTAATTCCATTTTACCAAATTAAAAACCTAGAAGTTGTATTTATTTATTTGAAATTAATTCCCGTTGTCAAAACCAAAAGGCGTATTTTTAAGAAACAATATCTATCAAAAGATTAACACTTGTTTATGTCCAATCATTAATTGAAATTACTTAAAATGACTAGAGTTGGATTAAATTGTAAAAATATAATATATTTATACTTCAAAACAATTAAAATGTATAATTTAACATAATAAATTATGTAGATTAAAAAAGTTGTTTTCATTTAAAATATAGTATTTTTAACTATTCACCCAAATATGAAAGTTATCAGAAAAAGACAAAAAATTTATTTAATCTGAATTATTATGTCCTGATTCTAAATAATATGTTTATTTTGTCAAATTGAATATATAAAAGTCTAAAATATTGGATTCAAAAGGGTTTACCATTAATTGGTGTTAAAACTGCATTTTGTAAAAATACTTCTTTTATATGAAAAAATGAATTAGTTCTTACATTATATCTAAGAAACTCATAATATAGATTCTAAAATTATAAATATTATATATAGTTCAAAGTTCAGTTAATACTATTCATAACCGCTATTGAATGACTAGTTTGGTAAGTTGGGGTGCACTTGAACTCGGTGTTGCGTGTAATGCAAGTTATTGAATTACTTTGAAGAATTAACATACTATAAAAAATTGGGGTGTTACAAATTGCACCACCACCACACCCCAATGAAGTGAAATAAAGACCTAATCCACAATATTTCACTAAAATGACACAATATGTAACACTAGGTATAATCCCTAGCTTCTGGACATTTTAGAAAATCAAGAAATGTGGAAGAAACACTAAGAAAATGGGAGGAACATGAGAGGAAACCCACTTACTTGAGATATCTTGAGTAACATGCCCCACATACACTAGTAGATGAAATTATAAATAGTAAAAATTGAATGTGAGGTTCTAATAATTATGATTAGATCATGTAGGAACTATAATGAGGGGAAAAGGGTGAAACATGACAATGTTATGAAGGAAACAAATTACCTCCTCAAACCTAGACGATTTGAGAAATCATGAGTTATTTCTCCCTAAAACGGGAAAGAAATGAGATCCAAAGATAGATACACGATTATGGGTGGGGAGACTAGGGATTTTGGCTTTGAGTGGGAGGTGGAATCACCAAAAAGGGAAAAATGAATAAGATATTAATAATTTGTATTAAAACTGGAAATGGGTTTACGAGCTTGCCCATTTTCATAAATAAAAAACCAAATCCACCATGACTATGGAATTATAGAGGTTCAAAATTGAGATGGTGGTGGTAATATGTTAGGGGATGCCATTTTGAATGTGGAATTGGTGAAAAATGTTGAAAAAAGAATAATTCATAAAAGAAACAAAACTGGTTTTCAAATCTAGAAATGGGCTCATGGTTTGGACCAAATAATGAAAACTCACCCTTTCCTATGAAAATGTACAGTAACCCCCCCCCCCCACCAAAACAAATAAATAATAGAAATTAAATGAAATATAACTTTAAAAAATTTCATAGATTTGAAAATTCTCCCCACCCTAAAACTATCCACCCTTTTATAGACATAGAAAATCCAAAAGAAAAAAGCAAACCCAACCGAAAGGCCAAAATGGACTCCTTCGCAATGTATTGCCCACCCAAAAAGGATAAAACACTTAAAAATAGATCAATAAATGAAGGAATATTATCACCAACCAAAACATACACCACATTACTTAAATGATCAGGCACATTGAAACTTCATCCCAAAATAAAACACTATCCAAACAAGACTCAATCAATTTACCAGAATGAACAACAAAATCGAACATGGTTACCGCAGTCCCACTTAAAAAAACTAATGGGTGCACTCCAATTTCAACATTTACCCAAGAATGATGTTGGTGGTTAAATAGATTTGAAAAGTACACCCTATTTCCAAGAAAAGACCAAGGACAAATATGAGTTACTGATATGGGGAGACAAAAATGGGCTCCCCTACATAAGAGAAAACGTAAATTTTTCTAAGACAGAATGGGGACACTAAAAGGGGGAGGCCTGAACATATTTTGAATCATAAGAGGTAGACATTCATTATAATTTTCTAAAAGAACATACATGAGACCAATAATCGGTCTCCCCACTATAATAACAAACCATCTTAACCAACTTGCATGTGCCGACATGAAAACAATCGAAGATTTAAATAGTTGGCATGACAATTTGGTCATTTCGCATGGTTTGGGAAACAACTTGATAACAGTGCAGATCATTCAAGCCAAAGGTGATTCTTTTCATGATTACATGGTTTGAGGCACATGTCCATGCATAAATATAATGGTAGCTACTATCTCTTATCGCACAGTTTCCTAGGTTGGGGCACGGTTATTACTCAATGTGAGAAAACTATGCTCTTAAATATACATAGCCCAAATTCCATCCTTTTCTATACAACAACCCAGAGGAAACCCAATGGAATAATGGGATCTCAGGATATAGGATTGAAATAAATTCCTCCCACCTCTACCACCGAATGGGAACAACTGGAACCAGACGAGGACACAAGAGGTTTAAACTATTCCCACCTTTCATACTGAGGATAGGACTTTGACCAAAGTTCTGAATGACCTAGGTATTTCCTTTGACTATGCACCAGCTTCAATCCGGGAGATATGGCTGGAGCACATATGTTTTAAGCATCTTCATACTCATAGTCTGGCTTTGGAAACCCCCAAATGGAACTTCTTCTTCCGATGCAACAAAGAACAACACCGCAATCCCAGATGGGTTTACCAAGACATAATACACTCCAAAACTCAGATTACAAAAACAGAACATTTTTCTGAAACAAGGGGATAGAAGATACACAAACATCAACCCTTGTTTCATCAAATTAAAAACAGACGGAGGAAAGGACATATGGAATCACCTTTCTCTAATCACAGGATATCGAGATTTTCCAAAGCGAGCCACACTTCCTACAATATAGATACTCTTATATGATTGTACAACCTTCACTGTTATAGTCAAACGGTCACACAACATCCAAAGGAATCAACAAACATTACCATTGTGACTAAAAGAAAACAATTGGTAGAGGGACTTATATCGAATCCCAAACAACACATGATTCCTGAAAGCAACCATAATTGCCTAACTCGGCCTAATTTTCCACAATAATGGACTAACATTAACTGTTTGTTTGAAAATACTAACAACCAACCCAGGGGACCTCTTAGACAACATCTTACACTCACAAACCCAAACCACTTTAACATTTGGTGACTCAAGTATCATAAGAAACTATGGTATCTTTTTTCCTTCCATGACCACTCTCCTGCTATAGAAGGATTCCCAATACATGGAAAGGTAAATGGGGTATACTCAATCTCCAAAAATAGAGAATAAATTTATTATGTTGATCAAATGGGGTATTTTCCAATGGAGAAATAATATAGGTTTCACTTCAGTCAAGGATTAATTTTTAATGGGGGTATACCTTATCTAGCGAGAGAACCCAAGTACCCAACAAAGATGGTCCATTGGATGAAATGTGTGAAAACCAGAACCGAATAAATGAGGGGAACCACTGTAAATTCTTACTTGATCATTTCCCATAAGTTTACCACTAACTTGACATTCAACCCATCTTTCCAACATAACACAAACCCAAAATACTGTTCAACAAGAGGGTATCTTGAAGTTAAATATTCAACATCAACAACTTTTCCAAAAACACATAATACACACCACCCAAACCTTTCATAAAGACATCATGTTATCCCTTAAAATAAATCATATCATTGAAAATTAATGGGTCGGTGGTTAGTGCATCCCCCAATGCTGTCCCATGGGCCTCCCATATGCATGTTATTGTGCCACACTAGGTACCCTCCACATATCCATACAGACACTCCTCCAGTCATCTCATTAACCATCCATCATCCCATATAACACCATGACTGTTGTTGCTCATAGAAATACCAAATGGAAAAACAAATATTTCTTCCACTTTTCAAAACCAAAACATTCAACTCACACTACCATTTTTCTCAATTCCACTAACCAAGGGATACAAACCTAATTTAAATCTTACAAAACATTCCAGAAAGACCCAATAATTAAAATAAAAAACTCACATTCAATCCATACATTAATTAAAAAACATTTCATCCCATTTTAAAGCACTTCCATTTTTATAAAAAAACTCCCTTCCTTCAACACCCGTCCATTTAAAACACAATATCTTCATATTTAAACAAAATTACAAAGAATTGGAAAACTTTTCAAAATATTAATAGTTACAAAATCAAAATTTATCTTAATAACCCACACAAAAATTCCCAAAAAACCACATTCAACTCAAAATAGTTGTCAATAATTCAGAAAAGTTTATTTGGAATTGATTTTAAAAACCCACTCTAACATAATTCATATTTTTAAAAGAGGTGTAAACCTGCCATTTAACATTTCAAAATAGTTCTAAAAATTCATTTCCACCATTTTATATATCAACTCACTTTATCTTTGCAGAAAAAATGATTCAATAAAATTTAAAATTTCATAAATAAAGCCTTATTTATAATTTTAAAACCAAGCATAAAAGATTCCAAAAAAGGGCACATGGGAATGCTAGAGGAAACTTGTTTTGGTGGGTGACATGGACATATGGTTGGAGGCCATGCGCCAATCACTTCCCCATCACAGATAGTTTTCTTGGACAATATCCTTGACTCCACATGGCTTTCTTGGCCCTACAATCTCACTAAGACCATTGACCCAACTCTCTTTTTCATTTCCCCAATCATCGATGACCCTTGAAAACAAAAGTAATCAGATAGTACATGACTTCTGTTGGTGACTGGAATCCCATCACGAGTTGTGTTGGCCAGACACCCTACTCATAATCAGAATGTCTTGTCTGAAAAACATAACTCTAGAAAATCTAAACTTTTCCAAAAATAACATAACCCAAGAGAGAAAACCTGACCCTTTGATACCAATTTGTCATGAACCAGATCTAGTCACCACTAAACTAGTAACCGACCTGGTCTTTGGGAAGACATGAAAGGTGTTCCCAATCTCCACAGGATGGAACAAGTGCCCAGGTATCATATAATGAAGTTTTGGAATGATTTACCCGATTTTATAAACATAAAACAACAAACAAATCTAATAAAACAAATATGAATTTTTCAAACGAAATTATCATTTTAAAAATTCTAGGATTGTGTTAATACATTTAAAAAATGTTTATAGACAATTACAAAAGATCAAAACCAAAATGACAATGCATGAACCACCTCATTACAAGTTGAAACACCCACAAGCCATTTCCAAAACACAGCATTACAAAGGATTCTGGAAGCCCTAACCACTAACAAAAAAATCATTACACAGCCTCTAGAAAAGATAACCAATTCTACATACACCCAAAGGTGTAAGTAGTGTGTGAGACAATTCCCAGTAGGATTCTACTACAAAATGATTCCCTGTGATAATCATTATAAGGAAAATTGTTTGCATGTTTTGTAGTAAATAAATGCTATTAAAAATCATTACAAGATGAAACATTAAATAAAATCAGTTTTAAAGTGGGGTACATTAAAATAAATCAACAATTTCCAATAATATGAAAAAGATACTTAATTTCTAAAGAAAAACATAACATATAAAGATGGTATGTATAAAATATCTAAAGAGCAATAGCAATGGGAAAATAACCATAGGAACTAGCTCGCTGTGGGTCCCAGGTACATTGTACTCTGTAAAAGTAACCATACAAATATCTCTTCTTGTGCACCGAGCCATCGGTAGATATCATACCCATAATCTAGTGGTCCCACAACAATATCATCATCATAATTTATTTAGTTTTGTCATCGTGAAACTTTCTACGTGAATCAGGGGCCAAACCCCGCTGAATCACTAGCATACTAGTACACGCCCACCCTCATAGATACACGGGTTTTCCCTCTTGAGCTCAAAGAGTTTCCAAAAGACATGCAATACAATTTTTATAGGAGAATCCAACATACTAGTCTCAAAAAAACCAAAAATCCCTCACACATGTCACATGATTCCCTATTTCTTTCAAATTCATTTTTCAAATCACAATCACACTGAAACAACCCACAACACATTTCACCTCTCTTTCACACATCAACTAATTATTTAAAAAATTATACAAAACCATTCCAAGATTGTACATGTCACATAACAACCTTTTCACATTAAGATAGACCATTTAAAAAGTACATTCCTTCCAAAACAGTTTCGCAACATAGTTGCACCTCTAACAAAAATAAAGAAACCATTTAAAACCATCACAATAAATCCAATGAATTTAACCATGTTTTCACAAAAAATCCATATAAATTCTATTTTTGAAGATTAAAATCATACCAATATCACATAGAACCATAATATCCATCCATAACATCATTTAATAAAACTATTCCATGAATCATAAAGAAACCCCAATGAACACAACATTGAATACATATAAAAAATATTTATTTTTCACAAAAATGCCACTTAAAAACCCAACACATAAAAACATATAAAAAATATATTTTTTGAAAAAAATGGAAGATAATAATTCTAAAAATAATAATAAATAAAAACTAACTCAAACAATAATTCTTACAAATGGAATAACCTACCATTTGTGCCAAAAACTCCAAACCGTTGTGCGAAACGTCATTCACACAACCACCGCACAACAAGGATGTATAATAAAGGCCTACTATAAAATATTTTACAAAATTGACTCTAAAAAAGACCCTAGGTTGGAAAAATAGATTCTGGACATTTTATAACCTCATGAAAAGTGGAATAAACCCTATGCAAATGGGATGAACATGAGAGGGAACCTACTTACATGAGATATTTTGAATAAAAAGCCTCTAATACACCAGTAGATTAATTTACAAACAACCAAAAATAATAGTTAGGTTATACAATATATGATAATGTCATGGTGGAACTGGAATTGGGGGAAAAGATTTAAAAATGATGGATCTATGAAGGAAACAAATTACCTCTTCAAATCTGGATGATATGAGAAGTCTTGAAAAAGTTCACCCTAATTCGTGATGGAAATGTGTGTAAAATTTGGAGACACGAATATGGGGGATCCCTTTGGTCTGTTTTCAAATAGTGATAGGCGGAATCATTGAAAGAGAGTAAAAAATGAATAATATATTAATTAATCAAAATTTTAAACTGGAAATCGGCTTATGGGATGGCCTATTTAATTAAATAAAAACCCAAATCCACCATGATTATAAATTACTAGTGTCAATATTGATATTGCGGTACTAATAGGATATGAGAAGACATGTTATTAGTGGAATGGGTGAATTTTTTTTGAAAAATTAATGAGTTATAAAAGAAAAGAAAAATGGTATTTAAATTAAGAAATTGGCTCACGGTTTGGCCCAACTCATAAAAACACACACTTTCCTCCAAAAATGAATGGGAAACCGCACATAAAAAAGTAATACTAAAAATAAAATGACAAATTTATTTAAAAAACTGTAATTTATGTGACATTATGGTAACAACTTAGTAAGAGGAAGTAGAAGAAGAAATGAACATTGAATGAAGGGATAAAACGATTGCCTCTTCTTCGGGTGTCTTCTTTTGATTTTCACAACAGGGCTCCTCATGTAATTTTTAAGCTCAATGATGTTCCTCTAGTATGAAGGTAGGGAAGTTGGGAAGAAATTTGAGTAGAGGATGGCTGAGCCAAATGATGTGGGAGATTTGAATTAAAGAGAAAGGCAGGTTCCCTTTTATAAGGGAGGTGGGGAGAACTTTAGGAAAATATTGAAATATTAATTTATTATAAACTGATTTTATGTTTCTAATAGTTCCAAATTTATTTTCTTATAGTCATAGAGAGGGTGGGTTGAAATACTCTCAACCAATAGGATTTATAATTCTTTAGGTCATTCAATAATCATTATCTTTTGTGATTAACCCTTTGTTAAACAGTTTAACTCTTTCTATGTCTTCTTGTATTTGTATACTATAGGTTTAGTTTAGATTCTATAAAATTACATGGGGATCTCACCTAAATAATTAATGAAATTTTTATCATTATCTATGTCAGTAGGAGGAATCCTCTATTTTTAGTATTTTTATATCATTTAACAAAATACTATTTGTTTTAGAAACTCATTTATTCCAATTTTCACACAATTTAGTTATTGATTTTTTTCAAAGTCATAACAACTTTATTCCTTTGAAAAAATGAATTAAATCATACCTAAAACATCAATTTCATACATAAAATTCATGGATGGAATAAAAACGTTCCAATTATATATATTTTAATATTTATAATATTATTTATTTGATTCATTCATTAATAAGAAAAATACTCCATCATTGTTGTGTGAAGAAAAAAAATTCAAATGACAATGTTGGCAGCAATTAATTTAATATTAATTCATGTTTTCAAAACTGAAAAGTGGGGTTCTAAAAAAATGTGTTTTAAGAAAGTAAAAACTATCAAACTATTGGCATGTGTTTATGTACAATTTAAGTGTAAAAATACTTATAATTACCTAAATTTTATTACATGATAAAAATATAATCTAATTATACATTAATACCACTCAAATTTATAATTTAAAACTATAAATTTATTTCGATTAAAAAAGTTGTTTTCAAATTAAATTTATTATTTTTCACTAAATATAAAAATATTAAAGTTATCAGAAAAGTACCATAAATTTATCCAAACAAAATTTTAATATTGCTCTTCTAAAGAATATTTTAATTTAGTAAAATATATTATATAAAAGTGTAAAATATTGGTTTTAAAAATTTTTATTTATTAAATGCGGAAAAATGTAATTTTTTGAAAAATTCTTCTTTTATCTAAAAAATTGAATTTGTCCTCATATTATGTCTAAGAAAAAAAAATTGAATTTTAAAATTTTAAGGGATATTTATAGAATTAAAAATTTGGATAATACTATTCATAACATCTTCTTAAACAGCTAGTTTGATAGGCTATAGTGCGCTAGAAATCGGTGTTGCGTAGATCACATGCTATTGAATTATTTAAAAAAGAAGCGTACCGTGGAAGATTGGTTTGCAACAAAACTGTTTTTTTGTACAATTGATTCATATATATAAATTATGTTTTCATATAGTTTTATAGTATTATTAGATAAATTTTATATCCCAATATATAATTTAGGTCATTGGACTAAATTTCACCACAAAATTGGATATATAAAGTTAGTGACATTTTGAAATTTTTTACTTTTAAAAAATAGCATTATCGTCCCATTTTCAGGATTAGTTTTAAATTTATATCTTCCCCGTATGTGATTCAATTTCAACAAAATGGGTTTCTATATTTTTAATAATAAAAATTTGAAATTTATAATAAGATCAAATTAGTTTATGACCATAGATATTTGTGAATGTGATTAATATTAATTACAGTGAGTAAGTGAAAAATGAGCCTAACAATGGACTCAATCATAAAATTATAGGAATAAATGTCCAAGAAAAACGATAAAAATAAATTTAATGTTGATATTTTCACCCTATAATCCATTTTATATAGTTGGGGTCATTATTGGAGAAACATTACATTGGAAAAATGTGGGTGGAATTCCCCTTTCCAAAATTTAAAAGAATGCCACTCCTCCTCCAATAAAAAATGGAACTCACCCTAACAACTTATTAACACCAATAAAGATCATTTTATACACCAAAATATGATCAAATAATTTTAAAAAAATTCCTCACCCCAACCTATAAACATGTAGTCACATAATCTCTAATGATGGATCCTATGAACCACCAATAGAAATTTATTATTTCATTAACCATATCACAAGATGCTATCTAGACTAGGAGTCCTCCCCTAGTATACATTGAAAACATATCCCATATAAACTATGAATTCTAGGGAATCATTTATATCAATAAGTGATGCCTAGTAATCTAGGGAAAACATATTTGTGTCAGATACAACAACCAATTCCCGTGAATCTTATGGAATCAAATTTCATTTGTAATAAAAAAACCATAGAGAACCATGGATGGAATAATGACGTCACCTATCACCTACTCCTCAAAACCATCATGATTATATTTTGGTTTAGGTTATATGGTGACACCAACAACTAGTAATACACAACACATATTGAAAAACCCGTTCAAGAACATTCTGCTAATGGAGAACCCCTAACGGTCCCATAGTAACCACATCATAGAAAAAACCTAACAAGCATCACAACTATCAACTAAGGTCTTACCTCGACTCCCAATACTCTACATATGTGACCTATATTAGTTTCATCGTCTAAATAATTGGGTCTTATGTGTTATATCGGGTGCATCATAAGGAAAACACTCAAGATATGGAACATGACCGATATTTGAACTCATGGTCTCACTATATCAGTTCAATCACCAAACCAATCATTTATATCCTTTGGTATATCCATATATGATAATAATTTATTAGGTTTTTTCACAAATACTTCTAGATTCATCCATATCAATTCACACCACACCTCTATAAGGAGGTGGACACAGACTCTTACTCAAGGGACAATAGATTTTACCAAACCTATTCCCACCTATCAAGGGTTCAAAATATCATAAGATATCAGAATTTAGTCATTTAATCCATTAAATATTATTTGATGAGGAAAAAAATAGTTCCCAAGGGACCAAAATAGATATGGAATCCATATGTAGTCCATCCATAATCATATCACCTAATTAAATTAAAATTGTAATTAATTATCAATATATAAATTGGTTTGACTAATTTAATAAATCATTTAATTTATATAATGATCTCTATAGTTTGGTGAGATTATAAACCATATGGAATATTAAAAAATAAAAAAAGAAATAGTTTTTTACATGAGGCTACCAAACTCAAATAAATGATTACTTATATATTCCAAAGGTCTAGAAGCGCTTCCATGGCCTGTTGAAATCTATTAAAGCTCTACCGAACACACTAAAAACACCCAGGTTCCTATCTAAATATAATACACCAATAAAAATTAGTTATATCTTTAGAAAATAAATAATATTTTCATTTTAAACTAATTATAATTATAGATAACACACTTTTCCTAAGTCACCCCATGAAACTTCACAAAATGGGGTGTCAACCACCCCTGGTACACCACTAAACCCAAGTGTATAACAGGCCCAAAACATCAACAAAAAAACCATAATAAATTTAATTTAAATATTTGTAAAACCCTGAGAGAAAATATAATAATGAAAGAACTTGTGTTTTTAATAATAAACTCTACAAAAATGGAATTTTAGGACAACCCCATTATAAGGTAAAAGGAATCACCATCACAAAAGGATCATTCCACCATGCTCCGGTTGAATAATAATTGAACCAGAAACTAGTGAAGGAGATAATTATATTCATAAAAAGATAATTTTATAAGAGGTAAAAAATTCATACATATGTAAAAATTTTTTAAAAAATTTATTCAAAACCCCTCTCAAAATATGGGAGATGATATTGGGAGAGGGAGAGGTCAACCCTTATCATGCATAAAATTGGCAGAGGAAAAAAGGGATTTACCTCTTCTAAATATAGAAGGGGGAATATGTAATTTTAATATTTTAAAAGACCATAAAATATCCAATAGTCTATTAAATTAAAATCTACTACTGTCATCCCCCATTCAAAATATGATTGTGCTGATCGGTGAGATGATTTTCCAGATTTTTTATATAGTGGTTTATTTTCTATTTAGGACATGCAAACAATTCCAACCTTTCCTACGATCTCAAGATCCTCAAATAAGAAATAGATTTGTTATTATCCTTGCAAAAAATTCTTTTCAGTGTTCCAAAACTAATTTAATTTTATCTCGAACCCCAATTCCCAGAAAAACTCTTTAAGAAAAAATGAAAATTCAAATTTTTATTGAATTTTCCATGATTTATTGGACATGAGTCATTTCACTAATATTTGAATCACATAATCTTAGAGAATAATTGAACGATCCTTATTTAGATATGGATATCTAGAAGAATCACTTATTTTAATATAATGATTTTTAACGTATGTTTAAAAACACATTGAATTTTATTTTCTATGGGGACGAAATACCAAAAACAAGTATAAGAATGATGATGGAATATGAAAATACAAGGAGAACATAGAAGTAGAAGAGTTATTAGAAAATATAATGTTTAACTGAAGATATCCAATAAATCAATTTTTTTAGAATAAATTATTTATGGTGTTAATGGTTGAAAATAGATGTATATTATTGGTGAGTTTATGGATGAGAAGTTGGTTTAAAGAAACCCCATAAAAGGATATTGATACAACCAAATGCTGGTTTGATTTGACTTGTTTTCATTATTGTTAACTAAATGGAGTGTTAATAATTATTGGAATTAGATATGTTTTATGATTTATGTATATTATTACTTGAATAAGTTTATTAAAATTCTATAAGTGACTTAGTTTTTACCATGACTATATAGACCGCACCATGACTAGAAGATATTCTACATAAAAGTTAAAAAATTTCTAAGAATATTGTAATAAGAATTATTTCATATTAATGGAACATGAAGTGACATATAATGAATCATTTTGAATCATAATGATTTAAGAATCATGCGTATCATGACTATAAACATCTCATCGTGAAAGGATTTTGATGATATATTAATAAATATGTTTATAGAAGTATTACATCACTAATTCAATGAATTTAAATGAAAATAATTGGGCATTATTTAGAGATTATAGAGTATATGTTTACACAATTCGACACAGTATAATGAACTATAGAAGAGTTTGTAGAGACTAGAGTGATTTTATAATTGAATAATTCACATCACAGTAAGGTAATCCACAACATGATAATTTCAATGTAATTTTTGTGATGTTTTTCAAAACATAATCACATAGTAATGACATTGGTTACATCACAGAATATATTATTGTTTAGGTAATTTATAGATAAGTTATTACATTTCACTATAATGTATCATATCACATCATGAATGATGTTTTTCTAGAGTATTAAAGCTACGGTTATTATGAGGCCTTAATTTTATAATTTTGGTAGTTATTTCAAGATCTTGTAACCACATATTTTTAATTCAATAATTTAGATCATTCGAAAACTAATATAAATTTTGGATTTGAAATAAAGGTATTTATTTTTTATTTTAATTTAAAAAGATTGAAATTTTATCATCCTCAATTTTTAGAGAATCTACTATATAGGAAAGGAAATAATAAAAACCATAATAGAAGGTAATATCATTGATGTTTAGGGAGAACATATGATAATTGAATATCTAGTTAATATAAGATAAGTGTATGAGAGTTAATGGTACTGATGATTGGGATTCACAAAAATATTTATTGCGCATACCATTGAATATGTGAAATATAATAAAAGATCATTACTGGGAACACACATTCTCTTTGGTGTTGATTTTTTTTCTAGTATCTTGTATGATTGAGATATTTCTCAATATCACCTTTTTAGAAATCTTGAATGTAGTTAGTAGATGATATAGAGTCCATCAGAATTTTTTGAATACTGAACTCTTCCAAACCTTTTAACCATATACCAGAGTAGTAGTGGTATTTTGGAAAATCAATATAGCTTTGTTATGTTCTCCTTATATAAATACCATTTTTTGAACCTATTAAAATCATGAGACCATTATCGTTAATGTTTTATCATTCTTATGGGTCCATTAAAAATATGTTTAAGGTCACATTTTTAATGTGAAGAAAAAAAGTGATTTGTTTTTAAATAAAAATAAATAAAATTATTAAACAATTCATCCCCCCCTTCGGATACTAAATAAGAATTTATGGTATAAAAATCCTATAGACCAAGCAATTGAGTATATTATTTTTCTCTTGTAGATTGAAAAAAACATGATACATTTTTCATAATCCTAAAACCATTTTTTCTTGTTTTGAAAAAACAGTGATGTTAGCTCATTCTTTATTGTCAGGATGTGAATTTCTAGGGTTGTCCTTATGGTTTTGTATAATGAATTGATATGAATGATTTATAGGAGCACTGGGGAACATCATATATGGTGATGATATTTATTTCACATTGTTATTATTGAGAGTCTAGCATGATTGTTCTCCCAACTATGCTTTAACACTCTTTAAATCCTCATAACAATGGTATGACATATTACTCCATCATGATATTGGAGAATATGTTTCTTTTATACAAGATAAATTTTGATGTACTATGAGTTATGAATCTATTTTAGTTGATGTTTTCTACAATAATATATATCACATATCAATTGGTATCTATATGTTCAAGTAATTTTAAAATCTCCCTTACAGATCTCCATTAATTTAGACTAAGGATGGGGAGTTTCCGACCCATGTACTAGATGTGGTGAAGAGCATGAATTGGAATTTGTCGATGATTTTAGAGTGGATAAAGGTGGAGTAAGACTATAGGAAAAATTATACTGATCAGATGAGGAGACATTAGATGTTTTAGGTTTTAGATCATATATTCTTGAGAGCCTACCCTCATCATGGGTAGTATATGATTTCTTAAATGGTGCAAGATTTCACACTATTTCATTAGAAACATTGAGGTTTAGGGTTGTGTTGAAAATCTGATTCATAGTTATAAATTCTCATATAATCAAATATTATTCATTATATCTTCCATGTATCACAGATTGGTCAATATATTCATAGAAACTCAAGTTTCATTGATTTGGTAGAGCTTGATGTAGAATATTAGACAATGTTTTTGGAGAGGCCGATTGTGATTTAGGATTATTGATATCATTTTTTTGTGGTGTTTCATTACATAACTCATATTTGGTGGATTCATAGTGTTATAGAAGAATGTATGTTGGAATGTGAGTTGAAGATTTACATTTAGTACACTATGCTATTACGAACCCAATATATGTCCTGATGTTGTGATATTTGACATTGTGCTAAATTGATAGACCTGATTATTTTTAGCTATTTTGATTAAGGATGATTATTTAAAGAGATTATTTATTATTTTTTAGTTGAATAGTATTTTTTAGAGGTATTCCATCGTGATTTTTTTGTTCGGGTGGTTATTGGTTTCCTTTTGGGTTTGGTTTTGATTTTAAGGTCAAGAATCTATTGATAGTTAAACAATGTAATGACCAAAATGATATCAACTTTTTATATTGATACTTTTTGGATTTATAGGTATCATGGTATGGTTGGGGTAAGATTGTTAGGGATAGAGAAGAAATTACTTCGTGGGAGAGTGTGTAACAGAATGGATTTTGAAGTTAAAGAATAAAATCATTAATGGATGAATGTTGTGGTATCCAGTCTAGTGTGTAAGTCTATGATAGTTTGTGTCACATACTTAGGGGTTTTATATATCCTGAGGATGTATCACAACATTAGCGTAAAAATTATTATAGTAGGTGTTGTGATAATTTGGGGCTAGATTTATTAACATTGTGTGGTGAGATCCATCATGATGTGAAAGTAATTGAAGACGTTTTTTTTGGAAAATTGGGAAACATAATGTTAGGGGTGAAGCACTATCATATTGAATTTTTATTATAACATAAAACCATTCCAATTTTTGGGTATTGGAATAAGGGTTTTATATCATGGAATGATGATGTTTTGGATGTTTTTTTTAATTCATATGTGAGTGGATGTAGTAGTTTGGACATTATTTTCATGGTTTGAGACCTAGTGGTCGAGTTTTGGGGTTTTAACTATTTGGGGTTCATAGATATATGGTGATATTGTCATGGTGAAAACCATTTTCCAATATATCTAATTTTAATGTTTAATGAGTTTAAAATATGGTAGATTTAAAAAATCACTGTTTTATTTGGGGGGTGGGGGGTCCTTGAAACCCAAACAATCTATTTTGTGTCATTGAAGGTCTATGAGTTCTCTTTGGGAAGATTTATCCCATGACTTCATGTGATCATACATTTTTGATATGAGGTGATTTACTCTTATATTATATTGGGATTCCTTCCTATAATACCTCTAGGAATTATATGAATTTTTTTAGTCTAGTTAAACATTGGTTGTGGATTGATGGGGGTGACTATGATCATGGTTTTTGAGGTATTCATTGGTTTTTTGGGATTTTCATTATCTCTCATACAATTGATCTTGTGCGGTGATTTTTGAAGTCATCTTTGGGGTAGTGGATTCGATTATTATCCCTATAATTTATGTTAAATTATAGAATTTCAATTATTTTTTCTCGGTTTTATGATAATAAATATCTTAATGAAGATCTTGAATTTGAATAAATGAAATTGAAGGGAAGGAGTGGCTCATAAATTATTTCTATAATTATATATTATTTCATGTGTTTGATTAATTTTTTATGTTTTTTTAAAAGTGTTACTTACTAAAAAGATGAATGTTAATTTCAGTGATTGAATTAATGTGATCACATCTCATAAAATATTAAGGTGGGTGACCTATAATTCCAATCCCAAAGCCTTAATTACAATTATGTGTTTGTAATTGTAAAATTGATATTATTTGATAGTAATTGTATTCTTGATTAAATTAATTGGTTAAGGTAAATTTGATGTTGCGATATTGGGATTTTAGACCATGAATAATTAATTCTTATATTAATTTTTAGTTTTTGAGATTATTTCACTTGATTAATGAATTTTAGAGTTAGTTAATGTGAGTTTTTAGGATTATGAAATTGTGATTTTGGATAATTAATTATTTAATTAGATATAGTGAGATAAAAATTGATGAATTTGAATAATTAATTGATGGATCAAATATAGTTATATCAATGTTTTTGAATGGGGAAAATATTTTTAAAATTAGTTATCCATTATTTTAATGATTATTAGATCGATTGATTTGGAATAATTAATTGAGGAATTAATATGGTGGTTGAATTAATGGATGTGGAATAATTAATTATTGTATTAATTTGTGACATTTAATTGTTTGAGATGAAATTAATTAATTGATGGGTTTATTGAGATTATTCGATTTTTGAATTAATTATGAAAATAATTAATTTTAAAATTAATTAATTTGACAAATGTGATTATTTAATTGTAAAATAAAAAATTAATTAATTAATTTATGAGTTAATTAATGAGAGTTATGATATTATTTATTTTATGAATAAAATAATTAAATTAAATAATTACTGAATTAATCAAAGAGGTGAAACATGAATATTTAATTGATGAATTAAATAATGGGAGTGATAGGACTAAATAATTGTTCGATTAATTAAAGAGATGATGTCAGATTAAAAAATTGGTGAATTATTTAAAAGGGATTATATTGTGGAGGAAATTGAGTGGGTGCGATTAATTAATTCGTGAATTACATAATGGGGATTGTTGGGATGGTTCAATCAATTTAATTGGAATAATTAATTGATGAATTATTTAATTTGGATTGTTGAAATATTGAATTGGTAGAATTAGATAATTAATTGATGAACTAACTATGAGATATTGGGATTTTATAATTGATATAATTAATTGTAGAATTAATTATGAGGTATGGATATTTTGATTTAGAAATTTCATAGTGGGATTAGTTATGGGATTTTGATGATATGGATATTGATTAAATAAATAATGAATTGATTAATAGAATTTATTTCCTTAAATAAATGGGTAATTAATAAACTATATATATGTGAAAAAAGGATTTGATCAATTGGTAATGGAATTGTAGGATTATTAATTGTTGATTTAACAATCATATTATTGAATTATAAATTATGAATAACTAATATATGAATTAACTATTTTATGTTTATTTTTGAATTGATTAATTTATTTTCTGAATTAATTAATGTAATTTATATGGTTATTTAATTGTTTAATTAATTAATGGATTTGACAAAAAAATTAATTGATGAATTAATTGAAGTGATTGTTATGATGAATTAATAGATGAAATTAATTAATGAAATTGACGTGATTAATTAATTGTTGGATTAACCAACGGAAATGGGTTATTATTAATTAATTGGTGAATTAATTAGTGGAATGGCTGTAGTTAATTAGTTCTTGATTTAATTACAATAGTGGAACTGACCAATTAAGTGATGAAGTAATTGAAGGCCATGCTATGATTAATTAAATATGGAAATTAATTAATGAAATTTATGTGATTAAATAATCATTGTATTAATTAATGGAAATGGGTTTTGTCTAATTAATTGGTAAATTGGTTAATATAATGGTTTTAGCTAATTCATTATTGAATAAATTAACGTAGATGGAAGGATCAATTAATTTTGGAATTAATTGATGGTTTAGATATTATTAATTAATTATGAATTAATTAATTTATTGTTTTGTGAAATGGGAAATGGTTATGATAATGTTTTAATAGAGCATCACATGGGATAACCGGGGTTTGAGATTGTGATTAAATAGAGAAGACCGAGAGATCTTCTTATATTTTTTATATAAGTTCTGTGTAATCCTTAAGGGAATAAGTCTTTGTGAGCATCTACATTTTTGTCGAAGGACCGTGTGGGTCTTTGAGGGGAAAGACCACAAAAGTCTTCCCATTTTTACTATTTAGAATTTAGACTGTTCTTTGTATTACTCACTTTAGACACTTGAGGTTAGAGCCCATGTGAACATTACTCATGCTGGAATGATTTAAATGTTTTTATATTTGATAAACACAATATAAATTATGAATATTTATGGTAAAAAGGAAATTCAGATTTGTGATATCCCTTGGGAATAAATCGGATTCCAATGTGGTCCAATGTAGTTATTGTGGTTTTGGTGTCCATGGGAAGCTGGGGGAATATGTGGTTAAAGACTGAGGAACTTAATAAATGGAAACTATTTCCTTTATTTCTTGTATTTTATTCTTTATAGAACATCATACAGTAATATTGACTTGACACATGACATGCACATTATCATTACATATTTAATCTTTCAGGTAAATATTTTATTTTCTATTTTGGTTATATTATAACATTGGGATTTTTCATGTTTAAATATTATTCTGCATTTGTTTATTTTTCTTCATCTCGTTATTTATACTATTAAAATAGGTTATAGTCTCCCAATGATGGACTCACCAAACCCTCACTACTAGTCGACTGCCTCTAGAATACAAGGAGGTGTTCATGGAGTCATGTGGCAGTTCAGATCGAGGCACTGGTGGGTGGCACCTGGGATGGGGCATAACACTCCCTTGATCTAGGTGTGAGTAAAAATAAAAAACTACCACCAATGTTTTACATAAGATAACAAGTAAATACTCTATATGGACATTTCATTTGAAATGAATAAAATTAAAATGATGAGTAATAATAAAGTAATTATCCTTAATCCTTGGGTTCTCAAATGAAACATCATAATTCCAGTGTAATATTTATTAAAATAGGTCATACAAACAACCTAGTAAGAAACCACCTCATACCCCAATACTACTTAAAAACATCACACAAGGGGTCACTATCCTGCTTCAAAACTAGTACCCTAATGTCATACATATTTTTACTAGTGTCAAAGTGTCTCTAAACATGGTTCATCACCACCAATGGGGAGTCACATCAACACTAGTAAATATATAGAATTCATAGACCTATGGGAAAATTAGACCATAAAGGAACCATAAAATAAAACATGTATAAGGAGAAAACTCAGCTCGCCACATAACTATATATGAAAACATACAAAAGAGAGAACCAAATCCCACCCTAGAATCAAATAAGAAATATAAAACTAGGGGAATCTCATCTCATTCAAAAATCATTTCAAAATAATACTCCTAATGGAATCATAGCTCAATTTAGAAGCATATAACATAATATAAGGGGCTCTCACAACACCCAGGATCCATACCTATTCTACATTACATTGGTTTCAATTCCCAACCCCAGTTCATGAAACCTCATATGACATACAAAATATTGCTAGGGGTAGCTCAACTCACCTCAGAATCAAATCACAGACAACTAGGGGTAAACCCTACCAGAGAGTGATACCTGAACTCTATTTCTTGGGGTCATATTTCCCCCTCAAAACATGTACCCACATTTCTAATATCATAAAAAAAATAAACATGGAGTCCATAGCTACCTCAGAATTTATATCATACCTCATAAGATAGAAACCTGCATGAACCTTATACTCCACTATTAGGTAGATATATTATGTCCATATTCTATCCATTTCACACAATCTATCCATTTCACATAATATATACATTTTACTACAAAATTAAAGTCTATATCTATCAATCGTTGGGTTTTAAGGTTCCACTCAAAATCAATAATTCCAACACTCTTACAAAAACCCTCTCTAGTATCAACATGAACCAACCACGAAAAATATTTTCCCCCAAGGCACATCAAAACCAGTGACACGGAAATTATTCCTGGTAACACATCAATATGTTTTGACATGTTTCACTTTAAATATGTTTTCTTCCTTTGATATATTTCTCACCCTATATCACCAAGTTTAAAAAAACAATAATATAAATTTGGAAAACTATTATTAAATGTGATATTTATTGCTGAGAAATTGGTTCGGAGGGTTGAATATTACCAAAATAATTATGAATAATTATTTTTTACATATTTATAAATTGAATTCACTGGTTTTCAATTGCATAGAAATGAAAATTAAAGTATTTTAAAGTAAATGTAAATGTTTTTTTTTGAAATGTTTTTATGAACAATTTTTTTTATCTTATTAAAATAAATTAATAATTATTAATGAATTATATTAAATAAATAATTTCATAATAAATTCAATAAATTATTTAATCTTTTATATAATGGGTTTGATAAGTTATTGAATGATAATAAATTAAGTATTATGATTAGAAAAACATTTTCTTAAAACCAGTGTATGTTGAGTTTTGTACAGTTACTTAAAAATTAATTTAGAAAACAAATATAAATTTATTATTATAATCTAGTTTCTATATATGTAAATAATATACAAAATTTTTTAAGGATTAAAATTTCATTTTACATCATTTTGAATATTAAATGATGTAAAATATTATTAATTTGGAAAATGTTAAATGTGCTAATGTGAGGATAAACTATAGAGATAATGGTTAAAATAACATAGAAACTATTTTTAAATTTTATTGGTTATGTGTATGTAAAAAAATATATAAATATTTAATTTTTTTTCTTTAAAACCACTTAGAAATGAATATAAATTTATTTTATTTCGTTGTTTTTAGAATTTAAAATGGTCCCACTCCCATAACATATGTAAAGGTTACCTCATAAGCTCTCTTCACCAAGCTAATTTTGATCTTTCACTCAACTAAGATATTCCCAAATAAAATTAATAAAACTGTTTCCATGAATTTTATCTTCTTTTCTTTGTAAAAGTACCATTCAAGAGTAATTAATGTTCTTTTAAAATGGGGATACCCATATAAAGGGTACATTTTATTACCAATCTTTTTCTTGTATCTTTCTTACGAAAACTTCAAAAAATGTTCAATAAAAGAAATAAATTTATGGAATAAAAATATTTACTATTATGAGATTTTTAGGTTAATTTTATATCCATTTTCTATCTCCTTCCCATTAATTGGGAATCGATGACATCGCTCATGAGAGAATGTGTACAACCACATACATTAAATGATGTGGTTAATTTTTATTTTACACTTTACATGGATTGTAATAATGATATATTTAATATATATATATATTTTTATATATGATATTTTTGGTATTATAATAATTTTATGGTGAATTGTTATTTATTTTTCTTCTATTCAATCTATCGGAATGAGGAAACATAAATCTTTCACATATATGGACAACTGTTTTCAGGAAGTGAGGTAATTCATATTTTATCACCACATTATATGAATGGTTATAAAATTGTATAAAATGTTTAGATATTATAATTATTAAATTACTAGGACATTATATATTATGAATCTACAAAAAAATATTATGAACTAGAACATTTGAATAGAATTATACATAGGAAGCATTATATATTTTATAGAAATGTTCATATTTATGAAGAATTATTGAAAAAAAGATATCTGAAAATTATAATGTAGTTATATATATATATATATTAACATTTGGAAAATTTTTGTTTTTATTAGGTTTATTATAATTCTATATTTATAATCGAATATGTTTTAATGTGGGTGAATCAAGAAAAGTATTGAGGTAATGTTTTTTGTTACAACTTATTTTCTTTTTGGGATTGTTTTAGTTAAATTTTATTTGATTCAAATTATATAATCCTTATACTTTAGACAAAATATATTTTATTATCCAATTTTTTTTAATTTATCTATATGATTTATATTTTTATTATTTAAAAGCACTATGAAAGTGTTTAATAAGTAAAACTAACCTAGTTTCCCATTTGGTTTATTTTTTCTTATTAAATATTTATATTGATTAGAATGTTTAAAATAATGTTATTTTCATTGATAAAATTGTTATTAATATAAATTTAATACCATTTTTTCATTCGATTAAATTTTTTTAAATGGAATTTTTAAAATGTTTTTCAAAGTGGTGATTTATGGTTTTTTACAAAATTTTATGAAACAATTATTATTTTAATGTTTTCTACATGAATATATTTTCTGATAATAATAAATAATATTTTAATTAAATATAACATTTAATGATTACCTGGTTAGTTTTGGAAGAACTATTTTTCTCATTATTCTATGAATTTTTAATTTTTAAAGAGAATAGAGGAAAATGTAGTTTTCCCTATAATCTAAGAAATTCTCAAATTATATTATATTGATTTTATGAATATATTTAAACATTTTTGGAGGTTTTTTTATGATTTAATGTTAATATTTTCATATTATACCATCCAAATTCCTAGTTTTGATGACTTATGTTGAGTATATTTTATGTGTGAGTCTTTGAAACCCATTACTTTTCCATGAGTATATTATGAAATGACCAAATAAGGAACGTTTTTATACTTCCATCCACATATTTTCTATGGATGAATTTGATTATGTTTTGATGAAAAGTTTATGAAACCCTCTTATTTTACATAGGATAATATATGATGAGATGAAAAATGTTTTTCTAATCTTGTGAAAAACATATGAATGGTTTTCATTCTGTGGTTACTGGGTCTAGAATTATATACCCCACTAATTAATTAGGTAAATATTGATACCTAATTAGGTAATTTGGACAATAATGGATATTGAAACCAATTTAATAATAGACTCAATCCGCCAAGATAGTCTTAGGAGAAAACCATCAATAAAGAAATGATTGAATGGGGTGTGTACACAATGCATTATGACATACGTGGAAGTGATCATTGAATTAGGAAATAAAATTCGATGTTTAATTATATTCCAAAAAAAACTATGTAATATGCTTATTTAATATACTCATGGCTCATTATTTATTATTGATGATTTTACACTCTTATTACATACACCTTTTTTCGGATAAATCCTTATTCATTGAATCATGATTACTGATATTTGAGTAATTGTGTATGAAATTTTTTTGTTATGATAATGTTATTATACTCTTATTCATATATTATGGTCACTTATTGTCATTGATTAATATTTACGATATTTATCTTCTCTCATCAGAAAATTTCACTCTTTATTAGGATTACATTCTCTAGGTTATAAAGAAATAAGTTAATTAGGGAATGTCTAAAATTTTTACTATGTATGAATTAAATTGAAGGAGTTGTTGAATATATTTCCTAAAATAAGATGATTATGTTTCTAAATTTCAAAGAAGAGAAATCTTTAGGGTTTTGGGGAATATATTATTTGATATGTAATGAATATTTATCTAAAATGAATCAATGTTTATGTATATGATGTTTGGATTTCCTTTTTTTTAAACACAAGTTTTTTGAAGACTAATACTAGTGAGCATTGATGAAACATCTATAAAAAAGTCTATGTATTAGATAATATGTTGAACTATTAATAAATTAGACATTGTGCGATTTCCTAATAATGAAAACCCCATATTTATACTATCAAGTGGATGGAAATATGGGATTGAGGAACCAATTCCAAAACACCCAAAAAATGGTCTTTGGTTATCAATCCAATCTTCACTCAGTTCTTGATTAGTTTTCCTATGCATACACACTAATCTAGACACTCTTGGTGGGATATTCTTTGGTTAATTAAAATTATCATTATAAATCATTATGTTTAATGAGATGATAGAATATATGAAAACATATGATGATTCATAGTGATAAATTTTGTACTAAATTTGTCATTGGTTTTAAATAAGGAGTCTTAATTTAGGACATCATAAGACTAATTTTTATAACCATATGATTAAAAACACAGAATATTAATATTTTTTATACACCCAATGTGTTTTTGGGTTTATTCAATTTATTAAACTAAGAGGAATCCAGTAAATAAGGAATGTGAAAATTAATGTAATTATCATAACAATGAGAAACCAAATTGATTGGGATTTGTTATGTCAGATATTCTAATTATGCTACCACAAATCTATAGAGATATGAATTTTAAAATTAATCATAATAAAAATCCATTTATATAATGGAAGGAATAACCTGCTACTATGTCATTTATGTAGTAATGTATAACTTATAGTAGGGGTCCCTCCGATCTACATATTATTGAGCAATGGATTGATTTTGTAGTTATAATATTATACATTCGTCATTTATCATACCATTAGAAGGTAATTTTAGATATGTATCATTGGATGATGAAGATGATAAATGGTGGAATATTATCAAGAATATATGGTGAGAGGAGGAAATTGAATCTATTAAATGGGAAGAGTTTAATAAGGAATTTTTCAGAAGTTATTTTTATCAAAATATTATCTGAATAAAGGAAATGAAATTTCTAGATTAAAATAATAATCATTATGAATCCATTAGTATCTATAATTGAAATTTAACCAAAAATTCAAGGTATGCTTCATATATTATCATTGAACCTGCAAGAAATGTTGACATGTTCATTAGTGTTTTAATGAAAATTATTAAAATGTAATTATATATATGATATATTGATAGATTTGAATATTTTTTTTATGTTTTATCAATATATGAATATAGAAGGACAACTCTAATTATTCTTGTTTTCATGGGAAAAATAAGAGAAAAATGTAATTTTTAGGAAATTCTAATAATACAACTACTGGGGCGAAATTCCATGCACAAAATGGCACAACAATGTTACAAAAATATCCAAAGGGGTGTTCCCCATGAAGAACCATCAGAAATACCTTCAACACTAGAAATGGAACAAAGCTGGAAGACAGAACACATTGTGATGCCACAATGAACTAAAGTAAGCCTTTATGAGTCTAATGATCACCTTGACCCCCATTAAGGAATGACAGAAGCCATTATGAGTTTGATGGATTCACCTCAGATCAAGAAGCACCATTTACTTCAAGACATGCCATCAGATCATCAAGATTCTTGATGCCTATAAATATGTGGCTAACCAGCCTAAGGATCTATATCCTTACATTTCACCTCAAATCTCACGATTCATAAATCTCCATCTAATCCATGAAATGTTGAGAAAATTTATCAACCAAGGTACATGAGAATTGTGAAGCATCTTTACATTTTCTCCAATTTACCTCCACTTCAAGTTGGGATCCCCTTCTTCAATACATAAGACTATCACAATGGAAGGAGTCCCTTTTGGGCATTCAAGACTTCATGGAGAATTCATCCTCGGAAATGTACCCTCCGAGAACATGTAGACTTTATGCTTCAGCTAGGTCTCTATGCTTCATGAAGCTCAATCCTCCATGAATACCCAATTCACCAGGCTTCTCAAAGAACCTTCCTCCATAATGCTCTACCTCTTCATGAAGCACTAATTCTTCGCGAATCCCCTCCTTCCAATGCCTTCTACTTCATGAACCCCTTTCTCCTGGGGCTCTCCAGGTTCGTACATAATTATTTCATAGTTCCAAGAGTGGATCTTTATGTTTCTCTGTCCTAAATTATGATTATTCACATTTGTAGGTTAACAAATATTACTTCTTCACATAGCCATGATGATGTGGGATACTTAACTGACCACTCCTACACCCTGTTAACACATGACGATTCTTGTGCCTTCTCATCCCCATGTTGGGGTGGGTACATGTTATGTACGTTCTATGAGGGGGAAGTGAGTCCTCTTCGTCCAAGATGCAGGATATTAAACTACTAGTTACCCCACAAACTCAACACCTGACAATAAACTATGATCACCAAATGCATGGATAGTCATGGGGAATTGAAGGATAATGAGCATAATATCACCTCCCGCTCTCTTCCCCCATCGTTCACTATCAAACAGTGCACATTAGGAAGTCTTCACATAATCCTCGACACATCTTGATAGGTTTCTCCCTATACAATGGCTGTATCCTCCCAATAAAAGTGGACACCCTCCCCAAGCATTCCTCCTGGAGTAAGTCCCAATATCCTTCTCCCTGGAATGCTATCCATGTGTAAGTCCTACCCTATCCGACATGGATGTACCTCTCCCAACATGATTGTGAGGTCTATTTCTACCTCTTGATTCCCACCCCAAGCATGAATCATGTGGGATTAGAGTAAGCACCAACCATAAAATCCACGACTGGCCACTATCCATGCATAATCCACAACATGAGCATGGGTCCCTAACTAGTATTAATCCCCATTCCCCTCCTTCATAAACTACATGGACCTTGATCCCTGTGAGGGTACTTAGGAATCATCTCTCAGGTTCAATCCTATTACTGCCCACAAATTTGTTTTCTGGATATTTGACATTAGGTTAGCCTCTATCCCACAAGATGTTATTATATATTCCCTCTTTGAACTATGTGGGGTTTGATCCCTATCTTCAATGTAGTGTAAATAGGATGCCTCCATATGTTTCGACCCCAAAAAATAGTAAACATTGGTGCTCCCTCCTAGGGATTTTCCCTACTAATGGGAAATTTCCGATTTCGAGACACATCTCCGGGATCATCCTCCATGAGACGTTCTAATCCCTCTGAGATAGTAACCATGCGTAATCCCTGCCATGTCTTTGGGTTGACTTTTTTTTTTGTGTACAACCTAATTCTATGCCCCATCTTGGACTATGTGGAATTTGATTCCCTGCCACAAGGATACATAGGATGCCTCCCAAAGGTTCAAGCTCACAACTCATATCTTTTCTTGGTCTCTCTCTCGATCCCCACTTTTTGGGTAATATCACACCTCTGCCTAATGATCTTATTCTTTTGGGTCCCCTATCCATGCATCCATTCTACGGAGTCACCTCCTTAGGGTTCTCGACATCTCATCCAAAAACTACATGGAATTTGAATCCCCTCCATGAGAATATGTAGGAATCCTTCTAGAGGATCAAGACCAATACAATAATCTGCACACAAGTTTGATATCCATTCATTCCTTCCGTCCTCACATCCTCCATATCCATAATGATGTCATATGGGATGCCAAATCCTGAGAAAATCATGCCATTCTATAGGATGATAACCATGAAAAAACCCCACCACTCCACCATTCTCCAACAACCATGATTTTCCCTCTTATGATGGTCAACTAACCATGTGTAATCCACAACTTGTTTCAGGGTTTCTATCAATTATTTATACCCCAATGATATTCATCACTCTTTCAAATTACATGATTTTTAATTCTTTTGTAATACATATGGAATGTAGGATGCCTTCCTGATGTTCAATTCTAGCCAATGGTAAATCTTAGTATCCTCTTTATTGAGGCACACCTTCTCTAATCAGCCTTTTTTGGTGCCTTAGTCATCCTTCATGGTGTAAAATCTCCCCCATTGTGAGATGATCCATCTAGGGTCTATCATCCTTTAGTGTTTAGATACATTGGTCTGGTAAACCATCCATGGTTATCACTAAAAGGGATGTACCCATATAATCAACTCTCATTAGTGTTCATATCAGTCCGATCCATCTCTTCTAGACATTAAACTTGCAGCATGCCCCATGTTAATCATGGGAAGCTAAGGAAAACGTAAGGGGGATTCCTACAACATTAGATTCCCCAAATTCGATGTGGGAATCATTTGGCTTCCATTCCTTCTTGAAGCCATATCATAAGGAAGAATGCAGGTGTTCCAGGGTTATTGTGTCAAGAAATTCCACAAATGCCTCATTGTGAATACGTTCCTAATCAAAGGTTTCTTACCCAACTAGACCACTTGGAATGTCCAGACAGAAGCAACACTATTAATCAGTATCTATAAAGACATTGGACAAAGAATGAGTTTCATGAAAAAATGTTATAATATTTAATGGAGACTCGGACAAGGTGATGAATTTAGAAGGGGAATCAATTGAAGAAGAGATTGAAATCCCGTCATCATGTTTCAATCAAGGAGAAATCATCTATAAACAAGTGATTGATACCACTATCCTTTGGAATGTGGGAATGTGTAGAAAAATGTGACCATCAATGTTTCAATAAAAAACACGCAGGTGGTATGCTACAACAGACATAATTAGAAAAATAAATGTTGAAACTGATGTGAAACTATTATCCTGAATATTGTATTAGTAGAATTCAAGACATCAGAAAATGAGTTTTTCACCTGATGTAGATATCCGGTTCCATTTCCTGCTAATAAAATATTGGACCTAGTTTGGGACTCACCAAAATTTATGGTAGTAAATCACTGGGCCTTACAGTCTGTCACATCGAAAACATTGATCTTTCTCTCTCATCATAGAAGGATGAATGGAATTGGGTAATTTTGCATTTATTTCCTAATATCTGTACTGAAGGATGAATCTGCATAATTTTTAAAATCCATGGTATAACTATATGAAACCAATCACCCCCTCCCCCAAACGTATGGGTTGGATGAATGACACAACAACATTTATGCATGGCTTTGAATACACCATGATAGTTTCCACAACCATGGATACTAGGATTTCACCCCCCATTTCACCCTCACAGCTTATCCATTGCGAGGTTATTGATACTCTTTTTTGATGATATGATCAGGATGGGGTCATCCCAACTCAGGACATGGCCCACCAAGACATAGAGGCTTCTATGCCTCTTCGTCACCACTGCATGTGGGGTTGTGTAGGGATCATCTACTAACCATTCCAACATCCATGGATTTTACGATCCCCTCCCTAGAATAATCATACGACTCATTCCCCTACAATGATGAGGTAATGTATGTCAGAGTGATTCCAGCTTTGACATCAGTCTGGGAGCTGCCAAGGGGGTCTCCCACCAGCCCTTCTAATATTGATACACTCTGATAATCCCCAATATTAGGACATAATATCTAATGCAATTAGTAAAAAAAATATTTTAATTATTCAGTAAATTTAATTCAAATATGAATAATCACTTCAATACTAATTGGAACATTTCATTATGCCAATACAATAAACCAACACATTCAGATGGTCTAGGGAGAACTCCTAGCACATTTATAGGAACAAAACCTACTGTATAAAACCCAATAAAAATAATGTGTCATATTATTTAATCAAAATCTTTGACTAAATTTACCAAAATATATAGCTATAACTAAAAGTCAAGGAATGAATATTTTTCATCTTTTTGGGACATCCTTTAACAACACCGGGAAAAATACCAATCATTCCAACTGATTTCCCTAATTATTTTGTAGAAATCATCACCAAATGATGAACAAAATTCATATCAAAATAAATGGTTATGAAGGGGGAAATCGTATAAAATAGAGGAAGAATATACTAAAACATCCAATAAATTCTCAAAAAATCAACAATAGACACGGGGAATCGAGTAAAAAGAAGTGGGGGATCAGGTAGCTATAAATATCCCTCTTCTGACCCTCATTCAACCTATATCCTAATTGGTATAATCAGCAAATTACTAATATATCTTCATTGATATAACCTATACCATGTACCTATCACTACCAACTTATAAGGTTACTTCTTAACACATCCTCTTCCAACTCGATCATTTTTTGACCCTCAAAACCCACAGTGTGACCACTCTAAGTAGTGGGGATGAACCTAATTCAACCTAAATAATAGAACAAACATCAGATTTATTATTTTATTCAGTTTTTTGAATAAAAATACCCGAGTCCCCTAACCCTAATTGTGTGGCCTCCTTATGTTAAGTAGAAACCACTACAAGGGTCTATTTAATTTCATGACTCCTTCACAACATATCCCATATGGTTCATGGTGTGATGTACTTCATAGAGAATAGAACGAAGATTTTTTTTTTGAAAAATATCTCTACTATGTTCATTGATGCCCTTGCGCCCCATCCATGAAACAACCATTATAGTATGAAACATAATAAAAAACAGACCCCTTCAGTAAAATTATGGATAATGGGGACTACACTGATCCCACTCTAGCATAAACATAAGCACCCAAATAACCTCTATAGAAAAACGTATTTTCTAAAAATACCTTCATAACCAATACAAACCTCAAAAAATCATATATTAGTTCTAGATATCCAAACATACCATACTATAATAAAATAAAATAAAATTATTTATAAATATTAAGGCTCATAAAAAAATATGGTTTTAGTCATTAAATTAAGATAACTTATCATCCCTAAATTTATTGGTTGACCTTGAAAAAACAGAACATGAACTATCATACCCATCTATTTCTGATCAACTAGAAACACTATCATCTAAAAAAAGAATGATATTATTCTATATAAATCCCAAAAAAGGAAAATGGTTAACTATAATATAATACGGATTCTAGATATAAATACCATTATTGATATGGCACTCGACCACACCCATGTCTCCTGAGCGACCAAAGTGTATTCGATTGATTCATCGCTAAGGGTATGGTGCTCCCACAAATAATTCTCCACAAATAAAGGATTATTTAAATCCATGTTTCTCCCCAATATTGGAATCACCATACTAAACAAACATAAAATGTTTCAATGAATCATGAAATGTATTTTACATCTTATTATACAAAATTCCATTCACAATATTCATCTGCCATCCCCTAGAATAATATTCCCCCAATGCCCAGTCTCAACTACCAATACATTATCTCATCACCTAATCATGATGAAATAAAAGTTGGAGGTATTAAAATACCATCCATACACATACATCAAACTTAGAAATGTAAACATTGTATAAATACACTATGGGATCCTCAAATAATCACACTATCAACCATACTCTCATCAGAAGCATCAATGCTCCACTGAACCATCTCTCCCATAGATGGAACAAAATTTTATCTAAATATTTATAATGATATATGGACTCCATAAAAGAACATATTTTACTCACAAATATTAGTTTTATAAATAAAACATGTAAAATTAGATAATCCAACACTTTTTATCCCAATTTCATCTGGACCATCCAATGACCTGTCTTCGACATCCATAATATATCCTCCATGAAAACATTTCTATGTGAAAAATAAGACTCTTACAAATATAAGATTCTATGTATCATTGACCTTTTACATTCCATATAGGTATCCATAGACCAATATCTATCTATTATAATATTTAATTACATGACGTGTCCAACCCACTCATACATGAGCACTAACTTCAAAATAGTATCCACTACCCGTTCCTAGTTCACTAAGAATATTGAACTGGAAATCTCCAAAATCTCTTTCTAAAATTAGGCTCACACACTCCAATATCCAAAAGTAGGATCCCCACCATATGGATTCCAATACAACTCTCCCAATGTACAACGAATGACAATTTAAATATCTCATGTTCTTGACACCTCCCAAGCTACACTCACATTATAGTAAGAAAACCCAGTGTGGGATCATTCTTTAGTAATCCTCGGTAACTCCATTCAAAAGATTACAAATTCAACCTATCAACATGCAGGGACACATAACAGTTTCATCCCAAAACCCAATTATCAATGACTATATGAATCTCATCAATCACATCATATCTTGTCCCATACATGACCACTACTATATTTCCAATCAAACTAGAACCAGGAATAATAGTCATTCACATAACCTCACACCTCATGTATTATCTTGAAATCTATAAAAAAAACATGTAAAATATATTCCTTAAATGTGTCCAAATAATAACCCTCTCACATTTTCCTTTCCACTATCCATATCAGTGTCATTTAGATCTAATGGGTTTTGGATACCGTTTCACCCAACCACACAACATGATTCACACTTAAATGGATTCAACATTATCAATCCTTGGGTCACATGGAAGAACCAATGAAAATTTTCCATTACTTGTTAATATCATCTAAAGATAATTTTCTTTAAAATTTTCTCCTTACAAGACTGACATCTCACTCAAGGCTAGGCATTCTACATCATCACCCACCACTCTGGCGTCATTCCCAAAATCATGAAGAAACTACCATTGGTCTTCCTATTTTACATCCAATCATGTAGGATCACCATTTGTAGCCTGAATGGGATCCACAAAAAAATCAATAGAAAATTGAATCATACTATTAATAAATTCAAAAACCATACTTTTTACAAAAGTATCTAATGTTTTTGACAGATAAAATCCTAAGGAATCTTCAAGACTTTAACATATATCTAATTTAACTTATCATTCATAAATATAAAATTCAATAATATACAGTTTTTCTTCGCCTCTATAGTTACTCAATATACAATGCTAAATAATCTATCAGGAGACCATCGTGTACCACTTGTCTCACCAATATCTTTTTTTGTATATCAATGCCAGCTGGCTCTCCCACCTAGCCCTTAAATCAAGTAATTTATTGTTAAACGTTTTTGGGAAACATCCATAATCCCATATCAAATATCACTATGAAACTAATGTACCAAAACCCCACTCTATGGCTCTCACATTAACATATCTATTATCACATAGCAAATTAACTACAGTATTGTATGAACATATCTTTATTGGGAAATAAAATACTAGAAAACACCAAAGGGGACCAGGTATTATCCCAATATATGTGACCACAATATCCTATGATCATTCGTACCAAGTAAGAAAACAATTATATGGTTTAATTAAGTATAATTCCATAATTAATATTTATAGGAAATTTCTTTTTGAAACATTATCAAACAAATCCATATAAAAACAACTCATAATAGGTTATCAATTAGGAATCCAAACTAGTACAAACAGAAAATGGACACTATACTTCTATTTCATGAAGGAGTTGTATAATTATCATCATAAAAAATATAAATATGATATTTCTATGATCTATCAATAGAATAAATATTGTGGTTAAACATTTTATAATTCCATAAAATATTTATATTGGAAAACATGTTATAAATTTATGATTACATTTTAAATAGTTTAACCCCCTTTGGTTCGTGATATCAATCACATCAAGAAGAGGAATGTCATGTGAACCCTATATGACCAAAATAATGAATATAAATATTCTTATTACAAAATGGAAAAGTGATAAAACTATAATTTAAGTATAAAAAATAATCAAAACAACTAGAATAAATTTCTAAACTATAATAGTGAAAACTAAGAACAACAAACACATATCCATAGTAACATGGACTTCCCATCAAAATGGTGTTTTTGGTGATCCATTATGAGGTCATTAAAATTATATAGCACATCCCAATTCCCAATATTCCATATCCTATGTAGTAATAAAATAAAAAAACATGTTCAAATACCACTTTGTAACCCCCCCCCCCCCCCGACCAGAGAGCACTAGGCAATGCCCTGGTAAGAGTTTTACATGGACCATTAGAATTAATCCAAATACAATAGATGCCTCAAACTATAAATGAGTGTCTATGTTGTTTTCATGGGGATAATATACCTCCATATTGAAGTCAAAATATTTAATAAACAGTGATGTAACAACTATAATCAATAATTAGACTACATAGAATCCAATAAACCAGAATAATTTTATATCAAAATGAAAAGATTATGTATATTTTAAAATAATCAGACATCCCAACTAATCAGCCACCAGGATAATCACATGAGAATTTAACCAAAACAAATATAAATGAAATTATAAACATATACCGTAATAATTATTTAACATATCAAATTAACTAAATCTTAATCAAGCTACTATATACTAATCATGGAACACATACCTATTCCATACCTAAAACTATGAATAATGCATTCTTCATGGTTAAACATGTTCCATGTCTTCCAGATTTTGGTGTGAGTACTATATACCTAGACAACGCTAATAATGTCTCCAAAATAAAAAATAATTAACATGTATGCACATTTGATTTTCATAAAAATATTTTATAGTGGAAAAGAATGGTAAACTACTCATTGGTGATCCACTATGTTCTATGGTGACACCTGTGATCAACCATATTTTCTTCATCTAGTGTTATTTATCACTAAACATGTTAGAAAGACCACCTGAGGATAAACCGCATCCTACTCTAAATATTCCTCAAAACATTGCTCAGGGGGACGATGTCCTACCACATACCATTTTCCAGAAAATCACACCTACATAGGTATTTTCTATAGTGTCTCTAAACATGTAACATCAAAACACGCATGGATCTACATATATCCTTGTAACTATGTAGATGTCATACATATAGCGAAACCCACCTCACCCCTAAACAATTTTAGAAAAGAAAAACCTCTGGAAAAATATTTTCACCCCAAAATGATGTATAAAAACACTCATAAGGGGAAGCTCATCAAACTCTATAACACTATAAGAAACATACTCATGAGAGGAACATATCTCACCCCAAAAAAATAATGATTATACACCCAGGGGAAACTCATCTAATATTAGGACAATAAAAATTACACCTATATGGATTTTATCCATCCTGGATAGGTAATAATCCTCTATTACCTAGGGTTCAGTCCCAACACCGAATACCCGAATCCTAAGTTAACATGTCATATACATCCAGAAGAAACATATCCCCCCAACATATCTCATACAACCATGGGGTCTCACCCTAACCTAGAGTGGTATCGAGAATACATTACCTAAGATCACATCCCATTCCAAATGTATGAACCATCATTTCACATATCTCATATACATTAAATTAAATCACATATACCCATTGTACATATTTCACCAGAAAACCTAAAACAATACCATGTGGTTGGACACCCTCCAGAAAATAAAAAGTATTCAACTGGACATCCTCTTAAGTGAAAAACCCATCCCTTTTACCATAGCTATGTTAGGATATCCATATAGTGACTTTTGTTTTAAGGTAACACTCGAAATCAGCAATACCTAATTTCATGCACTAACCCTCTTTATGGTCAACAAGAAACTAGGTTTCCCATCACGTTACTTTGTGAAACATATTTTCGTGGTAACCCTATATGGGATCCTCCATATTAATCACATCTCTTTGGGTAATCCAATAACTCAAATGGGAAATCTTACCCATCACCACCATGTTCATGTCATGAAATAATCAGTGTTGAATGTAATATCATACAGTCATCATACAAGACGGATGGCCTTAAAAACACCACTCTTCCATGTTCTACTAGGTTGGTTTTCTCACACCCAACCATTCCATAGTTCCTACCTAGGTTATACCCACCAAGTTACTCACATATTCATTATGGAGTACCACTTTCTCAAATCTCTAATAAAATATCCCAAATAATAAAATTCCCCACATGTCTCATATTTCATATCATTAATATAATAATCTGTAGCCTAATCACTCTCCCAAATTATAGAGAATTAGGAGATCCTATCTCTAGGTTCAATATTTTCTATTCAAATTAATGGTACCCATGATGTGTCATTAAATATCATAATATTCATGTCCTTATTGATATATATATGATACAAAAATCTAGTGTTCAATGGTCCATCATGGTCCCTGACACCCACATCCCACCTATAGACATTCAATTTAATGAAATAATTTATTTAACAAAATTTTCATTTTCCCATAATGGTGAGAATATATAGGACATACATTAGAAAAAATGAATAATCTACAAGGATATGTTCAAGGAACAACTAGGCCATATGATTCCAACCCCTTTAAGTAAACTCGACACCCACCACATAATCACATCTGAGCTTCATACCTCATAATGTTCCCCTATATCGAGACAAAAATCCTATATAATAAATTTTAAAAAATTATAATTGAATATTTAATTTCATAAAACTATGTATAATCCTATAAATACTCACCAATCCATATTTTGATGTCTCAATCCTAACCATTCATGACTATATGGTCTATGTCATACCCCTAAAACCATAATTAGAAACATCTCAATCATCAACCTCTTGATAAAAAGACTTTTTAATCTAATATAACAAAAAAACCTAAAATAAACAAACATGGAAGTGAAATTATAATGAAACAACAAGAAAATTCATCGAATGATCCCTATATTACATTATGTAACCACAATGATAAAAAGATACATTATTCCTAGAAAACAACCATGCTTTGGGGGAAAATATCAAAAAATTCATATATGGAATCATAACATTGTAGATCAGACAAAACATCATGAAAACAAGGATTCATAAATAATAATGGTTATAAAATAATGTATTCAAATGAAATATGATAAAATGTTCTTCTATTGGATCATTTGATAAATAAAAAACGTGAGGAAATAATTAAATGATTTCTTTTATACATTCTAAATGAGAGTCAAAATATCAGAAAAAATTAAAAAATAATTATGGAAGAATAGATTAAGATGTCTATAAAATCATCAGATGAATATTGATAGAGTGAAGTAAGGGTTTTGATAGAAAATTAGAGGTGGGTATGGTTTAACATAGATTTTTAACATTCAGAAAATAATTTACCAATAAAAATTAAATTGATGGAGGAAATATAAAACCTCGGAAATAATTGGTTGAGAAACAATGGTTGGGGTTTTAGGGATAAATTTCACATTATTATCCAATAGATGGTGATTCCTTTTTTTAAATAGGTAGGGGAAAACAACCCCTTTAATTTTAAAAAATAAGTCATCTGTTAAATAGGGTGAGAGAAAAATCTATCACAGCCAAAATGTCCAGTGGAACATGTTACAATAAAAATTATGGATCCAAAGCCATGAGGCTGAAAAGATGAAATGACACAAAAGATAGTCCGACCAGTATAAAGGATAAGTAAGGAACCAAGGAATGGTGTGAGTATTTTATATCAAGTGAAAAACTAGAAAAACCTATCACACCACCAAACCTGGAAGTGTCCAAAACACAATTGTTCCAATCAATGGTTGTTTCACCCCATTTTGTGAGACTGGTGAATAAAGCTGGGTGATGCATCCTTGTAAGGCACCACCAATCCTCAAGGATGAAATGGGATAGATGATGGCTGCGAGCACAACCATCGCTCAAGTAAAGTGAAGTCCATCATGTGCGAGAAACCTGACATGACCACTAAATATAAAATCAACTCCAACCATATTTTCAATGTTCAATCACTGCAAACATCACGTATGAAAACCGCCTCCACAAAAAATGGAAACATCCACCGCCCCTCATCCTGATGAAACTACCACATGAACAACTTAAAGGGCCACCAATATTCATTGTTAAATGAACTACATACGAACATCCACCCGCAACCAGAATCCATGGGTGACTAGAATGAAAATGTCAGCACACCAATATCTCAACGTGCCTGCATCCCACAATGATGATGAAGATGAGGAAGATGATGACTATAATAAGAAGGCACATCAAAATCGATGTTGAACAGTGGCATAAATTGTGAAGGGTGATACCATGGACCGATCTATGGTGTTGACTGAAGTTTTTTCCACCTCACATTTGAAGAGGACCATCCGAATAGGAGACATGAACAAATATTAACTAATAGTCCATCTGACGTTGTAGCAAGAACAAATGTCATGAACGATGCTATATCCATGAACCTTGGTCTGCTAAAGGCACTGAAATCATTCATTGCATCAACAAATTCCACTATGATTTGTTTCCCACCAATACCCCAAAAGTAACTCTAGTCATGTGTTTTATTCAGTATTTGATTTTTTAAAAATGTTTGGGTTATTTTTTTTGAAAAAATTTTCTGAATGGTAGTAGGAGACTAGTTGAATTTGCAATTTATTGAAAGGCAGTACACCCCTCTGCCTTCTTCTCTTTTCATTGACCTTGATCAATGAAATAGAAAATACAGGTGGGGGAGGACACCCTTCACTTAAAAAAAAGTGAATGGAAGAACATGGGGCCTACCATTCCCTTAAGTAAATATATAAAGGCACCTCATCCTCCTCACTAAAAAATTTCCTCTTCACTCTACATTCTACACCATCTATATCTAAAAGAAGGTTTCATTGTGCGTGGTGGTTTCAGTGGCCCAAATGAGGTCTCGATTCTTTTTAAAGCTACAATTTGCGTATTTTTTCTTTTTTAATTTAATTTTTTATTTCTATAATTTTTTTACTTACATATACATATTTTATTTAATTAGTCATTTAGTTAGTTATATGTATCTTAGAAATAATAGTTATTTGTAAAACTGATTAATTATAGATTAACTAATGAATAAAATTGGATTAAGGAATGCTTACATATAATGAATAGGTAATAATAATTAATAATTGAATATCATATGATTAAACAATTATCAAGGAAAAATTAATTATAGATTATGTAATGTTTGATTAACTATTAGGTATTGAATAAAGAATGACTAAAAATGATTAAATAATGGTAAAATAATGATTAGGTAATAAGTAAATAATATGTAACTGATGATTATGTAATGATTAAATAATAATCAAGTAATGATTAAGTAATGATTTATTATAGATTAACTAATGATTACATTATGATTAACTAATTTGTGTAATGAGTAAATATTAACTAAGAAATGATAAACTAGTGATTAATGAAATATTAAGGACTGATTAAGGCAGGATTATGTATTTATTAAGTAATATTTTAGTAATTATTAATGAATGATTAAGTAATGATTGAGGTACAATTATGGAATGATTAAGGAATTAAAAACTAATGATAAAATAATGATTAAAGAATAATTAAAGAATGATTAAAAATGATTATGGTATAATTAAGTAATGGTTATGTAATGATTAATTAATGATTAATTAATTTTCAAGTAATGATGAAAGAATGATTCAGTAATGATTCGGGTAGGATTAAATAATGGTTAAGTAATTATTGATTAATGATTTAGTGATTATTAATTAATGATTATGTAATGACTAATTAATGACTATGGAATTATAAATTAATGATTAAGGAATGATTAAGAAATTATTAAGTTATTATAAAAGAACGATTAAGTAATGATAATGGAAGGATTAATGTATGACTAATTAATGATTAATGAATGATTATGAAATGATTAAGGTTGGATTATGTTTTTATAGCATATTTATTATGTAATGATTAAGTAATGATTAAGTAATAATTATAGAATGATTATGTATTGATTAAATAATAATTAAGTAATGATTAATTTATACTTAAGTAGTGATTAAGGAATGATTAATTTCAATGGATATATTTTAGAAGAATCACATTATCTTTGTAATCTACTAAACAAACATATATAAAAGTTAAATATTATAATACCAATCATGAGTGTCATATTTTCAGATATAAGAAAACATTTAAAATTTTTGATAGAATAATGATTATGTGGTTATCTAAGAAATCCAATATTTTTCTAGATAATACAACTGAATGATGATTTATCACAAATGTACTTAAGAGAATAACTCTGACAAGGTACATTGGTCCTAACTCAGCATAAACTAGTACATGAAAACGGGCCATGCTACACACTTGGATTGAGAGTCTAAAAGTATATGCTTTAGATGATTCATATTTTATTTATAAAATACTAAAATACCATTAGAAAGAATGAAAATTGTACTAAAAAAATAGTATCTTATTTTAGAATATAATAAGATGTTCTAAAGATTTCAACTTTCAAATGAAATATAATATAACATCCATGATATTTTATTAGATGGCCGACAAATATTAAAAATTATATAATTAAATACAAATCCTTGGAATATGTTATTAAGATACCATTTGAAAATAAAATGGATTTTACTTCACTTATGATGTCAATATCATCTCATTAAAACTTTTTTCTATTGAAAAACACCAAGGTAATTTTGTATGTTTTAATGTACTCATGTGTTCATTAATGATTTTGTTCTTATTCATTTAACATACTATGATTATATTTTTCATTTAACAATGGATAAATAAACTGATTTGGTATTTTCATTTCCTTTTTTACATCAGTTTGAAAAATATTCCATGGCTTATTTTCTAATTAATTTTTGTATAATAAAACATTAGTATCATAATTTAGGATATAAAAAGGCGTTTTAAAATTTCAGTATCAAAAAGACTATATGGGGAAACCACATTTTCAATATTACATTCACTATCAAGATCTTGATCAGGAAACATTTAAAACATATAGATTCATGTTTTCATATGTCAAATTCTATGGAGAGTTTATTCAATCAAAGAAAAGAGCTTCTTATACTAGATAACCAACAATATTTTTAGGAAATTGGATTTTGTAACCATAAGTGAAGTTCAAGACAAAATTCATGGTTTATTATGTCTATAACCTAATCAATAGATCAAGTCTATTAACTATAGACATTTTCAATTCTGGGATACAATATGAAATCTATATTTTCCCTTGGATGCTAATGAGTAGTGGTTACATGAAATCAATTCAGTTTCACCACAGTAAAATGGTTCCATGGTGGACTTATATATTGAAGTTTCTAGTATACAATAATAACATCCAATTGTACCAAGACATCGACTTACAAGAGTGGACGAAGTTTCTCCATCCGATGAAATATTGGATCCTCCCTATGATGCAAAAGATGAAAAACCTGATGATATCCTAGATATACATATAAATCCCACTTCCAATGATGATTTTATCAATTCTTGAATTTATAGATGCAATAATGCTAATGAGGATGGAGAAACATTAGTGGGGTTGGATGTTTCTAGAAATGTATTAGTTGTCAAACAATTGCGACCCAGAATAAATCATCCACCACTCCTTTATTATTGGTTGGAAGTAAGGACATGTTTTCATTAATTAAAATGCAATGTTATCACACATGAAACTGAGTTTCCTAGAGATGTAGTGAATAGGATTAGTGTTTTTTACAAATCATTATATTTTGGTATATATTTTCCAAGAAAAGATTCATTAAAAAACTGGTAAAAAGATTTTATATAGAGAGGAATTTTAGCTATTTGGATCTAAAATAAAACCATAAAAACATCATATGGTGTGATTAATTTGAGTATAATTATATATAACTCTATAGGGTGTTTCTAGACATTGGATTATGAGGTTATTGAATTTCAACGATCAAGGAATCTCATACTTGTGGTTAGAAAAAACATGAAACAAGATCATACTTCATTGGATGCTAAATTTCAGTCATATATTATCATTAAGATGATTTGTTCCTTCCATGATGTTAATGAAACTACTGAAAATTGTGGATACAAAATAATTTTGTCATAATAGTTTCTATAATATTGTCTAGATGGAGAAACAGAAGGAAATTGTTAAGGTCTATTTTGTTTGGGATTACTTGTATAAGGTATTTCCACAATTACTTTCTATACCAAGACTCAATGACCATGTTTTCTTTCACCTTTCTGAGAATGTACATGTGTTTCAAGTTAACATAATTGATTCATATTGTGTTCGATTTAATATGTTGTTCTAGGCATTCCTCCCTTTTATTTTTTATTATCCTTTCAGAAAAAGTTCATACAGATTGATTAAATGCTTATATCTTAAAAATAAATGGGTGTATTGTTGATTCCTGAAACCCAAGATGGTTATCATTCACTGATTCCAATTTTTTTCCATTTGGGAGAAGGAAAAATATGAATCATGGAATTTTTTGGAAAGTATCACAATCCATTTCACTAGAATTTGGTGTGTTATTTTGATATATTATCAAAAAAAATCAATGTGGTAATCAATTCAGATTTTGATACATGGGGACCCTTAAATACACATCATTGGTACTACATCAGACTCATTTATTTCAATGTGTGAATGAAATTCAAAAACAAACCCATGATTAAGGAAACCACGAGGCATGGTATGAAATTTATTTGTTATTTTATACTATTTCAACGAGAAGATAAAATCAATTTATGTGAAATACAAGCACGTGTAGAATATGATCTGGATCAATAAAGGTTTGAAAAATGTTTTGATGAAATATACTGGTCTAATTAGGTAGTGTATGATTATATAATCCATATTCCAAATAAAAAATGGACATTGGAATATGAAGGGGGAATAGGTATAGACACATGTATAAAAATATTGTTGATTGAATCAATAGTGTCATCAAGGGGATTCACACGTTATCATTAAATACCCTAGTTAAAAAGACATATTATAGTGTTTTTAATTACATTGTTGATAGAAAGATTCTATCCTATAATGAGATACAATAGGGTCTATGGTAGGATGGACGCATTCAATGAGAGATTGAAACAAACATTGAAGAATATTCTGGTTATCGAGTGTGCCTTTTCCATCAATAAAACATTTTATTTGAAGTAAACGAGTGATCCGACCCATCAATAGTTGTAGTGGTGAAAATATAGTGGTATTACTTGAAGCGAGGAAATGCTAGTCTAGAAACATATATGCATTATGGTTTCCATGTTCACACAACATCACGACATGTTCCTTTGTGAACATATCACAGGAAGAATACGTTGACCCATTATACTGGATGGACACCATTGAAAACTATTATACTCAACCATAGATTCCTATTGGGGAATTTCGATATTTACCAATACCCAAAGACCACTCGATCGTGATACCTGAGATCAACAGGTTGCATTAATGAGGGAGACCAATATCCTACAAGATGCAGAATGTGATGGACTGGCCTCACGAACAAGGGAAAAGATTGTGATGAAGCATATGTAATTAAGAAGGTCATATCATGAAACAATTCCCTAAAATTTTTGGATCGATTTAAATCTCTCTAGAATAAGGATTTATGGTAACTAATATGATATTATTAAATTTTTAATTTTATGGTGTTAATATAAGATCCATCAATTTGTAAAATTATCTTAAATTTTTGAATAAATTTACTATCAAATAATTTTTATCCTTTTAGATTCTAATTAAAATGAAGATAGAGTAAACAAGGGTTTGACATTAATTAATAATCAAATTTTGCACAGATAAAACATATATCAGTCATGTTAGAAAATAATAATTAAACCTATTATCATGTGAGAAATCATACATAAGTTACATAACACCCCATTTTCTAATAAACATTTAGATTACAAATAAAAATGTGTATATATATAAAGATATAAACCCACATAATAAAAAATAAACATTCCTATATAATAATATATATAAATTTTTTTTGAAATATTCTTTCAAAAAAATGAATCCATGCCATTTTTTCGTAAAAAAACATCAGAAGACAATGGGAATAAACATGTATGTCTTAAATTCTACCAGTGATAACATTATGTTGACCCTAACTTTATATTTAAATTTTAAACATAAATCATATTTAGTTTTTTACATATAGACAGAGAATACTATGCTAGTCACTGAGTATGCTACACACTTTTACTCTGACATGATATAGGGTTACCAGGTTTGATAGATCATGATGCGTCTCGAACACCATCATCATTACATGATCCCTCCATCCACCATTATACCATACCAATTCCATTAAATATTATATGGTATTATAGAATCTGATTTCTCATTATTTTATCATCACCTACTTGCTACCCTCATAGAGAGGTGGATACCAGAGAGACACACATTCCACCTTCCTGAGGGAGAAATGACCATCACTATTGAGGATGTGGAAGTCCTACTTCATCGTCTTGTCTAGGGGGATGTAGTTATTGGACATAACTATTTTCACTAGTTTGAGTTGGGCTAGAGCTTTTTAGGGGTTGATATTTTGGATGATGATGTAGTTATAGATGTTGGGTTGGTATCTATGTGTTTTCTTGAGATTCACTTTTCACTTTTACCTGATGATTTTAATGAGTGGACTACCAATTTTCTTTCCCATGCATATATCTTACAAATAATTGGAGGGACACTATACACTAATCACTTAGGTAAGCATGTTCACATGATGTATCTAGGGTAACTGGTGGATTTTTATCTAGTTGGGACATACAACTAGGGATTTGCATTCTTGGCTTACACTTATAGTTCACTATTCATGACGTGATCCTATGACTACTTGGATCTCTGGGGTTGCATCATCCTTCTTTAGATGTGGTCATAGGAGAACCTCCCGTCCCATTCTCCAAATGTTTCGAACAACTGCCTATATATTTTATATATGATTCTCCGCATGGATGTTGGTATGGTCATTCATCTCTACTGGTTTCTGATTCATGTATGATTTATTTAATTTAATTTATTATTGTTTACCTCATTAGATGTATAATGTTTTGGTGTACTTATGCACAAAACTTCTTCAATGCTTCGTAACACCATTTTTGTGCATATCGTATCATGTTAGACTGTCTCATACCAATCGAGGTAAATATATATAATCATTCATTGTAAAACAAATCCATAATTTCATAATATTTTTAGTAATGAAGTGTTATGAAAATTATAACATGTCATTGCCAATTTCATGGAGTCCATAAACGGGTTTTATTAGACCAGTTTCATGCATAATAAACTACATCACTTAATGGTTGAATAACTATAGTTCCACTCATTCACATTAAAATTATTTAGTTCCACATACTTAACAGAATCATGAAAATGTTTGGCTATGTTCAGTGAATTCCATTTTCACCGAGATAGTTATAATAGAATAATTCTTTGAATATAACAAGGATGTAAGTTATCGACTAGAACCAATAACATTCTAAGTATCCTGAACACTGGGGAAGACGTGCATTATTTCAATTCATGGGATTATGTATGATGTGATTCCATAATTCAGAGTTGTTTGAGTTTGAGACATGGTATTGAGTGGAATTTATACAGTATCTTACTTGACATGTCATAGGGATTCATAATTTGGTATGTCAATAATTATCCATTAGTTTGGTTATTGTACAATTTTCTAATTTTTTTGGAATATATTTTTCATCATATTCAAGTACAACATCTATTCTGCATGATTGGTCCATAGGAGGAGCTTGTTTTTTTTCAAGACAACAATCCATGCTTTAGTGTAGTGGCTAATTCATTCTTATCATGATTTTCATGATTTTATATTTAATATTCCAATATTGGGAGTGGATGTTCCTTATTAGGAACTTCCTCTAGTAGCTTCTGATGCTGAGGATCCACAATAATGATGACATACACCACATCATGTTTCACATGAGGCCCCATCTATTCTGTAGGAAGAGGTTTGTCCTATATCATTATAACCCTATCAGATTGGGGCAGTGCATCAGGAGGCATAATATCCATCTATATTGGATGTATATCAACAATTTTAACTAGGTGATGTTTATCTATGCATCTATAAGGGGTTATTTACCATTCCCCAAGTTTTCGTTCCATATCCTTGAAAGGTTATATGGTTCCCCCTTTGATTATGGAAGGTCCTTATACTACCCTAGTTGGAGAAGGATCTAGTGCACATGATGACAACTAGTTTTCACCTCCTATAATTCAGACATAGAAATCACATCTCGCAGTTGGGGTTCCATCACCCAATTATATTCCCCCACTATAAAATCATACTCCATCCCATCATAGAGGTCGTCAATATTGATATATATATATATCTCTTTCGCACACCACCATGTATGACAGAACCTCACCATTGAGAGTGACTATAATCTTTAAAGAATATTTTGTCTCTCTATTGAAAGGATGAAATTATTTTCATTATAAATCATTTTTACATGTTTATACACCATTTCAATTTTAATTTATATTTTAGTGGAAGTTTAAATTTTATAATATTTCAAAGTTAGCTACTTGAAACATTTGAAATATTATTAAATTCAAATTTAATAACATTAAAAGGTTATAAAATATAATTGATAAAAAAAATTAAAATAAATCATAAAACATAGCCTATGTATCAAAGCATATGTGGAAAATTTAAATAATTTCATAAATATAAAAAATAATTGAAAATGAAAATAATGCTATAAATATTATTAATACAATTTAAATGGTTTCAAACAACAATATATTGTTCTTGTAAAATTAATTTTAAATAATAATATTGATGAATTTTTAGCATTATAGATTCAAACAAACCCTAGAAGTTGAACCATTCTAATATGAATACATTCTACATTAGCTCCAACATTTACTGGTATAATATAATTATATAGAATATAATGAATCATACAATCAAAAAATTGAGTAATATAACATAATACAAGTCATGAATAAAATAAAAAAATATGTCACTATAAGAGCATTTGATTTCTTACAAAATAGTGGATGTATAAAAAATACATAGATCACATGTCCTTCATTCAATTCGCATGTTGATTTCTACAAAATCTTTTAAAATAGTGTTTTACTCTAAAATAATATAATAATTTGATAAATTGTTATGAAATTGATTCAATTAGGGAATCATCAATAGTAATTGTTTTATTCTTAAATTGTCATAATTCTTTTGAGTTTCATTGTATGAAATGAATTGAAATATATAAATACAACATTACATCAAATATAAAACAATATATATATATATATTTTAAATGTGTATATTTACAATGAATAATAAAATTTTAGTTATGTAATAATTAACAAATGAAGAATTTAATTAAATTGAATATTGATTAAAACCCTGTATAAGATGACTAGAACATGATACATTGGAACTAAAATGATTATATTTGTTAGATTAGAATTTAATGATACACATTGGAACAAAATTGAAAACAAACTAAATAAAAAATATATAAAGTAAAATCTAATTTACATGTAACAACATTTAGTGATTAAAAAAATATATTCACATTCAAATATTAATGACATTGTTATAAAAAATAATCTATATATATATATATATCCAAATTTAAATCCTATGTATTTATAAACATAAAATCATTAAAACATAAAATATTTTTTGGCTGAAAGGAAGTAGGGCCATGGCCACCTATGACTTAACTAAAAGGAGTATGGGCCCCTACCACCATTCAGATACACTATTCAAAAAAATATTTTCCTAGATGTTTTTTAAATTTTGAATCAAAAAACAAATAAAATATTTCCATACTTCTCCTAATGAAATGGTTAGCTATACAATATAATAATATCCTCCCTCGTAGAAATTTATTCATAACAATATCTATTTTAAAATCAATTTTTAATGAAATCATTATTACTTTTGTATCCTTTTTTTCGAACCCCATTTAAATTGAGAAAATGAGAAGGATTTTATGTTGCTTGAATATCGTTATAGGTATGATAACGGAAATCCATAGAGTGTTATATACACTGAAAAAATAAAAAACAAATATAAAATATAGAATATTTATCAAAATAAAAAACCTTAGTTGATAAACCCTTACGAATTTGGAAACAATTTTCTAAAATAACACTTGGAAGAGTGAAAATGATATGTATTTTCAAATTACATTGATTTTATGAAAGTTTTGATAAAAATAATCCATATGTTAGAATGTAAAACACACAAAAAGACATATGTATTGGATCCCATATATTTCTCAAAGGAATAATTTTATGATTAGAAACCCTTATGTACATCATAATTAATAAAGTATGAAACATTTGAAAATGGGATTTTGTGATAAAAAATATATATTCCAATAGAAAATATAAAATAAAACATAATAAAATTAGATATCATATTATACCTAAATAATAATAATAATAATTTAAATGTAAAATCATAACTCATGGAAAAAAATTTATTTAACAAAAACCATTTCCTTTTAATCCGAACTCACATGAAATATCTTTCCCCAACATTATAATAAAAATAACAGTCTTAATAACTAATTTAATAAAATTATTCTTATATTTTACCTTTTTTACACATTATTTACAATCATTCCTTACAAATATTGTAGTTAATTATTATTTATTTCCGTCTTTAAATGTTAATAATTTTGATCATTTTGTACAGGTTTCATTCTATAAATGTCAATGAAAATTTTTTATATCATGTTAAACATTACTAGTTTAAGGTATTTATTGAAATCATATTTTTTTATTTATTCACCCAAATATAGTCCTCATATGTGGTACGGAAATCCATGAAGATGTTGTTTCATGTAATTTAAAGATATCAATAGATTACATTACAATGATCATCGATATTTATTTCATCCTTTCTGAACCATATTGATGATATATATTACTCATTAACTCATACATATTCATAAAATATGTTATATAACAATACATGAAAATATGTAATGAAAAACTAAATACATAATTTATGGAGGTAGTAGACTATGTGTAGACAAGAACAACATTTTAATTTTCCAATGAATTGGAGGAAGGTAGAACATGGTAAATATATTAAAAATAATAATACTAATCTTTGAATAAAATTTATTCATTAAAAAACATTTGAATTATCCATGTATGGATCTGATGAATATTTAAATATTTTTTTCATGGTGGCTATAATACGAATGTACGCTTGAATGTTATTTTCATTTCATTAAGGAGATTGGAGGAAGGTAGATAATGATTATCTAAAAAATATATTATCTTTTTATTATACTAATGATACTAATGTTATTATTTTAATATAGTATAATAGATTTTATAGTAGAAGAATAATTAATTAAATTGAGATAAAAAAAGTTATTATGTGTTTTTACCTTACTTGGAATAACTACTATGAAAATTTGGTTAAGCAATTGATGTGTGAAAATTTTTATGAGACTATATCCTACAAGAAATGTACAGGAGTGTTGTGTGTGGGTTTAATTAATGTTAGTTAGATCAAAGGGGATTATGGTGTGAGAATTGGGGTGAATATGGAAACCTTTTATAAGTAATAATAGTGGCATTTTTATAATATGAGCTTCCCTATTCAAGGAATGTGGCACCAAAAGTTGATAAAATTGAGAGAGGATGAGGTAATGTTGAGAAATACCACACCCACTCATTTTGAGACTAGATTTTGACAGTTTTTTTGTCTTTTACCCCTATGGTTTACCAATTTTATTATATTAGAACTTAGAGTGGTTTTTAGTTTTTACCTATTAAATTTAATATTTTTGACTATATATAAAATAAACCATATCACATAATTTGAAACTTCATATTAAAAATATGATATCAATTTTTTTAGATTTAATTTAAAAAAGTTAAATAAAAATTAATTGTAATATTATTAATATAAAACAAATTCAAAATATTTATAATGAATAATATAATTTAATATCAAAAATATAAAATTTATGTTTGTAAATTTAAATTAATATATACAAATGTAAAATTATATTTATATAATACATATTTTTTCACTAAACATGTTACATTAATTTTTATGTCATTATAATATCTTAATGAATTCATAAAGATCACGGTACATGATAAAAAAATATTTCGTACAAATGAACTTAACATAATTTTTTTTATAAATATAAAAAAATTCTTCATAAAAAAATATTATTTTCATGAATAAAAATATGAATATTATACATATTGAAACTCCAAATTTTAGGTTTTTAACATTCAAATGAAAGCATACAATGTAATGATAATTCTATTTATAAGAGAATTAGAATGTTAAATATTAATTATTCTTGTTCTTATTTTTTATAATGTATAAAATAAATGAGTGATAATATATTATATATATATATATATATTTAAATTTCACGTTATATTAATTTTTTTAAATAAATAAATTTTCTATATTTTGATGAAAATTTCATTATTTTTATGAAAAATATCTTTCTAAATAAAACTTTTATTATTATAATCGCAACTAACATCAATCTAGACAATATATGTTTATTATAAAAAATCATTAATTACCTATTGTTTAAATTTTGATTAAAAATATTCCATTGAATATAAATTAAAAAAAAATTATATGTGAAAAAAATAACTTCAATATATGAAAACATAGCACATAAATTTTTTTTTGGAAAAATGTATATTATCATAATAAAATGAATTTATTACAGCCCTAGTAATACCTATTAGATGGATTTTAAATTATATTTCTATTTTATATTTTATAAACTATTATAGAAAACTTAATTAATCATAATAAAATACATATCATATAATTTTTTTTAAGAATATAAATTTTTATGTATAAAACTATTTTTAAATTATTTTGGCATACAAATTGAATTTAATCAACTCAATAGTTTAAAAAATGTAATTATTTTTTATTTCCTCTGTTATTTAATAATGTGGTTACATATATTTTTACCCACCAATTCAATCAATGCTCTATAGTGATTATATGTATTTTAATAAATTTTGTTGTGGTTTATTTTGGATTGATGTTGCACATGAAATAATTTACTCATCAGAGTATTTATTTAAAGGAAAATTCATTAAAACATTCATGTTGGTACACTCTATGCCCATCATAAATATATTGTATTCTAAAAATTCTAATTATCAATCAATAATGAAATAAATATGTGTATATAAAGATGAGAATGACTGAAGATATATTTTTTAATGGGAAATCTAGAACACTATCTAAGGAATGACTAAAAAAATATTTTACCTCCTAATAAAAATATTTTTAAATTTATAATTTTCACAACCATTTATTTTAAATGCTATTAATTAAATTTATATAAGACATAAGTGTTTCAAGAGACACATCATTTAAAAAATAAATTTGCGGATATTATTTTCAAAAAAATAGTAAAAATGGAAATCATGATAATATACAATAATAATAACCCATTAATTGAATAAGATAAATTGATCCTAAGATATATTCTCCTATGAAAACTTATTCATAGACTGTGGTACTTTTTCTTTTATCAAGTAATCATAATGTTAGGTTTTTCTCATCTTATTAACCTATTCCCAAACACAACAATTCCAAATATTTCTTTAACTTTCTAACAATATTTTAAAACTAAAATTAATTAAAATATAGGATCTCAAATTTAAATTTACACATTATCCATAGAAGAATATATCTATTAAAATATAACAATAGTCTTGAAACTATATGTTTTAATTTATGTTACCCATTATCATTTCTTATTAGGTTCTATAACTAAAATATAATAAATTCTACATATTTAAAATGGTATTGGACTGAAACCCTTATTGATTTTGGTAACCATTGAGTAAAAACCCCATGAAAGGGAAAACCTGATATGAATTTTAAATTCCTTTAATATTAGGAATGTTAATATGTAACATCCAAATATTTTATAGTCTGAATATTTTAAAATTTAACATCTCCGATAGCTTATGCTTCATGCAACACAAAATTTAGAACCATAATATAATATTAAATATTACCATTGGAATATTAATGTGACCATTAGGAATAGTATTATGGAAAATTGAATATTAATGTCACCTATTAAATTATTAATAAATATTTTATATCTTATAAATGAAATTATGGTATATTTATATTATAGAATATGTAAATAAATGTTTTAAAACTGATAAAATAAGGGTTGGTATTTTTGTAAAGTGTAAATTTTTATTTAATGTTTTATAATAAAAATAATTTCTTAAAAGAAAATTTATTTTCAAAAAATTGATTCATAAATTAATATTTTTTTATGATTATAATATAATTTTATGAGACCTTAATTAATTTTTCAAATTCATATAAAATCTTTTATAAAATTAAAAGAACTATTTTGAAATTAAATGGTGATTTTAATTAAAAAAATTTATCATATTTTGAAACATATTCTCATAAAATTGAGTTATGTTTTTAGTTCTACACTTTTAAAAATGTTATGGGTGAATTTTTGAGATTTTTTTAAAATACATGAATTTTTCATGAATAGTAAAATATGATAATTTATGGTATAAATAGATTATTATTTAAATAAAACATTCCTTGAGTCATTTAGGATATAATGAACATAATACTAATCATACATAAATAATTTTAATATATTTATTTCTAATTCTCAAACTATTCATAGTCCTGAGCCAAAATAATAGAAAATTGTATAAACTATTCAAAAAACACCCCACTTCACCACAATAAATACCGCCCCTCAACACCCCTTCTCCTCACATATAAAACAACATCAAGAGCAAGATTAAATCTAAGGAAAATGTTGATAGTAACATTGTTATGTCTGATTCTATCTTTACATGGCTCGACTGTCATGGTACATATGACGTACACAATCTAAAGAGAAATATTGATCGATTCTTTTATGTTTTAAAATCATTCATCTAAAGGGCCCTTGTTTTCCCAGCATTCTCATCATAAGAAGATATTTTCTCATGCTCTATAAATATTGGTAAAAAATAATCTATGTCTTATTGTGAAAAACCGATATTTTATGATAAGTATTCTTTTTAATTTATTTGATGTCATGTGTTTTATGCTACAACAAGATTATCTTGTGCTATACGCCACACTGTATTAGCTTGAAGTACACACAACACTATTCTTAGACAGTGTTACACACAATTTCAAGTTCATTTTATAATAGCCATTCTACGCAACATTGATTATATATATATATATATATTCAATGTATAAATTAAATATGGTTGGATTATGTTATACAAAACAACAAAAAAGTCTTGAACTACACACACCTCTGACTTGGCTTGCATTACACGCAATCACGACTTTCCTCGATAGCGTGTGTTGTACGCAATTCTGGGTTTCACTAAACAACGATATATGGTTATAATATCACCAAGAACTAGCCGTTATAAATTGTATTAACTAAATTTTTTATTTTATAACATTATTATTCATCTTACACATTTTCTAGAACATGGTATGAGAACAAAATAAAATTTCCGAGCAAAACAAGTATTTTTAAAAAACTACAGTTTTGCCTCCTTTTGATGGCGCACCCACATTAAATATAGTTTTTGACATGTTTATAAGTAAAATTTGACAAAATAGAGTTCTTAGTTGGAATCAGGAAATAAAAATTTACTTTGTATAAATTTTTCATATTATTATGATAACTTTCATATTTTAATGAATAGAAAAAACACGCTATATTTTATTTAAAAACAACTTTTTTCATCATAATAATATATGTTGTTAAATTTTAATATTGAATTATTTTATTGTATAAATAGAATTCATTTTTACCATTTAATATAATTTATGTCATTATCATTGATTTTACCTTGAATTCTTAGGTTAAATCAATTCAATCTTTCGGAATGTTTTAAACAAAAACCCATTTTCTTTCGACAACAGGATAAATTTTAATTTAATTTCTGCAACTTTTGTGTATTGAATTAGTAAAATTGGATTCCATATTTGGAATCAGTGGGTCCATATTTTGTTAATAAGATACTTTTTATTTTTGGACATTATGAATAGTAACTACGGTTAATTTTATTTACCATAGTTAAAGGTAAATCAGGTAATTAAGGGTAAATATATGATTATAAAATTACCCTAACACCTGCCAAAATCCTATTGGATGACTAAAAGTCGACCCATATCACCTAAGGATCGTATTTGATTCATTTAATTGACTTTTTTCAATGAAAATAATTTAATTATTATTAAAACCAAAGAAAGTGAGAAAATGTCACTTTCTTAAATCTTATAAGTATAATAATTTTAGTTCAGTGATAGGCTTCATGAAACTTCGGATATAAATAGTCTACAGAAATATAATAAAATTATATACATCATATAAAATTATTTAGAATTTTTAGGGATTAAATAATTATCATTAAAGGTGACATAATAGTGATGTTGAAATTATTTTATTAAGAGAAATATCAAATAAATGGTTTTAAAAATATTAAAATAAATATTATATGAACTATTTAATGTTCTCCACTAATTTTATAGATAAATATGACATGTTATAAATCTATTAAATCTTCTAGTTAGATCATATCTTCTATATATGGTTTAATTAAATTCAAATAAATAAATAGTGTAAAAACTGACACTATTGTTATTTTATAAAAATAACATATTATAAAATTGCTTAAAAATCACAAAAATATTTAAAAATTATAAATTTAAATTTATAGGGTCTAAAATCTTATAAAATGTCAAATTATAGAAAATTCCCAACACATATGTAATTATTTATAATAATTTAAAATTTAGAATATTATTACCACAAATAAAATTAAATTGATAAATAAAGATAAATCAAGTTTATAAAGTTTAAAATAAATTTCTAACATGTATAAATTGTATTGGCTGATGATATTAAAACCCTATATCATCTAATCTTTATATATGATTCATTTTTGAAGTTTTTATGTGGGGTTGGGATTTAATATAAACTAATATTTCTTATATTTCCAAAGGTGCCACTCTCCTCCCTTATAAAAGGGCATCTCCTCCCTCTCCTCCTCACACCAATTTTAGACTTCAAGATCTTCCAAACCCTTCCCATTTTACTTCCCCAATTCTTTATAAACATACTATAGGTACTGGTCTTCTCAAAATACCATCTTTAGTGCCCTCAGAGAAAGTTTAAAGGAGGCACTTTGAGAAAGAGGTAATACCTTCTACCATTTTCTTCAAGTTTAATTCTTCTTCTAATCCCTCTTATTTAGTTGTTTCATTATGAAGTAATAACATCAGTATCCCTCATATACTGATATGTTATTATAAATATGAAACAACCCTATTTCACCTTCTATCCATCCTATGGAAAACAAAATCACCGTGCGTGCATACGTATGGAATACCATCTCCACACCATGGTGTAATCTGTTTTTCCACCAACACCTTACATGGATGGGTATAATGGTGTAAATAATAACTATATATGGTTTTTATAACATCATACTAATTCTGATATATTATTCCATCCACTCCAGTTCTATTCAATAATAATGGGAACGATATCATCGCTCGTGCGTACGTACGGACTACCGTCTCCACAATGCGATAAGATTCATTCTCCATGTTAACCATACATGAATGATCATATAGTTTATATAATGAATAATAATTAAATATATGAAATAATAATTCTACTTGATTTATGTACATATATATGTATGTCATATATTTAGTTTCATTCAATTAAATAAGGAAACGAAAATAGCCTTCATGTGTACGTACGGTCTACCGTCTCCATGAACGGTGTATTTCATTCCATTTATATATCTATAATATATTTGTATATAATGAATATATATTATATATAAATCATGTTTTTACATTCTGGAATTATTTAAATCAAGATATAAGTAATAATATCAAGAATGACAAGTCGAAACATATACGATAAATGAAACGATTTTACCCAAAACGCTGCTTTAACATGGAATTTAAAAAAGAACAGGTAATATAAAGTCATATGTGAAACATATATGATATACTAACAATGAATATGATTATGTAATAAGTCAATGAAATTATTTAAATCGTTATACAGGAGGTTCAGATCCATACGAAGCATATCGGACCTAAGGTAATGGATATCTATTCCAATCTCATTCTTATCCGAGATTGTAATTCGTAATTCTTTACTGGGGTTATTGTTATCATCCTTTCCTAGGTTTTCTAAAAATGTTTTCATGTATTTTTAAAGTCCTTTTTTCCTATTTTTGAAATTTGACACATGTTATGAATAGAATCATACTTTTTTTTACCACACGAGGAACTTTTTGAATTTTCCAACAAATGTACGAGAAGAATGTTATTTTTAACTTATACGGCATGAATGAATTTTTACAGTTTCATAAAACCTCATTTTCACGAAGCTTAATCTACCAGATTTTATGACCATTTTCAACAAAATACTTTTTTTAAATTTCATGGCATTTTGTGAAAAGAAATTGATTTTGATGAAGAAAGGATATTTTCCTCATGAATTCATTTCAAGTGTTTTATCAAAACCATTTTCCATATAAGATGACATTATTTCATATGTGTATGTTTCGAGTATAATGTATCTATGATTTACATGGTTCACTTTTCTTATGATGAAATATCCATTTGTTTTATATGGATTATGTGATGATGGGATGATGTTTATGAAACCCATTTTATTCTTTCGGTTAAGATGAATGTTTTATGTTTATTTTGTGGCACAAGTAAGAATGATTTCCTTATGAGATAGGTGGGACCTATATCTCCCTCCAATTCATTGGGTAAAGATTTATATCTCATGAGATAGACCTGGATGGAACGAAAAGTTAAACTGGTTCAGTAATATAGGACTTGAACGAGGAGTGAACTCAATTCAGAAAGGGTCTTTGTCCACTAAGATGGTCTTGGTAGCAATGCCTTGGCTACTGTGGAAATCATAACATGTGTTTATGGTTTCGTTATCATGTCTTAGTGGTTGGTAGCTTCATGAGTACCTTTAAAATATCTAGCTAATAATTCAATTGTATCAAACTATGTAATCCATGGATGTTGTGGAATAGTTAAATCCAAATAGGTCTAACATGGATGTTCAAAATGTGCGGTATCCTTTCATATTGATTGATGATTATAAGGATAATTAATACTTAAAAGAAATTGATTCTTAAAGTGTTATGTTTACTACACACATTATGCTCAATAGAAAAGGATTCTTATACAGGTAAGACTTGATGTTTATGTTGAGTTCCATCTTACATAAAGTGCCTAATCATCCTTATAAATTGAGTGGAAAAAACTTCTTATGGGGGAATTAATTATTAAATTGGGGTCATTCATGATAACATATATATATATATATATAATACCATTACAAAGAATATGACTCACCATACAAAGTTATAAAATAATTTCTATATAATAGGAATTTACTTCATAAGGAGATAAAGCTATATGGAAAAATTAACACTAGGTGAGATTTATCATATATGTAATAAAACATATAACATTCATATTGAATAAACAATTAAATTTCCATCATAAAAAATTATGAGTAAAACTTTATTCAAAAAAATTATTCTGAGAAAAATAAATGGATATATGATGTATTGTCTTAAAAATCCAGAAAACATATACAGAAAATTTAAAAATAAAATATCAATAAAAATGACTTTGAAAATTAATATTATTTTGGATCATAATATATATAAAAGTTATAGAAAATATTATTTATTCAGTTCAACACTAAAAATATTAGAATGAATAAGAAAAATAAAATAATTACAATTTTCATTCAAAATTTTAATGATTCAAAATAGTATCAACTAAACCAATTATTTTCATCAAATTTGAATAATTTTTTAAAATATATATGTAACAAAATTGTCTGATTAGATCGACATCATATTCCCCACACAAAACTCATTTCATTTTATCATGAAACTAATTCATCAATTTTAAGGGATGTTAATTCATCTTAAAAATGTATTATTTTGTATTATAATTAGGATTATTTTTTCAATGATGTTCCCCCATTTCCTATATTATGTGAGAAAGGGTGATTTATTATCTCATAAGAATGAAACTATCTAAAATATAGTTCAAATTTGAAAAAAATCATTAAAATAGTAATATTTCGAATGAATCAGAAAAAAATGACATTTTATTTTAATTTTCAACAAAAATTCTCATTTTACCCATGGTAAATCGACTCACATTATTTTCAATTAGAATAATCAGGAAAAACTGGTGGATGTAGGGATTTGAAAATTAAAAGTAACCATAAATAACTTATCTAATAATCTTAACATAAAAAAAGCCTAAATATGTGTAGATGTTAATTCCATAGACAATTTGAATGAAATGTGTAAGATTAGAAGAAAAATGAATTTCATATTAATTAATTTTTATTAATTATAATCCCTAAAGTCAAATAAAATTATACGGGGAAATGTGATTGATTATAAAATATTAAATCCACGTTGAAGGAAAATGACTAGTCACTCAAAGTGGAAAATTATTCCATAATTCGAGGAAAAAATAACACCACTTAAAATATTTTTTTTGTATTTTAATATTATATTTTGATAAAATTAATGAATATTTTGAAGTATTGTCAACAAAATATAGTTAACAATGAAATAGATACCCCTACATCACATTTAAATATCAACATCTTCCCTATTGTTTAAAATCATAGCAGATGAAATATTTTTTTGTGACATTATTTAAAAAATATTTATAAACTTATTAGATAAAATTTATGTTTATGGGGTAACAAAAAAGTTCAAAAATATATTTTCCACTCAAATATGAAAACAAAAAATTTCACATAATGCAAAAAAAGATTCATCTTGTCACAAGATAATACTTTTATTGAAAAAAAAATTATAGAATAATATATTCATAATCCTTGAAAATTAAATATATTTTTAACTAATTAAATAATTATAAATCTAGGGTATTATTTTAGGTAAAAAATTCAACAAATAAACCGTAGTAAATAATTAGATTTTATATTCTCTTCTCCATGAAATAAACCACTTAATAAAATTTTCTACCAAACAATTATTAAAATGGTAAGAATAGTATTTACTAAATTAGAGAGAGAGAGAAAAATGTAAATAGTTAACAAAATTACAAATTCAATGAAGATTTAATAATTTTATTTTATTCATGGTAGAAAATTTATTTCATTATTAACATTTTCTCTAGTCAGTCATATTTTAGTTCCAACACATTGAAAAAATATTAGGTGTGATTATAATAAATTAATCCCAGACATGAGAAGAATAGGTGTTTGAGTTGATGTAAATGTGTTACTTTTTTCTTCAATATACAACTCCATTTTATCTTTGAATAAAATTTGAGTTTTACACTAGTGAATTTTACAGTGGTTATAGCTTCCATAACATCACGTATAACTATATTATTATAATAAATACTACAAATATGTTTATATATATTCAAATAAAAAAGTAAAATTGAATTAAAACCCATGGGTTATCTTTCATGTACTAATGAGTTTAATAACCTTAGTTAGGCCAAAAGAATGCCCAATTTTAACTTATAAATATATCACCCATGACCTATTTTTACCTTTAAATTAATGTTTTATTCCTTGGCCTTTATCAGAGAATAGTGTATTCACTCCCCCTATAGGTTCCAAAACTTCATTAATCAAGACACTTATGATAGTGAAAGTGCTATACCCATTGGATATTATGTTCTTAAGAAATTATAAAATTGAATAGCTACACAATTTAACCAAACATAAAAAGTTTTTTTTGAATGATATTTTCATGAAAATAATTTTATATTTTAATATAAATCTGAAAAAATTATTATTATTCTATACTAATCTCATATATATCACTAAAATCCATCAATCCCCTACAACTTGTAGTTTTAATGTCAATTTTTTATTTCATCACAAACCAAAATGGATTTTGATGAAAATACACTAGAATTTGACTATCCTAGAAAAAGAAATATCTATAAGGAGATATCTATATGGGTGTTATAAAGGCCATATTATTTATCCAAAATGGATCTTCTAACTTCAATGAAATAATAATTTATTATACTTTAAATGGTTTTATAGAAATACTATTTTATCACCTAATTTGAAACCTCATATTTCCCACATGACTGAGGATGGTATGTAATTTTTATTTTGTGAAAATGACTATTTTTTAATCAATTATTTTAACATTATATTCCTAAATTGGGATCCATTTTAATAGATAAAGTGTTGGGGTACTTCAAATATTGGGAAAATGTTTTTATTAATAAATCTGGATGGAATACTTGTATGGATTTTGTGGAGTTTTGTATTATTTTCAGACGTAAAAACATTACCTAATTACACTAATATGAACTCATTCACATTGTAGGATATGAATGTATCCATTTAATATATTCACTGACAATAAAAAATACCAACCTATAGTATCCAATTATTGGATATATATTGATTCCTTATATCATTTTCCATTAAATAAATTTTTTTAGACCAATACATTTCTCATAAAATATTTGAATTGGGTAGACTTGTAAAAAATAGACTGTATAACTTTTTGGTCATTATTCTATCCCACAATGTGTCATCCTAAAGGTTAAGAGTGAAAAATTTCATGAATGGGTTGAATTTAATACTAGGTCACACCCCTCTTAAAAATATAATCAAAACATATCCAAATGTGATGTGGGTCTTCTTAAAAGATACAATTCATATATGAAATTAATTTATTTTTTAAATTATTGTAAACATACTCATTTAATAACCCTCTAGATAAAAAGAATAAAATTTTTATATATCATTTATTTTTCAAACAGAAATGAAAAATAATTTTCCATCAAGGAATAAATATTTAATCACTCTCTCATCATCAATTTGGGTATTGGGATACCTAGTTAGGCGATTAGCCACATCATTTTTATACCCTTTATTACCTCTTAAATCCAAGTCAAATTACATTATCAAATGGATCCATATAATTATTATTGGTTCAGAATCATTCTTTGATAAATTTAGTAAATAATACGTTATTTGTTATAGTGTAACATGTTTGAGCCCCATCCTGTAGCTTACCAGCATTGAAAATAACATAATGAATTATATCCATCCTCTACCCTATGAATACAAAAAATACCACCTCACTATTAATACATATAACAAAAATAACGAAATTTAGAGTCTTGGGATGTGATTATAGGAGCTGAAGTAAGTTTTTCATTGGGTATTCTGAATTGATCTAAAGTATTTTACATAAAAATAAATGTTTTATATTTATTTAGTATAGAAAAACGATATCTACATGTTATTTAAAAATATTGTACTAATATCTAATATAAAGTGAAATTTTATAGAAAATTCATAAACCCCTTATAGTTTTCTAGCTGTGGTAGCAATTGAAATATTTCTATCAAAGAATTACAAAATACTATACCCAAATTAGAAAAATTATATTTAATAATAATTCCCTTAGATACCATTGAATTATATTCATAAAAATATTATATAGTGTTGGTCTTTTGAAACATGAATAAAAATAAAACTATATTTTCCAATCCATTTTGAAAACCAATTCCATAAATTTGAAATTCATCCGCGAATACCTCAAAAATTTCCTAAATAACATCTAAAAAGATAGTCATAAATCATATTTTGACATTATCCTAGGATCCACTCATACCAATGGGGATTTAATGAAAAGAAGATTACCTTTAGGGACATCTGAATGTGGTTTTCTCTTTGTATGTTGATGCTACTAGAATCTTGTTATGATGAAAATAGTCATCCAAAAAATATAAAAATTAATACCATTATAATCTCTTAATATTTTAGTATATGAATGACATAAGATAATTGTATTTCCATGTAATAGAATTAAACATCCCGTAGTCTCCAAAAACATCAACTTGGTTTCTTTTTTGGATTGATCTTTTCAATTATTTATATTTCTATGATAGAGAAAACATCTTTTTTGGAATCAAGTAAATTGGTATGATGTACAAGATGTTAAAGATTGGATAAATAATTCTACAATCCATTTTTATTATTACATATTACCAATGTAATTTCATTATGTTGGGATTAATCCCTATTTATGATTCAAATATTGGTTTATAATCAAGATCCATTATTATTTTCTATAAGAATAATGAGAGGATGAAACCTGTTTTATCATTTATGGATAAAACACTTGGTAGTCAGGAATATTTTAAATACATATATTGTCTTTTCTTCTCGAATATTCCGTAAGATATCTCTCATAAACCAACCCAAGAAGCTCTTTCTAACGGTCACATGATTGTCTCTGTGAAATACCTGACGTACATTCCTGATAACCCCATGTTCTAAAAAAGTTCCAATGTTTCAGAATATAACCATGAGAATTATTTCACTACATATATGAAATAATCTTATCATTAAATAAACGTCCGACTAGATTATAAATTGATAATAAAATTAGACAAGTAATAAATTAAAAAAAATAGAATTAGTAAAAACAGAAAAAACTAAGGAATAAATAGAAAATAAAAAATAAACCATATATATGTCATAAATGTTAATACATACACTTAACAAAATAAAAATTAAATAAAGCATAGATAGAAACCACTACAATAAAACTCTAGGTTACTCTTTGTAAATATACAAATATCAATCTATCTGGAACTGAATAACATGAGAACCAAAAGTGAAGGATATTAAATCCAAGGCCCTAAGAGGAAACCTTAAGAGATGAATTCATTGAGTTGTGGATATAGGGTGTGAGTGAAATAAGTCCTATTAAGATCCCACAATCATTTCAAACTAAATAGCAACATCACTTCCATCTACATTTATAAATATTCATTTTAATTTCAATTTATATGAATAATGTCCCCAAAAAATACATCTTGTAGACTAATAGTTTTATATAAAATATTTATATTAAATATCAAATTTGAAAACAAATTTAAAAACACATTCCTTTAAATGATATTCTATATCATTAAACATAATAAAATATATTAATAAAAAATAATGAAGAACCATGGAATTGAATGGATAAGAAATAAAATGAGGCATTATTCCATATGTATAAATTGATCAAGATATTACAAAAGAAAGGAGTTTCCGTATAGAGAATAATAATTTATTAATAATATATTCCTAAATGTACCATATGGTGAAAAAACTATATACTAGGTTCAGAACCATATAAAAGGCTATTGATACATTCTTAAATCTCTATCCACCTGACAACTCAATGATAGCCACATTTTTAGTATACCCCATTTGGTCTCTAATACCATAGGGGATATAAAACTACTTATATAGATAACATAGAAATGAAAATGTTCTCTCGCCAATAAACTTACAATACCCATGTATATCAATCCATATGGGGTGAGTAATCACTTGCATTAGTAAATAAAAATCATATTACCATCAATATCATCTTATTAAAATATCTACATTCCCTTCACATTTATATCATATATAAATTTTAATCTTCCATTTCTATCATAATTAATAGAAAATAAATCATCAATATCCACCACATGGGTCACAATTCAAAAAGGGCTGAAGAGGGTCTCACACAATCCAAGAAAAATTTAAAATCATAAAAATGATCCAAATAGGTTTTCATAAAAAGTAATAATAAGGAAGAGTAATATTTAGTCATTTGAAATTAAATTTAAGAAAACTAATTAAAAAACCATTTGAAATTAATTTCCAAAATATTTATATTTTTTTCCATGTTCATTTGATAGACCATTAAATAATCAAATATTTGTTTTTGAAATATCCAAACAACTCAACTCCAAATTTTCAAATTCAATCAAGACCAAAAAGTGGTCAATGCATTTTGAAAAATAAGAAAATATTTTAATCAAGTCATTGAACAATATATCAATACCTATAATTTAATGTATCACAATAAATTGTGCATAAATCCTTTATTTAAAATTGAAACTACATAAAAAATAATTATAAATATCATTATAAATAAATCATATCAATTTAATTTGACAAATAAATATTTTAAAATTTCCGATAACACAATTACATTTTAAATTAATAAAGTATATGAAAAACATAAAATTATTTATATGAAATCAATTCAGAAGTCCTTACTTATGATTGAAGATGCTCAAAAAATTCATAAAAAATATAATGTATTCCCTAGAAAACAAAATTCCGTACATTACGCCACCCAAACCCATAATAAAATAGAGTATCCCCTAGGTATTCATGTAACAGAATAAAAATATACTATGGAAATAGGGTAAGGTATGGAGATGAATCAATAAGAAGGAAGTATCATGGAAAGTCTAAAACAAAAGAAAAACGAATGGAGAGGCTTGAAAATGCCAATGTAGTGACTGAGAACATCTCTACATGCACTCTGTGGTCATAAGAACATGAAAAAAGTGGAGGCTAGAATATCCTATAAAAATTTAGGAGAGAAGATGGAAAAATAAATTTTTAACAACATAGATCATCTAAATAGTTAGGCTATTTGCTTTTTTAAGCCATGAATCAACTATTCAATTTCCACTGAAAACCCATAACTTAAAAACATTGTATCGGCACATAGTTTCTCATAACTATGAACCAATTTTGATAGTCACTCTAATATAAAAACTAAATTCATGGTTTCTATACAATCATTAAATACCCCTCCACTCCCCATACAGTCCAATCTATGTAAACTCAAAATGAAATAAAACATCCAAGTGCATACGTTACATTAACTGTAATCACATGGTTTTTGTTAATTGTTTTTCTGAAAGCAACAAATATAAGGAAAAAAATATGTAAATAACACAATCATGAAAAGTTTAAAAAAATTAACTTTCCAAAATTTTATTAAATTAAATATATTCATAGGGATATAGGTTTTGAAAAATTCATGACCAGGCCAATTTTTACCCCCATAAAGTCCTTATTAGAAGTAGCGGTATCCAAAAAAAAGTCAAAAATAGACCCTATTGAATGAGTTGGGTTAAAATATGAATAATAAGTTTGAAAATAATAATGAAAATCAATAATCCCTAATAATGTCTTCAAAATAGACATGAAGTTCCACAAAACCACAAGATATCCCCAAGAGCCGTACAACATGGCCATAGAGTTGGAGCTAAAGAGGGACAGATACTGAGCATAGGTCTCCCCACAATTTATAAATTTTTTAAATGGTATGATGTGAAGAGTTGGAACCGTTAAAATTAATAATTTAAGAATTTACCAAGATTAATCCAATTCCAAAAACCATATGAAATCAATAAGAAACCAATAGATCTAAAAAATTGATCCAAAAAGAACTAAACATCTACATGCCAGAGTTATCTCCAAGGCTAACATACATCACAAATAAAAACAGAAAATATAGAACTTGGAATGATACCATGGTAGAAAATGACATGGTATATTGACTTTGGGTCATAGTAATCATTTGGTAAACTATGGAATAATTCTCAGAATAAAGTCCCTTAGAGAACCTAAAAATATAGCACTAATGAGTGCTCAAAAATCGGAAGGCAACACTCATCCTAGTACACCCACACTGATCAAATGATCACCCATGCTCAACATATTATGAAATTGGTCTCATGAAATCCAGAATATAATAAAAATATAAATAAATAAGGAAGGAAACAAATAAAAAAAATTCATGACATGGATCCCAATCCCTAACATAATCTAAAAAAGACAAAAGGGTTAATCATCTACACATATTTCACCCCCATTAATATAAATACATCTAATAATACCTCAATACACAAAATTTGATTTTCAAAATAATCAATTGTCTAGGAGAATCCACCCAATTTTCAGAGAAGATACCTACAAGATACAACATGAAGAAATCATTACCCTCTTTCAACCATACCACCACTCCATCAAAACATTGAACACTATAATGATGAGTGGGAAACTAAAAGAAAATGTTATAGTATTGTTTATTAACTAAAAAGTACATTTATGAGATACATGTGAACTTGATTATCATGAATGAAATATATCTATATAATATGATATTATCTATATATTATACAATTTATACATACATATGATATAAATATTATACAATTTATACATACATATGATATATATATATATATATGAACAAATTTCAATGATTCATAATATATATATATATATATATATGATATGTATAAGATATTAATTATTCATGGGAATCATATTAAAACCATTACTTATGTCTAAATGATTTATATGATTTGTCATCAATGGTTTCATTTTTCTAGAACCAAAGGATTTTTTATTCAATGATTTGAATATATTCATTGAAAAGTTCAATGAACGTAATATCCAATGGGAAGTAACAAATTTGGTGAGTTAGGAATGATGAGACTCAGACATCACCTATAAATGGGTGGAGTTCTATTCATTGGGGAAAGGGGTTCATTGCATCTAAAGGGGATATGTGATTCATTTTCATTCCTAGATGAAAAATATATCTTCCACTAAATCCACATTTAACTAATTGATAAGGTATTAAAACCCTTTAATATGATTGGGTATCCTCTATATCATATCAACGAACTTACATCTATTGTACTCCAATGCTGTAAGGAAGCATTCATTTTCTACCTCAGTGATATTCCCAAAATATTCACTAAATATAGAAGAAGATCTAATCTATTGTAGTAATCAAATATTTTGTTCTATGTTCTTCTCTATTTTGTCTTATATTTACATGTTTGATTACTTGATGATGGATACACAAATGTTTTCACTATAAGTGATCAATTTATTATCAAACAAACCCATTAGTGGTATCACAGTTTGTTTAATCATGATTAAAATGGGTTTTAGTAACATTTTTTGATGAAAAATGAGTTAAAGTGTTTCTCAAATTATTTTTTGTGTCTATATCCTCTACATGAGATAAATAAAGTAATATAATATTTTCAATTATACGAGGGATTAAAATAAAGTTACCTAAGACATACCATTGTGTGATGCAATCACATAATGGTTACCTATGACCTACCCTTACATGAAGTGTTCATGAAAATGTTGTATGATGAATACCTTTATATGAAGAAGTTTATGTAGAGGTAATGTGGAACATAGATTTACATCAATGATTCCAAGTAAAGGTACAATAAATCTACCTCATGTAGTATTCCCTAGATAATGATATAGAGGTATACCCTTATGCAGACTATCTATGAAAAAGTAACAAGAGGTCAACCTTATTCAGATTATACAATATTAATAATGGTATGAATTTTTTTTAATGAAATATATTTCAAAAAAAAATTATTTAAAAAAAAAATATTTTTATAAAAATTTCAGAAAACCCTGTCAAAATGTAATTTTATAATACATAACTTATACAGAATTTATTGATTAATTAATTAACAAAAAGGTTTTTTTAATTAACTAAATAAATTTTCATGAACATTTTTCTAAAATATTAAATATTAATATTAAAATAATTTTTTATCATAGTTAATTTCATTCATTATTATCATGAAATTAAATTTTTTATTTAGAAATCATAAGGGTGGTCTATAAATTATTTACACGTTATATAAGATATAATATTTAGATTATACGAAATATTTATAAAATATAAATTTAATAATCAAATGAAAATAATTCATGAAATATTTTATAAATTCCATATAATAACAAATATAAAAGAATTCATTTGGTCAAAATATATATTTTCTATTCAATATTATGGGATATACATTATGTCTATCTAAATTATAATATTTTTAATATTATAATTTAGTTTGGAGTTGTTTTAAAAAATATAAATCATGTCTAAAAATTGGAATTCCTCTTGTATTTAATGTTTATTATATACATTATTCATGGTTAGTAAATTGGTTATAAGTCCCTAATGTTGTGTATTATTTAGTTTAATTTTTATATATGTTTTAGGAGTTAAAACACTAACTTAAAACCATGGTTAGACTGCCTGAAATTTAGATTTCATTTATCTTGACCTTAGTTTTTAATTCAAGTTTTGAACATAAAATCATTGTTGGCTATATAATTTTTAAAATAGAAGTCACAAATATCCTGATATGAATTTTATCTTTAGTTAAGTGTCTATATAGAGGAGGATGTGTTGGTGTTGGTCCACATAATAACCAGGAGATTTTTCCGGATATAAAATGGCTAATGGGGTTGTTTGTCTATCATTCTGGACTTACGCATGTAGATATTTTTAGTCTCATGCAAATAAATTCTTTTATATGATGAGTTCATGTATCTTATACAAATTATGCATTTAGATATTTATAAATATCATTATTTTCAATATCTATTATGGTAACACAATCTTTTCGGTTGTGTAATGAGATACACATTAATGGGGTGTGAATATATTATTTTTGGTGCAATAAATAAGCTATTTTAAATCAAAAAATTTATAAACATGAATAAAATTATAATAAACCAATATAATATAAAAATTAAATAATTTGTAATTTTTATGAATATTATAGGTATATGATGTCTATTAAATTATTGAGACTCAATATGAAATCTGTACTATGAATGAGATTATAAGGCCCCGACCTTAAATATTACTTAATATCTATTTAAATGAATAATTTACATTGAGGGTCTTTTTAGGTTTAGAGTTTTAGAGAATTAGGACATAAATATTACATCTCAAAGATTACAAAGTAGACACATCTACTTAGTTTCCATTTTTTCACAAAATTAAATCTCTTGAACAAAAGAGTAATGTCTAGTTCTTGTTTTAGACAACATGACATTTCATTGATCCCATCCATGACCCTATTCCACTTTCTTTCCTGTGAAAAACATTTCAAAAAACGTGGGATGATCATTAAAATCTCATTAAGGGTTATAAAAATAAGTAAAGAAATCATTGGTCCATGTATACATAAGAATCAATGATATCATACATTACTCATAAAACATAAGCAACTTAACATACCACATGAAATCATAAGATTTATGCATGACTCAATAGAAATCATACATCATAAATGTAACTTGAGGCTTTCATAACATTCTTATGTAGGGATTAACCCTCATGGTTACGTTTGGAATACCCATCACAGTATATTCTCTAAATCACTTCAAAAAAACCTTAGTGTTTAACTGCTTCGCGTTACCCAATGCATTGGAGAACTATTTCGGGCTCAACCTCCTTTAGTTTATCACTAACCCACATGTCTTCATAAACAATTCCCATGAACCATAACATAATCATAGCACATAACTTAAAAATAAAGGAAAGATAACATTCCCACATTGCAATAACAATGTAACATTTTAAGTTATTGAAATAATGAATCCATTCTAAAACCCATTTTCAAAAACATTTAAAATATTTAATAAAGCTATTTTTGAATCAAAGTGTCCCATACAACTTTGAATATTTTAAAATTTTAAACCATTAATATCCTTATAAATAAATCCTTAAAACCATTTTAAAAACATGGATATTAATGAGAAATATTTATAAGAATAAATCATTAAAACATTTAAAAAGATATTTTAGTTAAAGGGTTTTTAACAAAATGAGAGACACTTGAATACAATAATTAAGGAATAACATTTAATCAGAAATTTATAATATCACGAGAATAAAGGGAATCATGATATAATATTCCAAAGGACAATATATACACCATATTAGAGTTAATTGGTGCATAACAACAATAAAGTCTCAATAGAATTGTAAAATGAGGTAAAATCCCTTATAAAGAAAGTATCTTTTAATTAAGGATAAATAAATCTCATAATTATGTGTTACAAATATAAATACACCCAATATAAGTGGATATTAATTTTAAAACAACCAGAGGTCATTCACACATATTAATAGGATTCCATATTCAATAACTGCAAGTTAAACCCAACGAAATCGAAATTGGGTTAAGAAGTTCCTTTAGTAAAATTCGACAGCCTAATAGCATCACATTAAAATTCATAAAATTAGTTGGTGAGAGGTAAAATGGTATCCCATCACATGGAAATAAAATTTACATCAATAAATATATATAAGAACATATCCCAACATAAAATGATGTAAATTAAAAGACATAACAAAATAAGTTTTTTAAAAAGAGGAGTGTGAAAGGTTCCCTTACCGATTTGGGAATCTTTCGAAACGTACACCCCATGAAAGAAGGGTCATACAATGAATATTTAAATAACCATAAATGAGATTATATTATACAAATAGTAAAATAATGGGCAGTACATACACCACACAAAATTAAATAGTGGCCAATGTAGCATGAATCTCGCTGGATTAAAAAGTGAGATTAAAATCGCCTTATGAAAATTCGGCAGCCTAACGATGCCACATAAAACTTCAAAAAATGGATTGATGAGATAAAATAGTGTGTCTTATAATATTAAAAGAAATTACAGAAATATTAATATAGAATAACTTCTCCCAACATAAGAAATAGGAGCTTAAAATAAATGACATAAAAGCGATTACTTTAAAGGAAAGAGAGAGGTTGGATCCCTTTAACTCAAGTCTGACTTGTCTTGTTCGTTTCATTATATTCCTGAATAATAAACGTTGGTCAATTTATAATATCTTAAGGACCTCATTTAAATATAATTATTTAGTTCATATCACATATTATAATGTTATAATAATTTGTTAATAATGTGAGTTCATATCAGACATTTTTGTCGATGTTTGGTACATGAGTCAAAAATGAACTTGTTTGAAAATGATTGTCCATGTAGTTATAATTAAATCATATAAATAATTGTATTAATGATTTAAATATTATATATATCCAGTACATATTCATTTTATACTAGTACATAACATTTGGAGATAAAAATAAATGAAATGCACCATTCATGGAGACGGTAGGCCGTACGTACGCATGAACGCTACTTTCATTTCTTTGTCATATTAATGGAATTAAAAATAAATTATAGATATATATATGTTATAATTCCAGTATAATATTTATTTTATATAGGTCACATATTATCATTAAAATCATTTTTTATACATTCCATGTATTGAATGAATGAGTCACATCACTCGTGTGGGCGGTAGTCAACACTTTCTCTTATGAAATTATCGCATTTGCACAACTTCAAAAGGATAAAAGTATTTTTTTTAAATATAAAATACAGAAGAATAGATAAGACGTAAATATAATATAAATCATATAAAAATAGTTCCTTCATAATGGACACTATGAGAGGTGGTAGGATAAGATAGAACAATCATCATTTCGTGAGGCAGTAATTCGCCATCCATAGAAACAGTATGTTTTTTAACCATTTGTAGAAGGTGTGTGTAAGTGTAGCTAGAATATTTATCATGAAGAAATCATTGTATATTTAAGATACTGGTTTTGTTACAAAATAAATGAATAAAAATATTTTAGGGGGTTGGAGAAGCAAAATAAATTAGAAGAACAGTAGGGAAGACTTTACCTTTAAATCGGGTAACTCCCCTTGGTTAGAACCAAAAGGGTTCCTTGAAGAGCTTTCTGCCTAAGTAAAGGCTTCTAGGATGAGAAGAGGGATTTGGGGAGAAATAATGGGAAGAGCTTGGCCGAGCCAACTGCTTGAGAGGTGTGGGTAAGGTGGTGGAGGTGGGGGCCTTTTATAAGAGAAGAGGAGGGCACTCTTGGAATGTTATAAAATGTTACTACATTATAAAATACTTTTCAGATTTTAAAGGTCCCAAAAGGATATATTTCGTGGCTAAGGTTATAAGGTTTCTAAATACTCCCATTCAATAGGTTTGTGACAAGTTTTAGACTTATATTTTACCCTATCTTCTCATTTTATTTAAATCTTTCATTTATGAGGTAATCACAGCATCATCACGGTGTCATAAATAAATTAATTTATATAATTTCTAAAAAATATAGAAAAAATATCATGATGTTGTAAATTTTTTTATCTTTCTAATGAATATTTATAGTCAAAATTATTACTTGTATAACCCTATGTAAATTTTTTTCAGTAAAATAATACATGTTTGTGACATTTTTATTTTAACTTTAAATAAAAAGTTATTGAAGTTATTTTCCTACCAAAGTGGCTCCATGGGGTCCCCATGTTGACCCATGGATTTTCTTGGTCGGCCATGACTCATCTAATTAGGGTAGGACATGTGTCAAGGTCATTTCATATTATTATAACATTATCTTTACCTTAAATTACACTAATTACCTTTAATCGCGATTAATAAACCAAAAAAGGTACTATTCACCAAAAAATTATTTTAATCCCATTGAAACACATCTTAAATCCTAATGAAAACCATGTATTTCAGATTTTTGAAATTCAAATCACAGAAGTGGTAATGTTTCATTTAAATGAAAAATCAGTTTTTTAACTACCACTTAGTTGTTTCACTATTCATAAAAAAATGATGTTTTTCAGAAAAATACCAAATATTCACCCTAAGAAATATTTGATATTCCAAATTCAAAAATGATGTCTATTCTACAAAATTCAAAAAATATAATTTGCATTAATTCATTTAATAATTAATTCACGCTGTCAAAACAAATAGCGTGTTTTTAAGAAACAATATCTGTTAAAATATTGACACTAGTTTAAGTCCAATTTCAAAGTGAAATTAATTCCAATGACCACCATTGGATTAAATGGTAAAAATATATTCTAAATACACTTTAAAAAAAATTATAAACGATAATTTATCAATAAAAATAAATCATATTAAAATTAGGTTTTGAATTAAAATACAATATTTTCACTAAAAATTGATCTTTATCGGAAGAATACCAAAAATTTACACAAAGTAAATTTTGATGTCCTGATTCCAAATAAGTATTTTAATTTGGTCCAATATAACATATAAAATTGTCAAAAATTTTATTTAAAAATGGTTCTCCATCACAAGGTGGTTAATCGATCATTTAAATAATATTAGAATATTTACGCTTAAAATTGGATTCATTCGCATTTTAAGCCTCTAACATTTATTGGATAAAAGTAAATATATTTGACAAAAATATATAATCATTTTGTAGTTAGTTCTGTTCATTCCTGCTGTTACAATGGCTAGGCATTAACTACCATTTAATATAATATTATTTTATTATTAGAGTGCAATATATGATTTCAAAGAAACTCGTTGTTGCGTATTGGGTACGCCATCGAGCATAACATTCCCATTACAGTAATATTAATATTTTATTCACAAATATTAATAAATATGAAAAAGTAGTATTCTTTATTTACCTGGGAGGTTACATCCTTCGCCCCTTTTGGGAATTGAATCCTCTCAATTTTAAAATTGGGATTGGAAACTTCATTGGAATCCCGACATCGGAAAAGGAGTAAATTAAACTGTCACTTTAAAAGAAAGAAAGGGAAGTACAAAGGTCAGCCGAGTTAACCCAAACTAGGATTCCACGTAGGGAAACATGGACATGGAAGAGAAAACAAAGTTTTATGTTCTGATGGAGAGTGATAGAAAGCATGATTAGGAGAAAGTTAACCACAAGAAAATCACATACTTGTGATGGGTCAAATGATATTTGATTCCCCAGTAGAAAAAATTAACAGAATTTTTTTTTGTTTTAAGTTACTTTTCATTGAGGAATTTATTTATGAGTTTATCTAAAAAATAAACAAACATACTTATTTGTCATGTTGACTTTCAACTTTTTCTAGATTTCTTACGCAAACTCATATTTTCTCCAAAAGATGAGTATTTAGGGAGACTTTTTCATATTAAGAGCGCTATAATCAACTTCTAGAGAATCACCTAATCCATAGAAGAGAACAATAAATTTCCCATGTCTTTAGACCATAACCAAAACCAAAATTGTTAGAACAAGATCAAATAATCCACAAAAGGATAATCCTTTACGAAAATAAAATCTATTTTTAATCTCCAAAATTTTTCCAACAAAACATAAAGTTCAACGAAGACCATTCGATAAACAATTTGTCCATAAAATTATTCAAAGTAATCAAAACTAATATTGAAACCCAAATCTATGAAGGCTTTAATCACATAGTCATCCACAATAAACCTTAACATTTATCAACAATCATCAGTTACTCTTAAAGTCTCATACTAAAAAGTAATTAACCTAATCACATATCCTCCATGATAGGTTAATAATTTCCATAGATAACCCAAAATAAACATATTCTAGATTCATAAGATTATATAACTAAAAATAATTAGTCAAACTAACCAGGGACTTCACATAGTCCAGTGGTATGCGATAAATACCAGTCGCACTTTGGTTGTGGGTTCGATTCCTAGAGCTTCGTCTGACACGACAGGTTTTCACACGGTCTACGTGTTGTCCTACTTCCAAAACTACATAATTCTTATAACATTCCCCAAAAAGATATAAAATCTTCAAAAATAACCATAACATAATTTAACGTCAAGTTTATCTCATGTCGTTCATATTCCATCATAATATATAGTAACCCATAATTACCTCAAAATTAAGTATCATATAAACCCTAACAGTTACCTTTATAATTATTACCTGAACTTCCACATCGAGTTGGTCATATCGTACATGATGCATTGGAGAACTCACCAAGGTTCAAGTGGTTAATCATTACTCCTGGTAGTTGGTTTAGAATAACCACGAAATTTCTCATTGAATCCCCCATTTCATCTTGTCTCTTAATCAAAGAACCACCGGAGTTTCCTTCAAACCCATTGTAACTTTGGTGCCTTCTAGATCCATCCATTTACTAAAACCAAAGAGGTCAGTGTGAGTACATCAACAAAAACATCATGTACTAATGAGGAAGATGAACACTAAGATACAATTATCCATGTTATCTCAAACTCATTCCAACTTTCATGAATAACAATGACTCTATCTAATATAATAACTATTGTGGTTATTCACAACATGTCACTTATACTTAAAAAACAGTCTAACCTCTTATGTTATCTAAACCGACCTTTGATACCAATTATAAGGCCCCACCCTTAAACATTACTAAACATTGAATTAAATGAATAATTCACATTGAGGATCTTTTCAGGTTTAGAGTTTTATAGAATTAGGACATAACTATTACATCTCAAAGATTACAAAGTAGACACATCTACTCAGTTTCCATTTTATTCACAAAATAAAAACTCTTGAACGAAAGAGTCATGTCTAGTTCTTTTTTTAGACATCCTTACATTTACTTGATCCCATCCATGACCCTATTCCAATTTATGTCCTGTGAAAAACATTTCAAAAAACATGGGGTGAGCATAAAAAGCTCAGTAAGGGTTATAACAATAAGGAATGAAAACATTAGTCCATGTACACATAAGAATCAATGAAATAATTCTTTACTAATAAAACATAAGTAATTTAACATAGCTCATGATATCATAAGATTAATGCATAACTCAATAGAAATCATAAGACATAATGGTAACTTGAGGCATTCATAACATTCTTACGTAGGGAGTAACCCTCATGGTTATGTTTGGAATACCCATCTTAGAATATTCCTTAAATCTCTTCAGAGAAACCTTAGCGTTTAACTCCTTCGTGTTACCCAATGCATTGGAGAGTTGTATCGGGCTCACCTTCCCTTAGTTTATCATGGTACCACCCGTCTTCATAAACAATTCCCAAGAACCATAACATAATAATAACACATAAATTAAGCATAAACGAAAGATAACATTCCCACATTTCAATAACAATGTAACATTTTAAGATATTAAAATAATGAATCCATTCTAAAAACAATTTTCAAAACCATTAAAAACATTTAATAAAGGGATTTTTGAATCAAAGTGTCCCATACCACTTTTAAGATTTAAACATTTTCAACCATTAATATCCATATAAATAAATCCTTATAACCATTTTGAAAACATGGATATTAATGAGAAATATTTATAAGAATAAATCATTAAAACCTTTGAAACAAAATTTGAGTTAAATGGGTTTTAACAAAATTAAAGACACTTGAATACAATAATTGAGGAATAATATTTAATCAGTACTTTATAATATCCTGAGAATAAAGGGATTAATGATATAATATTCCAAAGGACAGTATATACACCATATAAGAGTGAATTGGTGCATAACAACAATGAAGTCTCAATTGAAATGTAAAATGAGATGAAATCCCTTATAAAGAAAGTATCTTTACATTAAGGATAAATAAATCTCATAATTATGTGTTAAAAATATAAATACACCCAATATAAGTGGATATTAAATGTAAAACAACCATAGCTCATTAAAACATGTTAATATGATGACATATTCAGTAACTACAAGTTGAACCCAAAGAAATCGAAATTGGGTTAAGAAGTTCCTTTGGTAAAATTCGACAGCCTAACGACATTACCTTAAAATTCATAAAATTAGTTGATGATTGAGAAAATGGTATCTATCACTTGGAAATAAAATTTACATCAATAAGGATATATAAGAACATATCCCAACATAAAATTATGTAAATTAAAAGACATAACAAAATAATCTTTTAAAAAGAGGAGTGTGAAATGTTCCCTTACCGATTTGGACAACTTTCGAAACGTACACCCCATGAAATAAGGGTCATACAATGAAGATGTAAATACCCATAAATGAGAGTATATTATACAAATAGTTAAATAAAGGGTAGCAAATACACCTCAAAAAAGGAAATAGTGGCCATTGTAGCATGAATCTCAAGGAAATAAAATGTGTGATGAAAATCCCCTTATGAAAATTCGGCACCCTAACGACGCCAAATAAAACATCCAAAAATGGATTGATAAGATCAAATAGGGTCTATCATAATATAAAAAAAATGTAAATAAAGAGGAATATATAATAACATATCCCAACATAAGAAAGAGGAGCGTAAAATAAGTGACATAAAAGAGAGTACATTAAATGAAAGAGAGAGGTTGGATCCTTTACCTCACGTCTGACATGTCTTTTTATTTTCGTTATATTCCTAAATAATAAACATTGTTCAATTTATAATTTCTTAAGGAACTCCATTAATGATTATTATTCATTTCACCTCACATATTATAATGTTATAATAATTGGTTAATAATTTGAGTTCATATTAGATGTTTTTGTCAATGTTTGGTACATAAGTAAAAAATGAACTTGTTTGAAAATGATTGTCCATGTAGTTATAAGTAAATAATATCCAGAATAGTATTAATGATATAAATATCATATATATCCATTACATATTCATTTTATACTATATCATAACCTTTGGGGATAAAATGAAATGAAATGCACCATTCATGGAGACTGTAGAATGTACGTACACATGAACGCTAGTTTTATTTCTTTGTCATATTAATGGAATTAAAAATAAATGAGAGAGATATATATATATTATAATTACAGTATAATATATATGTTATATAGGTCACATATTTTCATTAATATCAGTTTTTATACATTCCATGTATTGCATGAACGAGTCACATCACTTGAGGGGGCGGTAGTCTACACTTCCGCGTATGAAATTATCGCATTTCCACAACATGAAAAGCATAAGAGTATGTTTTAAATATAAAATATAGAAGCATAGAGATGACATAAATATAATATATATCATATAAAAATAGTTCCATCATAATTTCCACCAAGAGAGGTGGTAGGAGAAGATAGAACAATCATCGTTTCGTGAGGTAGTAATTCACCATCCACAGAAACAGTATGTTCTTTAACCATTAGACGGAGGTGTGTGTAAGTGTAGCTCAAATATTTCTCATAAAAAAATCATAGTATATTTAAGATACTCGTTGTGTTACAAAATAATGAAATAAAAATAGTTTAGGGGGTTGGAGAAGCAAAATAAATCAAAAGAACATTAGGGAATACTTTACCATTAAATCGGGTAACTCCCCTTTGTTTGAACCAAAAGGGTTTTTTAAAGAGCTTTCTGCCTAAGGGAAGTCTTCTAGGATGAGGAGTGGGACGTGGGAGAAAACATGGGCAGATCTTGGCCGATCCAATGGCTTGAGAGGTGTGGGTAGGGTGGTAGAGGTGGGGGCCTTTTATAAGAGAAGAGGAGGGGCACTCTTGGAATGCTATAAAATATTACTTTATTATAAAATTCTATTCAGATTTTAAAGGTACCAAAAGGATATATTTTGAGGCTAAGGTGATAAGGTTTCGAAATCATCACATACAATAGGATTGTGACAAGTTTAAGACTTATAGTTTACCTTATCTTCTCATTTTATTTAAATTTGTTCATTTATGAGGTAATCACTACATCATCACGGTGTCATAAATAAATTAATTTATTTAATGTCTAAAAATTATAAAAAAATATCATGATGTAGGAAATACATTTATATTTATAACTAATATTAATAGTCAAAAATATGACTTGTATAACCCCATGTAAAAATTGTTTTAGTAAAACAATACATGTTTGTGTCATTTTAATTTTAACATTAAATACAAAGTTATTAATGTAATTTTCCTACCAAAGTGGCTCCTTGGGGTCCCTAGGTTGACCCATGGATTTTCTTGGTCGTCCATGGCTCATACAATAAGGGTAGGACATGTGTCAAGGTCATTTTATATTATTATAACATTATCTTTAACTTAAATTACACTAATTACCTTTACTCGTGATTAATAAAACATAAAAGTTACTATTCACCAGAAATTTATTTTAATCCCATTGAACCACATTTTACATTCTAATGAAAACTATGTATGTCATATTTTTGAAATTCAAATCACAAAAGTGGTAGAGTTTCATTTCAACAAAAAAACAGTTTTTTAACTACCACTTAGTGTTTTCACTATTCATCAAAAATTGAAGTTTTTCAGAAAAATAACAAATATTCACCCTAAGATATATTTGATATTCTGAATTCAAAAATGATGAAAATTTTACAAAATTAAAAACATATAAGTCTCATTAATTAATTTAATAATTAATTCTCGTGGTCAAAACAAATAGCGTGTTTTTAAGAAACAGTGTCTATTAAAATATTGACACTAGTTTAAGTCCAATTTCAAAGTGAAATTAATTCCAATGACAACCATTGGATTAAATTTCAAAAATATATTCTAAATAACCTTTAATCCCAATTAAAATGATAATCAACCCTTATAAATAAATCAGATTAAAATGAGGTTTTGAATTAAAATACAACAATTTCACTAAAAATGATCTTTATCGGAAAAATAACAAAAATTTACACAAAGTAAATTTTGATGTCCTGATTCCAAAAAAGGTTTTTAATTTGGTCCAATATAACATATAAAATTGTCAAAAAGTTTATTAAAAAGGGTTCTCCATCAGAAGGTGGTTAATCGATCTTTTAAAAAATATTAGAATATTTGCGCTTAAAATTGGATTCATTCGCATTTTAAGCCTCAAAAATTTATTTGATAAAAGTAAAAAAAATTTACAAATATATATAATCATTTTTTAGTTAGTTATCTTCATTCTCAGTATTATAACGGCTAGGCGTTAACTACCTTTTAAAATAATATTATTTTTTTATTAGAGTGCAATGTAATATTTCAAAGAAACTCGTTGTTGCATATTGGGTACGCCATCGAGCATAGAGTTCCCTTTAAAGTAATATTAATATTTTATTCACAAATATTAATAAATATGAAATAGTAATATTTTTTATTTACCTGGGACGTTATAGATATTCCTTCCCATGTGGCATATTTCAAGAATGTGATCATTCATATAAGAATTTTTGAGCATAGAATGATTTCCAATGGATTATCTTGTTCATGGAATGAAATATATAATTAATAATGGATTTGTTATGTTTGGAAGGATGAGATTTTTCAAATTCCCCATTACTATGCTTGTGATATTTTTCATGGATTTATTTTGGTTCACATGCTTGAAAGCCCTAATGATTTGTATGTGAGAAGAATATAGTAGAATAAATACACATTAATAATTTGGATAAATGTATTTCCACCCCACTATCTAATATTTATGACTATTAAGATTGTGTTGATTCTATACATAAATAATAAGGGCATATTTACAAGAAAAAATCATTGTAATTGTTGATGAATTATAGATCTAGTCCCACTAAAAGGACATGATTTATATGGTCATCATTTTTTTGGGGATGTTTACCATTAAAAGTATTTAATAAATGTAAATAATTATGGATAATCACATGAGGATATATCCTTATTATAGATTATTAAGTACATAATAATAATCACATTGGGATCAATTTTATGCATAACCTATAAAATAATTAATGATTAGTATCTATGATTTAAATGTTTTCTTATGTTGATACATTGGGGGACCAAATTAAAATTTCATAGATATTAAGTACACCAAAAATAACTCATGGGTACTAAATTCTTAGTGTGCATCAATGCATTGTGAAAGAAGACACGAAGTTAAAGATACGAGGGTATTAATGAATGGGGAAATATAATTTCATGTATGTAATAGATAAAAAGTTTAACCATTATATGTATGAGGTTATTATATAATTATATCCAATGGATTATCCCTCGAGTTTAAAAAAATTAATAATCTCTATATAGTAAAATATAATTTTATTTCTTTATCTTGTTTTGATAATAGATTATTTTCTTTCACTTGTAAGAATAGGTGTTACTCTAAGTGTAATAATGGAATGGTTTATGGTGTTAGGAATATAATTTATGATTTATTTATTATAGATATGGATAAAAATATTTATAAAATTTATAATAACAAGGTTACAATTGATTTTAATCCAAACTACTATTTACATTATTGCCTTGCGCAGAAACATGAGAAACGTGTTCAAAGACTCTATATATATGGATTTGTGGATTCATTTTATTATGAATCATTTAAGACATGAAAATCATGTTTACTAGAAAACATTTCTATATGACCATTTTTAATAAATTAATAATTCACAAGCAGACTATTGGATCAAATACATAGTGATGTATATGATCCATAAGTACTTAAGAACATGGGTTTTTTGTACTTTGTCACCTTTATTAATTAATTTTGTTAGTATCGTTTTTTGATTCAAATTATTGATATATATGAACCTTTATTATGTTTTAAGAGTATTAGAATTAATTATTGAATCATTTAGTAACAAATTTTAATATTTTTCAATATGATCGGGTTGGTGAATAGTAGATCCATGAACTCATAAATCATCTATGAGATTGTAGAACATTTTCCCATCTCATTACCTAGAGAAGAAAAGGAGGAACGGTGTGTCTATGTGGATTAATCAAAAAAATATAAATTGATTGATAAATGATGAATTTATTTGAATGTTGTTTCATTATAGGGTTATTCTCTAGGGGCTTCTTGATTTTTTGTAAACCAATTTATGTTTAATATAGTCATAAATAAATAGTATAAGATATGGACTTGGAAAACTCATAATATGTTTTTTAAGGTAATTCATGGATTTTAATTATATGTAATATATTTGGAATTAGAAAAAGATAGGCCTAAATCATAAAAAATGTGTATTTGTTAGTTATCCCAATGAAATAATAGGATATCTCTTTGATAAAGCTACTGAACACAAAATTTTTATGGCTTGAAATAATGTTTTCCTTGAAAAGGGGAACATAAATCCATGTGTAAATGGATGGAAAATTCAACTTAGAATATTTTAAGACCAACAAAAAGTTATTGTTCATGATATGGAAGGTGTGATAGTTCTATAATGATTTGTTGAGGATGATGTAAATCATGTTACATAATAACCTAAATGTTCATGTCAGATTCATCAGGTACATGATTGGTTTGGATTTTTCATCATTAATAATGATGATCGAATTTTTACATATAATTAACGTACTACTTAACAAGAATCTATTTGGAATTATGATTCAATAAAATCATTAAAACCCTCATAATAAGGAGAATCCATGTAAACAAACATGTTATATAACTTGGTGGGTGCACATGAATGGGTAAGACACATAGGGTGATATGTGTCTTATTAAATAAAACAAACATAGATGGTAGAATGTATACATATAAATAATGCTTAGTGGATAATTGATATAGTATAATTCAGAGATCTATCTATAAAGAACACATTTCATATGTTGTGATGATAAATTCCATTCAGATTCTTCTTTCTATAATATCTCATTATAATTATAAGACGCAGCAAATTTATGTCAATAGTGGTTTCTATAATATAAATTAACTCAATCATACGTATATTATATAACCACATTTTTTAATGTGACAAATTTGATGGTTATGGTGTGTATGTTTCAACAGTCCCTTTATAGACTAAAGCGAGCCTCTCAGTGTTAGAATATCCTACTTAATGATGCAATCAAAGATTTTGGTTTCATTTAGAATATGGATTATTATTTTCTATATAAGGGGGAATAGTAATATTTTTATTATTTTATGTAGAAGACATAGTACTTACCAGTAGAGAAATCCTAACACTTCATTATGTGAGGCCAGGGCTAGGTAAATTATTCTCAATAAAAGAAAAGGTTGATGTATCCAACATATTGGGGATGATGTTATATAGTGTTATATCAAATTGGTTTCATAGAATGAGTCCAAACACATATATTAGAAATGATATAAAGTAGTTTAATATTGATAACTCCAAAAAATGATCCATACTATTTTTCCGTGGAATGAATCATCAAATGATTTAGGATCTATCTAAAATTTTAAAAAGTTTTATATGATTCATTATGCACCCTCAAATGTATCTATCATGTATTCAAGGCCATTTAATTGATCAGATTAACGTTATAATTTGATAATAACTATTATATTCCAATACAATCATGCTGTGAGTAATTTTATTTATATAATGAAAATTAATAAGTACATATAAAGAACTAAAGATATGATCTTTATATTTAGAGGATAGGATGAAAATTGCCTAAAGGGTTACAGAAATGCTATTTTTCCATCCTAAAAATATTATCTAAGATATTAATATGGATTTATGTTTTTCCTAAATAGAGATCTATTATTTGGATTATTTCTAATTAATAAACCATAGAAGAAGTAAAAATATTGGCAGAGTGACATTACTATATCTGATACTGTGAAGGAAGATGCTTTGGTCAAGAAGTTAATTATTGAATTTGGAGTGGTTCCTAACACCAAGGGAGAAACTGATCATTATTATGATGATAATAGGTATTTTGGATATGATAAGGGACCTATATCACCCCAACATGATAAAAAAAATTCTTCACTAATAACACCTCATATCTGAGATCATTGAGATGGATGATGTAGATATCAGTGGGGTAGAAACAAAAGATAATATTGTAGATCATTTGAAAAAAACATTATTGTAACCACAACATGAGGGACATGTTGAATATTTGGTTGTAACCTACTTGAGATATTATTTTTAATGGTTTAAAATGTATCATTTTTAATAATAAATAAAATATCCTATTATAAATAAATTATGTGTGCTATTATTTATTTTACATTAATGGTCAAATGATAATAACCCCTCAATGTTTGATATTGATTTGTACTGAATAGAAAATAATGAAGGTGTTATATACGTTCTGATGATATTTTATGATTGAAATTAATATAATCATTAACTGATTTGAATGATTTGTATATGATATGTAATGATTAGATTCACGAGGTAATAATGAAAGACATATTACATAGAAAGAACCACCGAAGTACAACTAATTGAAATATATATATAAATTGATATTATTTTTGGTTTATGATTATTATTATTTATTCCTAGTTAATTTTAGTGACATATATAAAATTATAAGATTCGAACTATGATACCCTAATTAAGAAATTTTGATAATAACATAGCTAATAATTGGTTGGTTGTGTATGTTTCTTGTCATGTTGTTGGTTAGAGGAAAAAAATGATATTTTTCCATTTGAATGAAAATAAAATACATCAATAACATTACTGAATTAGACCAAGGCAATTCATTTCCATGATTTTTTGAGTGACATATGATGTTCTCAACCTCTTATATGAGGTACATGTGATGCTCCCATCCTTAAAATGAATGACCTAAAACGTATTCATTTACTTGGATAGTTTTTGAGATAAAGAATAAAATATAAGTTGAATAAACTAATTTGATATATTATAGGACTATTTTCACTCTATTTATACAGAAAAGGGACTATAATGTTTTACAATGAATTTATATGACACATATTTTGGTTGAAATTTTCATATATACATATGAGTATGTTTGACGAAGATCACACTGGTCCCCTTGGTAGCTTCATCTCCAGTAATTAATTTCTAGAGGCCACTATTAACTTAAATATATGAAATAGAGATTTCATATAATTTTTCAAAGTTTCTAAGTCCCGGAGGGTCAGACAGTTATGCCCTAGGATAAGGAAATGGTTTTGGACAATATTTTTCTTCAAATGAATTAATCCTGATAAAATACTATTTCAATAGATTCAAAAGGATTTTTAAAGTTTTGTACAAAGTTAAAATAAAATTTTAGTGCTGAGGAAAGATTTTTTGACATGATCTAAAAGTCACATTCATGTGATTCTCATACACCTGGATGTGATTCATGTTGTATATGTATAATACATGATAATATATATACATAGACTCCATTTAATACATCCATATGATGCATGAATAATTTCATACAGAAAATCCATATATTAATATATATATATATATGTTATTTTGAATATTTATATGATGCATATTAAAAATTATTAATAAGAATAATCATTTTACATGTTCACTCACAAATGTTTTCATCAGTTTAGAACCAAATGTTGTTCTATTCAATGTTTTTAATGTATTCATTGAAATGTTCAGTAAATTTTATATGCAGTGGGGAGTAATGCATATGATTCATTATGAATGAGAGGTCATTAAAGTCATATATTAAATAATGGATTCGTCATTATTTGGTTGAGAGGTAGTCTAGATTCAATGGTTATATGATATTTAGTTTCTGGAAAATTTTCTAAAAATATCATCTCCCCGAACATTATTTATCACAATTATAATTTGATTAAATCTTGTAAGGAGTTTAGTTATACAATTAATATGATCAAGAATCCTGCAATAGTCTACTCCATTATAGGTAAATAGGGTACAATTTCTTCATCTAGGATCATCCTAAAATGTTCTTTGAAGGAAAAGAAAGATAGAAACTCTAGAATTAATTAAATACATAGTTATCTATTACATATGTTTTTGGGAATATTTATACATATCATTTATTGATGATGGAGACACATTTTTCTTGTTTTATTTTTTGGGTAACTGATCATGAGATTATCAAACAAAACCCATCAGGTGGCATAACCTTGTGTGGCTTGGAAAATCATCTAAAACTGACCAAAGAGGGCATCCAACAGTTGTTGGAAAATAGACTTAATGACAAACATGTTGTGGATCACATACAGGCAGACATAAATAGCTCGGAAGTGGACCTACAGGACATCTGAGATAAGAGAAAATTCATTCTTATATGCAATAAGAAGGTGCTTCTCGTAGGGATACTACTGGAGATAGAAAAGGAATAAAAGTAGATGATGTGGGTTAAATGAATGAGGAAGGAAGATTGAAACAACACTTACTTACATGCATGCTTGAGGGATAGGATCTACTCGAAAATTAACATCATCCTGGAGAATGGCCTCTTTACTTCAGATGTGGAGGTGGTGGGGAAGATGGATCTGGAACACTTTCAAGGTACATTAGTTGGGTAAATTTCTTCAAGATATGAAGGTGGCCTGGGGGATACAGAAGTGGAGGACATTTTGGGATGCATGCCTCACCTACTAGAGGTCTCAGATAATACCCTTTTATCATCCCTCCCACTAGATGAGGGGATCATGGATATAGTTTTCAAGCATCCATGCGATAATACTTCCAGACCGGATGTGTTCCTAGGGGTGTTCATTGTGGAGGCTTGGGAGGTGCTTACCTCTCAGGAAGGAGGGTCATTGGATCATGTGAAGTCTACATTTGGGTATCCTGGAGCATGGTGTATCTGGTTCATTGGTTTTCTTTACGGACCAGCATTACCTTGAAAATTAATCACATTTGGAGTGAATCTAACTTTGCGGTGGAATCACATTCCTGGATGGGAAGTTCGGATGATCAAATGATCATCTATGATAGCTTAGGATCTCTCTCACTTGAATGTAAGATGGTTATACAAGGGCATCCCCTTGGTTTACACAACTTCTAACCTCCATGAGGGGCCTTCTCTTCTTGTTCTCTTGGTCAATTATAATTTAATACAAAGGAATTCTATGTTATTCCTAGGTCCACCAATCCACTTGGAGTCCAAGTAGAGTCTAGACCATGGAAAATGTAATGTTTGAGAAGTAGAAGAGAACAACAAAGGAACACTCCTAAGGATATACAACCCATTATTCATTAAAAACATTCTAGGAGGGACATACCAATTATTATAACACATTAATCTAGTTTCTTAATCAATAAATTCAAATCAAATGGTCTCACAACCTAAGGAAGATAAAATAATCAACCACATAGTAAAGATAACACATTATGAAATCTCATATTTTATAAAACCGTCATTCCCAAAAATAAATAACCCATTTAATACATTATCAATTTAATTTTTTTTGAAGAAAAAAATTTCCAAAACATATACTTAATAAGGAATTTTTTCATAAAAAAATGAAATTCAATGGACCTACATAGTCAGTATAAAAAAATATGTAATATTATTTTTCTTATGTTATTTTTTTTGTAATTTACAAGCCTCACATCATAAAACATTCATCACGTAAATTAAATGTAATTCACTTTACACTTTTAAAAATCACTTTTTGATTTCAAAATACGTTAAAAATTACATTGTAAATTGTGAACCATTGGATATATTTTAAAAAAAATTAAAAAAGATTCACTTAAATTTCAATCCATATGTAGTCCAGTTTTAAAAATAAATAAAATTTTAACCCAAAACAAATACCTAAATATCATTTAAATAAAACATCAATAAAATTCAAAAACAATTTCCACAATATAAAAAAATAATTATATAATAAAAAAAAGATTCCACGAAAAATTTAAAATGTGTTTCAAAAATAACACACTTAAAACAATGCTCATTTCTATAATCCAAAATATAATTTCCTAAACCCATAAAAAAATTCCAAATAGAAAAACAAAACATATTAAAATAAATCTAAATAAATCCATTCTAAATCAATAATCAATTCTTATAATTATCCCCTTAACTAAAATCGCCTAAATTTTAAATAGCATAGGGATCATTAAATAAATCATAGGATGCTAAATAACAATTTAGTAGTAAAAATAACACTATGTTTAGTTTGAAAAAATATTCTAGTAAATCGTTCATGAACAATGTGTTAGACATTATTATGTATATAGACTCATTATTCATTATCTCTTCACAAATTACCATACATTGTGGGATAACCGTATAGATTTATATAATTCATCAATTTCACCTCCAAAACTCAATACAACCCCAAAAATATTCAACATGTTAATTGGAGACTATGATATCATTGATTCATATAAAAATACATCATATATACATGAATTAAAATTAAAAAACAAAATTTAATTCATCACCACACATGGAATCTTATGGGTCCAAAAACGTAAGATCACACATGGGCCTATCCTATAAAACATCTTGAGTTCTTACAATAATACAATTATTTATAAGATAAATAGACATCACAAATAGCATTTGTTAATTCATTGATTCCCAGTTTTCATGAACAAACATGGGACACGCCGTAGTCTAGGTACCTAAGATAACCCAAGACATACCTGAGGAGAATTATTGATTTATATAGGCTGGAAAGTAGTTCCATATTCATCAAAAAAACAATGGAATGATTTATCCACTATATAATAATAATGAGATCAATAAATAATCATATATTCATAGTGTAAAAAAATAAAATAAGAAACAAAGGAAACTGAAAGATAAAAAAGAGACAACACTAATTTAAAAACTAAATAATAAATTGATATTAAATCTTGAATAAGATTGAAGACATCATAGATGATATATAAATAACCCTAAAAAATGAAAACAAAACACAGAAATATATCTAAATAATAAATATCCACATGACACATGGTCATCTTCCATGTACCTATAGAATTTCCACGATGTAACCCAATATTTCAAACTAAAGGAGACTAAATCAAATTTCCTACGAAGATAAAATATGAGCACCACTCAATGAATGGTTCATGTAGGGTGTGACTGAAACAAATCCTAGTAGGATCTAACCAAGGGGTTTATGATTTTAATTCAAAGTGAAATTTATTCATTTTATATTTAAATAAATAATTAAAATACTTTTCCAATTTCATATGAAAATTAAATATCACATAAATAAACATTTATAAAATATAATTTTCATTTTATTTAAAAAAAATCAGTTGAAAAATATTTTCATTCACCTAAGCCTTTTTTATTAGAAAATTAATTTACAAATCCTCTCTTTAAAAACACTTTATGAACAAAATCCTTTCATAGATAAATAAACCTATTTAAAATAAAATACATTAGATGTAAAACAATAAATAAAAAACCCAGGAATGGCATGGATTAGAGTGTAATCGAGGCTTGACATAACAATTTCCAATAAAATAGTTTGACAGAAAATGATAGATGACACATTAGGATATTCATAAATTAGTCATGGGAAATTCCTACACATACCTTAAGGTGACCATATACTTTTGTAGTTATGAACCCTATGTAGGCCTATCGATTCATTCATATGATGATAACCTACCAAAATCATTAAAACAACTTCACTTGTTAGAACACCCCTGTGGCCCCTAATTCAAATTCATATCTCATAGATCTCATCAAGACTATATAGAAACATCTCTAATACCTCACTAAGGCACATATGATTCCCATGAATGTTAATAAATAAGATTTGAGTAGTCACATGAAACAATAACTCAATAGTAGTAAATAAAATCTCACCTAAAACACCCTATAAAAACATCCCCTTCCTTGTAAAAACATATAAAATGAAATATATAACATTAACATTATTTCACAGTTCTTGTCAATGAAAAACAACATCTGTAACACTTGAATGTTTTTATGAAATATTTTCTTTAAATAATTTTTATTCTTAAATGGCATTCATTGCACACAATTATGAATTTAAACGAACCATGAGATTCCCATTAGTATAAAATTACTATTATATCCTAACTATTAGGTTAGATGAAATAATTATAACTAACTAATGAAAATTCATTGTGGATTCATTGGATATCGATTATTTATGAAAAATATAAATCAATTAGATATTTTTATTAGTTAATAAGTTACAATTTGTAATGAAATTCATGACATATATACATGCTATATACTTAATAAAATATTTCTGATATTCATCCAATATATATTTTTATAAATACCGGCCTAAAAACATTTCAGAATATTGAATTAAAAGAATAATTCACAGTGAGGATCTTTTCAGGATTAGATTTTAAGAGAATTAGGCCATAACTGTTACATATAATCTTTTATATTACAAAGTAGACACTTCTAATATAACCATTTTTTCACTAAAATAAAACTCCTTAAATAAAACAAGAGTTCTTTTCTTGATATAAATCTTCATGAATAATTCATTTATCTTACACTTCCTTATAACCAATGAAAAACATTCCAAAAACATGGAATGAGCATTAAAAGCTCATAAAGGGTTATAATCTAAGGAAAGGAAACATTGACAAATCAATAAATACAAATCAACAAGACCATAATTTTCAATCATAACATACCTTCTGAAATCATAATATTTATGAATAACACACAGTAATCAGAAATCATAATGGTAACTTGCGGCATCCATATCATTCTTACATTATAGATATCACAGCTACGTAGGGAGATATACTTGGAATACCCATCACAGTGTGTTCCCTAAATATCTTAGGAGAAATATTCATGTTTACCTCTGTCACATTACCCAGTGCGTTGGAGAACTATATCAGGCTCACCCGCCCTAGGTTTTTCACAAAACCACCCTTATACACAACGACTCCCAAGAACCATAACATGTTCGTAACACATAAAATAAACATAAAGGAAATATAAAATTTACACATTTCAATCACAATATATCATATAAATATATTTATATAACAATTCAATTATCAATACCATTTTCAATACCAAAATATATAAACGAGTATATGGTATTTATTTTCCTTTTAAAAACATTACGTCTTGTTAAATAATCCAAATATCAAATATTATTCAAGGATGCAGAAAGGTTGTTGTCACCGTGTACATTAAAATAAACATTCGTTTTTGTAATTTAGTAAAGATCCTCGTAGAAAATTATTCCCTTTGTATGAAATGAAAATTCAATGGTTTTTAAATAGTGTATAAAATAAAATCATGTATTAAAACAAAATATTCCTCAATGAAAGAAGATTGAGACGAAGTCCCTTATAAAGACAGTATCCTTAGATTTAGGATAAATCAATTATGTAATTATGTGTGATAAATATAAATACACCAAATATAAGTGGATATTATGTGTAAAACAATCATATCTCATCCACACATATTCATATCATGACATAATCAAGAAGTAGAGGTTTAACCAAAATAATTGAAATTGGGTAAAGTAGTTCCCTTATAGAAATTTGATAGCCTAACGACATCACATTAAAATTATGAAAATGACTTGATGATAGATAAAAGGGTTTCTCATCAACTGGAGATAAAATTTATAGAAATACATATATATATATGAACATAAACCAACATAAGAAGACGTAAATTAAATTACATATCAAATATAAGTCTTTTAAAAAGGGAGGGTGAAAAGATCTCTTACCGATTTGGGTATCATTCGAAACGTACAACCCATGAAAGGGGGATCATACAATGAAGACGTAAATACCCATAAATTATTTTATATTAAACAATGAATACAATCATGGCCATTACATACACCACAAAATTGAAATAGTGGAAAATGAATAATGAATTTCACGAGTATAAAAGTGAGATGAAAACCCCTTACCTCATTGTAATCAATTGAGTCGTTTGACAAAAAGATAATCACCAACAAATGGATCAAATAATACCATGAATATAAATGGAATCATGATAATATATATCAAATGGCAGTACATAATACTCAACATGTAATAAATAAGTGGAGAACAATGGAAATCTCACACAATTAAAAGTGCGATAAGAAACCCCTTACCTCGTTGTCCGACTTGACTCACTTGTATGTTCTTTGTTCTTACTGAATAATAAACATAAGTTACTTTAGACTTGATTAAGAATATTTTTCATATTTATTATTCCTTTCATATTAATTATTTCCTTGCTATAACAATTAGTTAATTATTTGAGCTCATTTCGGACATTTTGTCAATGTTTGGAACTTGAGTCAAAAAAGAACTTGTTATAATTATAAATTTTCTTTGAGGTCAAAAGCCCATTATATCCAGAATTATATTCATAAATTTGATGTCATATATATATCATATATATATATATATAATATATTTATAAGGCCCCGACCTTAAACCTTACTTAATATTTAATTAAATGAATAATTCACATTGAGGATCTTTTCAGGTTTAGAGTTTTAGAGAATTAGGACATAACAATTACATCTCAAAAGATTACAAAGTAGACACTTCTATGTTTCAATAAAATAAAAGCTCTTAAAAAGAAACATGTCTAGTTCCATGTTTTAGACAGCCTGACATTTCCTTGATCCCATCCTTGACACTATTCAACTTTATGTCCGGTGAAAAACATTTCAAAAAAACTTGGGGTGAGCATAAAATTATCAGTAAGGGATACAAAAAGAAGGAAAACAGTTAGTTTTTCAAGACAACCAGTAAAAAATGAATACTTTAACAAAGTAATACTTTTCACCTTTATGAAGAAGAAAATACTCTTCATTGAGTAAAATATCATTACATAACCTTTTGTAACCAAAATATTACCATAAAACCCATATAAAGAACACAGAACCTATAAAGATAACTTGGGACAAAAACATACATAAGTGGAATAACCATCCATTCGACTTCCACACATATCACTTAATGGAATAGCCATACGGCCAACTTCCATACCCAATGCATTGGAGGTTATAATGTAACCACCCATCCTGGTATTCACGGCACCACCCGTCATATGGTTTATCATGTAACCACCTGTCAAATGTCCAAGTACCATTATAAAATCATAAGACATAGAAAAAATATAATGGAAGGAAAACATTTCCACATTTCGATCACAATATATCACTTAAATATATTGGCATAACAAATCCATTATAAAAACCATTTTCAATACCAAAATAAATGAAAAGTAAAACATGGTATTTATTTTTCATTAAAAAAAACTTTATGGCTTGTAGAGGAATCTGAAACTCAAATAATGGTCACGGCAGTAGAGAAGTCATTGTCGCTGCATACATACGACAAAAAGACATTCCCTTTTGTCGTTTAGTAAAAACACTTCGTATAAAAAGATTACTTTTGAATAAAAGTAAAATTGATAGGGTTTTATACACCATATAAAATAAAAGTTTTGTATAAAACAATATATGCCTCAATGAAAGGAGATTGAGACGAACTCCCTTATAAAGACAGTATCCTTGGATTAAGGATAAATCAATTACATAATTATGTGTGACAAACTAATACACCAAATATAAGTGGATATTATGTGTAAAACCATCAGAGGTTATTCAAACATATTCATAGAATGACATATTCAAGGATTACAAGTTTATCCCAAAGAATCAAAATTGGGTTAAGGAGTTCCCTTGCAAAAATTCGACAGCCTAACGACGTCGCTTCAAAATTTAGAAAATGAGTTAATGAGAGATAAAAAGGGTATCTCATCACTTGGAAATAAAATTTACATCAATAAGGATATAGAAGAATATATCCTAACATAATATTATGTGAATTAAAAGACATAACAAAAGAAGTATTTTAAAAAGAGGAGGGTGAAAGGTTCCCTTACCGACTTGGGTAACTTTCGAAACGTACACCCCATTGAAGAAGGGTAATACAATGAATATGTAAATTCCCACAAATGAAATTATATTACACAAAGAGTATAATAATGGGAAGTACATACACCTCTCAAAGGAAATGGAGGAAAATGTAGCATAAATCTCACGGGAATAAAAGTGAGTTGAAAATCCCTTACGAAAACTCGACAGCCTAATAGCACCACTTAAAACATCCAAAAATGGATTGATGAGATAAAATAAGGTCTCTAATCATATTAAAATAAAATGTACAGAAAGATGAATATAAAATAACATCCCCCAACATAAAAAAGAGGATCTTAAAAGAAGTGACACAAAGGAGAGTACTTAAAACGAAAGAGAGTGGTTAGATCTCCTACGAAAATTCGGCAGCCTAACGGCGCCACTCATAACATCCAAAATGGATTGATGAGAGAAAATAGAGTCTCTCATCATATGAACATAAATATTACGGCAGGATTAATATAAAATAACATCCCAATCATTATAAATATGTGATTAAAAGGAATGACATAAAATACTGTACTTAAAAAGAAAGAGAGGGGTAAGATCCCTTACCTCATGTCCAACATGACTCGATCGTTCTTTAATCTCCTGAATAATAAAATTTGGTCAATTTATAATTTCTTAAGGACCTCCATTAAATATTATTATTCAGTTCATATCACATATTATATTTTCATAATAATTTGTTAATAAGGTGAGTTCATATCAAATGTTTTTGTCGATATTCGGTGCAATAATAATTTGTTAATAAGGAGAGTTCATATCAAATGTTTTTGTCGATATTCGGTACATGAGTAAAAATTGAACTTGTTGGAAAAGAATTTTCCATGTAGTTTAAGGTACATCATATCCATAATAGTATTGATGTTTTAAATATCATATATATCCATTATATATTAATTTTATACTATTCTATAACATTTGGAGATAAAAAATTAAAAGCACCGTTCATGGAGACGGTAGGCCGTGCGTACACATGAACGCTACTTTCATTTTTTGTCATATTAATGGAATTAAAATAAAATGAGAGATATATATATTAATTCAAGAATTCTATAAATCATATATTTGTCATATATTACATATATATCCATTACATATATGTACTTATAATAGTACATAACATTTGGAGATAATAAATGAAATGTACCGTTCATAGAGACGATAAGCCGTACGTACGCATTAATGCTACTTTCATTTATTTTTTTTGTATTCAATGGAATGAAATAATAATTATATAAAGGTATATTATAATTAAAATAGGATATCATATTTAATTCCATTAATTACGTCCTTTATATGTCCCACACATGGCATTAACGAATCAAATCACTTTGAGGGGGTGGTAGTCCGTACTTCCTAAAATGAAGATATCGCGTTTACCCAAAATGGAAACCATAATGGTATTTAATAAATGAAAAATACAGAAGCTTAGGGAAAACATAAACATATTATATATCATATATAAATACAGTGACATCTTAATGGCCACCTTTGAAGGTGTTAAAAGAATATTGAACACTCATCGTTTCGTGAGGCAGTAATTCGCCATCCACAGAAATAGTATGTTCTTTAACCATTAGACGGAGGTGTGTGAAAGTGTAGCTTGAATACATATTTAAAAAACATCATAGTATATTTAAGATACTGTTGTTGTTACAAAAAAAGTAATAAAAATAGTTTATGGTGTTAGAGAAGAAAATTAAAACAAAAAGAAAACACAAGTGAAGACATTACCTTTAAATCGGGTAACTCCTCTTGGTTTGAACTGAAAGGATTTCTTGAAGAAAATTCTGCCAAGGTTGAGGCTTCAATGATGAATATAGGGATGTGGAGAGATTAAATGGGTAGGGGTGGGCCGAGCCAAAGGCTTGAGAGGTGTGTGTAAGGTGGTAGAGGTGGGGGCCTTTTATAAGAGGAGAGGAGAGGCACTCTTGGAAAGTTATAAAATATTACTTTATTATATAATGCTTTTAGGATTTTAAAGGTCCCAAAGAATATATTTCGAGGATAAGGTGCTAAGGTTTCGAAATAAACCCATAAAATAGTTTTGTGACAATTTTAGGTCTTATAAGATACATTATCATTTCATTTTATTTAAATCGTTAAATAATGAGGTAATCGCTACATCATCATGGTGTCATAAATAATTTAATTTATTTAGTGTCAAAAAATTATAAAAAAATATCATGATGCAGAATTTTTTTTATCTTTCTAATGAATAATTATAGTAAAAAATATGACTTGTATAACCCCATGTAAAAATTGTTTTAGTAAAACAAGACATGGTTGTGACATTTTAATTTTAACATTAAATACAAAGGTATTAATGTCATTTTCCTACCAAAGTGGCTCCATGGGGTCCCAAGGTTGACCCATGGATTGTCTTGGTCGGCCTTGACTCATCCAATAATGGTAGGACAAGTGTCAAGGTCATTTCATATTATTAAATGATTATTTTTACCTTAAATTACACTAATTACCTCTAATCGCGATTAAAACTTAAAAGTTACTATTCACCAAACAATTATTTTAATCCTATTGAACCAAATTTTACATCCTAATGACAAAAATGTATGTCGTATTTTTGAAATTCAAATCACAGAGGTGGTAAAGTTTCATTTAAACGAAAAATCAGTTTTTTAAGTACCACTTAGTGGTTTTACTATTCATCAAAAATTGATGCTTTTCATAAAAATACCAAAAATTCACCCTAAGATATATTTGATATTCTGAATTCATAAATGATGTCTATTTTAAAAAATTCAAAACATATAAGTTTCATTAATTAATTTAATAATTAATTCTCGCTGTCAAAACAAATAGCGTGTTTATTAAGAAACAATATCTATTAAAAGATTGACACTAGTTTAAGTACAATTTCAAAGTGAAATTAATTCCAATGACCACTATTGTATTAAATGGTAAAAATATATTATAATTGAACTTTAAAACCAATTCAAAAGATAATCTAATCATATAAATAAATTATATTAACAAGAGGTTTTTAATTAGAATACAACATTTTTCACTATTCATTAAAAAATGAACTCTATCGGAAAATACCAAAAATTTACACAATGTATATTTTTATGTCCCAATTCTAAAGAAGAATTTTATTTTGTCCTATATAAAATATGAAATTGTCAAAAAGTGGATTTAAAAAGAATTCGCCATCAAATGGTGGTTAATCGACCTTTTAAAGAATATTAGAATATTTACGCTTAAAATTGGATTCATTCACATTTTAATCCTATAACATTTATTGAATAAAAATAAAAATATTTTAAAAACATATATAATAATTTTTTAGTTACTTCGATTCATTCCCGCCATTACAAGGCCTACGCGTTAACTGCCATTTAAAATAATATTAATTTATTATTAGAGTGCAACGTAAGATTCTCAAGAAACTCGTTGTTGCGTTTTGGGTACTCCATCGAGCATACCGTCCCATTTAAAGAAATATTAAACTTTTATTCATAGATATTGATATATATGAAAATTTCATATTCTTTATTTACCTGGGGTGTTACATCATTCCCCAATTTGGGAATTGCGTCCTCGCAATTTTAAAATTGGGCTCAGAAACATCATTTAAAGTCCCACATCAGAACAAGAGTCGGTAAAACAATCACTTTAAAAGAATGAAAGAGAAGTACAGAGGTCACCCGAGTTAACCCATACTAGGATTCCGTGTAGGGAAACATGGATATGGAAGAAAAAGAAAATGGTCATGTTCTAAGGGAGAGCGATAGAAAACATGTTTAGGAGAAAGTTAACCACCAGAAAATCACAAACTGGTGATGGGTTAAACGGTATTTGATTCCCCAGCAGGAACATTTAACAGAAAACATTTTTTTTAAGTTACCTTTCATTGAGTAAATTAATTATGAGCTTAACTAAATCATAAGGAAACATACTTACTTGTCATGTAGACTCTTATCTCCTACTATATTTCTTACACAAAATAATACTTTCCCCAAATGATGAGTATTCAAGAAGACTTTTTTACATTAAGAGAGCTATAATCAACTTCTAGAGAATCACATAATCCACAAAATAAAACTAAATACTTCCCGTGTATTTAGACTTTAACCAAAACCAAAACCAAAAAGGTTAGTACAAGATCAGATAATCTAGAAAAGGATAACCCTTTATAAAAATAAAATCTATTCGTAATCTCCAAAATTTGTCCAACAAAACCCAAAGTTCAATGAAGACCATTCGATATACAATTTGTCCATAAAATTCTTCAATTTAAACCAAAACTAACATTGAAACATAAATATTTGAAGGATTTAATCACATACTCATCCAAGCTACAAATTAACATTTATCTCCAAATTACATTAGTTTCACTTAAAGTACCATATTGAAAAGTAATTAACCTAATCACATATCATCCATGATAGGTTAATCATTTCCATAGATAACCCAAAATAAACTTACTCTTGATTCATAAAATCATCTAACTAAAAATAATTTGTCAAACTAACCAGGGACCTCACATAGTCCAGTGGTATGGGATAAATAACAGTCACACATTGGTTGTGGGTTCGATTCCCACAACTTGTCCGATGTGATGGTTTGTCACACGGTCTGCATGTTTTCATTTTTCCAAACTATATAATTCTCAAAAAATTCCCCATAAAGAGATAAAATCATCAAAAAAAAACCATAACATAATTTAACCTCAATTTTATCTCATGCCTTTCATTTTCCATCATAACATATAGTAACCCATAATTACCTCAAAATTAAGGATCATATAAACCCTAATTGCTACCTTTATAATTATTAACTGAACATCCACATTGAGTTGGTCATCTTGTACATGATGCATTAGAGAAATCACCAAGGTTAAAGAGGTTGATCATGACTCCTTGATAGTTTGTTTAGAATAACCACAGTATATCTCATTGAATCCCCCATTTCATCTCGTCTCTTAATCAGAGAACCGCCAAAATTTCCTTCAAACCCATTCTCACATTGGTGCCTGCTAGATCCATCCATTTACTAAAACCGAAAAGGTCAGTTTGAGTATATCAACAAAACCATCATGTACTAATGGGGAAGAAAAACACTAAGATATACTTACTCATTCCCTTTATCTAAAAATAGGACTCTTTCTGAAATCCTAACTATTATGGTAATGTCACTTATGCTTAGAGAATACCCTAACCTATAAAGATAAATAAAATGACCTTTGATACCAACTATAAGGACCTAAACTTAAACCTTACTTAATATTGAATTAAATGAATAATTCACATTGAGTATCTTTTCAGGTTTATAGTTTTAGAGAATTATGACGTAACTATTACATCTCAAAAGATTACAAAGTAGACACTTCTACTATGTTTCCATAAAATAAAAAATCTTAAAAAGAAACATGTCTAGTTCCATGTTTTAGATAGCCTGACATTTCCTTGATCCCATCCTAGACCCTATTCAACTTTATGTCCTGTAAAAAACATTTCAAAAAAACATTGGGTGAGCATAAAATGCTTAGTAAGGGATACACAAAGAAGGAACACTATTATTTTTTCAAAACAACCTGTAAACAAAGAATACTTTAAACAAAGTAATACTTTTCACCTTTATGAATAAGAAAATACTCTTCATTGAATAAAAGATCATTACATACCATTTTGTAACCAAAATATTACCATAAAACCCATATAAAGAACACGAACACATAAAGGTAACTTGGGACATAAACATTCTTAAGTGGAATAACCATCTGGTCGATTTTCACACATATAACTTAATGGAATATCCATACGGCCGACTTCCATACCAAATGCATTGGAGGTTATAACATAACCACCCATCCTTGTATTCACATCCCCACCCATGATATGGTTTATCATGTAACCACCCGTCAAATTTCCAAGTACCATTATAAAATCATAAGACATAGAAAAAATATAATGGAAGGAAAACATTTCCTCATTTCGATCACAATATATCACTTAAATATATTGAAATAACAAAATCCATTATAAAATCCATTTTCAATACCAAAAAAAAAGAAATGTAAAACTTGGTATTTATTTTTCATTTAAAAAAATGTTATGGTTTGTAAAGGAATCCGAAACTCAAATAATGGTCACGGCGGAAGAATAGATGTTGTCGCCGCGTACGTACGACAAAAATTCATTCCCTTTAGTAGTTTAGTAAAAACGATTTGTATAAAAAGATTCATTTTGAATAAAAGTTAAATTCAAATGGGTTTATCCAACGTATAAATTAATGTTGTGTATAAAAAAAATATGCATCAATGAATGGAGATTGAGACGAAGTCCCTTATAAAGACGGTATCCTTGGATTAAGGATAAATCAATTACATAATTATGTGTGAAAAATCAATACACCAAATATAAGTGGATATTAAGTGTAAAACAATAAGAGGTTATTCACACATATTCATAGAATGACATATTAAATGATTACAAGTTTATCCCAAAGAATCAAAATTGGGTTAAGGAGTTCCCTTGCAAAAATTCAACAGCCTAACAACGTCACTTCGAAATTTAGAAAATGAGTTGATGAGAGATAAAAAGGGTATCTCATCACATGGACATAAAATTTACATCAATAAGGATATATTAGAACATATACCAACATAATAGTATGTGAATTAAAAGACATAACAAAAGAAGTATTTTAAAAAGAGGAGGGTGGAAGGTTCCCTTACCGACTTGGGTAACATTCGAAAGGTACACCCCATTGAAGAAGGGTCATACAATGAATATGTAAATACCCATAAATGAAATTATATTACACACAAAGTATAATAATGGGTATTACATACAACACTCAAAGGAAATGGTGGAAAATATAGCATAAATCTCACAGGAATAAAATTGAGATGAAAAATCCCTTACGAAAACTCGTCAGCCTAACAACGCCACTTAAACTTCCAAAAATGGATTGATGAGATCAAATAGGGTCTCTCATAATATTAAAATAAAATGTACATAAAGAGTAATATAAAATAGCATTCCCAAAAATAACAAATATGAGCTTAAAAAAAGTGACATAAAGGAGAGTACTTAAAAAGAAAGAGAGAGGTTAGATCTCTTATGAAAATTTGGCATCCTAACGGCGCCACTCAATACTTCCAAAATGGATTGATGAGATAAAATAGGGTCTCTCATCATATGAACATAAAAAGTATGGTAGGATTAATATAAAAGAATATCCCAATCATAAGAAAGATGAGCTTAAAAGGAATGACATAAAAGAGTGTACTTAAAAAGAAAGAGAGGGGTAAGATCTTTTACCTCATGTCCGACATGACTCGATCGTTCTTTAATCTCCTGAATAATAAAATTTGGTCAAGTTATAATTTCTTAAGGAACTCCTTTAAAGATTATTATTTAGTTAATATCACATATTATAATTTCATAATAATTGGTTAAAAAGGCGAGTTCATATCAAATGTTGTTGTCGATGTTCGATACATGAGTAGAAATTGAACTTGTTGGAAAAGAATTTTCCATGTAGTTCAAGGTACATCATATCCAGAATAGTATTTATGTTTTAAATATCATATATTTCCGGTATATATTCATTTTTTACTATTCCATAACATTTGGAGATAAAAAATTAAAAGCACTATTCATTGAGACGGTAGGCCGTACGTACACATGAATGCTACTTCCATTTTTTGTCATATTAATGGAATTAAAACAAAATGAGATATATATATATATATATATTATAATTCCAGTATGATATCCATAATTTAGATGTAATACTTTACTTATATATCCATTATATATATGTACTTATAATAGTACATAACATTTGGAGATAAGAAATTAAATGTACCGTTCATGGAGACCGTAAGTCGTACGTACGCATGAACGCTACTTTCATTTCTTTTTTTTTTATATTCAATGGAATGAACTAATAATTATATAAAGGTATATTATAATTCCTGTATGATATCATATGTAATACCATTAATTACATCCTTAATATGTCCCACATAAGGCATTAACGAATCAAATCACTTTGTGGGGGCGGTAGTCCGCACTTCCTAAAATGAAGATATCACATTTACCCATAATGGAAACCATAAAGGTATGCCACAAATGAAAAATACATAAGAATAAGGAAAAAATAAACATATTATATATCATATATAAATACAGTGACATATTAATTTCCACCTTTGATGGTGTTAAAAGAATATTGATCAATCATCGTTTTGTGAGGCAGTAATTCACCATCCAAAGAAACAGTATATTCTTAAACCATTAGACAGAGGTGTGTGAAAGTGTAGCTCAAATAATTCTTATAACAAAATCATAGTATATTTAATATACTGGTTTTGTTACAAAAAAAAGTAATAAAAAGATTTTAGGGGGTTGGCGAAGCAAAATAAAACAAAAAAAACACAAGTGAAGACATTACCATTAAATCGGGTAACTCCTCTTGGTTTGAAACAAAAAGTATTCTTGAAGAGCATTCAGCCAAAGTTGAGGATTCAATGATGAATATAGGGATTTGGAGAGATTAAATGGGCAGGGTTTGGATGATCCAAATTCTTGAGAGGTGTGTGTAAGGTGGTAGAGGTGGGGGCCTTTTATAAGAGGAGAGGAGGGGCACTCTTGGAAAGTTATAAAGTATCACTTTATTATATAATTCTTTTCGGATTTTAAAGGTCCCAAAAGGATATATTTCGAGGATAAGGTGATACGGTTTTGAAATAAACCCATCCAATAGGTTTGTGACATTTTTAGGTCTTAGAAGTTACATTATCTTCTCATTTTATATAAATCATTAAATAATGAGGTAATCGATGCATCATCATGGTGTCATAAATAATTTAATTTATATAGTGTCTAAAAATAATAAAAAAATATCCTGATGTAGAAAAATCTTTTTAGATTTGTAATGAATATTTGTAGTAAAAAATATGACTTCTATAACCCCATGTAAAAATTGTTTTAGTAAAACACACATGTTTGTTACATTTTAATTTTAACTTTAAATAAAAAGGTATTAATGTCATATTCCTACCAATGTGGCTCCATGGGGTCCCCAAGTTGACCCATGGATTGTATTGGTCGGAAATTACTCATCCAATAAGGGTAAGACATATGTCAATGTCATTTCATATTATTAAAAAATCATTTTTACCTTAAATTACACTAATTACCTCTAATCGCGATTAAAACTTAAAAGTTACTATTTACCAAAAAATTATTTTAATCCTATTGAACCACATTTTACATAATAATGACAACCATGTATGTAGGATTTTTTAAATTCAAATCACAAAGGTGGTAAAATTTCATTTAAATGAAAAATCAGTTTTTTTAAGTACCACTTAGTGGTTTCACTATTAATCAAAAATTGATGTTTTCACAAAATACTACAAAATAACCCTAAGATATATTTTATATTCCAAATTAATAAATGTTGTCTATTTTAAAAAATTGAAGACATATAAGTTGCATTAATTAATTTAATAATTAATTCCCGCTGTCAAGACAAATAGCATGTTTTTAAGAAACAATATCTATTAAAAGATTGACAGAAGTTTAAGTCCTATTTCAAAGTGAAATTAATTTCAATGGACACTATTGTATTAAATGGTAAAAATATATTATAATTGGACTTTAAAAGCAATTCAAAAGATAATCTAATCATATAAATAAATTAGATTAAAAAGTGGTTTTGAATTAAAATACAACATTTTCACTATTCATTAAAAAATGAACGTTATCTGAAAAATACCAAAAATTTACACAATGTATATTTTGATGTCCCAATTCTAAATAATAATTTTATTTGGTCCAATATAACATATGAAATTGTCAAAAAGTGTATTTAAAAAGCGTTCGCCATCAAAAGGTGGTTAATCGGCCGTTTAAAGAATATTAGAATATTTACGCTTAAAATTGGATTCATTCACATTTTAAGCCTCTAACATTTATTGGATTAAAGTAAAAATATTTGACAAACATATATAATCATTTTGTAGTTATTTCCGTTCATTCCCACCATTACAATGTCTAGGCATTAACTACCATTTAAAATAATATTATTTTATTATTAGAGTGCAACGTAAGATTCCCACGAAACTCGTTGTTGCGTATTGGGTACGCCATTGATCATAGAATCCCATTTAAAGTAATATTAATATTTTATTCACAGATATTGATAAATATGGAAATTTCATATTCTTTATTTACCTATGGTGTTACATCCTTCCCCCCTTTTGGGAATTGCGTCCTTGCAATTTTAAAATTGGGCTCGAAAACATCATTGAAAGTCCCACATCGGAACAAGATTCGGTAAAACAATCACTTTAAAAGAAAGAAAGAGAAGTACAGTGGTCACCCTAGTTAACCCATACTAGGATTCCATGTAGGAAAACATGGATATGTAAGAAAAAGCAAAGGGTCATGTTCTGAGGGAGAGTGATAGAAAACATGTTTAGGAAAAAGTTAACCACCAAGAAAATTAGAAACTAGTGATGGGTTAATCGGTATTTGATTCCACAAAATTTAACAGACAACATTTTTGTTTTTATGTTACTTTTCATTGAGGAAATTATTTATGAGCTTAACTAAATCATAAGGAAACATACTTATTTGTCGTGTAGAATCTCATTTCCTACTATATTTCTTACACAAACTCATACTTTCCCCAAATGATTAGTATTTAGGAAGACTTGTTTATATTAAGAGAGCTATAATCAAATTCTAGAGAATCACCAAATCCACAAAAGTGAACTATATAATTCCCATGTCATTAGACTTTAACCAAAACAAAAACCAAAAAGGTTAGTACAAGATCAGATGATCCAGAAAAGGATGACCCTTTATTAAAAGAAAATCTATTCTTAATCTCCAAAATTTGTCCAACAAAACCCAAAGTTCAACGAAGACCATTCGATAAACTATTTGTCCATAAAATTATTCAAAGTAAACAAAACTAACATTGAAACACAAATATTTAAAGGACATAATCACATAGTCATCCAAGGTACAAATTAACATTTATCTCTAAATTACATTAGTTTCTCTTAAAGTCTCATATTGAAATGTAATTAACATAATCAAATATCCTCCATTATAGTTTAATAATTTCCATATATAACCCAAAATAAACTTACTATTGATTCATAATATCTTCTTACTAAAAATAATTAGTCAAACTAACCAGGGACATCTCGTAGTCCAGTGGTAGGTGATAAATACCAGTCGCACTTTGGTTGTGGGTTCGATTCCAACAACTTGTCCGATGCGACAGGTTCTCACACGGTCTGCATGTTGTCCTTTTTCCAAACTATATAATTCTAAAAACATTCCCCAAAAAGAGATAAAATCATCAAAAATAACCATAACATAATTTTACCTCAATTTTACCTTTTGCCTTTCATTTTCCATCATAACATATAGTAACCCATAATTACCTTAAAAGTAAGGATCATATAAACCCTAATGGTTACCTTTATAATTATTACTTGAACATCCACATTGAGTTGTTCATCTCATACATGATGCATTAGAGAACTCACCAAGGTTCAAGATGTTGATAATGACTCCATGATAGTTGGTTTAGAATAACCACACGATTTCTCATTGAATCCCCCAGTTCATCTAGTCTCTTAATCAGAGAACCACCACAGTTTCCTTCTAACCCATTCTCACTTTGGTGCCTGCTAGATCAATCCATTTACTAAAACCAAAAAGGTCAGTGAGAGTATATCAACAAAACCATCATGTACTAATGTGGAAGAAAAACACTAAGATATACTTACTCATTCACACTATCTAAAAATAGGACTGTTTCTGAAATCCTAACTATTATGGTAATGTCACTTATGCTTAGAGAATACCCTAACCTCTAAAGTTTTCTAAACCGGCCTCTAATTATAACTATAAGGCCATGGCCATAAACCATACATAATATTGAATTAAATGAATAATTAACATTGAGGATCTTTTCAGGTTTAGAGTTTTAGAGAATTAGGATGTAACTATTACATCTCAAAAGATTACAAAGTAGACACTTCTACTAAGTTTCTGTAGAGAACTGTAAAATTTAAAGAATTTTTTTTCTTAATTTCTTTAGAATTTTTCAAGTACATATTTTCTGACGGCACCTGATTCTGAGGCCCGGTGTGCCCAGAATAATTTTCGAAGTGTTGTTAAGCTTAAATTAACGTGTGTAAGAAGTTTTACTACAAAAGTGGAATAAATCTTAAACGGTTACTCAGATCATAAATACGAGGGCACCGTTGCGCTTAGGATGATGGGTTTACCCTAGGAGCGACTTAAGTTTAGTTGTCGCGGGCCTCATGTGAGAAATTCCAAAAAATGGCATATCCGTAAATAAAATAATTAAGTAAATTATTTTATTTTTTCAAATGCTTATAACTCACAAATGGTAGCTCGGATTAAAAATCTGAGACAACCGTTGAACTCGTGAGGGCATGTTTTAAATAAGTAGATACAAACTTTTGCTAGAACGGGCCACCAGAAAATGTTAGTTTTTGGCGGCAAATAAAATAATTAAGTGACAATTATTTTATCGTAAATTTCATAACATCTAAACTGTAACTCGGATTGAAAATCCAAGAGTATCGACTGGTTCGTTGGGACATTTTTTACCTAGGCATAGCCTAACCTCGACCGGCGCGGGTCGAGGGTGACTGATAATAATTTTCCAAACTTTTTTTCGGGTACGTTCAGTAAACATACAAGCGGGTTTTTCTATATTTTGAACCGATGCTCGAAATTGAAATCTGAGGGCACCGATGAACTCGCAGCGCCGTTAATTCCTTAAGGGGACCTTTACCACTATTGCGTTTTAAGTGGGCTGAAATTGTTTTTTGGGATTTAGTTTAAAATAAATAAAATCGTTGAACAATTTTATTTTTTTATCTTGGAAGTTAAACTATTCAAAGTGTTGATAAATGAGAGGTGGGGCCCACACGATCCCCAACCTCTCAACTCCCTTAACTATCTCTAACCACCCTTTAACACCTATCCAATTTAATGTGACAACTCCCCTTGTTATGGCAACCCATCACCTCCCTAATTAATATTCCATCAAAGGATTGAATTACCTGGCATGTTATATTATGGAGAGCTTTTATTATTATTTTGGGGGTTATAAATATTAGTGGAGGAACTCTTGAGAAGGCTTATAAGGAAGTGTTCTTCTTTGATGAAGAACGCCATCCTTCAAGGAAGAATGGCTCCGCCGTGAAGAACGCATGGGATTTCTCCATCGGTGTTTCTACTTTGGACACACCTTGACGTCAACGGAATAGACGTCCATCTTTCGCGATGCCGCATTCTGCGAATCAATGACGTGCAATGTTAATTACCGAGGTATGGGGTTTTTTTCATTTAATTTTACTTGATTCATTCCCTCGAGCATGGTAGAATATTCTGTTGAGTGTTTATTCGAACTACTAACGCGGTGGGTACGGACTATGAACAAGTCTGGACCCACCGCTAACTTGTTCTTCTTGTGCGGCGACATGGGGTCAGGTGAGTGGTAACCAGAGGTGGTGAGGTAGTCGGACGGGGGGCCAGGCGATGCAGCTGGTTTGAGGCGCATCGACGTGGGTAGCCGGGGGCGGTGCGGCGGCGCGGCGGGAGGCCAGGATGGCGGTAGGCTGGAGGCGGCAGATCTGGCATGAGAGGCTGCTGGGGGAAGGCCAGGCTAGTAGGGTTTGGTGGAGAAGAAACAATGAATTGAGAAGGATATTGGAGGGAGAAAACATTTAAAGGAAATAAATTAATACATATAGAAAGAAAGATAATCCAACGAGTAATTAGGGGTTTCCATGCTTGAAATAGAGGGAAGTGCACCAATAAATGGAGGGAGGCTCACCAATTGGGGAGAGAGGGTGGTGGTGCGTGACATAGTATTTTTTAGGTAAAATCAATTAAAAATAATAATATAATAATCTTATTATTATTTTTGTTGATAAAACACATTTTCGACCACAACCTATTCATGCGACCTCAGTTTCACGAACCATTGGCGGCAGTGTGACCCTAATTTCGAGACGGACATTCCGAGTCCAATATTTAAAGTCCTTTTTCGGGTTTTTGGATCGGGTTACCGAAATGCTGAAAAAATAATGATATATTATTTTTATTAAATCTTTGACCCGCTACAACTCCTGCATGCGGCGTCCGATTGGCTTGCCGTCAGTGGTGATGTAATCCTGTTAATAATACGGTCAATTCAAGTCTAATGTTGGATACTAAATTCTGGTTCGTGGCTCGGGTCCACGAAACACCAAATAATAATAATATTATTATTATTAAGGGATTTGTATCAGACATATCTCTCTCATACGGTGTCAGAATGGAGACCCGTCTACGACGTTGCGACCCTGGAATTAAGATGGATGTTTGAAGACCAATTTTGGATATTTAGGTTGAGGTCGGGGCACGGGCCCCATGAGTCCCAGTTCGCGCGTGTTGCGGTGAAATGAAACTTTTTCACCGGCTATCCGTTTGGGACAAATGGGTAGTCCATATCGTGTGTTTTTTGGTATGGATCGCAATTATGTGACCGGTTTGGTTATCTGGTGTCATTTGAAGTATGGCCGGGTTGGTTCGAACTCGTAACCAACTGGGCCCTCAGAGTAGAAACGCTTATAACTTGAGTTCTGGATGTCTGATTGACGTACCATCGACTTTGTTGGATTCCTCTTGATAAGAAGGAACGTTTGGCATACTTCTCCTGAGGTTTGTATGCATTTGGATAGTGGCTGAGTTGGATTGAACCCGAAATCCAACTGAGCCCCTAGAACGGAAAAGCCGATAACTTTCAGACCAGACGTCCGTTTGATGAACCGTCAGTGGCGTTGGTGATCATGTTGAGAATAGGTCCCTATGAGTATACCCTATGAGATATCAGGGTACAGTTCAGATACGGCTGGGTTGGTTTGCACATGAAACCAACCGGGCCCCTATGACGAAAAGGCAACTAACTCACAGACCGGGCATCCGATTGATGCGTCGTCTGTTGCGTTGAGACCCCTATGACGAGATGGTCCTTTGTGATACTTCTTCGTCAGAATTTGAGATACTTGGATTATCGACCTATAGCTCGTGGAGAAGACCCTCCCGGAGACGAGCGTACGGAGTACGGAGACCATGTAGCCGGCTGAGACCTGACGACTGATTGACCGAATCGACTTGGAGTGAGTCGACTAGCCCAGTGGACGGAGAACTACTTTGTTTGGAGGCAGACCCATGGCGGACAGAGCACTATTGTGTGACAGCGCAGACCTGCGGTACTTTTCCAGAGAGTACCTCTGCAGGCTAATAGTGGGTGTGCACTACTGTGTTTGGGTGGCGTATCCCGGTAGGAAGCACTACTGTGTTTGGGTGGCTGACCCGCGGTACTCAACCGGAGGAGTACCTCAACAGTCTTAGATTAGTGAGCAGTACCTCGGAGTCAGGATAGGACCACTTTACACTCTAGAGATGGGGCTCTTTAGCAGTTACAGTTTCGATAATGAAAATCCTGGTTTGAGCTGAGTCTATGATCTTGTGTTTACATCATGATTGAGAAGTGTCACTTGATAACTTAGGTATATGTATGGGTATATACCTAGGTAGAGGTTAACCTTTGATTTCATAATCTTTGTGTTTACTCATGATTGAGATGGGATACTTGATAACTTGGGTATATGTATGGGTATATACCTATGTAGAGGTTTTATGTTGAGATCTACTTTGTGGTTAACCTTATTGGATTTAGTGAGACCTTGGGGGTATCAGGGTCCCTATCGATATACTCACCCCTGCACGGGCTATGACCACACCTCATTGTGTTGGTTGCAGACAACGGGAAGCACAGACAGAGGCCGAGTGTTCGAGGACTGGACGGTACCCGGAGGTGGACCTTACGATGAGACAATATCCGATGGTGGACTTCACGACGAGACGACACTCAGAGGAGGTTGACGAGCATTGTGGAGGCTATCTCTACCTACCCTTCAGGTAGGATCCGTGGTGGATGAACAAGGAGCTACGCTATCAATAACTACCCTTCAGGTAGGATCCGAGGAGGACGACCCAGGAGCTGCTTCCATTCTTCCAGCTATTTGCCTTTTTTATTGTACGTTTGTTCAGTTGTAGCTTTACTTTCGACTGGGTTTGCATTCTAGGCAATTAACTTTTCATCACATCCTTTTTGTACTTAGTGTTTTACTTCCGTTTGTACTCTGTGGTGTTTTGTTTACTTTTATAAAGGCAATGCTTTCACAGTTATCAGGATTTACGCCTTTGGTTCTAGTTGCCAGCCCCTGGCCTATGGAAGGTGGGCTTGGGGTAGTTACGGCATGGGCCCCGAGGACGGGTCGTGACAGTTTCCATAAAACAAAAACTCTTAAAAAGAAACATGTCTAGTTCCATGTTTTAGAGAGCCTGACATTTCCTTGATCCCATCCTTGACCCTATTCAACTTTATGTCCTGTAAAAAACATGTCAAAAAAACTTGGGGTGAGCATAAAATTCATAGTAAGGGATACACAAAGAATGAAAACTATTAGTTTTTCAAAACAACCAGTAAACAAATAATACTTTAACAAAGTAATACTTTTCACCTTTATGTAGAAGAAAATACTCTTCATTGAATAAAATCTCATTACATACCCTTTTGTAACCAAAATACTAACATAGAACCCATATAAAGAATACATAACATATAAAGGTAACTTGGGAAATAAACATATTTCTGTTGAATAACCATCTGGTCGACTTCCACACATATCACTTAATGGAATAGACATACGGCCGACATCTATACCCAATGCATTGGAGGTTATAACGTAACCACCCATCCTGGTATTCACAGCACCACCCGTCATATGGTTTATCATGTAACCACCTATCAAATGTCTATGTACCATTATAAAATCATAAGACATAGAACAAATATAATGGAAGGAAAAAATTTCCACATTTCGATCAAAATATATCACTTAAATATATTTACATAACCAAATCCATTATAAAAACCATTTTCAATACCAAAATAAATGAAAAGTAGAACATGGTATATATTTTTCATTTAAAAAATGTTATCTCTTATAGAGTAATCCGAAACTCAAATAAGGGTCACGGCGGCAGAGGACTCGTTGTCACCACATACATACGACAAAGAGACATTCCCTTTTGTCTTTTTGTAAAAACGATTCGTATAAAAATATTCCTTTTTAATAAAAGTAAAAGTCAAAGGTGTTTATACACAGTATAAATGATATTTGTGTATAAAACAAAATATTCCTCAATGAAAAGAAATTGAGATGATGTCCCTTACAAAGACGTTATCCTTGGATTAAGGATAAATAAATTACATAATTTTGTGTGACAATCAAATACACCAAATATAAGTGGATATTAAGTGTAAAACAATCATAAGTTATTCACACATATTCATTGAATGACATATTAAAGGAGTAAAAGTTTATACCAAAGAATCAAAATTGGGTTAAGGAGTTCCCTTGCAGAAAATCGATAGCCTAAGGCATCACTTCAAAATTTAGAACATGAGTTGATGAGAGATAAAAAGGGTATCTCATCACTTGGACATAAAATTTAAATCAATAAGGATATATAAGAACATATCCCAACATAATATTATGTGAATTAAAAGACATAACAAAAGAATTCATTTAAAAAGAGGAGGGTGAATGGTTCCCTTACTGACTTGGGTAACTTTCGAAACATACACCCCATTGAAGAAGCGTCATACAATGAATATGTAAATAACCATAAATGAAATTATATTACACAAAGAGTATAATAATGGGTAGTACATACACCAATCAATTTAAATGGTGGAAAATGTACCATAAATCTCATGGGAATAAAAGTGAGACGAAAAATCCCTTACGAAAACACGTCAGCCTAACGACGCCACTTAAAACTTCCCAAAATTGATTGATGAGATCAAATAGATTCGATCATCATATTAAAATAATATGTACAGAAAGATTAATATAAAATAACATCCCCCAACATAACAAAGAGGAGCTTAAATGAAGTTACATAAAGTAGAGTACTTAAAAAGAAAGAGCGATGTTAGATCTGTTACGAAAATTCGGCAGCCTAACAGCGCCACTCAATAATTTCAAAATGGATTGATGGGGGAAAATATGGTCTCTCATCATATTAAAGTAAAAGTTATGGTAGAATTAATATAAAAGAACATCCCAATCATAATATATATTAGCTTAAAAGGAATGACATGAATGAGTGTACTTAAAAAGAAAGAGAGGGGTAGGATCCCTTACCTCGTGTCCGACATGACTCGATCGTTCTTTAATCTCCTGAATAATAAAATTTGGTAAATTTATAATTTATTTAGGACTTCCTTTAAATATTATTATATATTTCATATCACATATTATAATTTCATAATTATTGATTAATAAGGTGAGTTCATATCAGACGTTTTTGTCGATGTTCGGTACATGAGTAAAAATTGAACTTGTTGGAAAAGCATTTTCCATGTAGTTTTAGGTACATCATATCCAGAATAGTATTGATGTTTTAAATATAATATATTTCCAATATATATTCATTTTATACTATTCCATAACATTTGGAGATAAAAAATTAAAATCAGCGTTCATGGAGATGGTAGGCCGTACGTATGCATAAACGATACATTCATTTTTTGTCATATTAATGGAATTAAAGAAAAATGAGAGATATATATATTATAATTCCAGAATTATATCCATAATTTAGATGTAATATATTACATATATATCCATTATATATATTTACTTATAATAGTACATAATATTTGTAGATAAGAAATGTAATGTACCGTTCATGGAGACGGTAAGCCGTATGTATGCATGAACACTACTTTCATTTCTTTTTTTTGTATTCAATGGAATGAAATAATCATGATATAAAGGTATATTATAATTCCAATAGGATATCATATGTAATACCATTAATTACATCCTTTATAAGTCCCACATATGGCATTAACGAATCAAATCACTTTGAGGGGGCGGTATTCCGCACTTCCTAAAATAAAGATATCTCGTTTACCCATAATAAAAACCATAAAGGTATGCCATAAATGAAAAATAAATAATCTTAAGGAAAAGATAAAAATATTATATATAATATATAAATATAGTGACATCTTAATGGACACCTTTGAAGGTGTTAAAAGGATATTAAACAATCATCGTTTCGTGAGGCAGTAATTCGCCATCCACAGAAACAGTATCTTCTTTAACCATTATACGGAGGTGTGTGAAAGTGTTGCTCGAATAATTCTTTTAAAAAAATCATATTATATTTAAGATACTGTTTTTTCTACAAAAATATGTAATAAAAATAGTTTAGGGGGTTGGAGAAGCCAAATAAGACAAAAAAACACAAGTAAAGACATTACCTTTAAATCGGGTAACTCCTCTTGGTTTGAACAAAAAGGTTTTCTTGAAGAGCATTCTTCCAAAGTTGAGGCTTCAAGGATGAATATAGGGATGTGGAGAGATGAAATGGGCAGGGTTTGGCCGAGCCAAAGGCTTGAGAGGTGTGTGTTAGGTGGTAGAGGTGGGGGCCTTTTATAAGAGTAGAGGAGGGGCACTCTTGGAATGTTATAAAATATTACTTTATTATATAATGCTTTTCGGATTTTAAAGGTCCCAAAAGGATATATTTCGAGGATAAGGTGATAAGGTTTCGAAATCAACCCATCCAATAGGTTTTTGACAAGTTTAGGTCTTAGAAGATACATTATCGTTTCATTTTATTTAAATCGTTAAATAATGAGGTAATCGCTACATCATTATGCTGTCATAAATAATTTAATTTATTTAGTGTCTAAAAATTATAAAAAAATATCATGATGTAGAAAAACCTTTTTGGATTTATAATGAATATTTATAGTCAAAAATATTTCTTGTATAACCCCATGTAAAAATTGTTTTAGTAAAACCACACATGTTTGTGACATTTTAATTTTAACTCTAAATAAAAAGATATTAATGTAATTTTCCTACCAAAGTGGCTCCATGGGGTCCCCAATTTGACCCATGGATTGTCATGGTCGGCCATGACTCATCCAATAAGGGTAGTACATTGGTCAATATCATTTAATATTATTAAAACATTATTTTTACCTTAAATTACACTAATTACCTCTAATCGCGATTACTACTTAAAAGTTACTATTTACCAAAAAATTATTTTAATCCTATTGAAACAAATTTTAAACCCTAATGACAACCATTTATGTTGGATTTTCTAAATTAAAATCACAGAGGTTGTAAAATTTCATTTAAACGAAAAATCAGTTTTTTAAGTACCACATAGTGGTTTCACTATTCATCAAAAATTGACGTTTTCAAAAAAATACAAAAAATTCACCCTAAGATATATTTTATATTCTGAATTCATAAATGATGTCTATTTTTCAAAATTAAAAACATATAAGTTGCATTAATTAATTTGATAATTAATTGCCGCTGTCAAAACAAATAGCTTGTTTTTAAGAAACCATATCTATTAAAAGATTGACACTAGTTTAAGTCCAATTTCAAAGTGAAATTAATTCCAATGACCACTATTTTATTAAATGATAAAAATATATTATAATTTGACTTTAAAACCAATTCCAAAGATAATCTAATAATATAAATAAATTATATTAAATAGATTTTTTGAATTAAAATACAACATTTTTCACTATTCATTAAAAAATGAACATTATTGGAAAAATACCAAAAGTTTACACAACGTATATTTTGATGTCCCATTTCTAAAGAAGAATTTTATTTGGTCCAATATAAGATATGAAATTGTCAAAAAGCAGATTTAAAAAGAGTTCGCCATTAAATGGTGGTTAATCGACCATTTAAATAATATTAGAATATTTACACTTAAAATTGGATTCATTCACATTTTAAGCCTCTAATATTTATTGGATAAAAGTAAAAATAATTGACAAACATATAGAATCATTTTGTAGTTAGTTCCATTCATTCCCTCCATTACAATGGCTAGGCATTAACTACCATTTAAAATAATATTATTTTATTATTAGAGTGCAATGTAAGATTCCCAAAAAACTCGTTGTTGCGTATTGGGTACGCCATCGAGCATAGCATCCCATTTAAAGTAATATTAATATTTTATTCATATATATTGATAAATATGAAAATTTAATTTTCTTTATTTACCTGGGGTGTTACATCCTTCCCCCCTTTTAGGAATTGCGTCCTCACAATTTTAAAATATGGCTCAGAAACATCATTGAAAGTCCCACATCGAAACAAGAGTCGGTAAAAAAATCACTTTAAAATAATGAAAGAGAAGTACAGAGGTCGCCCAAGTTAACCCATACTAGGATTCCATGTAGGAAAACAAGGATATTGAAGAAAAATAAAAGTGGCATGTTCTAAGGGAGAGTGATAGAAAACTTGTTTAGGAGAAAGTTAACCACCAGAAAATCATAAACTGGTGATGGGTTAAACGGAATTTGATTCCCCAGTAGGAAAATTTAACAGACAACAATTTTTTTTATGTTAATTATCATTGAGGAAATTATTTAGGAGCATAACTAAATTCTAAAGAAACATACTTAGTCGTGTAGACTCTCGTCTCCTACTATATTTCTTACACAAACTCATACTTTCCCCAAATGATGAGTATTTAGGAAGAATTGTTTATATGAAGAGAGCTATAATCAGCTTCTATAGAATCACCTAATCCACAAAATAGAACTATATACTTCCCATGTCTTTAGACTTTAACCAAAACCAAAGGTTAGTACAAGATCAGATAATCCAGAAAAGGATAACCCTTTATAAAAAGAAAATCTATTCTTAATCTCCAAAATTTTTCCAGCAAAACCCAATGTTCAACGAAGACCATTCGATAAAAAATTTTTCCATAAAATTCTTCAAAGTAAACCAAACTAACATTGAAACCCAATTTTTTAAGGATTTAATCACATATTCTTCCAAGGTACAAATTAACATTTATCTCCAAATTACATTAGTTTATCTTAAAGTCTTATATTGAAAAGTAATTAACATAATCACATATCCTCCATGATATGTTAATAATTTCCATAGATAACCCAAAATAAACTTACTCTTGATTCATAAAATCAAATATCCAAAAATAATTAGTCAAACTAACCAGGGACTTCACGTAGTCCAGTGGTAGGTGATAAATACCAGTCGCACTTTGGTTGTGGGTTCGATTCCCACAACTTGTACGATGTGACAGGTTGTCACACGGTCTGCGTTTTGTCCTTTTTCCAAACTATATAAATCTAAAAACATTCCCCAAAAAGAGATAAAATCATCAAAAATAACCATAACATAATTTAACCTCAATTTTATCTCATGCCTTTCATTTTCGATCATAACATATAGTAACCCATAATTACCTCAAAAGTAAGGATCATATAATCCCTAATTGTTACCATTATAATTATAACCTGAACTTCCACATCGAGTTGGCCATCTCGTACATGATTCATTAGAGAACTCAGAAAGGTTCAAGTGGTTGATCATGACTCCTTGATTGTTGGTTTAGAATAACCACAAGATTTCTCATTGAATCCCCCATTTCATCTAGTCTCTTAATCAGAGAACCAGCATAGTTTCCTTCAAACCCATTCTCACTTTGGTGCCTAGTAGATCCATCCACATACTAAAACCAAAAATGTCAGTGTGAGTATATCAACAAAACCATCATGTATTAAAGTGGAAGACAAACACTAAGATATACTTACTCATTCACTTTATCTAAAAATAAGACTCTTTCTGAAATCCTAACTATTATGGTAATGTCACATATGCTTAGAGAATACCCTAACCTCTAAAGTTATCTAAACCAACCTTTGATAACAACTATAAGGCCCCAGCCTTAAACCTTAATTAATATTGAATTAAATTAATAATTCACATTGAGGATCTTTTCAGGTTTAGAGTTTTATCGAATTAGGACGTAACTATTACATCTCAAAAAATTACAAATTAGACACTTCTACTATGTTTCCATAAAATAAGAAATCTTAAAAAGAAACATGTCTAGTTCCATGTTTTAGACAACCTGACATTTCCTTGATCCCATCCTTGACCGTATTCAACTTTATGTCCTGTGAAAACAAAATTTAAAAAAAACTTGGGGTGAGCATAAAATGCTCAGTTAGGGATACACAAAGACGGAAATCTCTAAGTTTTTCCAAACAACCAGTAAACAAAGAATACTTTAACAAAGTAATACTTTTCACCTTTATGAAGAATAAAATACTCATCATTGAATAAAAGATCATTTCTTACCCTTTTGTAACCAAAAGATTACCATAAAACCCATATAAAGAACACATAACATATAAAGGTAACTTGGGACATAAACATACTTAAGTGGAATAACCATCCGGTCGATTTCCACACATATCACTTAATGGAATAGCCATACGGCCGACTTCCATACCCAATGCATTGGAGGATATAACGTAACCACTCGTCCTGGTATTCACAGCACCACCCGTCATATGGTTTATCACGTAACCACCCGTCAAATGTCCAAGTACCATTATAAAATCATAAGACATAGAACAAATATAATGGAAGGAAAACATTTCCACATTTCGATCACAATATATCACTTAAATATATTGACATAACCAAATCCATTATAAAACCCATTTTCAAAACCAAAATAAACGAAAAGTAAAACTTGTTATTTATTTTTCATTTAAAAAAATGTTATGGATTGTATAGTAATCCGAAACTCAAATAATGGTCACGGAGGAAGAGAAGTCGATGTCACCACATATGTACGATAAAAAGACATTCCCTTTTGTCGTTTAGTAAGAAAACTTCGTATAAAAATATTCCTTTTGAATAAAAGTAAAATTCAAAGGGGTTTATACACCGTATAAAGGAAAGTTGTGTATAAAAGAAAATATTCCTTAATGAAAGGAGATTGGGATGAAGTCCCTTACAAAGACAGTGTCTCTGGATTAAGGATAAATCAATTAAATAATTATGTGTGACAAACGAATACACCAAATATAACTGGATATTAAGTGTAAAACAATCAGAGGTCATTCAAACACATTCATATAACGACATATTAAAGGAGTACAAGTTTATCCCAAAGAATCAAAATTGGGTTAAGGAGTTCCCTTTCAAAAATTTGACAGTCTAACAACGTCACTTTAAAATTTAGAAAATGAGTTGATGAGAGATAAAAAGGGTATCTCATCACTTGGACATAGAATTTACATAAATAAGGATATAGAAGAAAATATCCAAACATAATAGTATGTGAATTGAAATAAATAACAAAATAAGTCTTTTAAAAAGAGGAGGGTGAAAGGTTCCCTTACCGACTTGGGTAACATTTGAAACATACACCCCATTGAAGATGGGTCATACAATGAATATGTAAATACCCATAAATGAAATTATATTACAGAAAGAGTATAATAATGGTTAGTACATACACCAATCAAAGGAAATGGTGGTAAATGTATCATAAATCTCATGGGAATAAAAGTGAGATGAAAAATCCCTTACGAAAACTCGGCAGCCTAACGACGCCACTTAAAACATCCAAAAATGGATTGATGAAATAAAATAGGGTCTCTCATCATATTAAAATAAAATTTACAGAAATAGGAATATAAAATAACATCCCCCAACATAACAAAGATGAGCTTAAAAGAAGTGACATAAATGAGAGTACTTAAAAAGAAAGAGAGCAGTTAGATCTCTTACGAAAATTCGGCAGCCTACCGGCGCCACTCAAAACTTCCAAAATGGATTGATGAGAGAAAATAGGGTCTCTCATTAGATGAAAATAAAATGTATGGTAGGATTAATATAAAAGAACATACCAATCATAAGAAAGATGAGTTTAAAAGTAATGACATAAAAGAGTGTACTTAAAAAGAACGAGAGTGGTAGGATCCCTTAACTCGTGTCCGACATGACTCGATCGTTTTTTAATCTCATGAATAATAAAATTTAGTCAATTTATAATTTCTTAAGAACCTCCTTTAAATATTATTATTCAGTTCATATCACATATTATAATGTTATAATAATTGGTTGATAAGGTTATTTCATATCAGACGTTTTTGTTGATGTTCGGTACATTAGTAAAAATTGAACTTGATAGAAAAGAATTTTTCATGTAGTTATAGGTACATCATATCCAGAATAGTATTAATGTTTTAAATATCATATATATCCAGTATATATTCATTATATACTCTTCCATAACATTTGGAGATAAAAAATTAAAATCACCGTTCATGGAGACGGTAGGTCGTACGTACGCATGAATGCTACATTCATTTTTTGTCATATTAATGGAATTTAAAAAAATGAGAGATATATTTATTATAATTACAGAATGATATCCATCATTTAGATGTAATATATTACATATATATCCGTTATATATATATACTTATAATAGTACATAACATTTGGAGATAAGAAATGAAATGTACCGTTCATGGAGATGGTAGGCCGTACGTACGCATGAACACTACTTTCATTTCGTTTTTTTGTATTCAATTGAATGAAATAATAATTATATAAAGTTATATTATAATTCCAGTAGTATATAATATGTAATACCATTAATTACATCCTTTATACATCCCACATATGGCATTAACGAATCAAATCACTTTGAGGGGGCGGTAGTCCGCACTTCCTAAAATGAAGATATCGCATTTACACATAATGGAAACCATAAAGGTATGACATAAATGAAAAATACAGAAGCTTACGGAATAAATAAACATATTATATATCATATATAAAAATAGTGACATCGTAATGGAATCCTTTGAAGGTGTTAAAAGAATATTGAACAATCAACGTTTCGTGCGACAGTAATTCGCCATCCATAGAAACAATATGTTATTTAACAATTAGACAGAGGTGTATTAAAGTGTAGATCTAATAATTCTTATGACAACACCATATTGTATTTAAGATAGTTTTGTTGTTACAAAAAATTTAATAAAAATAGTTTAGGGGTTTTGAGAAGAAAAATAAAACAAAAAAAACACAAGTGAAGACATTACTTTTAATTCGGGTAACTCCTCTTGGTTTGAACCAAAAGAGTGTCTTGAAGAGAATTATGCCAAGTTTTAGGCTTCAATTAAGAAGATAGAGATGTGGAGAGATAAAATGGGTAGGGTTTGGCCGAGCCAAAGGCTTGAGAGGTATGTGTAAGGTGGTAGAGGTGGGGGCCTTTTATAAGAGGAGAGGAGGGGCACTCTTGGAACTTTATAAAATATTACTTTATTATATAATGATTTTCAGATTTTAAAGGTCCCTAAAAGATATATTTCTAGGATAAGGTGAAAAGGTTTCGAAATAAACCCATCCAATAGGTTTGTGACAATTGTAGGTCTTAGAAGTTACATTATCATTTCATTTTATTTAAATCGTTAAATAATGAGGTAATCACGGCATCATCTTGGTGTCATAAATAATTTAATTTATTTAGTTTCTAAAAAATATAAAAAAATATCATGATTTAGGAAATATTTTTAACTTTATAATTAATATTTATAGTCAAATATATGACTTGTATAATCCCATGTAAAAATTCTTTTAGTAAAACAACACATGTTTGTTACATTTTAATTTTAGCTTTAAATAAAAAGGTATTAATGCAATTTTTCTACCAAAGTGGCTCCATGGGGTCCCCAAGTTGACCCATTGATTTTTATGGTCGGAAATGACTCATTAAATAATGGTAGGACATGTGTGAAGGTCATTTCATATTATTAAAACATTATTTTTACCTTAAATTACACCAATTACCTCTAATCGCGATTGAAACTTAAAAGATACTATTCACCAAAAAATTATTTTAATCCTATTGAAACACATTTTACATCCTAATGACAACCATGTATGTCTGATTTTTGAAATTCAAATCACAGAGGTGGTAAAATTTCATTTAAATGAAAAATCAGTTTTTTTTAAGTACCACTTAGTGGTTTCACTCTTCATAAAAAAATTGACGTTTTTTAGAAAAATACCAAAAATTCGCCCTAATCTATATTTGATATTCCGAATTCATAAATGATGTCTATTTTAAAAAACTAAAAACATATAAGTTGCATTAATTAATTTAATAATTAATTCTCACTGTCAAAACAAATAGCATGTTTTTGCCCCCACGGGGTGGCCCAGTTGGTTGGGTCGTTCGCTTGGTTCCTCGGAATCAGGGGTTCGATTCCCGCTGGTTGCAGGCTTCGGCCGAGGTAATTCCGCACTGTGCGATTTACCACCTCGACAGTGCAGGGCAGCGTGGGGAGGCCAGTTTTACTCACTCGGGCTACGATTCGCATTCGAGCCCCGGGGCTTGGTACCCCTGCGGAGGGAATGGGCTATGCCGGGAAGAGCATGAATTGTAATAGTGTGGGTGAGGTTACTGTACAAAAAAATAGCGTGTTTTTAAGAAACAATATCTATTAAAAGATTCACACTAGTTTAAGTCCAATTTCAAAGTGAAATTAATTCCAATGACCACTATTTTATTAAATAGTAAAAATATATTATAATTGGACTTTAAAACAATCCAAAGATAATCTAATCATATAAATAAATTAGATTAAAAAGTGGTTTTGAATTAAAATACAACATTTTTCACTATTCATTAAAAAATGAACTTTATCGGAAAAATACCAAAAATTTACACAATGTATATTTTGATGACCCAATTCTAAAGAAGAATTTTATTTGGTCCAATATAACATATGAAATTGTCAAAAAGTGGATTTAAAAAGCATTTTCCATCAAAAGGTGGTTAATCGACCTTTAAAGAATTTTAGAATAATTACGCTTAAAATTGGATTCATTCACATTTTAAGCCTGTAACATTTATTGGATAAAAGTAGAAATATTTGAAAAACATATATAATCATTTTGTAGCTATTTCTGTTCATTCTCACTATTACAATGAAAAGGCATTAACTACCATTTAAAATAATATTATTTTATTATTAGAGTGCAACATTAGATTCCTAAGAAACTCATTGTTGCGTATTGGGTACGCCATCGAGCATAGCATCCGATTTAAAGTAATATTAATATTTTATTCACAGATATCGATAAATATGAAAATTTCATATTCTTTATTTACCTTGGGTGTTAAAATATTTATATGTATTTATAATTTTACATAACATTTGGTGATTTGAAATGAAATGCACCATTCCTGTAGACGGTATGTCGTACGTACACATGAACGCTACTTTCATTTCCATTTCATATTTTAATGAAATGAAAACATTGTGATTAATATGTATATTAAAATTTCAGTATAATATGTATTTCATATATGTTACATATGTTCAAAAATTATATCCTTTATTTGTTCCACGTATGGAATGAACGAGTCATATCACTTTCAGGGGACGGTAGTCCGCACATCCTCTAATGAAATTATCATGTTTACCCTTATGTGAACCATAATGGTAGGATATAAAAAAGAAAATAAAAAATCATAAAGAAAAAATAATTATAATATATTTCATATACTGATACAGTGCCATCATAATGGGCACCATGGGTGGCGGTATGAGATTGTTGATCAATCATCGTTTCGTGAGGCTGTAGTTCGTCGTCTAATGAAATAGTATGTTCTTTACCCATTATATGGAGGTGTGTGTAAGTGTAGATCGAATCCTTCTCAATAAAACATACTTGTATATTTTGGATAATATTTTTGTTATAAAAGAATAAAATAAAAAGAGTTTAGGGTGTGGATATGTAAAATAAAACAAAATAAATTAAGAGAATAGGTTATCTTTAAATCGGCTAACTACCTTTGGATTGAACGAAAAGGGTTTCTTGATGTTCTTTCTGCATAAGGTAAGGCTTCTAGGATAAAGAGAGGGATATTGGGAGCTTATTAGAGTAGAGGGTGGATGAGGCAAGGGCTTGAGATGTGTGAGAAATGGGTATGTAGTTAGGGATTTTTATAATTGAGTGGAGTGGTTCTTTTAGAATGTTTGAAAATATTATTTTATTATATAATTATTTTCGGTTTATAAACGTCCAAAAAACCATAATTTCACATATAATGTGGTCCATGTTCTAAATAAAATCATTCAATTAGAACTTGAAATGCTTTGGGTATTTTTTTAATTCTCATCCTCGTATTTATTTAAATCATTCATTAATGACGTAAACACTACATCATCACTGTGTCATAAAAAAATTATTCATTTGATGTCTAAAAATTATAAACAAAATTATCATTATTTAGGAAATCGTTTTAGCTTTATAATGAATATTTATAGTCTAAAATATATCTTTTATAACCCCATTTGAAAATATTTTTATTAAAACAATACATATTTATGACAAATTTATTTTTACGTTAAATAAAATGTTATTAATGTCGTTATCTTACCCATGTGGCTCCATGGGGTGCCAAAATTGACCCATGGAATTTCGTGGTCTTACATGACTCACCCAATGAGGTTAGGACATGTTTCATGGTAATTTTATAATATTATGACATTATTTTTTCCTTAAATTACCCAAATTACCTTAATCACGATTAATAAAAGTAAAAAACATACTATTCACCAAATATTATTTTCATCCTATTGAACCTCATTTTACTTTCTATGACAACCATGAATGTTAGATTTTTGAAATTCAATTCACATAAGCGGTAAAATCTCATTTAAATGAAATATTCAGTTTTTTAACAACTACCTATTGGTTTCACTATTTATCAAGAATTTAAGGTTTTCAGAAAAATTCCAAAAATTCACTCTAAGATAAATTTGATATTATGAATTCCAAATTTATTTCTAATTTACTAAATTAAATATATAGAATTTTCATTAATTAATTTTAAAATTAATTTCCATCGTCAAAATAAAATCCATGTTTTTAAGAAATAATAACCATTAAAATACTGATACAAATAAATGTCCAATATCAAAGTGAAAGTAAATTCAATGGAAATTTTTTTGTTAAATGGTAAAAATATAATATATATAAAATTTAAAACTTATTAAAAAGTTAATCTAAACATATAAATAAATTATATTAAAAAGAAGATTAGAATTAAAATAAAATATTTTTCACTAATTTTTAAAAAAGGAACTTTATCCGAAAAATTCAAATAATTTACAAAATTTAAATTTTAATGTCCGATTCTAAAGAAGGATTTTATTGGTTCAAATAGAATTTATGAAAGGGACCAAAACTATATATAAAGTGGGTTATCCATAAAAGGTGGTAAATCGACCTTTTAATGAATACTAGAGTATTTAGGCTTAAAATCGAATTCTATTCTTATTTTAAGCCTCTAACTTTTATTGGATAAATGTAAAAGAATTTACCAAACATGTATAACCATATTTTAGTTAGTTATATATATTCCCTCCAATACAATGGCTAGCTGTTAACTACCATTTAAAATAATAATATTATATTGTTAGTGTGCAATGTAAGATTTCAAGGAAACCCATTGTTGCGTATCAGGTATGCTATCGAACAAGGCGACCCCTTTAATGTGAAATTAATATTTAATACACATATATGAATAAATTTTAAAATTTAATATTATTTATTTATCCGGGATGTTACATCCTTTCCTCCTTTCCAGAATTGTGTCCTCACAATTTTAAAATCGGGCTCGAAAACATCATTCAAAGCCCCGCATCAGAAAAAGAGTCAACAAAACAACCACTTCAAAATAAAGGATAGGAAGTACAAAGGTTACCCGAGATAACCCATACTAGGATTCCGTGTTGGGAAACATGGATATGGAAGAGAAAATAAATGGTCAATTTCTCATGTAGAGTGATAGAAAATGTGATTAGGAGAAAGTTAACTAGCTGACAATCACAAACAAGTGATTGGTTAAACAATCATTGATTCCCCAGTAGGAAAAGATAACATGTAATGTTTTTGTTTTAAGTTACTTTTCATTGAAGAATATATTTATGAAATTAACTAAAAATATAAGGAAACATAGTTACTTGTCATGAAGAATTTCATCTTTTACTAGATCTCTAACACAAACTCAGATTTTATTCAAACGATGAGTCTTCAGGATGACTTTTTTACATTAAGAGTGCTACAATCTACTTCGAGAGAATAAACTAATCCATAAATGATGAACTATATATTTCCCATGTCTTTAGAACATAACCAAAACTAAAATGGTAAGTAAAATATCATATTAACCCAAAAAGGATATTCTTTTACAAAAATAAAAACTACTCTTAATCTCCAAAATTTGTCAAACAAAACCCTAAGATCATCATAGACCATTCAATAAACAGCTGCCCATATAATTCATCAATGTAATCCAAACTATGATTGAAACCCAATATCAGAATTATTTAATCACAAAGTCTTCCAAGATAAATCTTAATATTTATCTCGAAATAACATCAGTTACTCTTAAAGTCTAATGTTGAAAAGTAATTACCCTAATCAAATATCCTACATTATAGGTTAATGATTTTGATAGATAACACAAAATGAACATATTATTGATTCATAAAATCAACTAACTAAAAAGAATTAGTCATACTAAATAGGGACATCACGTAATCTAGTGGTAGGCGATAAATACAAGTCACACTTTGGTAGTGGGTTCGATTCTCGCAGCCTTGTCCGACGCGACAGGTTGTCACACGGTCCATGTGTTGTTCTTTTTCAAAAACTATATAATTTTATAACTTTCCCAAAAATTGATAAATTTATCAAAAATAACCATAAAATATTTTAACCATGAAGGTTATCTAATAACATTCATTTTGCATCCCAAAATGTAGTATCCTTTAATTGCCTCAAATTCAAGGATCATATGAACCCAAATGGTTCTTCATAAATATATCCTAAAAAGAAAAGATAATTATTCCTTGAATAAAATTTTTGTATATCAATATTTAGGGTTACACATACTATAAAAATTCTTGTAATGTAATCCCATCATCAAAATAACCTTAATAATTTTAAGCATTTCACCATCCTAAAATATATGATAACTCTTGAATCCATTTTATGTTGAATTATTACTCATTCAACATTCTTCATGATCCATTAACCATTCCTTTACAACTTATTCTGAAATAATTCTTTCCTAAAAACAAAATCTTGAATAATATCCTAATATTCAATAATATCAAAACATATGTTAAGAAATAATCCATACCTTTCATTGGTCATTGTCAGTTTCTTCATCCTCAATCGGAATCACATTAGGTATTACTAAACAAATATTTTTACGATCCTCGTGATCCCATTCCAGAAACATCTTCATAGGACATGTGTTTGTATAATGACCATGCACACCACATTTAGAACATTCAATTGATCCCTTAGAAAGATCTTCATTTCCTTTACTAGAGTCAACTGAATGCTTCCTTTTTTCATGGCAGGTTCTTTTTTATTGACCTTCATTTCCACATGAATAACATCTTCCCGTCACTTTGAAACATTTTCCTAGATGTTTCTTTCCACATCCATATCACATAGGTTTTTGAACATAATTAACATTATGATTATTACCTGAACATCTGTAGGGATTTGTTCCTCACATATATGTTGCCTTATAAAAATCATCATGGTTCTGGTGTTCAATCATGACACCAAATAGTTGGTTGAAAATAACCACAAAAGTTCTCATTGTACCTCCCATTTCATCCAATTTCATATTCAGAAAACCATCACATATTTCTTCACATTCACTGTTACTTTTGTGCCTTCAAGATCCAGACATATACTAAAACCAAAAAGATCAGTGTGATTATATCAGTAAAATCATCATATAATATCCTATGAGGAGGGTAAATAGTAAGATATAAATATTCATGTTATCTTAAACTCATTCACATTATATAACAAAACTATGACTCTTTCTGAAATCCGAACTGTTATGGTAACGTCACTTATACTTAAAGAATACCCTTGTCGACACCCAAAGCTTGACGTACATGGACATTACATTACTTTTGCGAAATACTAAGTACATAAAAAAAACAGACACACAAGGACTGTAATAGTTTAGTGTCTTTGGAAACTTGGAACGTAATCTTCTAATTGTAGTGAATGATCTTCAACTTCTCCAAAAAAGATATTCCCCTTTTGATTTCTTACCCAAAACCTTTATTTATATCATGGGGATAAGAAAACATAAAAAGGGTGAGATCAAATACTCAGTAAGGGTAAGCATAGAGCACATAAAACAATCCATATACATTTGAATGAAAAATCATGAAAATAAAATCTAAACATCAAAATCTTGAGCAAGGACATAAATCTCGGAAGTACGTAAGGAATGTATCATAAAGGAACATCAATCTTGATAAAATAGCATGGGAATAAATCATGTAATTGTGGCAACCATTCAGTACTTGTTTTGATTTCCATAGTAGCCAAGGCATTACTGCCAAGACCATCTTAGTGGAAAAAGTCCCTTTTTGAATCAAGTTTACTCCTAGTTCCAGTCCTGTATCACTAAACCAGATTAACTTACCATTCCATCCATGTCTATCTCATTAGATATAAATCATTACCCAATGAATTGGATGGAGATATAGGTCCCACCCATCTCATAATGGAATCATTCTTACTTGTGCCACAATATAAACACAAATCTTTCATCATAACCCAATGAATAAAAATGGGTTTCATAAACATCATCCCATCATAACATAATCCATATAAAAAAATGGATATCATTTCATCCTAAGAAAAGTGAAACCATGTAAATCATAGAGACATTATACTTTAACTATAAACATATGAAATAATGTCATCTTAGAAGGAAAATGGTTTTGATAAAACACTTGAAATGAATTCTTGAGGAAAATATCCTTTCTTCTTCAAAACCAATTTCTTTTCACAAAACGTCATGAAATTTTATAAGAAAAAGATTTTGTTTAAAATAGTCATGAAATCTTTTGGAGGAAGATTCGTGAAAATAAGGTTTTATAAAACCATAAAAATCATTTCATGTCGTATAGGTTAAAAAAACATTATCGTCGTACTTTCGTTGGAAAAGTCAAAAAGTACCTCGTAATGTAATCAAATGAAATATTCCTTAAATACCATGTTGTAAAAGAAAAAATGGGTAAAAATGACATTAAACATAAATAAAAGAACTTTTAGAAAACATGGAGTTGGATTATAACAATAACCCCAGCTAATACTTACAAATAAACAATCTCGGATAAGAACGAGATTGGGAAGGTTATCCCTTACCTTATGTCTGATATGCTTTGTATGTATCCGAACCTCTTATATAATGATTTAAATAATGTCATTGACTTATTAAATAATAATATTTATTGTTATGACATCATATATGTTTCACTTATGACTTTATATTACTCGTTCTTTTTTAAATTCATGTTGAAGTAGCGTTTTGGGTAAAATCGTTTCATTTGTCGTTTGTGTTTTAACTTGTAATTATTTATATGATTACTTAGATCATGACTAAATACATCCATAATTTAAAACATGATTTATATATAATATATATTCATTATATACATATATAAAATAGGTCAATAAATAGAAAGAAATACACCGTTCGTGGAGACGGTAGGTCATACACACGCATGAATACTGTTGTCGATTCCTTATTGAATTGAATGGAATTAAGTAGATGACATACATATATATATACATAAATACAGTATCATTATTATTTAATATATTTCACGATTACTTATTGTATACACTTTATAATCATTCATGAATGGTTAATCATTGAGAATGAATCTCATCGCGTCGTGGAGACGGTAGTCCGTACGTATGCACGAGCGATGATATCATTCCCATGATTGTGGAATTGTATTGAACTGTATGTATAATATTTCAGAATCAATATCACTTTACAATAATCATATATAGTTATTTGTTTACACCACCCATCCTAGTAAGGTGGTGGTTTAAAACAGATTACACCACGGCGTGGAGACGGTATTCCGTACGTACGCACGCGCGGTGATTTCATTTTTCGTAGGATGGATTGAAGGTGAAATAGGGTTGTTTCATATTTATAATAACATAATAGTATATATGTAAAACTGATGTTATTACTTCATAATGAAACAACTAAAGAAGAGGAAGTAGAAGAAGAAATAAGCTTGAAAGAATCAGTAGAAGTGATTACCTCTTCTTCGATGCACCTCCATTAAACATCTTCTTAGGGAATTACGGTTGGTTATTTGAGAAGACCAGTACCTCTATAAGGTTTATAGGGAAGTGGGGAAGTGAAATGGGCAGATTTTGGCAGAGCTGCAAGGCTCATGATGGTGTGAGGAATAGAGGGAGGATGTTCCCTTTTATAAGGGAGGAGAGGAGCACATTTGGAAAAACGAAAAATATTATTTTATTATAAAGTCATATTCGGTTTTTAATAGATCAAAATTGATTTATTTAGAAGCTAAGGTGGGGATGGGTTGAAATCCTCTAATAAAATATAATTTATACAAGTTTAAGTTTCTATTTTAATCTTCTCATTTATATTTATCTTTAAGTTAATTAAGTTTACTTTTATACTGTCTTCTTGTTTTCTTAAACTATAAGGTTAATAAACTTACTATACCAAGACAAACGAATCCCAAGTTGTTTATTATTAATATATATAACCTTATCTAAGTCATTTTTCTGAGCCATAGATTTTTTAGAATAAAATATAAATTAATAATATAATATTTGTTTTATAAACTATTTTATGTTAGTTTTGACACTATTTGGTAATTGATTTTTGTGAAAAACATAACAGAATGATTAGTTCGGAAAATGTTAATTAAATAAATACTAACATGTCATATTAACCTATAAAATTAGTGTAATTCATAAAAAGTCTCATATTACATTTATTTGAGTATTTATAACATCAATTATGTCAATATTTCATTAATGAGATAATTACTACATCATCATTGTGTCATAAATAAATAAAATTATTTAATGTATAAATATTATAAATAAAATAATATTAGGTAGGAAATCATTTTATATTTCTAATTAATATTTATAGTCTAATTTATCTTATGTATAACCCTATATTAAAAATGAATTAGTTATTAAACTTTGATTTTAACTATTTTAACCCTTCTTTAAATAAATTAATAATAAATGTCCTAATCTAATCCAAGTGGACCTAAATGGTAATATTTTATTCCTGAGGTAGTTTTTTGCCGAATTATACTTATCCAATAGAATTAGGACATGTTTTAGGGTAATATTAATATCATTTGTACCCTTAATTACTTTATTTACTTTTAACCGTGGTAAATAAAAGTAAAAAAGTTACTATTCACCAAAAATTATTTCCATCTCACTGAAACACATTTTAGTCCTTGATATTAATCATGTCTCTTGATTTTCAAAATTCAATTCCCAGAAGTGGTAAAATTTCATTTAAATGAAAAAGTTTGTTTTTTTAACTACCACTAAGTGGTTTCACTATTCATCGAAAATTGATGTTTTTCAGAAAAATACCAAAAATTCAGCCTAAGAATTATTTGATATTCCGAATTCAAATTTGATGTCTATTTTTTCAAATTCAAAACATATAAGTGGCATTACTTAATTTTAAAATTAATTCCCGCTATCAAAACAAATAGCGTGTTTTTAAGAAACAAAAACTAGCAAGAGATTGATACTTGTTTATATCCAATTTCAAAGTGAAATTAGTTACAATGAACAACATTGGATTAAATGGTAAAAATATATTCTAATTAAACTTGAAAACCAATTAAAAATATAATCTAACTATATAAATTATTGCGATGAAAAAAGTTGTTTTTAATGAAAATGTAGCGTGTTTTTACTATTCATAAAAAATGAAAGTTAGCAGAATAATATGAAAAATTTATCCAAAGTAAATTTTTATATCCTCATTCCATAGAAGATTTTTATTTTTTCCAATTGAACTTATACACATGTCAAAAAAAGATTTAAGGTGGGTGCACCATCAAAAGGCGGGAAAACAACAATTTTCAAAAAATACATATTTTACTCAAAAAATTTATTTTGTTCTCATACCATATTCTTGAAAATGTGTAAGATTAATAATAATGTTATAAAAATCAAAATTTAGTTAATAATATTCATATTTTCTAGTCCATAATAATATTATAACAATATATCATTGTTTAGTGAAACACGGTATTGCGTACTACACACGCTATCGAGGAAGGTCGTGATTGCGTGTAATGCAAGCCAAGTCAGGGCTGCGTGTTGTGAAACACTCCTCCGTTGTTTGGTATAACATAATCCAACCATATTTCATTTATACATTGAATATATATATATATATATACACTTAATGTTGCATGGAATAACTACTATCGAAATTGTGTGTAACATGTTCCAAAAATAGTATTGCATATACTGCAAGATAATACAGTGTTGCGTATAGCGCAAGATAATCATGGTGTAGCGTACAATAGAAGATATGAAAGAAATTATAAAGAAGATATCTTATAAAATCTCGGGTTGTTACAATCTACCCCCTTTAAAATGAATTTCATCCTCAAAATTCATCAAAGTTATAAATTGTTTATTATTTATAGAAACCCACATCATAAAAAGGAATACTAAAACTTAAATTTAAAAAAATAAAGTATGAAATGTAATGATTACCCAAAGTAACTCATCACTGGGTTTCCATATATGAGAATATCGGTGAAAATATGGATATTGAAGAAAAATCTAACCACCAAGTTCTGATGGAGAGTGGTAGAGAACATGGCTATGAAAAAGCCATCAGTCACAAAGCCCTAAATTTGTGATGATCTAAGGTACCATCTAATTCATCAGATATAAGATCATTAGGACATCATTTTTGGTTTTCAAGATCATTCCCCTAATGTTGAAGAATAATTAAAATAAATAATTACTTGATTTTGGTACAATCTCACTGTTGTTTGTGCCTTGAACAATTTCCACATCATCTCTTAAATAAATGAAGTTGAATTTGTAGTCAATGAAGTGTTATCATATCATGCGATTGATTGATGGGTCATTCCATCTGTCTCAATAAAAGGTTATAAAAATTTATCAAATATACATTAGTCCATATATGGTGAGGTTAATCTTATATGATTCCAAAAATGGACTTATACATCATATATCATACCACTTATTATAATAAAACTAGTTTATAATAACCAGGGACTTCCTGTAGGCCAGTGGAGGGCGATAAAGGCCAGTCGCACTTCCGTTGTGGGTTCAATTCCCACAGCCTTGTCCGACGCGATGGGCTGTCGCCCATCCTATAGGTTTTTCATTTTTCTAAAACAATATTAATATAACATCCCATCAATAATATCGAAAAAAGTTTTATCCTTAAACAATAGTAACTTATGTCCAACACAATCCATTCCAATCTTTAGGCTTATCTAAAATACTTTGGTCCAAGCTCATTGTATAAAGAAAATGATTATTTGAAATGTCACATAACAATCACGTGAATGCCATCATTTATCCCCCATATATCATAAGATATATGTTGTTGGTCAAATTACAAACATGTGAATAACCTAATCATTTATTCTATTGTAGAATTGATACCCATTGAACCTTAGTGAAAACATGAATGTTGTCAAATTTTAACACTTTCCACATACCAAAATCCCAAAAATTCTATATACTCAAACCATAATATCACATAATCCGTATATCAGTCAAGAGATCATGAATACAATCAAACATATCATTAACATCTTATCCCTTAATTATGCGCATATCATCTACTTTCCAATGATATATGAATAACCTTTCATGGTAACCATTACCATTCATCATACACGTTCAAAACATAAGGAAAGACAACAGTGTAACAATCATTAGATGTCTCTTTATTCCATAATACAATGAGAATACTAATACAACATTACCCTTGATAAACATGTAATAATTCCACTACCTTCTTAAACTATTGAACGATCTTGAACAATTCTTTCACTTCACATATCATTTGAAGTCTCTTCATCATCATCCACATAAATACTACCCATATGACCATGCTGATTCTCTTTATGAAATTTTCCCTTAGGGAATTGGTTTGCATAATTCTCGTACATTCCATATTTAAAACATTTAACCGTTGTTGATGTCTTAGAAATACCACTATCCTTGTCCATGGTGTTAACTAATCATTTTTCCTTTGAAATTACTAGTTTTTTGTCCATATTTTCCACACCCAAAGCAACTTATAGTTTCTTTGAAACATTCTCTATGATGCTTCTTCCCACAAGATTTACATTAGGGGAATTGAACATTCTTTCCTCTATGATCATCATGAGACTCCATCTTTCTCTTATTAGCTGAGTCAGGAAACTTACCAATGTTGAGAATATTGGTCATATTATGAGATTGCTTATTAGGCATAATAACGATATGTCGACCTCCAGATCCAATATCATTTGGTTTCTCATGAAGAATATCATTCCATTGTCCATCATATCCTCCATTATCGTGAATATTCCTGTTTCCAGCCATTTTCTAAAACCCAAAAATAATAGTGTGAGAGGGAAAAATCATTCCAGTAAAAAAACATAATAATGGGGGAGTAACTTCAATATCTAACATCTTAGGTTTAATTCTATGATCTTTAGCGTAATTCTAGGCCTATAACCTTTATGTATACTTAACCTTAGGGATATCTCTAGACATACCATAGATTTATATCTAGGGATATCACTAAAGTTTTCGCATCCTAGTTTCCAAATGTTAACTAAACCTTTCATATAATACCAAATGTAGAGACCCAAAGCTTGACGTACATGGACATTACATTACTTTTGCGGAATACTTAGTACATAACAAAAACAGACACATAAGGACCGTAATAGTTTAGTGTCTTTGGAAACACGGAACGTAATCTTCTAATTGTAGTGAAAGATCTTCAACTTCTCCCATAATGATCTTCACCTTTTGATTTCTTACCTAAAACCTTTCTTTATATCCTGGGGAAAATAAAACATAAAAAGGGTGAGCTCAAATGCTCAGTAAGGGTAAGCATAGAGAACATAAAACAATCCATAAACATTTGAATGTAAAAGCTTGAAAATAAAATCTAGACATCAAAATCTTGAGCAAGGACATAAATCTTGGATGTACGTAAGGAATATATCATAATGGAACATCAATCTTGATAAAATAGCATGGGAATAAATCATGTAATTGTGGCAACCATTCAGCACTTGTTATAATTTCCATAGTGGCCAAGGCATTGCTTCAAATACCATCTTAGTGGACAAAGTCCCTTTCTGAATCTTGTTCACTCCTCGTTCTAGTCCTGTATCGCTAAACTAGATTAACTTACCATTCTTGTCATGTCTATCTCATGAGATATAAATATTTACCCAATGAATTGGAGGGAGATATAGGTCCCACCCATCTCATAATCAAATCATTCTTACTTGTGACACAACATAAACATAAATCATTCATCATAACCCAATGAATATAAATGGGTTTCATAAACATCATCCCATCATAACATAATCCATATAAAACAAATGGATATCTTTTCATCATAAGAAAAGAAAAACCATGTAAATCATAGAGTCTTTATACCTGAACCATACACATATGAAATAATGTCATCTTAGATGGAAAATGATATTGATAAAACACATGAAATGAATTCTGGAGGAAAATATCCTTTCTTCTTCAAAATCAAATTCTTTTCACAAAACGTCATGAAATTCTAAAAGAAAATGATTTTTTTAAAATAGTCATGAAATATTTTGGAGGAATCTTCATGAAAATAAGGCTTTATAAAACCGTAAAATTCTTTCATGCCGTATAAGTTAAAAAACATTTTCTTCGTACTTTCGTTGGAAAAGTCAAAAAGTACCTCAAAACGTAATCAAAAGAAATATTCCTTACATACCATGTAGTGAAAGACAAAATGGGTTAAAAAGAAATTAAACATACATAAAATCACTTTTAGAAAACATGGAGTTGGATGATAATAATAACCCCAGCTAATACTTACGAATAAACAATCTCAGATAAGAACGAGATTGGGAAGGTTATCCCTCACCTTATGTCTGATATGCTTCGTATGTATTCAAAACTCCTCTATATTGATTTAAATAATGTCATTTACTTATTAAAGAATCATATTCTTTGTTATGATATCATATATGGTTCACTTATGTCTTTATATTACCCGTTCTTTTGTAAATTCATGTTGAAGTAGCGTTTTGGGTAAAATTGTTTCATTTGTCGTTTGTGTTTTAACTTATAATTATTCATATGATTACTTAGATAATGATTAATTACATCAAAAATTTAAAACATTATTTATATATAATATATATTCAGAATATACATATATATAATAGATTGATAAATAGAAATAAATACATCGTTCATGGAGACGGTAGGCCGTACGTACGCATGAATGTTGTTTACATTTCCTTATCGAATTGAATGGAATTAAGTAGATGAAATACATATATATATATATATATATATATAAATCTAGTATCATTATTATGTAATATATTTCATTATTACTTATTATATATACTTTATAATCATTTTATCAATGGTTAATCATTGTGAATAAATCTCATCGCGTCGTGGAGACGGTAGTCCGTACGTACGTACGAGCGATGATATCATTCCCATGATCGTGGAATTCTTTTTAAGTGTATGTATAATATTTCAGAATCAATATCACTTTAAAATAATAATATATAGTTATCTATTTACACCATTATACCCATCCTATTAAGGCGGTGGTCTAAAACAGATTACACCACGGCGTGGAGACGGTATTTCATACGTACGCACGCGCGGTGATTCCATTTTTCGTAGGATGGATTGAAGGTGAAATAGGGTTGTTTCATATTTATAATAACATAATAGTATATCAGTGAAACTAATGTTATTACTTAATAATAAAACAACTAAATAAGTGAATGTAGAAGAAGAAATAAGCTTGAAGGAATCGGTAGAAGAGATTACCTCTTCTTCGACGCACCTCCATTAAACTTCTTCTTAGGGCATTAGGGATGGTCTTTTGAGAATACTAGTACCTCTATAAAGTTTCTAGTGATTTGAATAAGTGAAATGGGTAGAGTTTGGCCGAGCTGGAAGGATCATGATGGTGTGAGGAAGAGAGGGAGGAGGTGCCCTTTTATAAGGGAGGAGAGGGGCACCTTTGGAAAAAATAAAAATATTATTTTATTATAAAGTCATATTCGGTTTTTAATAGCTCCAAATTGATTTATTTATAAGATAAGGTGGGTATGGGTTGAAATATTCTCATAAAATATAATTTAGTCAAGTTTAGGTTTCTATTTTAATCTTGTCATTTATATTTATGTTTAAGTTAAATAAGTTTACTTTTAATGTGTCTTCAGGTTTTCTTACACTATAAGGTTAATAAACATACTATAACAAGACAAACGAATCCCAAGTTGTTTATTATTAATATATATAACCTTAAATAATTCATTTGGCCATGCCTTATATTTTTAAGAATAATTATCAATTAATAATATAATATTTTTTTAAAAACAATTTTATATCAATTTTGACACTATTTGGTAATTGAATTTTGTGAAACTCATAACAGAATGATTAGTTCGAAAAAAGTTAATTAAATCAATAATAACATGTCATATTAACCTATAAAATTATTGTAATTCATAAAAAGTCTCATATTACATTTATTTGAGTATTTATAACATCAATTATGTCAATATTTCATTAATGAGATAATCATTGCATCATCATTGTGTCATAAATAAATAAATTAGTTAATTTATAAATATTATAAATAAAATACCATAAGCTAGGGAATGTCTTTATCTTTGTAATGAATATTTATAGTCTAATTTATCTTATGTATAACCCTATAGTAAAAATTAATTAGTTATTATACTTTGATTTTAACTATTTTAACCCTTCTTTAAATAAATTTATAATAAATGTCCTAATATAATCCAAGTAGAGCTAAATGGTAATATTTTATTCCTAAGGTTGTTTTTGGTCAAATTATACTTATCCAATAGAATTAGGACATGTGTCAGGGTAATATTAATATCATTTGTACCCTTAATTACCCTATTTACTTTTAACAGTGGTAAATAAAAGTAAAAAGATACTATTAACCAAAAATTATTTTCATATCATTGAACCACATTTTAGTCCTTGATATTAATCGTGTCTCTCGGATTTTCGAAATTCAATTCACAGAAGTGTTAAAATTTCATTTGAATGAAAAAGTCAGTTTTTTTAACTACCACTAACTGGTTTCACTATTCATCGAAAATTGAAGTTTTTCAGAAAAATACAAAAAATTCTGCCTAAGAATTATTTGATATTCCTAATTCAAATTTGATGTATTTTCTTTAAAATTCAAAACATATAAGTGACATTAATTAATTTTAAAATTAACTCCCGCTATCAAAACAAATAGCGTGTTTTTAAGAAAAAAAATCTATCAAAAGATTGATACTTGTTTATATCCAATTTCAAAGTAAAATTAATTCCAATGAACAACGTTGAATTAAATGGTAAAAATATATTCTAATTACACTTTAAAACCAATTAAAAATATAATCTATCCATATAAATTATTGAGATGAAAGATGTTTTTTAATGAAAATTTAGGGTGCTTTTACTATTCATTAAAAAATGAAAGTTATCAGAATAATATGAAAAATTTATCCAAAGTAAATTTTTATATCCTGATTCCTTAGAAGAATTTTATTTTGTCACATTTAACTTATATACATGTCAAAAAAATATTTATGGTGGGTGCGCCATCAAATGGCGAGAAAACTGCAATTTAAAAAAAAAAATTTACTCGAAAAAGTAAATATTTTCCTCATACCATATTCTAGAAAATTTGTAAGATGAATAATAATGTTATAAAATTCAAAATTTAGTTAATATTATTCATTGTGGCTGGTCCATAATAATATTATAACAATATATTATTGTTTAGTGAAACCTGGTATTGCGTACTACACACACTAATGAGAAAGGTCGCGATTGCGTGTAATGCAAGCCAAGTCAGGGTTGTGTGTTGTGCAACACTCCTCCGTTGTTTCATATAACATAATCCAACCATATTTCATTTATAAATTGAATATATATATATATACACACACTTAATGTTGCGTAGAATAACTACTATCGAAATTGTGTGTAACATGATCCAAGAATGGTGTTGTGTATACTGCAATCAAATGCGGTGTTGCATATAGCGCTAGATATTCATGGTGTAGCGTACAACAGAAGATAATAAAGGAATTAAAAATAATATATCTTATAAAATATTGGGTTGTTACATTCTACCCCCCTTAAAATGAATTTCGTCCTCAAAATTAATCGGGGTTATAAATCGTTTACTATTTATAGAAACCCACATCGTAAAAAGGAATACTAAAACATAATTTTTAAAAAATAATGTATGAAATGTAAAGATTACCCAAAGTAACTCATCACTGGGTTTCCATATATGAGAACATAGGTGAAAATAGGGATATGGAAGAAAAATCTAACCATCATGTTCTGATGGAGAGTGGTAGAGAACATGGCTATGAAAAAGCCATCAATCACAAAGCCCTAAATTTGTGATTATTTAAGGTACCATCTGATTCATCAGATATAAGAGCACTAGGACAACAGTTTTGGTTTTCAAGATCATTCCCCTAATGTTTAAGAATAATTAAAATAAATAATTACTCGATTTTGGTACAATCTCACTATTGTTTGTGCCTTGAACAATTTCCACATCATCTCTTAAATAAATGAAGATGAATTTGTTTTCCATGAAGTGTTATCATATCATGCGATAGAATGATGGGACATTCCTTCTATCTCAAACAAAATGTTAAAAAAAGTTATCAAATATACATTAGTCCATATATGGTGAGGTTAATCATATATGATTCCAAAAATGGACTTATACTTCATCTATCATACCGCTTAATATAATAAAACTAGTTTCTAATAACCAGGGACTTCCTGTAGGCCAGTGGTAGGCGATAAAGGCTAGTCGCACTTCAGTTGTGGGTTCGATTCCCACAGCCTTGTCCGACGCGATGGGCTATTTCCCATCCTGCAGGTTGTCTTTTTTCTAAAACTACATTACTATAACATCCCATCAATAATATCAAAAAAATTCTATCCTTAAACAATACTAACTTATGTCCAACATAATCCATTCCAATCTTTAGGCTTATCTAAAATAATTCAGACCAAGATCATAGTACAAAGAAAATGATTACTTGAAATGTCACATAACAATCACATGAATTCCATCATATATCCTCCATATATCATAAGATATATGATGTTTTTCAAATTACAAACATCGGAATAACATAATCATTTACTATATTGAAGAATGGATACCCATTGAACCTTAGTCAAAACATGAATGTTGTCAAATTTTAACACTTTCCACATACCAAAATCCCAAAAATTCTATATACTCAAACCATAATATCACTTAGTCCTTATATCAATCAAGAGATCATGAATACAATCAAAAATATCATTATCTTCTTATCCCTTAATTATGCGCATATCATCTACTTTCCAAAGATATATGAATAACCATTAATGGTTACCGTTACCATTCATCAGACACATTAAAAACATAAGGAAAGAAAATAGTATAACAATCCTTAGATGTCTCTTTATTCCATAGTACCATGAGAATAAAAATACAACATTACTCTTGATAAACATGTAATAATTCCACTACCTTCTTAAACCATTGAACGAGATTGAACAATTCTTTCACTTCACATATCATTTGAAGTCTCTTCATCATCATCCACATAAATAATACCCATATGACCATGCTGATTCTCTTTATGAAATTTTCCGTTAGGGAATTGGTTTGAATAATGCCCACACATTCCACATTTAAAACATTTAACCGTTGTTGATGTATTAGAAATACCATTATCCTTATCCATGGTGTTAACTAATCCTTTTTCCTTTGCAATCACTGGTTTTTTTCCTTCTTTTCCACACCCAAAGCAACTTCCAGTTCCTTTGAAACATTCTCCATGACGCCTCTTCCAACATGATTTACATGAGGGGAATTGAACTATCTTTCCTCTATGATCATCATGAGACTCCTTCTTTCTCTTATTATCTGAGTCAGGAAACCTACCAAAGTTGAGATTATTGATCATATTATGAGATTTCTGATTAGGCATAATAACGATATGTGGACCTCCAGATCCAATTTCATTTGGTTCCTCATAAAGAATATCGTTCCATTTTCTATCATATCCCCCATTATCGTGAATCTTCCTATTTACAGACATTTTCTAAAACCCAAAAAGAATAGCGTGAGAGGCAAAAATCATTCCAGGAAAACAACATAATAAAGGTGGAGTACCTTCAATATCTAACATCTTTGGTTTAATTATAATATCTTTAGCGCAATTCTGGGATTATAACATATGTGTATACTTAACCTTAGGGACATCACTAGGTATACCTTAGAAATATCTCTAGGGGTCTCACTAAAGTTTTCGCATCCTAGTTTCCAATGGTTAATGAAACCTTTCCTATAATACCAAATGTAGAGACCCAAAGCTTGAGGTACATAGAAATTACATTACTTTTGCGAGATACTTAGTACATAACAAAAACAGACACATACGTACCGTAATAGTTTAGTGTCTTTGGAATCATGGAACGTAATCTTCTAATTGTACTGAAAGATCTTCAACTTATCCCATAATGATCTTCCCCTTTTGATTTCATACTAAAACCTTTCTTCATATCCTGGGGAAAAGAAAACATAAAAAGTGTGAGCTCAAATTCTCAGTAAGGGTAAGCATAGAGAACATAAAACAATCCATAAACATTTGAATGAAAAATCTTGAATATAAAATCTAGACATCAAAATATTGAGCAAGGACATAAATCATGGATGTACGTAAGGAATATATCATAAAGGAACATCAATCTTGATAAAATATCATGGGAATAAATCATGTAATTGTGGCAACCATTCAGCACTTGTTATGATTTCCATAGTAGCCAAGGCATTGCTTCCAAGACCATCTTAGTGGACAAAGTCCCTTTCTGAATCGAGTTCACTCCTCGTTCTAGTCCTGTATCGCTGAATCAGATTAACTTACCATTCTAGACATGTCTATCTCATGAGATATAAATCTTTACCTAAAGCATTGGAGGGAGATATAGGTCCCACCCATCTCATAATTAAATCATTCTTGCTTGTGCCACAACATAAACATAAATCATTAATCATAACCCAAAGAATAAAAATGGGTTTCATAAACATCATCCCATCATAACATAATCCAATAAAACAAATGGATATCATTTCATCATAAGAAAAGTGTAGCCATGTAAATCATAGAGACTTTATACTTGAACCATACACATATGAAATAATGACATCTTATATGGAAAATGGTTTTGAAAAAATACTTGAAATGAATTCTTGAAAAAAATATCCTCTCTTCTTCAAAATCAATTTATTTTCACAAAAGGTCATGATATTTTAAAAGAAAAAGATTTTGTTTAAAATAGTCATGAAATCTTTTTGAGGAAGCTTCATGAAAATAAGGATTTATAAAACCGTAAAAATCATTTCATGCTGTATAAGTTAAAAAAACATTCTCCTCGTACTATTGTTTGAAAAGTCAAAAAGTACCTCATAACGTAAACAAAAGAAATATTCCTTACATACCATGTAGAAAAAGAAAAAATGGGTAAAAATGACATTAAACATACATAAAATCACTTTTAGAAAACATGGACTTGGATGATAACAATAACCCCAGCTAATACTTATGAATAAACAATCTCAGATAAGAACGAGATTGGGAAGGATATACCTTACCTTATCTGCGATATGCTTCGTATGTATCCAAACCTCCTGTATAATGATTTAAATAATGTCATTGAATTATTATAGAATCATATTCATTTTTATGATATCATATATGGTTCACTTATGACTTTATATTACCCGTTCTTTTGTAAATTCGCGTTAAAGTAGCGTTTTGGGTAAAATCGTTTCATTTTTCGTTCATATTTTAACTTGTAATTATTCATATGATTACTTAGATCATGATTACTTACAACCAGAATGTAAACCATGATTTATATATAATATATATTCATAATATACATATATATAATAGATCGATAAATAGAAAGAAATACACTGTTCATGGAGACGGTAGGCCGTATGTACGCATGAACGCTGTTTTCATTTCCTTATTGAATTTAATTGAATTAAGTAGATGACATACATATATATATACATAAATCCAGTATCATTATTATGTAATATATTTCATGATTACTTATTACATATACTTTATAATCATTAATGAATGGTTAATCATTCAGAATGAATCCTATCGCGTCATGGAGACGGTAGTTCGTACGTACGCACGAGAGATGATATCATTCCCATGATCATGGAATTGTATTGAAGTGTGTGTATAATATTTCAGAATCAATATCACTTTAAAATAATCATATATAGTTATTTATTTACACCATTATTCCCATCCTAGTTAGGTGGTGGTCTAAAATAGATTACACCACGACGTGGAGACGGTATTCCGTACGAACGCGTGCGTGGTGATTTCGTTTTCCGTAGGATGGATTGAAGGTGAAATAGTGTTGTTTAATATTTATAATAACATAATAGTATATGAGTGATACTTATGTTATTACTTCATAATGAATCAACTAAAGAAGAGGAAGTAGAAGAACAAATAAGCTTGAATGAATCGGTAGAAGAGATTACCTCCTCTTCGACGCACCTCCTTTAAACTTCTTCTTATGACATTAGGGATGGTCTTTTGAGAAGAACAGTACCTCTATAAGGTTTCTAGGGAAGTGGGGAAGTGAAATTGGTAGAGGTTGGCCGAGATTAAAGGCTCGTGATGGTGTGAGTAAGAGAGGGAGGAGGTGCCCTTTTATAAGGGAGGAGAGGGGCACCTTTTGAATAACTAAAAATATTATTTTATTATAAAGTCATATTCGGTTTTTAATAGCTCCAAATTGATTTATTTAGAAGCTATGTTGGAGATGGGTATAAATCATCTCATATAATCGAATTTAGACAAGTTTAGGTTTCTATTTTAACATTATCATTTAGATTTAACTTTAAGTTATATAAGTTTACATTTACCGTGTCTTCTTGTTTTCTTACAATATAAGGTTAATAAACATACTATAACAATCGAAAAGAACCCCAAGTTGTTTATTATTAATATATATAACCTTATCTAGGTAATTTGGCCAAGCCTTAGATTTTCAGGAATAAAATGTCAATTAATAATATAATATTTGTTTTAAAAACATTTTTATGTCAATTTTGACAGTATTTGGTAATTGATTTTTGTGAAAATAATAACAGAATTATTAGTTCAAAAAAAGGTAATTAAATCAATACTAACATGTCATATTAAACAATAAAATTATCATAATTCATTAAAAGTCTCAGATTACATTTATTTGAGTATTTATAACATCAATTATGTCAATATTTCATTAATGAGATAATTACTGCATCATCATTGTGTCATAATTAATTTAAATTATTTAAGGTATAAAATTTATAAATAAAATAGAATTAGGTTGGAAATATTTTTATATTTATAACGAATATTTATAGTTGAATTATCTTATATATATCCCTATATTAAAAAGGAATTAGTTATTAAACTTTAATTTTAACTATTTTAACCCTTCTTTAAATAAATTAATAATAAATGTCCTAATCTAATCCTAGTGGACCTAAATGGTACTATTTTTTTCCTAAGGTTGTTTTTGGTCGAATTATACTTATCCAATATAATTAGGACATGTGTTAGGGTAATATTGATATCATTTGTACCCTTAATTACCCTATTTACTTTTAATCGTGGTAAATAAAAGTAAAAAGTTACTATTCACCAAAAGTTATTTTCATCTCACTGAACCACATTTTAGTCCCTGATATTAACCGTGTCTCTCAGATTTTTTAAATTCAATTTGCAGAATTGGTAAAAGTTCATTTAAATGAAAAAGTCAGTTTTTTTAACTACCACTAAGTGGTTTCACTATTCATCAAAATTGACGTTTTTCAGAAAAATACCAAAAATCCAGCCTAAGAATTATTTGATATTCCATATTAAAATATGATGTCTATCTTTCCAAATTCAAAACATAGAAGTGGAATTAATTATTTTTAAATTAATTTCCACTATCAAAACAAATAGTGTGTTTTTAAGAAACAACAACTATCAAAAGATTGATACTTGTTTATATCCAATTTCAAAGTGAAAATAATTAAATGAACAACATTGGATTAAATGGTAAAAAAATATTCAAAATAAACTTTAAAACCAATAAAAAATATAATCTTACCATATAAATTATTGCGATGAAAAATGTTGTTTTTAATGAAAATATAGCATGTTTTTAATATTTATTAAAAAATGAAAGTTATCAACATAATATGATAAATTTATCCAAAGTAAATTTTTATATCCTTATTCCAAAAAAGAAATTTATTTTGTAAAATTGAACTTATATACATGTCAAAAACAAGATTTAAGGTGGGTGCACCATCAAAAGGCAGGAAAACAGCAATTTTCAAAAAATGCATATTTTACACGAAACATTTATTTTGTTCTCATACCATATTCTAGAAAATGTGTAAGATGAATAATAATGTTATAAAATTCAAAATTTAGTTAATACTATTCATAGCGGCTAGTCCATAAAAATATTATAACAATATATCGTTGTTTAGTGAAACCCGGTATTGCGTACTACGCACGCTATCGAGGAAGGTCGGGATTGCGTGTAATGCAAGACAAGTCAGGGTTGCGTGTTGTTCAAGACTCCTCCGTTGTTTCATATAACAAAATCCAACCATATTTCATTTATACATTTAATATATATATATATACACACACACACACACTTAATGTTGCGTAGAATAACTACTATAGAAATTGTGTGTAACATGATCCAAGAATAGTTTTGCGTATACTGCATGCTAATATGGTGTTGCGTATAGCACAAGATAATCATGGGGTAGCGTACAACAGAAGATATGAATGAAAATAAAAAATATATGTCTTATAAAATCTCGGGTTGTTACATCCCTAACCTCTAAAGATATCTAAACCAACCATTGATACCAACTATAAGAACTTAGCCGTAAAACATATCATAATATTTAATTAAATGAGTAATTCACATTTAGAATCCTATCAGGTTTATATTTTTAGTGAATTAGGCCACAATTATGACATATCAACTTGAACATTACAGAGTAGACAATTCTACTATAACAGATTTATCACAATAATAAAACTTCTTAAATAAAACAAAGCTTATTTTCTTGAAATAAATCTTCTTAAATACTTCCTTTCTCTTACCCTACCTTATAAACTATGTAAAAATTTCAAAAACATTGGATGAGGATAAAAATCTCAGTAAGGGTTATAACATATTGAAAGTAAACATTAACTCATCAATAAATAAAAATCAAAAAAACCATAATTTTCAATCGTAACATACCTTCTGAAATCATAATATTTATGATTAACACAAAGTAATCACAAATCATAAAGCTAACTTATGGCATCCATATCAGACTCACATTGTAGCTATCCCAACTACATAGGGAGTTACATTTTGAATATCAATCACAATATATTCCTTAAATCTCTTAGGAGAAACATTCATGTTTACCTCCGTCATGTTACCAAATGCATTGGAGAGATATCTCAGTCTCACCCACCCTAGTTTTATCATGGAACCACCCATATACGTAACAATGCCCAAGAACAATAACATGTTCGTAACAAATAAAACAAACAAAAAGGCAATTTAACATTTTCCACATTTCAATCACAATATATCATTTAAATATATTGACATAACAAATCCATTATAAAAACTATTTTCAATACCAAAATATGTTAAAGAGTATGTGGTATTTATTTTCCTTTTAAAAACATTATGGCTTTTTAAAGAAGCTAAAGATCAAATAATATCCACGGTGGCAGAAAGGTCGTTGTCACCACATACGTTAAAAAACTATATTTTTTTTGTTTAGTAAAATGCCTCATAGAAAAATATTCCCCTTGAATTAATTGAAAAATCAAATGTGTTTATACAGCGTATAAAAGAAAATCGTGTATTAAAACAAAATATGCCTTAATGAAAGGATATTGAGATGAAGTCCCTTATAAATAAGATTTCCTTAGATTAAGGATAAATCAATTACATAATTATGTGTGATAAATATAAATACACCAAATATTAGGGTATATTAAGAGTAAAACAATCATTTTTCACCCACACATATTCATATCATGAAATAATAAATAATTATATGGTTAACCAACAGAATTGAAATTGGGAAAATATGTTTCCTTACAAAAATTTGAGAGCCTAACGACGCCAATTAAAAATTCAGAAAATGAGTTGATGAGAGATAAAAGAGTTTCTCATCACTTGGACATACAATTTACAGCAACACTTGGACATACAATTTACAGAAAAAATAATATATAAGAACATATCCCAACATAAGAGTATGTAAATTAAATGACATACCAAAAAGAAGTCTTTTAAAAAGAGGAGTGTGAAAGGTTCCCTTACCGATTTGGGTAACATTTGAAATGTACACCCCATGAAAGAAGAATAATACAATGAAGATGTAAATCCTCATAAATTAATGTATATTACACAAATAAAACAATCATTGTTAGTACATAAACCACACAAATGGTAATAGTGAAAAATTTATCATGAATCTCATGAGAATAAAAGTGAGATAAAAACCCCTTACCTCATGGTAATCAATACAGTCGTATAACCAAAAGATAATATACACCAAATGAATTAAATAATACCACAAATATAAATGGAATAATGATAATATATATAAAATGGAAGTAAATCATACACCTAATTCCATAAATAAGTGTGGAGCAATGGAAATCTCATTGAATTAAATGTGAGAAAAGAAAACCCTAACCTCATTGTCCAACTTGCCTCGCTGGTATGTTCCTTGTTCTTCCTGAATAATAAACTTAAGTTAATTTATAATTTACTAAGAATAATTTTCATTTTTATTATTCCTTTAATATTACTTATTACTTTTCTATAACAATTATTTAATTATTTGAGCTCATATCAGACATTTTTTCAATGCTCGGAACTTGAGTCAAAAATGAACTTGTTATAATTATAAATTGTCCATGTGGTCAAAAGTCCATTATCTAGAGAATGATATTCATCATTTAGATGTAATATATATATATAATATATATATATATCTAGTATACATATATATATATGTATTTATAATAGTATATAACATATGGAGATAAGAAATGAAATGCACCGTTCATTGAGATGGTAAGTCGTACGTACGCATGAACGCTACGTTCCTTTCTATTTCATATATTAATGAAATGAAAAAATATTTATTAATAGGTATATTTTAATTTCAGTGTAATATTTATGGCATATATGTTACATATGTTCATAAATTATATCATTTATACATTCCACGTATGGCATGAATGAGTCAAACCACTTTGAGGGGGGGGGGGGTAGCCCGCACTTTCCCTAATGAAATTACCACGTTTATACATTATGGAAACAATAAAGGTATTATATAAAAAAGAAAATAGATAATAATAAAGAAAACCTAATTATAATATATATCATATATAGATACATTTCCATCAAAATGGCCACCAAGAGAGACGGTAGGAGATAATTGAACAATCATCATTTCATGAGGCTGTAGTTCACCGTCCACTGAAACAGTATGTTTTTTACACATTAGAAAGAGGTGTGTGTAATTTTCGCATGAATAATACCAATCACAAAACCCATGTATATTGAGGATACCAGTTTTCTAATAAAATAAATAAAAAAAATAGTTTAGGGGGTTGGAGAAGTAAAATAAAACAATGGAACTTAAGATAAGACATTACCTTTAAATCAGGTAAGTCTCTTTGGATTGAACCAAAAGGGTTTCCTGAAGTACTTTATTCCTATGTTAAGGTCTATATGATTAATATAGGGATCATGGAAGATTATTGGAGAAGAGTTTGGATGATCCAAGGGCATGCGAATTGTGAGGTATGGGTAAGAAGTGATGGCTTTTTATAAGGAAGAGGAGGGGCTCTTTTGGAATGCTTAAAAATATTATTTTATTATATAATTATTTTGGGTTTATAAAGGTCCAAAAAACATTAACTTAAAATATAAGGTGGACCATTATAGAAATAAAATCATCCAATAATAATTGGACATGTTTTTGATATTATTCTAATTCTTATATTTTTATTTATTTAAATCATTCATTAATGACGTAAACACTATATCATCATTGTGTCAAAAATAATTTTATATATTTGATGTCTAAAAATTATAAAACAATTACCATGATGTAGGAAATAGTTTTAGATTTCCAATGAATATTTATAGTCTAAACGATATCTTATATAACCCCATTTAAAAATTGTTTTAGTAAAAAAAATATATGTTTATGACATTTTTATTTTTACTTTAAATAAAACATTATTAATGTCATTATCTTACTCATGTGGCTCCATGGGGTCACAAAATTGACCCAAGGATTTTCTTGGTCAGACATTACTCATACAATGAGTTATGAAACGTGTGAAGGTAATTGTTTATTATTATAACATTATTTTTACATTAAATTACCCTAATTACATTTTATTGCAGTTAATAAAAGTCAACAAAATACTATTCAAAAAAAAATATTTCCATCACTTTGAACCACAATTTACTTACTAATGTCATCCATGAATGTCAATTTTTCGAAATTAAATTCATATAATCTTTAAAATTTCATTTAAATGAAAAATTCAATTTTTTAAATACTACAGTGTGGTTTCACTATTCATTAAAAATTGAAGGTTTTCAGAAAATTTTCAAAAATTCACCCAAAGCTAAATTTGATTTTATGAATTAAAAATTCATTTATATTTTACCAAATTAAATACATATAAGTTTAATGAATTAATTTTATAATTAATTCTCATCTACAAAACAAAAAGCATGTTTTTAAGACATAATAATCATCAAAAGATTGATACATGTTAATGTCTAATTTCAAAGTGAAATTACTTCCAATGGACAACATTGGGATAAATGGTAAAGAAATAATATATTTACACTTTATAACTAATTAAAAATTTAATCTAAAAATTTAAATAAATTAGAATAAAAAGCATGTTTGAATTAAAATACTATATTTTAAACTATTCATTAAAAATGAACTTTATCAGAAACAATCCAAAAATTTACACAAAGTAAATTTTTAAGTCCTAATTCTAAAGAAGGATTTTATTTGGTCAAATATAATGTACGAATGTGGCCAAAAATATATTTAATGACGGTTCTCTATCAAATTGTTGTAAATCGACCTTTTAAAAAATATTAGCGTATTTATGCTTAAAATTGAACACTTTTCTTATTTTACGCCTTGAAATTTTATTGGATAAATGAGAAAACATTTATAAAAACATGTATAATCATATTTTAGTTAGTTAATTCAATTATTTCCTATACAGTGGTTAGGAATTAACTACCATTTAAAATAATAATATTATAATGTTTGTGTGCAACGTAAGATTTCAAAGAAACCAGTTGTTGTGTATCTGGTATGCTATCGAACATAACAACCCAATTAAAGTAAAATTAATATTTAATTCACAAATATTAATAAATATAAAAATTTCATATTCTTTATTTATCCAGGATGTTACATCTTTCTCCCCTTTTGGAAATTGCGTCCTCGCAATTTTAAAATTGGGATTGGAAGCTTTATTGAAAGTCCCACATCAGAAAAATAGTCAATAAAACTACCACTTTAAAATAAAGGAAGAGAAGTAGAAAGGAAACCCGAGATAACCCATAATAGGATTCAATGTTGGACAACATGGATATGGAAGAGAAAATAAATGGTAAAGTTTTGATGGAGAGTTATAAAAAACATGATTACGAGAAAGTTAAACACCAGAAAATCACAGACTTATGACGGGTTAAACAGTCTTTGATTCCTAGTAAGAAAAGATAACAGACAACATTTTTGTTTTAAGATTATTTTCATTGAGTAATTTATTTATGAGCTTAAATAAAAATATAAGAAAACATACTTACTTCTCATGTATACTTTCATCTTTTACTAGATTTCTAACACAAACTCATATTTTCTCCAATCGACGAGTATTCATGATGAATTTTTCATATTAAGAGTTCTATAATCAACTTCGAGGGAATCACATAATCCAGAAAATATGAACTATATATTTCCCATGACTTTAGACCGTAACCAAGACCAAAATGGTAAGTACATGAACAGATAAACCCCAAAAAGATAATATTTTACAAAAAGGAAAACTACTCTTATTCTACAAAATTTGTTGAAGAAAACCTAGTTCATCAAAGACCATTCAATAAACAACTATCAATAAAATTCTTCAATGTAATATAAATTATGATTAAAACCCAATCTTAGAAGGATTTAATCACTAGTATTCCAAGATAAATCTTAACATTTATCTCCAAATAACATCAATTACTCTTAAATTCTCATATTGGTAAGTAATTAACCTAATCACATATCCTCTATGATAGGTTAATCATTTACATATATAACCCATAATAAAATTATTTATTGATTCATAATATCGTCTAACTAAAAAAAATTCTTCATACTGACCAGGGATGTCATGTTGTCTAGTGGTAGGTGATAAATACCTATCGCACTTTGGTTGTGGGTTTGATTCCTGCAGCTTTGCCCGACACGACGGGTTTTCATGTGGTCTGTGTGTTATCCTATTTTAAAAAAATTATAATTTTATTACATTCCCAAAAAGTGATAAATTCATTAAAAAATACCATAACATATTTTGACCATGAAGGTTATCTAATAACTCTCATTTTTCATCCCAAAATTTATTAACCTATAATTTCCTCAAATTCGAGGATCCTTCAAACCCAAACGGTTCATTAAAAATATATCTACAAAAGAAAAGATAATTATTCCATGAATAAAATTTTCATATATCAAACTTCAGGGTTACACATACTATAAAAAGTCTTCTAATATAATCCCATCATCAAAATAGCCTTAATACTTTTAAGCATTTCACCATTCTAAAATTTACCATAACTCTTGAATCACTTATATGTTAACTTCTTACTAATTAAACATTCTTCATGATACATTAACCATTCCATTCCACGTTATTCAGAAATAATTATTTCTACAAACAAAATCATGAATCATATCCTAAGAAACAATAATATCAAAGAATATATTAAGAAATAATCAATACCTTTCATTGGTCATTTTCAGTTTCATCAACCTTAATTGGAATGGAATTAGGTATTGGTAAAACAATATTTTTACGATCCTAATGATCCCATTCCCAAAACTTCTTCGTAGGACATGTGTCTGTATATTGACCATACACACCACATTTAAAACATTCAGTTGATCCCTCAAAAAGAACTTCTTTCCCTTTCCTAGAGTCAACTGGATGATTCCTTTTTCCCATTGCAGGATCATTCCTTATGACCCTCATTTCCAAATTTATAGCATCTTTCTATCCCTTTTAAAAATTTCCACTAGAGTTTCTTTCCACTTCCTTGACGCATAGGTTTTTTATCATACATACCTTTAGGATTATTACCTGAACTTCTTTAGGGATTTATTTATTGCATATATATTTCCATATAATAATCACCATGGATTTGGTGGTCAATCATGACTCCATGTCGTTGGTTGATAATAACCACAAGAGTTCTCATTGTAGCTCCCATTTCATCCAATTTATCATTCAGAAAACCATCACATTTTTCTTCACATTCACTGTTACTTCGGTTCCTACTAAATCCATCCATTTACTAAAACCAAAAAGGTCATTGTGAGTATATCAGTAAAATCGTCATATAATATATTATTAGGATGGTAAATACTATGATATAATTATTCATGTTATGTTAATCTCATTCACTTTAACTAAAAAAATATGTCTCTTTCTAATATCCTAACCATTATGGTAATGTCGCATATGCTTAATGAATACCCTAACCTCTATAGTTATCTAAATAGACCATTGATACCAGCTCTAAGGACCCAACCTTAAAGCATTTCATAATCTCGAATTAAATGTATAATTCACATTGAGGATCTTTTCTAGTTTAGAGTTTTAGATAATTAGGCCATAACTATTACATATAAACTTGAACATTACAAAGTAGACCGTTCTACTATAACCAATTTTTAACAATAATAAAACTCTATAAATAAAATAAGAGTCATTTTCATGATATAAATCTTCTTGAATACTTCCTATCTCTGACCCTTTCTTATAACCTATGAAAAACATTTCAAAAACATGGGATGAGCATAAAAAGCTCAGTAAAGGTTGTAACATAAGGAAAGGAAACATTAACCCATCAATAAATAAAAATAAACAAAACCATAATTTTAAATCACAACATACCTTCTAAAATCATAATATTTATGAATATCACATAGTAATTAGAAATCATAAAGGTGACTTGTGGAATCCATATTGTACTTACATTATAGCTATCACATCTACATTGGGAGTTACATTTGGAATACCAATCATAGTATATTCCCTAAATCTCTTAGTAGAAACATTCATGTTTACCTCCGCCATGTTACCCATTGCATTGGATAACTATCTCGAGCTCACCTACCCTATGATTATCACAGAACCACCCATATACGTAATAATGTCCAAGAACCATAACAATTTCGTAACATAGAAAACCAATTAAAGGGAAGATAACATTTCAACATTTATATCAAAATATATCATTTAAATATATTGACATAAAAAATATATTATCAAAACCATTTTCAATACCAAAATATGTAAGAGTATATGGTATTTGTTTTCCTTTTAAAAACATTATGACTTGTTAAAGAAACCAATGATCAAATAATGCATGCTACAATGGAAAGGTCGTTGTCACCGGATACGTTAAAAAACATTATTTTTTATCGTTTAGTAAAACTCGTTGTAGAAAAATATTCTCTTTGAATGAAAAAAAATTAAATGGTGTTTATATAGTTTAGAAAAGAAAATCGTGTATTAAAACAAAATATGCCTCAATGAATGGAGATTTAGACGAACTACCTTATAAAGAAGATATTTTTAGATTAAGGATAAATCAATTAAGTAATTATGTGTGCCAAATTTAAATACACCAAATATATGTGGATATTATGTGTTAATAATTCAGAGGATATCCACACATATTCAGACATTACATAATCAAGAATTATAGGTTTAACCCAATGACTTTAAATGGGGTAAAAAAGTTCCCTTACAGAAATTCTATAACCTAACGACGTCACTTTAAAATTCAGATAACGAGTAGATGAGAGATAAGAGGGTATCTCATCACATGGACATAAAATTTAAATAAATAAATAAATATAAGAACATATCCCAATATAATAAGATGTAAATTAAATGACACAAAAAAAGAAGTTTTTTAAATATAGGAGGGTGAAAGGTTCTCTCACCGTTTTGGGTAACTTTCAAAACGTACACCCCATGAATGAAATATCATACAATGAATATGTAAATATCCCTAAATTTATTTATTTTACACAAAGAATAAAATCATGAGGTGTACATACACCACACAAAAGTAAATAGTGACAAATGTATCCTGAATCTTACGAGAATAAAAGTGAGATGAAAACCCCTAACCTTGTTGTAATCAATCTAGTTGTATTACCAAAAGATAATAACCACCAAATGAAATAAATAATACAAATAATATAATGGGAATCATGATAATATATATCAAATGTCCGTACATAATACACCACATGAAATAAATAAGTGGAAAAAATGGAAATATCACAGAATTAAAAGTGAGATAAGAAACCCCTTACCTCGTTGTCTGACTTGACTCACTCATATGTTCCTTGTCTTCTTGAATAATAAACTTATGTAACATTATACTTGCTTAAAAATATTCTTCATGTTAATTATTACTTTTATATTACTTATTACCTTTCTATAACAATAAGTTATTTATTTGAGCTCATATCCGACATTTTTTCAATGTTCAGAACTTGAGACAAAAATGAGCTTGTTTTTATCATAAATTCTCCATGTTGTCAAAAGTCCATTATCTCCAGAATGATATTCACAAAATATATTTCATATATATATCATATATATATCCAGTATATATATATATATGTATTGATAATATTACATAACATTTGGAAATAAGAAATTAAATGCACCGTTCATGGAGAAGGTAAGTCGTACGTACGCATGAACGCTACTTTCATTTCCATTTCATATTTTACTGAAATGAAAACATAGTGATTCATCGGTATATTATAATTTCAGTATAATATGTTTGACATATATGTTACATAAGTTCAAAAATTATATACATTATACGTTCCACGTATGGCATAAATGAGTCATATCACATTGAGGCGGCGGTAGTCCTCACATCCTCTAATGAAATTATCACATTTACCCACTATGGTAACCATAAAAATATGATATAAAAATGAAAATACAGAAGCATAAAGTGAAAATATTTATAATATATATCATATATAGATACAGTTCCAACATAATGGCCTCCATGAGAGACGGAAGGTGATAATTGAACAATCATCGTTTCGTGATGCGGTTGTTCGCCGTCCACTGAAACAGTAAGTTTTTTACACATTAGATGGAGGTGTGTGTATGTGTAGCTCGAATCCTTCTAATGATAACATTATAATATATTTGGGATACTTTTTATGTTATAAAATAAAGAAATAAAAAGATTTTATGGTGTTGGAGAAGTAAAACAAAACAAAAGAACTTAAGAGAAGACGTCACCTTTAAATCGGGTAATTCTATTTGGTTTGAAGAAAAAGGGTTTTTTGAAGTGCTTTCTGCATAAGGTAAGGCTTATAGGAAGAAGAGATGGATCTTGGGAGATTATTAGTTAAGGGTTTGGACGAGATAAGGGATTTAGAAGTTTGAGAAATGGGTAGGAAGTGAGGGCTTTTTATAAGGGAGAGGAGGGGCCGTTTTGGAATGTTTGAAAATATTATTTTATTTTATAATGATTTTCGGTTTCTAAATCCCAAAAAAAATTACAGTCAAATATAAAGTGGCCAATGTTTGAAATAAACTTATCCAATAATAATTGGACATACTTGGATTATTGATTTAATTCTTATCTTCATTATTCATTTAAATCATTCATTAATTATGTAAACACTACATCATCATTATTTAATAAATAATTTTATTTATTTGATGTCTAAAAATTATAAAAAAATACCATTATTTAATAAAGAGATTGATCATTCAAATAAATATTTATAGTTGAAAGGATAATTTATATAAACCCATGTAAAAATTGATTGAGTAAAATAACAATTGTTTATGATATTTTTATTTTTACATTAAATAATTTTTTTTAATGTCATTATCTTTCCCATGTTTCTCCTTGGGCTCCAAAAATTGACCCATGGATTGTCATGGTCAGACATGACTCATCTAATGAGGTTAGGACACATTTTAAGGTAATTTTATATTATTATAACATTATTTTTACCTTAAATTACCTTAGTTACCTTTAATCACGGTTATTAAAAGAAAAAATTATTATTCACCAAAAATTATTTTAATCCCATTGAACTAAATTTTACTTACTAATGAAAATCCTGAATGTCGGATTTTTGAAATTTAATTCCCAGAAGGGGTAAAATTTCATTTAAATGAAAAATTCAGTTTTTAACTACAACTTAGTGGTTTCACTATTCATTAAAAATTGAAGGTTTTTAGAAATATTACAAAAATTCACTCTATCATAAATTTGATATTCTGAATTCAAAAATGATGTCTATTTTACCAAATTAAATATATATAAGTTTCATTAATTAATTTTATAATTTATTCCCGTCTTCAAAACAAAAAGCGTGTTTTTAAGAAATAATAACCATCAAAAGATTGATACTTGTTAATGTCCAATTTCAAAGTGAAATTACTACATATGGCTGAAATTGGGTTAAATTGTAAAATTATAATCTATTTACAATTTATAAATAATTATAATTTTAATCTATCCATATAAATAAATTTGATTAAAATGTAGAGTTGAATTAAAATATAATATTTTTCACTATTCATTAAAAAATGAACTTTTTCCGAGAAATTCCAAAAATACACAAAGTAATTTTTTTTCTCACAATTATAAATTAGGATTTTATTTAGTCAAATAGAATGTATTGATGTGAATAAAACTTGATTTAATGAGGGTTCTTCATTAAAAGGAGGTAAATCGACCTTTTAAATAATATTAGAGTATTTATGCTTAAAATCAATTTCTTTTCTTATTTTAATCCTCTATATTTTTTTGTATAAATGTAAAAACATTTATCAAACATGTATAATCATATTTTATTAAGTTTTTTCTATTCTTGGCAATACAATGTCTAGGCATTAACTTCCTTTTAAAATATTAATATTATATTGTTAGTGTGCAACGTAAGATTTCAAAGAAACTAGTTGTTGCGTATTGGGTATACTATCGAAGATAGCAACCCCTTTAATATTAAATAAATATTTAATTCAAAAATATTAAATAAATATTAAAACATAGTATTCTCTATTTATCTGGGATGTTACTATTTTAGTCATTGAGTTAGAATAAACCATATCTGATGTATAAAAACCAAAATTTTAAAGGGAAATTTAATGCATTTGAATGAAGAACCCATTTAAAATTAATATTTCGAAACATTAATAATTAATATATGACCACATAATCATTTTATTTTGATGTGGGAAATATAATTTTACTTGGGATGTTTTTTTTCTATTTTTCTTATAACATTCAAGTTTTGATGAATAGTAAACATGTACTAAAGTTTCTGCGAAAACAAATTTTTGTATCAAAATATTTATATGTGTATATAATAATATTTAATTATTTTAATGTATAAAAATAATATTTTTATAACATTCAATATAATGTATGTTTTTAGCATTAATTTCACTTTGAATCTAGATATAAAAACAATTCAATCTTCTGCAATGTTTTAGCTTTTAATACCAGTTCTATTTTTCCAACAACATGATTAATTATAATATAATTACTAAAACTTCGTAGTTTTAAATTTTTAAAAATTGATTTCATATTTCAAATCACTAGTTACAAATTATTTAAATAGGTTACTTTTATTTTTTGGACATTATGAATAGTAACTTTAGTATTTTTTTTAATTATCTCTGTTAAGGGTAAATCAAGAAATTAAATGTCAAAATAATTTTATAAAATTAACATAAGAATTGTTGAAATCATATTCGATCACTAAATTGTACACTTATCATCTATGGTTTGAAATTAATTACTTAATGTCCACTTTCCATGAACAAGAAATTAATTTTATTAAAATCAATGAATGTGACAAAATGTCACACTCTCTTTTTATATAACTACATTAATCCTAATATTGGGATAAGAACTAGATAACACCGACTTTAAGTAGTATCCGAAAATCTAAAAAAATTACCCACATCATATAAATTTATTTAAAATTTTTAGAAAATAAATAATTTCCCTTAGGGTTCACACAATAGTGATGCATGAATTATTTTATTAATATAAATATCAATTAAAAGCTTTTAAAAATATTAAAAGAAATATAATTTGAATTAATGAAGGTTATCTATTAAATTTATTAGTGATTATGAAATTTTTAGAGTATGTTAAATGTCTTTTTTCGATGTTATCTTCTGTGTTAATTTTATTTAAAATCAAATAAATGAATACTTTCAAAATTGACACTATAGATATTTTATAAAATTAAAATTCTATTAAATTATTTTAAAATATTAAAAATATTTCAATATTAAAAAGTGATAATTATAAAGTCAAAAAGTTCATAAAATATAAATTTATTGTATATTAACACCAAATAAGTATATATTAATAACAATTAAATATTTAAAATGATATAACCATAATTAAAATTAAATTGATTAAATAAGGATAAATCAAAATTTTAATTTTTAAAATAAAATAAAAATTTCTCTAATGTTTATTTCATGAGATGATTTAGAAACATCCTCATTTTATAATTGAAATAATACACTGTTGAGCCATTTTAATTTTTTAGTTAGTTTATCTTATTTTAATATTATTTGTTTTTTTAAAGGTGCCCCTCCCATCTCTTATAAAAGGGAATCCCTACTTCTCATTTAATCACACATCTAAAGAAATTTTTATCAGCCAAAAAAAGACCATTTCCACTACAACTTTCCCTCGAACCATCCTAGAGGTCACACATTAGGAATAAATCCTTTCAATGGAGGACTTTTGTGCAAATCAAAATGAGATACTCAAAAAAGAAGTAACAGATTTATTACCTATCTCAAAATACATTTCTTCTTCTTCATCATATTCATTTGTAATTTCTATACTAAAGTAATAAATCAAGTAACTTATACATAATGTGATGTTATTATAAATATGTTACAACCTTATACCTCCATTTATCCATTATATTAATAACAATATCACCATGGGTGTGTACGTACGACTTGCCATCTCCACACCATGGTGTAATTTTTTATTCAACAATACATTTTTTGGATGGGTATAATGACTAGTATAATGGAATTTAATAATGAATATAACAAAATAATTATTCTGTAAAGTTAATATAACATACAATTATATACAATTTAACTATTAAATGAATGATTTCATCGCTCGTGCGTAAGTACGGCCTATCATCTTCACGATGCGACACGATTCATTTTACACGATCATCATTAAAACACAATTATAAACATGAAAAAATGAATAAATATAATATCTATTATACTAATATCATTTTTTAAATTATATAACCAAAAACTAATAATTTTTACTCAATCTTATTAGACAAAACAGACATAAGAACATGAAGTAGGTAATATATGAATAACGAGTGACAATTAAATGTTACAAATAAACATATAAAAATATAATCATATATGATATCATAAATACTATTATGATTCTATAATATGTAAATAACATTTTCAAGTAATTATATAGTATGTTCGGATACATTTGAATGATATCAAACTATGGTAAGGGATAATTTCACAATCTCGTTATTATTTGAGATTTTTTATATGTAAGTATTTTTTGGGTTTTATTTGTCATCCACATCCATGTATCCAAAATATGTAATTATTTTTATTCTTCTACAAATTTTTAGACTCAATATTACCCTTTATTAAACTTTTATTAAATGGTATGTTTAGAATATTTTGGTGTTTTTCAATACAAGGTACTTTTTGACTTTTTTAAGAAAAAGTATGAGGAAAATGTTTTTTAACAAATAAAGAATAAACAGATTCTTACATCATAATAATGAATTATTTCCATGAAGCTTACATTACATTATTTCAATTTTATTTCCAACTAAATTCATTTCTTTTAAAATTTTGCAGCATTTGGAGAAAAGAACACGTTTTTTTAAGAAGAAAGGATATTTTCTTCAAGAATTAAGTTCAAGTGCTTTAAAAATATTATTTTCAATCTAAGATGATGTTATTTAAATAGGGTTATGTTTTAGCCCCAATTATAACTATGATTTGATTGTGTTAATAATGAAAATATATTCGATATGGATTATGTTCTGATGGAATAATATTTAAGAAATAGATTTTATTTCTTGTGTAATACTATGACGAATGATTTATGGTTTTGTAGAACATGAAATAATTATTCATTGTGTGATGGGTGGGGCCTATATATCCTTCTAATTCATTGGGTAATGATTTATATCTCCTGAGATAGACATGAATATAATGGGATGTAAATCAATTTTAGTAATATAAAGATAGAATGGAAGGTAAATTTGATTCAGTAATGGACATTGTCCACTATGTTGCTCTTGGAAACGAGCATTTAATAATATGAAATTATTTTAGCTGCTCATGTGTATGACACAAAACATCATGTCTTATGTTTTTCATATTGGGATTATTTCATATAATTCTTATAAACATTTATCCCATGAAATGATATCAAAATAATTTTTATGCATGATATGACTTCAAATTTTAGGTTCTTATGTATTATTAATGTGATATGGTTAATATTTTCCTTGTTTAACCATACCGAAAATTTGAGCTCAACCTTACATATGTTTATTTTCCCCAGGTCAGAAAAAAGGGTATTATGTATGATATATCAAAAAGGAGTCTAGTTATGATGAAATAATCAGGAGACAATGTAGATGTTTTATGAACCTGTTTTTTATTTTTTCCAGTTTCTAAAGACACAATATCTATATGGTTCTATCATGGATTTATTATATGTCATAATGTATATAATTCAGTTCTGATGTAATATAAATGTATCTATAGAATGGGTTAATATTTTTGTTATCAAAGGAAAGTTATAGTTCACATTTGGAAACTCGGATGAGAAGGCCTAAGTAAGAACACAAATGATATGTCTAATTATAAGTTATGATCCTTCTGTTTGAGAAATGAAAATGAATAAACTAGGATAAAACATAAAGATTCCTAAATTGAAATTTTACACTTGATTATGAGCTTTTACCATTTTGATTAGTGTTTCTGAGACTATTATTCTTGGTTTTAGTCAATGGATGATACCCAAAGGAACAATGTTAATGATGAATGTGACGGGAAATGCAGTGAATGTCCCCACTGAGAAACCAAATTTTATAGGAGTTGGAATGGAAATATCTTGTATTTAGGAGCACAAAACATTCTCATGTTACGAATCATGCCAGAATTCAAAAATACCAAAGGAGGGAGAAAATTATATTGATTCCTTCATGAGTATGTGACCACGTTCATTCAGGGAGTCTTCTAATCCATTAGTGACTGAACAATGGATTAATACCACTGAAAATAACATTTCAGTCCTATAATTTTCTGAACAAGAAAAATTTATCGTAGTAGTATATTGTTTGGAAGGTGAATTTGATAAATGGTGGAATCATATCAAGAATACGAATCCAATAGATGAAATTGAGTCTCTGTAACGGGATTAGTTCAAGAGCATGTTTTTAAATATGATATTTTCTCAAATACATGGAAGAAATATGGATAAGGAGTTCCATTAACATAAGAAAAATGATGATGAATCTATTGGTATCTACAAGGAAAATGTTACAAGACATTTGATGTATGCTTTTGGAATTATTATTCCACCAGGGAGGAAAAATTGATCAATTATTACATGGAATAAAACCATGTATTTGAAGGTAATTATCCATCAGGAACATTACTATCTATGATAAAAACTTTTTATGTTCTTTCAAGGTTGACAATTATATTAGAGTAACCCATCAGTCGTATGGGTCTGATAAGAAGAGAAAAAAGGAATTTGAAGGAAAATATAAAGACTCCATTGATTAAAATATGAGTATTCTCTTATTCTCAAAGTGTGGAATCAAATATAGAGGAAATTGTCGTAAAGGGACTTGTAAAAGATTAATGTTTTAAAAATAAGGTCATCTGGTAGTTGAATACCGATTTGATGGAAAAAATATGTCTAATGATGTGAATAGTGAAAAGGGTACATAAAATACAACTCCTACATTTCAATGCTAAATATGGAAGGAAATAGGTAATTATGCCCATAAATTCCCTAATCTAAGGGTTATTAATGATGATCGACATCAACAGACTCTTAAAGTGAAAGCCAATTGAAATTAACATGAAATAACCATCAATGATGTGGAGTATGATAATGAAGTGGTGAAACGTAAATCTAACATACACTCTAAATTATAAAATGTTTTATTTGATTCTCGATCGACAAACTCTTTTATATCTGCAAAATTTTCATGGGGTATCACCATATTACCTCCACAATTAGATGTTGAGTTAGGTATGAAAATTCCTAATTGCACAACGATCACATAAAATGTTTATAATTCTTTTTCTATAGGTATTTGTGGGGAATTTCTTTAAGAAAATCTTGTTGTCATTCCTATAGTGGAATTTCATGTGATTATTAGCATGGATTGCCTTTCTCAATATGGAGGTCATATTAATTTCCAATGAAGGGAATCCATATTTCATATTCTAGAACAATATGTGATCATCTGTCGATGGATGGATGAATATAGCCTTCCTGTTTAAATTTATTCCATCTTATGGGTCTTGATTCCGATAATTGATGTTTATATATATCAAATGGTTAGGGAGAATCTCACGATTAAGAGTATACCGATTGTACGGGAGTTTGATGATTTCTTTCTGGAAGAATTACAAAGTCTTCCACCTAATCTTGAATTTGATTTTTCAATAAAACACATACTAGGTTATATAAATATTTCAAAGGAACCTTATAGAATAGACCCAATTGAGATTGAGGAGTTGAAGAAACAACACCATGAGAATCTTGATAAGGGTGTCATATGCCTTAGTTCCTCTTCTAGGGGAGAATTAGTTTTGTTTATTATGAAGAATGATGGATCAAAGGGACTCGACATTGATTATATAGAACTCAACGAGATCACAATCAAGTAAAATATCATATTACGCGTATTAATGGTATATTCAACCTACTACACAAAACTCAATACTTTCCCTTAGTTTATTTCATTTAGGATATCATCAATTAACGATTCATTGGGATGAAATGTCAAATAAAACATTCCATACAAGGTATGGACACTATGAATTCAATTTGATTCCTTTTGGTCTTACAAAATCTCCAACCATCTTCACGTATTGAATTAATATAGTCTATAGAGATTACCATTATCCCTTTATGGTAGTCTTTATAGATGATATTATTATCTTTTCTATGAAAAAGGGTGAAAATAATACTAAATGAGTATTGTACTTAATACCCTAATAAAGGATAATATTTATGAAAAATTTACCAATTGTATATTTTGGTTTAAAAAGATTCATTTTTGGGTCACATAATCTCAAGAGAAGGGATATTTGTAGATCTATCAAAAATCGAAGGTGTTGAATGTTGTCTGAGACCAAAAAATAGTAATTGGGATCCGATTATTTCTTAGATTGGAAAGATATTTTCAACATTTTATGAAATATTTTCCATGATTATCTAATCCACTCACAATGTTGAATCATAAAGGAGTAATGTTCTTATGGACATAGTAATTTGAAGGGAATTTGAAAGAGCTAAAAATAATGTTATCCAATCTACCTATGGTCACACAGCCTTGTAGTAGAGAATGTTTTATGAACTATAGTGATGCATCCAAGAATGGGTTGGGATCTACTATCATGGAAAATAATATGTTGATAGGATATGCCTCATGGTAATTGAATATCCCAGAAAAAAATTATCTAACTCATGATTTGGTGTGATATGTGTTAATATTTCAATTAAAGATATGAACGCATTATCTTTATGGTGAAAGGAGTGATATTTATATAGATCAAACAAGATTAATGTATATTTTCACACAAAAAGAGATAAATATGTTCCAAAGAAGATGGTTTGAGTGGATTAAAGATTATTAATTCTAAATACATTACCAAACTTGGAAAGCGAACAAGGTGGAATATACTTTGAGTTGATACAACCATGCTAGCCTATCCATGATGAGGATCACAATGATCCTATAATTACGGATTCTCAATGGATGAATCTTGAAATTTTAAAAGGATAAATCATATCGTTATCAAATGAATTATTAACCATATATACATGTGAAGATTAAGAAGGAATAGAAGAAATATGTATCACTATAGAATATGGTGAGAAATACTCATGAATTCAACCTTTATTGTGATGAAATAATAAGGTATTGAAACCGGTCTTGTATGCCTACCATACCAAAACTAAAGAATTAGATATTGGATGAGGGTCACAGTTCATCATTCTATATTCACACAAGAAGTAAAATGATGTACTTGGACCTGAATGAGTATTTATGGTGGGATGGATTGAAAATAGATTCCACTTAATATGCCTCTTGATGATTATTTTTTCAGAAATTTATGCCCGAGATAAATAATTCTAAGGGGATGTTACAACCATTTCCCATACCACAATGGAAATGGGAATACATCACTATAGAGATTTTCGTCGGACTTCCCAAAACATCCAAAGACAATAATGCTATCAAGGATATAATATATCACCTTCCAAAGTTGGCACACTTCATTGCTATTAGAGAGGATTTCTCTATTGAGTAGCATTCCATGATATATGTACAGGAAGTGGTAAGATTACATGGAGTACCACCTTCCATTATATATTTTTAGGATCTGAGGTTTATCTCGATGTTATGGAAATGTTTTTAGTATGCTTTGAATATAGATTTAAGTTTCATAACTACATATTATCCTCCGAATGAGGGTCGGTTTTAGAGGAAAATTCAAACTCTACAATACATATTAATATCTTTCTCTATAGATTGCAAATTTTTTTAAGAACAATAACTAAATTTGGTGGGTTTTTTATCACGAATATCATTAACTCCATTATTTATATGGCTCCTTATGAATCCCTCTTTGGAATGAAGTGCATAACTCTAACTCATTGGGATAAAGTTTTGGAATGAAAGCTATTAGGACCTGATCATGTTGATGAAATGGTAGAAAAGGTAAGATGTATTAAACAACAAATAATACTTGAAAAGAGTAGAAAAATTTGTTATGCTAAAAAATGAGGAAAATACCTAGAGATTGAAATTGGTGATATGGGGTTTCAACGAATTTCCCCCTGGAAGAGAGTAATGAGATTTGGATAGAATGGAAAGCTGAGCCCCAAGTGTATCTGTCCTTTTGAAATTCTTTAGCGTGTTCGGAAGGTAGCTTACCGATTAGTGATTCCACCAAATATATCCCAATTTCATGATGAAATCCATATATCTCTAATGATAATTTAAATTCCTGAACCCTCAAATGTACTAAACTGAGAAGTCATACCACTAGATCAAGATCATTCTTAATAAGAACAACTACTAGAGATTATGGATTGTAGTGAAAAAATTCTACGGAACAAGACAACTTTCATGGTAAATGTTTTATGGAAGAACCACCAAATTAGAAAATCTAAATGGTAACTTTAGGATATGAGAAGGTAGAGTTATCTTCATATGTTTGTTTCCATGTGATGAATTTTGAGGTAGAAATTCAGTTTATGGGGTGTGGAATGTAACACTAGAATGTTTTTATGAAATATTCTTTTAAATATATTGTTTCATTAATTTCTTGAATTGCATAGAATAATGAGTTTAAAGGAACCACAAGATTCCCTCAGTATTACATTTCCATTATATCCTAGATGATTGGTAATCCAGAATAAGTATAACTAACTTATGAAAATGCATTGTGATTCCATTTGCTATTAATTATTTATGAAAAATATAAATCCATTAGATATTAAATTTTTTGTGTGAAGTACTCTTGTTAATGAAATTAAGGAGTTATATTTATATTATATACTTAATAAAAGATTTTGTATATTCATCCAATAGATATTTTATTCATATAGTATGAAAAACCCCTATTTGATGTATAAAAACCTATTTTTAAGGGTAATTTTACGCCATTGAATGAAGAACCCATTTTAATTTAATGTTATTCCACATTAATAATTTTTATATGAATAATTATTCATGTAATTTCTAATCAGGATATAATAATTTACTTTTGAAGAATTTATGTGATTTTTCTGATAACATTCACATTTGGGAGTATAGTAAAAATACAGTAAATTTTATGTGAATGGAAATTTTTTTAACGAAATAATACATATAGTTAAATTATAAAATTGAATGGTTTTTATATACAGTATAATATATTTTTTCCATTAAATATAATTTATTTTATCAACATTAATTTACATTGAATCTAGATATTAAAACAATTAAATCTTTTTCAATGTTTTATCTTTTAAAACATGTTCTCTTTTTACGACAATGGGATAAAGTATAATTTAATTACTGAAATATATGTGTTTTAAATTTATAAAAAATGATTCCATATTTAGTAACAGTGTGTCCAAATTCTATTAGTAGGTTAATTTATTTTTGTTTTGAATTTTTATTAGTAACATTTGTAATTTTTTAAACCGTAGTTAAGGGTAAATCAAGTAATTAAAGGTAAAAAATATTAGAAATTACCTTAACACCTATAAAAATCCAATTGGATGAATATATTAGAGCCTTATAATCCGTATTTCTAAATGGAATCAATTAATGGACACTTTCCAATGAATATTTAATTAATGTTTTTAAAATAAATTAATATGAAAAAACGTCACACTCTTTTTTTATACAAGTATATTCATTCTAATATTGGGATAAGAAGGAGATAATATTTAATATAGGTAGTCTCTAGAAATCGAATGAAATTACCTACACTATATAAATTTATTTATAATTTTTATAAATTAAATAATTACCATTAAGGATGACCCAATATTGACACATGATTTAATTTTTTAATAGAAATATCAAATAAATGATATTAAAAATATTAAAAGAAATAAAATTTAAATTTTTTGGGTTATCTAGGAATTTTATAGGTGATTATAAAATTTTTGGATTATATTAAATGGTGTTGTTTGATGTTATCTTATATTTTAGGTTTATTTAAAATCAAATAAATGAATAGTGTCAAAATTGACACTATTGATATTTTATAAAAATTAGATTTTCTAAATTATTTAAAACTCATAAAAATATTTCAAAACTAACAATTGTTAATTATAATGTCTAAAATATCATAAAATATCCATTTACAGTCAATTAACAAAAAATAAGTAAATATTTATAGCCATTAATAATTTTAGAATGTTATTACCACATTTAAAATTAAATAGATTAAATACGGCTAAATAAAAATTATATGATTTGAAATAAAAGAAAAAATATCTAAAGTTTATTTGTTGAGATTATTTTGAACCATTCATATATTATCTTCTGAATATCCACTTTGGATACTTTTTATTTAAAAATTAATTTATATTATTTTAATAGTTTTTACTTTTCCAAAGGTTCCTCACCCCTATCATATAAAAAGGAACATCTCCTTCACATTTAATCACACATATAAATCCCTTTTTCATGGAAAATACCTACACAATACCTATACCAAATCCCTTAACAACATCTAAGGGGCCAAACATTCATAAGAAATCCATCCTAAGGAGGTCTTTTGTGAAAATCAAAAGGAGATACTCGAACAAGAGATAATTTTTTTTATCACCACTTTAAAAATTATTTTCTTCTTATTCTTCCTCGTATTATGTTTTCTCTATAATAAAGTAATAAATCATGTATATTATACATTATTAGATGTTATAATAATCATTCTACAACATTATACCTAATTTTATACATCATATGAATCATAATATCTGAATGTGTCCGTACGTACAACTTACCGTCTCCACGTTGTGGTGTAATTTTTTATTCAAAAATACATTATTTGGATGAGTATAATGATTATTATAATGGATTTATATAATTAATGTAACATTATAATTATCTTTTATATTTAATATCAATCTATTTTCATACCATTTAACCATTAGGTGAATGATATAATCGTTTGTATGTATGTATGACCTATAGTCTCTACGATGTGATGCTATTCCTTATATTTAGTTTTCATTAAACCCTGATTATACACATGAATGGAATGAATAAATTTGATATATATTATACTAATAGAATTATGAAAATGATATAAATATAACATATGAATTTGAACATGAGCATATCCGGCCAAACATTCATAAGAACATAAATCAATTATAATCCGAATAACGAGGGACAATGAAATATTTCTTAAAAACAGATGATTATTTTATAATATATGATATAAAAATGGATTATTACTCTATAATTAGTCAAAAAAATATTTAAATTATTATACCGGATTTTTGGATAGAAAAAATGATATCAGGCCTGCGTTAATGGATAATATCCCAATTTTATTTTTATTTGAGATTGTTTATACATAAGTATTTACTAGGTTATATTAATCATCAACATACATATTTTATAAATATGTAATAATATTTTTATTCTTGTAAAATTGTTTAAAAATAAATTTTACTCATTGGAAATTTTTTATTAATTGGTATGAAAGTAATCTTTTCGAATTTTCTGATACAAGGTATTTATTGAAATTTCTAGCAAATGTTTGAGGAGATTGTGTTTTTAACATATATAGAATGAATGTATTTTTACATCATAATAAAACCTAATTTGTATGAATCATAATTTTGAAGATTTAAATTTTATTTTCAAATTGATTATTTTCTTTCAAAATTATGCGGTAGTTTGTGAAAAGAATTCGTTTTGGATGAAGAAAGGATATTTTCCATAATAATTATTTTCATGTGTTTTTATCAAAATTATTTTCCCTATAAAATTATGCTCTTTAAATAGTGTTATGTTTCTATCTATATATTAATATTATTTTATTGTGTTAATGATAGAATGAAATTTTATATGGATTATGTTTGGATGGAATGATGTTTAAGAAACCAATTTTATTTCTTGGGTTATGCTATGACGAATGATTTATTTTTTGTGGAACATGTAAGAATGGTTTTATTATGAGATATGTTGGACCTATTTATCCATCCAATGCATTGGGTAAATATTTATTTCTCATGAGATAAACATGAGTATAATTCAAGTAAATATTGTTTAGTAATATAGGTCTGGAACGGTAGGTAAACCCAGTTCAAAAATGGACTTTGTCCTCTGTGATGATCTTGGAAATATGCTTATCTAATTTGGAAATATTTTCTATTCTTATGTGTATGAAAAAAACTTCGTGTCATATTTTTTTAATTTTATTATTATATCTATTATTTCTTTTAAACTTTTATCCCATGACCTGATCTCAAAATAATTCATATGGAGGATAAGTATTCCAAATGTTATGTTTCTATGTCTTATGATTGCAATATGATTGATATATCCCTTGATTACCCTTACTGAGAATTTAAGCCCACCATTTCATATTTTTATTTTCCACAAGTTGTGATGAAGGGTATTACATATGATATTTAAAAAACGAGTCTAGTTATAAAGAAATAAGCGAGAGACAATATATATGTTTTATGAACTAGTTATTTATATTACCTCGTGTTTAAGGACACAATTCCTAGACAGTCATATTATGGATTTATTATATGTTGTAATAAATATATATTAATTTTTAAGTAATATAAATTTTTTTCATGTATGTGTCTTTATAATATTCTCTTTCAGGGGTTATTATTGAACAAGGTATTTATAGGGTCTCACACACAACCAAACCACTTCAATATCAAAAAAGTATGAAATATTACATACACAAAAAGGAATCAGATTTCAAATCAATTATTAGTAATTTTAATTATCATCTCAAATTAATCAATAAAATCATCCAATAAAAATTCAATTCTACAATATTTTTTTAATAAAATTAACCAAATCCATTTGACAAAATATTAATTAATGAACATTCCATATTCATTGAAAAGTATTAATATATTTATTTTCAAATTAAATCAATGTTCTAAATGGTGTTAATGAATTTTTTGACACTATTTATTTAAACATCCATTCGAAATATTTAACAATACATGGAATTTTATGAATTAGTTGAAATTATAATTAATTTATTTTCAAAAATGATAAATATATTTAAAATTATTGTAAACTCATTGCAAACATATCATATAAGTTAAATATAAAAAATAAAATAAGTAAAATTTCAAAGAACACAACACCATTACAAAAATGAAAAAATATGAAATTAACCACTTGAGATCAATGAAATTCTAGTCATATGTCATCTCAAATGATGAGGGATGTTCAGAAAAGCCTTAAGGAAGTCTCTTTAAGGGTTAGTAACCAAAACCCCACATATGTTGACACTCCAAATCAAAAATTGAACCTATCAGACCCTATGGTTCATGGAAAGTGAAGAAACACATATATAACATAAGAGGGGGAAGAAGAGAGATACAAAATTTTAATAAGAGTGTATTATATTGAGACAACGCAAGAAATAAGGTATAGGAGGCTTTTAATTTTCTACGTTTGTAGGGAGGATAAAACGATTTGTTACATTGGGTGAAATTAACATAATATAAATATAGGGAGGCTAAAATCCCCGAAAATGATGTTAGGGAAAAGGAAAAGGTTTATTTCTTATCCACATGGGAATTTCCCATCTTTAGGCTACATGATTTTGTAAAATGTTCTTGGAAACCCATAGCAAACTCGTGTGGTTTGGCTTTATGCTTACACCTAACCATGCCAAACCCATGAATGTCACTTACAAGAGAATAATGGGCCTCATGATTTATACCAGGAATCATAAAACCCATGCAATACCTAAACATGAGAAACCGTGGACATTTAATCTAAATTAAAATAACCTATGTTTGCATATGCATTATTATCAACATAATAATTCCCCATAAACTGTGTGTCATAAAACATGAGATGAAATAAAAAATCTATAAAAATGAAACAAAACGCCTATACGAAGCTTTTAAAAGTTTAAATTATCCTATAAATTAATTAAATTAACATAAACCAAATAAATATATAGTAACTTGGGGTGTGACACAGTGGAGATTATAACATGAAGTATAGAATTCAAACCCAAATATGAGTAATTAAATTTTGAATGAATCTTTTTATGAAATATTTTTTTTATTGATAAGAATATAGAATCTTAGGTATTGGTAGCCCATGGAATTCAATGTGATTCCCAAATGATGATTGCGAACTAATGAAACACCCTTCATCACTAATGCCTAGATTGGACAAGTCCCTTGTCTCATTTTTCTTACAAGGGATAGAGATAATAGTTCTAAAAAATATATCAGTTTTTCTAATAAATCAAAATCATACATATTATATTATTAATTATCCTTAAATGAAATATTTTTAAATAGGTTTTAGTGGGTTTGGATCTACTATTAATCAATTCAACCATTATTATGTATCCTTTATCTTCTTTTTCATCAATAATTTCTGAAAATTTGAACATATCAACCCCAGCGTATATTTTTCCGTACAATTTATTTGGATTTTTTGAAAACATTAATTTCTACATTTTGATCACAAAAATTTAATATCAATTTTCCCATTGAAACATTTATAACATCACCTCATGTAGCATGAAATATAATTATTAAAATCATAGGGACCTCTTTATCATATTATATATCCATGATATGTATGTTATTCAGAAACATATCTCCATAATATAAAAATAATGATTTCCAACCCCCTATGGGGTGTGTGAAAGACAGCTAAGATAAATACAAGGAAACTATGGTGGGTAGTATGTGTCCAAATCATAGCTATATAGGCAATGAGTAAGGTATCAAATATATTCTAGAACCACTATTGAAAATGAAATTGATCTAAAAAATATTTTCAATGATTTATTGAATGAAACAAATACAAGGATCCTTATAAATTTGAGCTAATAACTTATCCATAATATTTCCACACTTCTCTTTTAGGTTGCATGTGGAAAAAACATCCAAGGTAATTTTTATTTAAATATTTTTTTTACATATTTAAAATATGATAGAATCAAAATGAAATATTTTATGAAGGAAAAACTAGTTATTATTTTCTTCAACCCCTCATGTAATATTATTAGTTATGCTTTATAATTTTTATCGTTACACCTTGATAGAATGTGAATTTTTGGTCTTGATTCCTCATAACAGTTGGTAACAACTCATATTCTTCTTCAAAACTTTTCATTCCATTTATTTACCGTAATGTTAAAATAAATTTATCCATTTATTTATGTGTAATTTTCTTTATATAATATTCATCATTCAGGTCTATAATTCCATATTTATAGTTTTCTATATATTGTGATATATATTCAATCATAATTTTGTTTTATAATTTCCTATAGTCTACCATACCTTCCCGATGAGTTTTTAAACCAATAATTGTTGTGAAAACTATATATTTATACATAGGTTCAGCTAATATTATTCTAAATAACATACCAATATCTCAATTACTCATTTACATAGTTATATGCTCCATTTTTAATTATGATCTATGCATCCAAGAATCTATTTGACCTTTCTAGAAATCATGTTGTGATTTTTGTAAACCAAGGTTATATTTTGAATGCCAGACATTCATTATAACTAATTGAACCCACCCATTACATTATATGGATGATAAATAGTTTTTCCAATACGAAATTTTTTAATGTTTGCCCTCTTATGTAGTGATAATCCAGAGATAGTATATTTTCTCTACACCCCTTTCTCTCTCTATAACATGTTATTGTAATTTTTATAACATTAATAGAAATTTTTTAAATGGTTAATCTCTAGGGAGAATTCATGGGCCATAACCTAAAAACTAATATCATAAAGAAAATTTTTTTCTTTTAAATGCTTGTGTATTATGTACTTGAATCACCAAACATTCCATAATGATAGTACTTCCATATAAGGGGTTGGTTCTAAATTTGATATCAAATTTGGATTACATGATTAGGAAATAAATTGATATCTATTTTCAAAAATTTGAGGATTCCTTTTTCTCAATAAATAAGTGTTTTTACTCTCCCATATAAACTATTATTCTTCTAGAATATATTTATAGTGATTTTAAGGAAGGATAGTTTAAAAGAATTATTTATTCTTCTTTTTTATTTTCAGTCATGTTTTGTTCGAAATTTTTCTAAATAATTCTGACTATCAGATGAAATCCCTTCCATTAAGGCTTCCAAAATGATGTGGGTAGTGAAATGGTGGTATATAAATTGTCATAGGAGGCCTAAATCAATATCCTAGGCCTCAAGTAGGGCCTCCCAATTAATTTTACTGAAACAAGTGACATGGTTCTGTTGTTCTCTCATAAGTATCCCAAGATATAAATTTATGTAAAATGATATGTAGATGTTTTATAATGTTTCAAAAATGTTCGCATATAATGATAAAACCTAGTTTATAGTAATAAATTTATTATTGAAATTGAATACATTCGTTTTTGTCTAATATTAATCCATCCATTATGATAGTAATTGAAGAGACACACATTAGAATTACTAATTGAAATCTATGTATTTCTCATTACATAATCCATGAAATGAATGATTTAGTAAATTATAAAACCATTTATATTCACAATTTTGATTTACTGTAGTTATCAATATCAAAAATGATTTCTCTATCACTTTATTAAGTTTTAACTCAGTCATTATTTATCATTTTATTTTCATTTGAATGGGGTGAGGTTGAAGGGTTTACTCATTTTTAATAAGTATCCTCTCTCATGGGTTCTCTATCTTATTTTTTTCATATTTATTTAGATATATAATGTGTTTTTTCAATTCAAATACAACAATATGTAACTTATTTTTTATCTTGTGAACGTGAATGAGAGAATAATTTATTATTTATATATACTATTGATAAATTTTTTGTTCTTGAGATCATTACATAAATTCATGAAGCCTTCCATAGAAATGGAAAAAATTGATATTTTTTCATCAATACTACCATTTTATTGTTTTTTCCTTTACCAAAATTATTAATATATAAAATAGTGTTTGAAACCAAAATATATGTGTTTAAAAAAGTGATGAAAAAAATTATAGATAACAACAAAAAATAACAAAATTAATGCTGACTGTTGTATGTTGTATGAGAATTGAAAAATAATTAGTGAAACTGTGATATAGAGAGAACATGAAATGGAATAAATAAGAAATGGTGGGTAATAATAAGTAATGACAGTTAGGTAGTAAAAAATAAGTAAGGAATAGAGAAAGTTTCAATTATATGTTGTTAAATTTATTCTCAATAAATTATTCTGAAACTGTTTAATTTAGAAATCCAAATTCCTAAAAAATATAATTGAAATGTTATTTGATGTATCTTAATTATGGCATGGTTATTTAAATGTTTTTATACCACGATGTTAATCAACCCAAAATCTTATTAATGTTGTTGTTCAATGATAAATCTATCACCTATTGCAGAATATAATATCCCAAAATAAGAAATAATTTTAAAAAGGTGTAAATGATAAGAAATATAAAAAATAAATTTCACATAGATAGATTATTGATTAATAAATATTAATAAAAAATACCTTAATATCAATACAAAAAATAGATAGATAGGGAAGAGGAGTGTTCTTTGTTGATCCAGCTGTAATTCCCAACTCATCTTCTCTCTAAGTGTCCCAAAGCCACCTTGTTCATTTATATTTCACAAAACAATTATCAAAAGATACATTATGCCTAAAATTCACTTTATTGATTAGAAACTGTCACTTTTAAAAGGATTCAGACAATAAATCATTATTTTTTATCTCATAGTCACCATATCCTAGTTCAAATCACCAACTTCATTTTAGAGAGGGTCATTGCAGATTATCTTCCTCATTGGGACAAGAAAATAGATATCTAGAAAAGGTTATAGTACAATGTATGTTCTTGATTATCCTATTATATTCTTTATCAATCCTCAATGGTGAGATCTGTTATGAACATGATCAATGTTTCAAAATAATGCTTCATGTGTCTCAAACTGATAAATCGAGGGCTGACATGAATTCATTTTATCAAAACATATGGAATTCATGTGTTTGAATGTTTTTGGGACACAAAATAGTATAATGAAAATTATAGTTATAATGTATACTTATCGGAACTTTATTCTAGTAGTTTATGATCTATACATGCGTGATTAATATGTGAAAATGATTTCCACCAAGAAAGTCCTCGTTGCTTACACGTGGGATTATCCTAATTATGTAGCTCACTATGCCTTTTGTGATGAGTGGAAAATTTTTTTGGGGGGTTGATTCTTATTAATATTTTCTTCATTCTTACAAAAATTAAAATATGATCCTAAAAAAATTGATTATTCATTATTATAGGGGTTTAAAATTACCATTATGCTATTTAACTTTTATACTGAAGGATATTATCCAATAGGAACAATTTAACACATGGTGAGATTTATCAAATAAATGGGGAAAATATAACAACCAAATATAATATATACATAAATTTATATCCTAACCATGTATGAATATAAATTTGTTTTAAAAATTGATTTTAAATATAAAAACATGGGAATAATAAGTATTGACTTCCAAATCACGTTTTTAGAAACATCCACAATAAAATTTCAATGAATGATTAGAGTTATAAAAAGTGTATAGGGAATTATATACATACATTATAAAATTTTATTAAGATTGTAAATTTTATTAAGATTCATTCCATGAAATGGTTGTATGGAATCCTTTTTGTAATATTAAATGATTAAATAATTTAGAAATTTAGAAATACACATTTCTTGACTGAGTCATATAATCCTATTTAACCTATTACTATAGTTCATTATACCCCATATGGAGAAGTCTTCAACTATTCCATTCAATGAGATTAATTTACCTAAGCACGTATCCATGGAGTGAAATGTAATGATTTTATTTCTTATAAGAATTAATTAATAAATTTACAATATCACAAATAGAAATATATTCATAGTAATCCTAATTTATACATAATAATAAGAATGGCTTAAAAAAAATTAATGCATCATCATGTCCTAAATCCTATTATAGTGAATAATTCATCAATCCATAAATGGATTTTTGTAGTTTTCATTCTAGAACAGTCTTGTTTGGAACGTTAAAATCATTGATTTGTAACATTTACAAGTTGTTATGTAAATTAATATTAAAGATTTATATTATAAACCCATTTTATATTTCTCATAATCAAAATAAACTGATAGGGAAAGAAAAATATGAATGGAATATTTCATCACCATAGTTAAAATTGTTTCATTATAGTCACTAACATTAATTTTGTTGTAACACATTAATATTTGGTGAAATTTATAGGTAGGATCTATTGCGTCCATGAATATTTTGTTATAAAAAATCCTCTCAGAACATAAGGGTAACAAACCACTATGTTCATCTACTATGTTCCAAACATTGTCAGTCAACATGGTATCCATTTTAGATACCATGTATTTTAACCATTTATCATCATAACTAATCATGATGGACTCCCTAAAGGTAATAGGTTAATCATTTTTTACTATTACCCTATTATCATTAGCTATAAGAAATCCATATTTCATTAACTATTAATGAATCATAAAGTACATTCTAGGTTCTTTTTTAGATTGAGTCAATTAGAATTCCACAACTCTTCAGGAATTCGGTTGAATAGTATCCTCCTGAACACTTACTATTATTTATTATTGAGCTTCTCAACATTTCATTTCCTCTAAATTACTACTCAATTTAGGTGTATCCTATCAAATAAAAAAAATCATTCCACAATCACTTTATTATTATTATTATTATTGAAATAATATCCCATTATTTCATTGGGATAAAAACATTTCTTACTTGGGTATTGTAGAATTATCAAACAATAATGATATGACTACTTCCCAAATGCAAATAATCTAAAAATAAAAACTAGTATGTTTAATTTACCATGTCTCATATAGTGTCTTTATGACATCATTATATGGAGATAATTTTAGTACAAATGTAGCTATATTCTGAGAATAACCCTATAATGAAATTATAATGGCAAACTAACACACATTTTAGCCAACAATATAAAAAATATATTACTTATCTCAGAAATACCATTACACTATGGTATTTTAGACGGATAGAGTTGTGAATCCATTATAAAATATATTTGAGGATTCATTAATTCTTAGTTCATGTATTCAACGCCCAAGTCCTATATAAGTAACATAATACATTTCCCTATTTGATTCCTTTTTTCATTGAATAAGTACTTAAATATTTTAAATGTTTCAAATTTTTTTCTTTTAAGGAACTAGAATTCATTCAAAAAAATTCATTAATTAAATTATTTAACTTTCTAAAAAACCAATTTTTTTATTTCTCATAGGTCTATAAACATAACTATATATGACATACAATATTCCACAATCACTTTCTCATTTTTCATAAAAAAATTTTTTGGTCATATTTTTTAACAAATAAGATCACTAAATTGCAAATGATTCGTAGTCAAATGGGTTTGATAATCTATCCTTATGGAGTCTTTAGATGTATGTTTCATTTATATATATAAGTAAATAATTCCAGGTATTGGTGGGATTAGAATAAACCCTTCCCTTATTATTCTAGTCATTATATACTAGATTATATATATGTAGAATATATAAACTATATATATTATTCTTACAGAAAAACATTGAATCATATATATATATATAATTATTATTCCTAATTGTGAATGAAAATACCTTCTTATAAAATAGGATATATTAACTAAATTTATATTTACACTGACAACATACTAGTAATTTTACAATTATAGAACTAAAACACATGGTAAATCCAGATCATATGTGTTATGTTCTAATATATAATGTCTTGGTCTATTATCGACATAAAGGTACACATCCCCATATTACATTTCATTGTATCTACTAATCAATTTTTTTAGTAAAAACACGAAGCGCATCCCCAAAATCTAATAACCATGAGTCAAATTAATTAAAAATGACAACTAAAATATTCACATTCAAATGAATTGAACTTTTTTTCATGATAAATATTCTACACGCTAGAATAAAATATAGTACATTTATATAAATCATACCAATAATGGATATCAAAATGATTACCATGATGTATTATATTATCTATAAATATATATATACCGGTGATTAATATGTTTTTTTCTATTTTCATCATGAACATGTTATTATTTTTCTCTTAAAAAAGATGACCTCATTCCTCATATCCATTTAGTGAGATAAGAATCCCATCTCACTATATTTTGAGTCTGGTATTCTATTTATCTACTCACTTAACTACTAAGAAAATTAATCATCCAAAATGATACACTAACTATTCTTGGATAGTTGAGAAGATAACCTCTTTATCCAAATCCATATTTCAAAAACTAATGTCTATTACTCTAATATCTTATTTTCTCAGGTTTCCCAAATGAGTGTCACCCAACTCTTAAAGTGGTGTTTTGTTTCTTAACCATTAGGAATGTACATATGATTCATTACTTGAATAATATAATCCATAGGATCACTATTATAATAGAAACTTCATTATTGAATGGTTGAGGTTTTGATGTGTGTTTTTTAAAACAAATATCTCACATAATATTTAAGGAGTTTTCATATAAAAGTCTAAAAAATTTAACATAAATAACATTCATATTAATCCCATTGGGTTTCATGATACTATTATTATCTCCTATTTTATTTCTTTGGTTTTCATGCAGATAATGACTATGGTTTTCAATGCAAATTCAACCCAAATAATTTTTATTTTCTCACCTCATGAATGTGTAACTCTTTATAGAACCTACTTGTATGTGTCACATAAAAAAATAGAATCGAAACATATTAATACAAATACAAATTAATCTCCTAAATAAGGTTTATACACTCTACATGAAAATGAATAGAGATCTATGATATTTAAATATGTTATCTTGGTGTGACAGAAAACTCACTCTTCTATGTTCTAGAATCCGGAAATTGTCTCACTTTCAATTGGTAGTCGATACAATGGTTATGGAAAAATACCACCCATTAGATTCATGAATAATGATTCTGCGTGACCTATATAACACCTAACCCTATTCCATAGGATTATAACTAGTAGTTATTGTATTATGTATTACTATGGGGACACTATACCCTTATATCGAAGAAGAAAATATATTACCAAACATTACCCATAAAAAATAATCAGAGTAACAAGAATAAATCAAACATCAGTACAATAAAAATTTTAATGTGAAATTATACATTAACACATCCAAACTGATCAATTTCTGAAATGATCACAAAAAAATTAAAAAAATAAACAAAATCGAAGAGGATCTACTACCATCCATGATACTCATCACATCATAGTTCTAATATCAATCCATGCTACTCCAGTATGATCATGCTACACTAAGCATCTTCTCTAACTGTATCTGTGATCATGATATCTACTCAAGTACCCAAGTCAGAAGGAATCCTGATCACAGCATGATTATAGCTCAGTTGGAAACCACCAATGAGGTCCTTAACAAAACCATTACCATAGTGCATGCACATGAAATATTCTTAGTAAATATAAATAAATTGTTGTGGAATCTAATAAAATAATAAATTTTTATCCCGGAATTAAATGGTGAAAACAAAGATCGGTCAAACCTATATTATGAATTGTTAGAGTTCCTATTAGAATGTAACATACCTTACCATGTGTTAGGTGAATAGATGCCCAAAATATCATTATATTTATTCACGGTCACTATGTGATATGAGAATAATAACAAAATATTCTCATATATATATCAAATTTATTTTAGGGTGATAGAGTGTCCCTCCCTTCCATCTCATAATATATTCATTTACTTTCTGGTGTAAACACCATAACCATGGATCCCCCCAATCATCTCATATAATATTTGGTCATCACTAAATCATAAGAGTCAACCATGGTATCTCATTTACCATCAGGATTCATTCCCAAATATTATGTAATCTAGGACTCTCATTAACCATCGAGTGAGAAATCTAGATATTAGAAGTAATAAAATAATTTAATGTCTTATCATTAGGTATAACACAATTTCCTTGGAATACAAGGTGTTGTAAAATAATATCTTGTATGGATACCAGATGTCACAAACCAGATCTGGTCGCCACAAAAACTGACACCAAACCTAGCCAGTGACATGGGACAAACGGCGTTCATGTTCCCCAAGTGCTGGAAGAAGTGCCAAGGTATCATAAAATGATAATTGGGAATGATTTATCCGATTTTATAATCTTAATACAACAAAATAATCCAAAAAATGAATCTGGATTTTTCCATCCAAACAATCTTTTACAGAAATTCAGAACTAAATTACATATTTTAAAAAAACACCACAAGACAATAAAAAATGTACAAAACTAAAAGTAAATAGGCTAATAACCCTCAGGGCATGGGGCACCACCCTCAATCCATCTCCACAAGACATCACCACCATGGACCTGCCAGAAACCCGAACCACTGGAACTAAAAAAAGTACCCAACATGAAACAACAAAAATAACAAAGTGTACTGACACACAAGGGTGTAAGTAGGGTGTGAGCCAATACCCAATAGGATTCCCCCACTATGAAATTCCATGCGATAATCATTCAAATATTAAAAGCAAGAACGTCTTTAAAAACATGTAATAACTTGTTACAATATTTAAAAGATGCAACTAAAAAATAAGTTTTCAAGTGAGAAAAGATAAAGAATCAACAATTTTAAATAAAATCTAAAGTTACTGAATTTTCTAGAAAAATATACCATATACCGATGGTAGGTACAAAGGATCTAATGGGCACATGCAATAGGAAATAACCCCTTTGTACTAGCTCATTGTGGGTCCTATGTAGCTCATGTCTCGATGAGAGTAACCATAAAAAATATCCATTCTCGTGCACGATCCACTAGTAGAGAACTTACCCATAACCTAGTGGTCCCAAATCATCATCATTACCGTTTATTTAGAGTTGTAAGCGTCAATCTTGCTATGTGAAACTGAGGCCAAACACCACGGATTTATTAGCGTACTAGTACACATCCACCCACCTAGATACCCTGGTTTTCCCTTTGTGCTAAACCAAGTTCAAAAAGTCATGATATATAATTTTCACATGAAAATATCATTTCCTCGTAAACAATTCCCCAAATAGACCTCATTTATACCACACAAGACACAAAAGTCCATTTTTCATTCAAATTGATTTGAAATCCGACTCACACAAAAATATTTGTCAAAACTTTTCACATTTCATTAACACTTCCTTAAATCCATTAAATAATTTTATTATACCATTCCAATATATTACAAATCACATAACAGACAGCTCACATGTTACATAATACCCTTTTTCATAACCAAAATCCATTTTTCACATCACACTCACACAAAACACCCCACATCAGTTTCACATCTCGTACACACTTCAGTAAATCCTTCAAACATTATTTTAAAACATTTCTAATATGGTTTCACCACTTACATAAATCAATAAATCTTTCAAATCATTCATACAATAATTCCAAAGAGTATACCAAATCTTTGCTCATAAAACCCATTTCAAAACCAAATTTCAAGGACACAACCACACAAAAACACTACAAAAGTATAATTTTCATCCCTATATACATTTATAAAAACAAATTTCATGTGTTATAAAATCACCATGGATAATACCAAGAAATATACAAATGAAAAAACCCATTTTCATAAAATGATCTCAAGAAATATAACAATATTTTACACAACAAACCTAATCCAAAACCCCCTTCCAAGTCCCACATGACACTAATACATTACCAAAACAGAATTTTCAGGCCAAACAAGATTTAGTAAACCAATTACATATGTTATGAAATACACCCAAATAATACCCCATGAGTTACACATGAAAACACCCAATTTCAAGTTAAAAAGAAAATATAAAATTAATTACTTTACCAAATCAATCATAAAAAGTTTTCTCACCACACCCAACATATGAGGAATGTGAAAAATGAGTAAATACAACAAACTAACTCATCACTAATTGTTTACACATGGAACCAGCTACCGAATGTGTTGAATCAATAAAAACATGGTGAAAAACATCAACCGCACCACTGCCTCACCACAAGGAAGATAAATCCAGACCTAGACTGCAATATTTGACATAAAAGACACCAAATGAAACCCAAGGTTTGAACCCTTACTTCTGTACATTTTAGAATATAATGAAAGAGGGAGTAAACCCTAAGGGAAATGGAAGAAACCAATAAGGAATCACATTCCTTGAAAAATATTGATGAACTCACCCCAAATACACTAGTATCTGAATTTTAAAAATAGCCAAACATTCAAGGGAGGTTCTAAAAAGGTTGGATAGATCATTTAGAAACTGAAATGGTGGAAAATGAGAGAGAAATGATGGGGTTATGAAATCATCAATTTACCTCTTCAAATCTAAGAAACATGAGAAATTTATAGAGTTTTCATCCAAATACGCGATTAAACCAAGCATCAAAGATGGGGAGGAGAGAATGGGGGCTCGCCTTGGATATGTGGTCGTGGGGGAGAGTTGGAATCACATAAAAAATGTAAATATTGAAGAATATAATAAAGAAATAAAAAATATTTTTAATGTTGGAAATGGGCTTTCGGGGAGGCCTAATCCCTTAAATAAAAAACCATATACACCGTGATTATGGATTCCTAAATGTACAAAATTAATATGGTGGTGTTAATCAGTCAATGGATAATATGTAGGAATTGTAATGGTAAAAAAATAATGAAAAATGAAGGGGTTACAAAGGAATCATGATTTATTTTTAAATCTGAAATTGGGCCCACGGTTTGGCCCAATTCATGAAAACTCACCCATTCTTCCATAAAAGCATTGGAAACCCCCGATAGAAAGCATGAATGGAAATTAAATGAAATTTATCTTTAAAATAAGTCATTTATGTGAAAATTATCCCCACCATGAAAACATTCTGTCCTCGGAAAGCCACATCAAGGCTAGATACAAAAACCAAACCCAACCGATAAACCAACATGTACTTTTTTTGCCTAGCATCGCCCCCAAGGGACAAAAAACTTCCATTGATCAATTGATTAAGGATTAATATCACAACCCAAACATACACCACTTTCCTGAAATGATCATTCACATTCATACATTATCACAAAAGAAAACTCCCCAAACACTATATCAACAAGATTCATGAAATTCAACCAAACTAACAACAACTTCGAACAAGATTACACATACCTTACTTTAACTGAACAATTGGGAGCTCTCCAATCCCAACATTTACTCATGTAAGATTATGGTAGCTAGATAGTTCTGAACGATACTATCTATCGCCACGCCATGACCATGGATAAACTTGAGATATTGGTACAGGGGGACACAAATAGGCACCCCAGCAAAATAGAAATCCCAAATATTTCTGAGACAGAATTAGGACACTAACAGGGGGAGGCCCGAATAGACTCCATAGTACAAAGGGTATAATTCCATTAAATACTTACAATGGACCATACAAGGGGATCATTGTGGGTGTCCCCATCATATGAACCAACCATATTAACTGACCAGCATGGGCGACACAAAAATACACAATTTTTATTAAATATTTGGGAAGGGTGCAGGGTTAGTCTTCACGGTTTGGGAAACTATGCACTAATAGTGTAGATCATTCTTTCCGCATGGCTTCCTGGCACACGGTCACTACTAACAGTACACACACTGTGTCCTCAGCATGTCTACCCAAATTTCCAACCATTCTCTAATGACTTAATGGAATCCAAAGGGGAGGGAATGACATTTTGTTATAACATGGGTATAAGGCCCCCCCACCAATTTCAACTGAACGGGAACAACAAAAGAAATATGATGACACCAGAGGTTTGAACTCTTCCTATCTATCATACCAAGGATCTGACATTGTACAAGGGTTTAAACGACCCTTGGATTTCACCTGACTATGAGCCAACATCTCTATGAGACCTATTGCAGGAGCTCAAATGATTGAAGAATCTTTGGCCTCTCAGTTAGGCTTTGGAAAACCCTATATGAGAATTCTTCTTTCACTGCCACCAACAACTACACTAAATTCCCAAATAATATTTCCAAGACATAGCACAATCCAAACTCACTTTACCCGAACATGATATTTCACTGAAACACGGGCATAAAAGATTCACACACATCACACCTTGTTTCTTCGGGTGAGAAACAATATAAGTAAAGAACACCTACACTCACCTTACTCTAAAATGGGAGATTATTGATGTTTTTCCAAAGGTGAAATTCTCCCAACATAAAAGGGACTCTACGGGGATTGCATGACATTCACCATTAATGTAAACCAAGCACCTGACCACACAAGGAATCATCGAAAAGGACCATAGTGACTGATATTAACAATGCATGGAGAGGGACCTGATACAACATCCCAAAACAACACATAATTCTAGAAATTGGCCACAATATCCACCTGTGACCAGATTTCCCACACTGGCAGTTTAACGTGAACTCCTTTTTTCTAAGAGACTATGAAGGACTGACAGGACCACATAGACACCATCCAGATACTCATCCATGATAACAACCCTAGGCCACTTCCACCTTCAACAAATCATGAAGATTAAGAATATAAGGTCTCTTTCAACCATCCATGATCACTCTCCCGCTACAGGAGAATAAATAAACCAAGAAAGTAAAGTGTGTAGACTAAATCTAAAAATCTCAAGAAAATTATTCCTTACATTGATCTACTGGAGGATCTTCTAATGGAAAAACATCCCAGGCTGCACTTCAGTTGGGCACTATCCCTTACTGTGGGCGTACCTAATCCAATGAGAAAACCCAAGGACTAAACCAACCTGGTCCATAGGTCAAGAAATACCTCAAACAGATCGAAACAGATGAGGGGAAAAACTATAATGGATTCCCAAAATATTGTCAGAGGAGACCACTAACCAGCCCGTCAACCTAGCTTACTGACCAAACACAAAACCAAAACACTTTTCAAACAAGAGGGGTTCTTGGAATCAAAACATTCCACAACATCAAAATTTCCAAAAACAAATAATACACACCATCCCAACCACTCATCCAAACTTCAAGTTTTCTTTTTAATAACATTTATTTGGAAACAAATGGTTCAACGGTTAGTGTATCCCCCAATGGTATCCCATGGACCCCTCATATGCATGTTTTTGTGCCACACCGGGCACCCTCCTCATATCTATCCCGGTACTCATCCAGTCATTCCATTAACCATACATCATCCCATATAACCCCATGTATGTGGTCTCTAATGAAAATACCAATATTTAATAAAAAAAACTCATACCAATTTTCAAAACAAAAACAATCAACCAATACTTCCTTTTTTCTCAAGACAGATAACCACAAAATCGATCCCAAATTACAACATTTAAAAAAACTTTTCAGAAATTCACAATCATTCTAATGAAAACTCACTTTAATGTTATTGAAATAAATTTCAAAACATCTCATCCCATTAAAACACTTTCAATAGTTTATAATACTCTATTGGAAACACTTTTTCAGAATCAACTTCCACATAGTTCATGCTTTCCAAAAAGGTGCAAACACACCATTTTCCATTCCAATACATTTTTGAATATTCAATTATCTATTTTCAAAAATCAATCTATTCCATATTTATTAGATAATCCTTTCAAAAAAGCATTACGCTTCTTAAAACCATGTCTCTTTAAAACCAATGTTCCAAGATTTAAAAACTAAAGAACACATGATAATGTGAGAGGAAACTAGTTTCAGTGGGTGACATGGAAATATGGTTGGTGGCTATATTCCATTAAATTTTCAGTAACATAGAGTGTTCTAGTGAATATCCTCAGCTCCACATGGCTTTCCAGGCCCTGTGAGCTCACCGAGACCATTAACCAAACTCTCTTTTCATTTCCCCTAATCATCATCAATATAAGAAATCCAAAGGAATCATATAAATCCCAACTTCCCCTACCGACTCAAATCCTATCATGAGGTATAGTGATCAAGAACACTACCCATAACCAAAATACCGTGTCCCATCAATCCTAACTCTAGACTATCCCGACTGTTCCCCAAATAATGTGACCCAAAGAGTCAACCAGAACCTCCTCTGATACCAATTTGTCAAAAACCAGATCTAGTCACCACCAAAACTGGTCCCAAACTCGGCCTGCGACATGGCCCGACTGGTATTCCTGATACCCACGATCTGGAACAACTGACTGGGTATCATAAAATAATAATTTGGAAATATTTACCTGAGTTTATAATCTGAAAACAACAAAAGAATCCAATAAAATGAATCTGGATTTTCAAACCAAACAATCTTTTACAAAAATTTATAACTGAATTACATATTTTAAAACAACTAAAAAAGTCTATTAAAAAAGTAAAAAACCAAATGGAAATATCCCAAGAACCCTCATGGAAAGGGGCACCACCCTCAAGCCATCTTCACAAGACATCACCACCAAGGAGCTGTAAGAAACCCGAACCACTGGAACTAAAAACTGTACCAAATCTATGACAACAGAAATAATCAAGTCTACTTACACCCAAGGGTGTAAGTAGGTTGTGATACAATTACCTGTAGGATACTACCACTATGAGATTCCATGTGATAAACATTCAAAGATGAAAATCAAGAATGTATTTAAAAACATGAAATTTCTAGTTACAATTTCTAAAAGTTGTAACAAAAAAAATCAGTTTTCAAGTGGGATAATTTAAAGAATAAACACTTTTAAAATAAATGAAAAATATATTGATTTTTCCAGAAAAACATATTGTATTTTGATGGTAGGAATAAAGATATTTAATGAGAACATGAAAAAAGAAATAACCCCTAGGCACTAGCTCGTTGTGGGACCAAGGTGCCTCATATCTCGGTAAGAGTAACCATCACAAATATCCATTCTCATGCACGGGAAACTAGTAGGAAACATACCCATAACCTGTTGGTCCCAAATATTCATCATCATAGTTTATTTAGAGTTGTAAGCATCAATTTTATTAAGTGAAACTGAGGCCGAACCCCCCGGATTCATTAGCGTACTAGTACACGTCCAACCACCTAGATAGATGTGTTTTCCTTTTGTGCTCAAACAAGTTCAAAAAGTCATAAAATATACTTTTCACTTGAAAATATCATTTCCTCAAAAAAAACTCACCAAAATCCCACATGTATACCACACAAGACACAAAATTACACTTTTCATTCAAATTGATTTAAAATCCGACTCACACCAAAATAGCCCACAACATTTTTATCATTTCTTTAACACTTCCACAAATCCATTAATAATTTTTATTTAAACATTACAATATATTACAACTCACCTAACAACCCACTAACATGTTACATAATATCATTTTTCATAACAAAAATCTATTTTTCACATCACACTCACAAAAAACATCCCCCAATAGTTTCACATCTCGTACACAGTTTAGTAAATTATTCAAGCATTTTTATAAAACATTCCAAAGATGGAACACATCACAAAATAGCCCCTCCCACATTTAAAATGTAAAATTTCATAATATAAACACTCCAAAACATTTAGCTAATGAGTTTTCACCACTTACATAATTTATTAAATCTTTCAAATCTTTCATAAGACAATTCCAAAGAGTATACCCAATCATTGCTCATAAAATCTATTTCAATAATATATTTAAAGGAAGATACCACACAAAAACACTACCAAAATATAATTGGAAGCCCTAGAGATGATTATAAAACCACATTCAAGAGGTATAAAATCACCATAGAAAATACCACGAAAGATACAAATGAAAACACCCATTTTCATGAAATGCTCTCAAGAAGTATTACAAAATTTTACAAAACGAACCTATTCCAAAAACCCCCTTCCACGACCACATGAAATTAATACATTACCAAACCTGAATTTGTAGGCCAATCAAGATTTAGTAAACCAATTCCAAATGTTATGAAATACACTCAAATAATACCCCACAAGTTACACATGAAAGCACCCAATCTATAGTTAAAAAGAAACTATAAAATTAAACAATTAACCAAATAAATCATAAAAAGTTTTTGAAACATTCCCAACATATTAGGAATATAAAAAACGAGTAAATACATCAATATAACTCAAAAATAATAGTTTACACATGGAACCACCTACTGAAAGTGTCGAATCCTTCAAAACATGGTGCAAAACATCAGCCGCACCACTGCCACACCCCATGGAAGATAAATTCAGACCTAGACAATAAGATTGGACCAAAAAGACACCAAATTAAACCCTATGTTCAAACCCTAACATCTAGACAATTTAGAACATAATTAATGAGAGAGGAAAACATAAGAGAAATGGAAGAAACAAAAAAGGAATCAATTATCGTGAAAAATATTGAAGAACTCACCCTAAATACACCAGTATCTGAATTTACAAATAACTAACCATTTAAGGGAGATTCGAACAAGGTTTAAGAGATCATTTATAAACTTTAAAGGGGGAAAAGTTAGAAATGAATGAGTTTTAAAATAATAAAGTTACTTCTTCAAATATAGACAATTTGAGAAATTCAGAGTCATTTCATTCAAATACGCGATGAAAACGATCTTCAAAGAGGGGGAGGAGAGAATGGGGGTGCGCCATGGGTATTTGGGTTCAGGGGAGAGTTTGAATCACTGATTCAATTTAAATATTGAAGGAGATATTAAATAATTAACAAATATTTTTAATGCAGTAAATGAGCTTTTGGACATTACCAATCCCTTAGATATAAAACCCATATCCACCATGATTATTGATTCCTAAATGGTCCAAATTACAATGGTGGTCTTAATCGGTCAGGGGATGACAGTAGGAATTGGAATGGATGAAAAATGTTGAAAATTTAAGAGTAATAAATAAATCAAAATTTATTTTTAAATCTGGAATTGGGCTCACGGTTTGGCACAATTCATGAAAAATCACCCATTTCTCCATAAAAGCGTGGGAAACCCCCAAAACAAAGTATGAATGGAAATTTAATTAAATGTAACTTAAAAATAAGTAATGTATGTGACACTAGATTCTATGTATCTGAGGAATCTCATATTATTAGGAAGAAAACTAATTCTGAGTTATCTTAGGTATCTCATACAATATCATTTATAACAACTAAATCCATGGTATCTTATAAATCAAATGTATCATAATATTTAATCAGAAGATCCTAGGATGCATACATTGAATATTATATATGATGTTATGTGGAAAATATACCCTTGTATTTATCTCATATACTATTATTACAAGGAATTACCATCCCTAAAACTTAAACACATCTCCCAGTTTATTCTATCAAACAAACAACCTAGACCACTATTATAAACTCTAGAGTTATATGGTGCCACCAAAAATCAATGATTAATAAAATTATTCACTACCCCTCTATGGGAACAAAAATTTGTTTTGGTAACCATCAACTTCCCTTGTGCCATGTTATAGTTTGACCATCCTTTATGTATCCTCTATCTAGTTATTGTTTATTGCGACAAACCTATCATCAATAGATAATAAAATCCCCAAACATCAACATGGTCTTTTCAAGGACTCATTGAAATCCTTGGATTATCCATATAATATCACACTGGAGAGACAAAATAATTTACCTCTCACTTCCATGGTCTTCATAAGTTAGTTTTTTCATGCCAAATCTACAATTAAATCTTAGCTGTAGAAAACCCTACTAGGTGATCACATACTAGTAGAGGAGGAATAATCACCTACTCTCTAATAATCCATCACAATATATGTAAGTAATATAATGTTCATATTTGACCTACCAATTGGCCAAATATCCAAATTCCTCATGCTTTCCAACTTACAGAAACCAAGGTCAGAAATCCAGGTCTGCTATAATAGTTTTTACTATGAATTTTGATCCCCTTTGCTGTCTATATGTCTCATCACACACTTATATATAATCCGATAACTATCACTGAAAAAGGAATCATAGAAGATCAAGGGTTCATCATGAACCTTGTATGTATGTTCATTTCAATGAATTTATAAAAATTATTCATTTCATTTTAAATGGAAGGTTGATCACACTGTGGTGGCAAGAGCGCATGTCACATGCCACATGTAAATTTTTTTTACCAATGGTAGATATTCCAGAACCACCGAACTTATAAGTATTTATTCTATTTAATCATATCCTAACAAAATCTTGATATCATTAATTGCTTATATAAATTCGCAACCACCTATATGAATCCATAATTATAATGAATTAAAATTATATATAAGGAATTATACATTTGATTAAACATGTGACAAATTTAGTAATCTAGTATTGTCTAAAACAAACTCAAAACATAATATGAACACAAAAAAATCCATAATATTACTTAGAACATAATATTTTTAGAATACTTTTTGAAAAATTAAAAAAAAATATTTATATTAATGATTTTAATAGTTTAACATAAATGTTTGTAAAGAATAATTCATTCATTCATTTTGAAAATTTTATTTGATTTATTTTTTAAAATAAAATTCCATGAAAGATTTAGAAATATGAAATTAATGTTATTATCAAAAAATGGATTCATAAATAAATAATTTATTTAATATAAATTATAATATAATTATATGAAAAATTTAGCAAATAAGCTTTTTTAAGGAAAAATCCAATTTGCAATGGAGTCTTTTAAAGTGTTAAAGGAAAAACTCTTATTCAATTTATCAATTCTATTCTATTAAATATTCTTCTTCTACCTTATCCAAATAAACTTTATATATATTAATATAATAAAATAATTCTAATTAACATAATAAAATGTTATTATGTTGATTGAATAACCATTATCGAACTTCCAATCATCAATTAAAAAAATTAAAATGTCATCCGTAATGTTGTTGGATCCCCACATCCATGGACAACATATTTTATTTGATATCACCAATATATATTCATTGTTAAAAAATATATGGTGAATAAATTTAAAAATTATTAAATTATTAATATTATAAAAATATAATGTTTCCATTATAAGAAATATGATAATTATAAATTATTATGTTGTATATAACGACACAAAATAAGTATACTAAGTCATTATTCATAATTCAGATCTATATTGGAAAATATATTGAGTTGCATAAATATTTTTCTACAATTATGATAAATAATACTTAAATCTATAATTATAGATATTATAGAACTTCTATATAATGGCCTTTCCCATGTTCAACATACTGAAGAGGTTTTGGTGAAATTGATCGAACTACCCCAAGTTGCCGATTAGAGAAACAATTATGAAACAATGTATTATATATGATAATATATGAACCAAAAAATTAAATATACATGAAATTGATTTATTTAACTTATTAAATAAAATTAGTTTGGTCATCCATAAGGTTAGAATAATATCACAAAAAATGAAAACCTGAGGTTAGGGAACTTTTGAACAACCCTCTTTTCTTTTTTGGTTATTCATTATCTCTTTAACTCACAAAACTTTATAATATTATCATATATAGATTCTATATTCAATAAATTTTTCCCAAATATATAACTATTGTGTTTTTATATTATTTTCTAGATTTATATGTGTTTTTCATATTCCATTCTCAATCATTATATTAAACACAATTTTTTAAAGGTAAATTTACTATTAATTATTGATTTTTTACATGTAAAACCATTAAAAGTTTCTTCAATTACACTATTTACAATATTAATAAAATTTGTATGTAAAACCATTCTATTTTCGTACACGTTTTAATAAAAACACCTTATTAATTCCTAGGTATTTGTTTCTTTTATCAACTCTTAAGATAAATTTTATGAGGTTAAAATATTAACCCACTTATCCAATAAATTATTGTGAATATTATTCATTTGAATTTATTATTTATAACCATGAATATTTCTTAAAATATAAATGTCCAAAACAATTTCTTTATTTCTACATTGGGGAGTCATTATGATATATCCTTTTCTATTCCTCTCAAATAATATTAGGTAACACATTATTTATTCCTGTTTTTTTATATTTATATTGTTATTTATATGGATTATATATGTAGAACACATACTCATATACATATTATGATTTCAAGGGTGGGATTAGAATTATAAAAACCTCAAACATATTGGATAATATTTTCATCTTATGAGATACCATGTATTATTCATGGGAAATAATCCCAACACAATATATTATATTTCCATAGTAGTAATTCTACTATATTCTTATGTTTCGATTTTTTATATTTTTTATACATTATTATGATTCCAGGATCTGAAAATGTATATTAATTTATTCCAGTCATCAATAAGAATATTATTCTTTATGATATTATTTTATTCCTCTTATCAATCATGATATAATTACTTCTCATGTAAGTTCCCTTTCCAGGATATATAGATTATCAATTTTTTTTATATATGTCCCTTGGATATGATAAATAGTAATTAAATAAAAAATGGAAATAGAAGAGCCTTATGAATATTGAAATAATGTTGATGTACATTATTTCTAGGTTGATGAAATACGTATAGAGTAATTAAAATACACAATTACTCTAGATTTTTGGGTTGTATTCTTTTCAAGTTGATGTTACAAATTATATAATAATATATATGGGATACTTGAGATACTATTTTTGGTATCAGATGATGATCTCCTTATTTTTGTAAATATTCATATATAAACCAATATAAAATTGAAAATTAGTTTTGTGAGCCCTGAATTACATTCAAAATGAATACATAATTTAAGATGAATATTCATTAAATATCACAATTATACAATATACAGAACCATAATTGTTTATTGTATTTTTAATCTAGATACATGATAACCATATTTCATCAATAATAAGGAAAAAATACCACAAATGACTTCTCTAATTGATGTTTTATTACACATAACCAACTTAATACCTTTACTAATAACATAGGGAAAAAGAATCATAAGAAATGGTGACCCAAAATTCTATACAGTGTAAATATGAGATATAATAATTAATCATCATAAGTGATAATAACATTTTTATATGGGAATTAAAATATGATCATAACTTATGAAAAAAATACAGAAAATTTCATACCATTTTTCTCAAAACTGGGAACAATGTTTTTTCATAAAAAATAGATGAGTATTAAGAGAATGATATCATCAATAATCAATCATGTGCTAGGAGACCATATCCTATGTATTTGAAATAAGATTTCAGTGTACTCATAAGAAAAGAAAACAATTTCCGTTGTTTTGGATAACCTCCAAAACTATCATAATGGAAATATTCCCTTATTTTATTGGGTTCATTGAACATTCCCATTATTTATGTAGACAATGATCTCTTTTAAGACTATAACTGTTGAAATAGTCCCTTGCTAGAATATTATTACACCCCAAGCTAGTTCATAATATCTTAGAAGACATAAATCATTACCAAATGGATTGAGGGAATATATAATTTTGGTCCTAAAAATCACATAATGGAAAACATATATATGTTCACTATAAGATCATAAAAAATTTGATAAAATCATCAAAAATCAATTAACCAAGGAAAAAAACAGGTTTCATGAAATCAACCATATAAAAAAATCGTTGTCCATATAGATAAAATGGTTGATAATATCATAAGATAAAATCTGTACTGATTCATAAAAATAATTAATGTATGTTTTCATAGATTAAGAATGTTTTATATAATAGAATTAAAAAATAACTATCAAAATCATGAAAAATATTCCTTTTTATTTTGATACCATTTAGAAACCAGAATTCCCTGAATAATGGGAATATGATATTTTTGATTTTTTTAAATGAGTCCTTCTAATATGTTTCTAAAAAATAAAAAATACATGAACTTTGAAATCATAAAACAGTCATCTATATGAAAAACCAACCATAATAAAAATATTAAAAATGTGTAAGAGAAATATTGTTGACTTAAATGAGTAATAGTGGTTTGGTTTTGTTAAAAACTTTTCATGATAGTTTTTATATACCAAAGATAGGGGAATAAATGTAGATAATAAAAAACCCAAAAAATAACTATTTAAAAATAATATATGTGTGTCCTAAAATACATGGAATGTTGAATTTTAAGTATTTGAAATTTAACAAAGAAAACACAACAAAATATTTGATATTATAAAATAAAACCACACCTCATATCATGAATATATTAATATGTGCTCTTAAATATCTTTATAATAAATTTATATTTTTTATAAATTCATAATAAAATCATATTTTTTACTTATCTCACAATATTTAAGTCTTTTATAATTAATTATTGTGCGTAGGATAGAAATTATTCATTAAAACCCTCATTCAACTGTATCATTTCCTATGAATGTTTCAATGTGATGTTCTGAGTCACTAAAACATTGGTAATAGCTTCAACACCTCCAAATTATTAACAATATACGAAAAACAACATTTACTCATTAGAATAAATTTTATAACAAATCATATAATTTTGCAATCAAAAATGAAATACATCACTTTGTGGAGATGGTTGTCCATACATAACCATGTGTGATGTTTTCATTTTCCAATGAATGGTAAAAATAAAGGTGAATAATATTATATTTTTATAGAGTCATAAAATATCATGAATATCACATATATATACTTGTTAAATAAAACCTCATAACTATCCATGTTATATTTAAATGAAAAAGTAATGTAATATCTATATGGAGGTTGTCATCCACGCATATACTTGACCAACATTATAATTTTCTAATAGATTATACATTAAAATGTTGATAAAATTATAAATTCAAATAATATTAATTTTTTCATAATCATTATATACATATATTAAATACATATTTATAACATGTGCTTCTAGGCAAAATTTAAGAAAACATATCCCATCGTGGAGATGGTATTCCACACATACATAGGAGAAAGGTTAACATTTACTATAGGATGGAAGTGAGGTATAAAATTTTCGAACCATTAACATAATAATATTTTAATATATTAATAATAATTATAATATTAATTTAAAATTGTTATGGATGTTTTTTGAATGTTTAATAAGAATAAACATGATAAATATATGTATAGAGAACTACAAATTTGTTAGGTATATTCTATTTCCTTACACCTTAAGCTATCTTGAGTTGATATTTTTATGGAAAAGATCCCTTATGCGGAGGGGGAGTTATGAATGGACTTTGGAAGGTACTAGATGAATTAAAGAGATTATGTGGCATGTATAAGTGGGAATTAGAGGTTCCCCTTTATATGTTTGGGTAGTGGAACCCTATTAAATGTTAATCACATTATAATACATTAAGTTTAATATCATTTAAAGTAGATACACGACATCAAATTTTAGAATATAAGGTTAAGGTGGTCAAAATAATCCAATAAAATGGGTTTTAAGCAACTGTTTTGTTTATTATTATACATTATCTCTTTATTTAACCCACTGTTATCCCTTTTATCCATTACCATTGTAACATGATTTTTACATTGGTAAGTATTATTTAAGTCTAAAAGGTTATGCTGATCTTATTACTTAATATAAATCATGAGTCTTCCAAATATAAAATCTATTTATAAAATTCAATTTTTAGATGTGGAATAAATTAATATAAATTTCAACGCACAATACCTGTAAAAAGTATTTGTATAGAAAATTTATTTTCTTGCATAAAATTGATTTTTTCTCATTAATATCCTAAAAAATACCATTAGATGAATTTTAATATATTTTAATTCATGTATAATCTAAAATTTTAGTTCAAACTATTCATTAATGGCGATAAATTAAATTTATTATGATAAAGATACTTTGCTCACAAAAATATTACTTTATACAAAATATATCATTTTATCCTAAAATTCATTTATCTTCATTATAACCAACTAATAAGATACGAATAAATATTAATCCTTTGGTTATATATATTATCAACATATTTCATCATTGATCACTAGTAATCAATGTGATTTATTTATATAAAATATATAATTTATAAAAATTTCAATTTATTAAAAATTTGTCCGTATATGATTTTTTTATTATCATTAAAATTTAATTATATATTTTCTATTAATTATAAACAAATTTTCATTATGTAAATCATTTATAAATATTTTTTCATAATTCAAATAGTTTAATTTATAACTTCTAATCCAATTCATATGTGATAACGTTATGATTCTATAATAAAAATTCGATATTTTATCATGGTTCATCTAGTCTCAAAATTTCATGTATAAAATGTTATCAAATACATATAATTTATTAAAGAGAAGTATATATATTATAAAAAATAATATTGTTACATTCTCCCCCACCCCACAAGAATTTATATCTTGAAATTCTGTTTCTCCAACTCAACAAAATGAGGATACATCGAGATTCAAAAATGTACTATAGAATTGTTCTAAAATTACCTACCATTTACACAACTAGATCAGGTAATAATAGCTCACATTTTCCAACTTTATCCCAATACTTTGGAGTCCTGCACTTATTTATAAAATCCCCTCATAAGGAGTCATTAAAATTCTCGAGTGAAAGCTATTATTTTGAGAATATTTTATTAGAGGAAGGTGTTTTCACCAACCACCATTGAAATTAATTGAGAAATATATATACATTTATTCTATGGTTTTATGTTTTCTATTAGAAAGACCATATTTCTTGTGATGATAATCAGTACTATAGCTCAACATTGTATGCAATGATTTTTCATGACTTCTCCAAAACATCTAGGTAAAAACTAATATACATGAAAAACAACTAAATTTTATAAACTATGAAACCTTGATACATATTTTAATAATATCCTATATATATTATCAATAGTTAAATTGTAACACCCTGTAATGTTATAATAAATATATGTTTTATAGGGTATAAAATATGAAACATAGAGCTTAAATGAACCTCAAAGTATTATTGTATAAATGTTAAAGTTATTATATAACAATGGAATTTGAAGCTATTAATAGGATAAAATTCATTAAAAAATATATAAAGTCCCTACGTAATAATTTTTGTAGTTAATTATTAAGAAAGAAACACTCAATATTCATTAGTAATTTATCTTTAAAAATTTGTTTTCATAAAAAATAGTATTTGCGCATTTGGGAGTGAATATTGTAAATATTTTCTTGATAATTTATAAATTATAAAAATATTATATTATATATATTATATCATATTTATAATAATAATATCAAAATTATCTTACGTTGATTTTTGGTGCTTTTATGATATGATTTATTTTTAAATGAACAGTTAAAAATAACATTTTTATGGAAATGTTATTTATATTAATTAAAATGTTCTATTATGAATTTTATTTATTACCAATGTAAAGAACATGTAATTTAATTATATATATCCCAAATAATTACATTTTAGTCATTATTAATGTTTTTTTTGGAATAATTTCTCAATTGGTCTTAAAAAGTGTTTTTTCTAAAAAAAATGTTTTTATTGTTTTTTCTATTTTTATAATAACTAAATTTCATCTATTTTTGGATATTGAATAATTAATACATATTTAATATTTGCAATCATCAGATTCCAATTTATTATGTAGGCCCCTTTTATTTTCTGTCTCTAGGAATATTAACAATGGTAAATAGTTATAACAATAGTAAAGGGTAAAACAGCTAATTAAAGTTAAATATAATATGATATGGACTAAAATTAACCTAAAATTTTCCTTTAATCTATTTTATGATTTTATTTTAACCATCTTGTATAATGATTAATATTTATGGAAATTGTGTGTCATTGTCCTTTGAAAATGAAAAAAATATTACCTTAATAGATGAAAAATACCGAATGTCACTCTGTTTATTTTAAATTTATATTATACATTCACAGATGGATAAAAATAATATGTCGTGGAATATGAAATTATATATTGATAATAATGGAATAACATATTATTGATGTGTTAAATTTCCATGTTCAAAACCATTTTATATCTTGAAATAATTAATGTAAAAGTAAATGAGTAGTTCCAAAAATGAAATTAATGAAATTTATTATTAAAAAATATTTTATTAAATAATTTAAAATTAAATAATTTATCTTATTATTTATGGGATTGGGATATTCTTTAAAATATAAACTATATTCCATTTATGTGTAATTATTCAATTTATATTAACTTTAGTAACCATAAAATTTTAAAAACATTGTTGTATAGGTAATAATCAAATGGGATAATGAGGGTTAAGAGAAAGTGATAATGGTGAAAACATCCAAAAAACATGTCCAAAATTAACGGATGATGTTATTTCAAATCATAATAGTATTATTTTATAATTATATCAAATTTTATCCTCTTTAACGTGAAAATTAATACATATGAATTTATTACATAATATAGTTCCATGAAAGTGGCTCCCCTAACTTATAAATGGACCTCATATCATCTCTTCCATGCACATTTTAAACACTCAAATTCTTAAAAATAACTACACAAATACATTCCTAAGAACACTACCCTCTTTTTATATTTCTTATTTTGTGTATAATACTGACCATTGGGATATAAATGTGTTTGGAAAAGTAGGTTTTATCCTTAAATGGTAGAACATCTAACTAAATGTTTTTCTTTTATTTCTGATTATGAATACTTAAGAAATATTGTTAAAAGTATTAAATAATATACATATTTATCATAAATATTCATATATGTTATTATGTTAATGCAACTACCCATACACATCTCATTATTCAATCAAATGAGAATTGAATGAATTGTTCATGTGTTTGGAAGACGACCGCATTAAGAAAGGACATAATTCATTTTTTATCACAACCTCTCACAAGTATTTATAATGATGGATTAAATTTAAATATATGATAATCAAGATTCTATTATCATTTTGGAATTATAATATTTCATTTAATTCATTAAATTTCAATCTATTGAAAAATGATAACGTCATCCGGGCATACATGTGGACCACCAACTCCACCACGAGATGCGATTTTTTTTTCATAAAAACATTAAATGAATTATATATAAGTTTATTTTAATATTTAAAATTATATTCATGATATAATAATTATTCTATAAAGATAAATTATACTTACCTTCTTTCTCACGTGTTTGTTGAAAAATGGAAACATTACTCATGCATATGTACAACCTACCATAATAATGATTTTAATATAATTAATTTTCTGAAACCATATTTCATTTAGAGTTTTAAAAGAATAATTAATGTATAAAAATTATTATTATATCATTTTTATAATTCTACGTATGATTTATTATTGACACCTTTTACCATATTTATCCTATAGATTTTGGTTTCAAATTATGCACCAGACATGCTAAAACCTTTCGATGTAAACATAACTGATGTTGTAACTATGTCAAACATGATCATAACTTATATAAAATAAAAAATGATAATGTAATGAACATTAAAAATGATCTTATGATAGTAAATTACAAAGATATATTTATTATTCTAGTTTATCAAGAACCTAAGTGATGATTTGTACTCAAGTAAGGGGATTTATTTATAAAATCACATTTTAAAGATTCATTTTCATCCATTTTATTCCATATAATTTTTCTTTTAAATGTTTGATGAAAAATATTATTTATGGTTTAATTGTTTATAAATTTCATTTTTAATAATATTTTCCATTCATTATAATTTATTAAAAATAAGGTTTTATTGTTTTTTGTATGGGTATCTTTTGACTCATTACCAACTCATAAAAGAATGATTTTGACATATATGTAAAGAAAATAATTTCATGGATTTTAATAGAATTTAATATTCCTTTATTTGAATCAATAATTATAATATAAGGTTATCATTTCCAAAATATTTAATAATTTTTTCACATTAAATAATTTTCATGAAAATTGGTATTTCACTATATTTTGATGTGAAATTGTAAAATTAATTGATTATGGGTTAAAAAGTGTTTTTAGGTATTTAAGAAGAAATTTTCAAAAAATAAAAATATTTATTCGTGACATGCTACATTAGTGTTATAAATTATTTTTGGTGATCCTGACACAATATACACGAATGGGTAATCCCAATAAAGCTAATATGAATGACTAAGATTTAAATAGATTATATCGAGAGTGAACATGTAAACAATCTCTAATTAAATTGGAAGTATTATTAAAATTAAAAGGAAATTCAGAGGGAATTGCCAAATGAGGTTTCCCTTATGGATTTTACTAGGATCTAATTGTTTCAAACATGAGTGAATACAAGATATGAATATGATGTTCTGTGTTACCTATAATGGTTTTCATTTTCACGCTATTGGTTTTAATTTTTTTTCTTTTGGAAAACATATTATTCTCATGTTTGTATATTTTATTTCAAATGGTAAATGAATATCATAATAATGTCCAAAAATTCATTGGATTTCATTTTTTTTATTATACTCACATGTTTTTTGAATTTTCTCCATTAGTTTTTTGTAATCATCCAATGATTTCAAATGTTTTCCATATGTTTAGTGGATGACCTGAAAAAATGATAAATATGTAATATTGAAAATGAAAATATAGTATAATGGAAAAGTAATCTCATATTTATAAGGGTACTATTATGTAATAGTTTTTCCTAATTATATAAACATTAACCCTAAAAGGTCCATGGGTATGTAAGTGATCCAATATTTATTTTTGATTTTTGTAAATTTTATATTTCTAAAATTGTGTCATGTTATTTGGTATAAAATATTTAAATGTTAATAAAATGTTTCTACACAAGACCAGGGAGTATGTATTCTAGAAAAGTATGGTTGGTATCACCAGAAGGGTTTTGATAACATTTTAGTCTCTGATGTTTTCAAGTGGGGTATAGAGACCTGAGCCTTTTACATATAAAATTTCATGATTTTAAGCATAATTAATCATCGGAGTACAAGCCAAGGAACGTTAAGTCTAGTGTCTTGGAAGACTATGTATATAAAACATAAAACATGGTGCTAAAAAAATTAATTATTTAATCTCCATGATGAGCTCCTAACTCCCATTGAGCCCTTACATCTGCGTAGGGTACCCCGGGGAACACATGAACAAAGGGATGAGATGAAAAGCCTAGTAAGGGAAAAAACATAAGGATACATCTTTAGCACATGAATTTGGAGGCATGACATGTAGATATCCAAAACATGGAACATATGAAATAATATCATATAATCATGGGATCATATAATCAAGGAATCATATAAATGTGGAAGAATAATAATACATTTCTTTAGTAAGTGTCAAGGCTAATCTTCAATCCTTTTTCCCATTTTAGTATGAGTCAAGGCTAACCGCAAATCCCATTTCACATTGCATCTCATGAGACATAACATTTAAAAATGCATTGGAGCACTATATAGGTGAACCCATTTAAACATTTTCATGTATATTCTTTCCAAAAAAATATTCAAACTACATAAATATTCTTTCCACATAAATAATCATACATAATCAATTGTTCATAAACATAAGAATACACGTGAAGAGAATTGGGTACCACAACCATGACATAAAGCATAACCAATGAGTGTATCATGAACGTGTCTATAAAAGAGAGGGATTAGAACATACATGGACATTTATATGGTAATATAGAAATATAACATGGTAGGTGGTATCAATTATAAGTGAAAACATATATGTAATGTATTTGAGAAACATTAGCATTAAAACAGTTTTGTGCGGTTTTACAAAATATACTATAGTGATTTTAAAATAGAAAAGAGCATATTATTTTATATAAAACCATAATTGAACCAATAGTGGGTTTATAATAAAAATACTTATTTTATAAAGTCAATGGTGTCATAAAATATACGATATAATGCACTTGAAATTGGGTAAAAGTTCAGGAAGTTCCTTTAAAACGAGTATGTTAATGGGATGTATCGAGGATGGATTCACATAAAAGCATGTATATTCCCAAAAGATAATGGGAGATGGATCATGGAACAAGATTTTGGAGCATATGAACAGAATTTATATGTTTTACAGAAATATAAAAGACAACAACATTTTGGTAGAAAGAAAGATTGAGAAACCTGAAGGAATAAAGGAAGTTCAGGTAGAATCCATTATGGTTTAACGACAAGGTACCAGGTGTAACTATGAGGGCTTTATGAGAGAGATAAGGGGTTTTTTATCAAATATAAAAAATTAGGGAAGTATGGGGGAGGTGAAAAAACATACCCCATAAAATTTTATTACAAAATAAAAGAATAGCATAGAGAACAATCTTGACTAAGAGTGAAAAGGAGAGGATCCCTTAACTTAAATCTGTTTGTGTTCTTCACATGTTATTAAAGACCTGAAAAAAAACTTTAGGCTTATTAATTAATAATTATAGAACCTATTATATATTTAATTTACTTATTATAACCCTTTTTAGTTAATTCAAAGACTTTTTGATTAGTTATAAGGTTCAATTTCATTGTTCGGGCTTGTTTGTTTACTTGGCTTTAATAGATCGGTTCACTTATATTCAAAAATGGATTATATGTATGATTAAAGTGGTTGTCCAGAATTGAAGTAATATTATTCAGTGAACATACAGGAGATTACATGGTTTTAATTTTAGCTAGGTTACTTAGAGTGAAGTGGAATTATTATATGTATAACCTTACTAATAACCGTTTTTGTTAATCGATGGATTTCATTACAAATAATTTTTTTTTCATTATAACATAATACCATACGTAACAAAGGATTAAAAACCCAAAAATAGAATATATTACATATATAATAATCTGTTTAAACCATAACACAAATTTTTTCATGACCAGAATTAATGATAATAATAGAAATTGATAAACAATTGTCCTTGAATGTGGAAAATTAACACATCTCAAACAGTGATTTCATTTCATTCAAAAAAAACTATAGGGAAAGGGTAGAAGATAATGAAATATACCATTTTCATGAAAAAATTACAATACATTTCTATTACTAGATTTATCATACTATTATGTTTAAGGGAGTTGAGGAAAGAAACAAAAAGAAAGACAACTTAAATGAAATGATGGCATAGGAATGACGAATTTACCTCTTGAGACTTCCTCCATTGAGAACCACTTAAGGGGATAGGTTTTGTTATTTTTAAGAGGTTAGGAGCTTTTGGACATGGGGGAGGATCTTGGGGAAAGATTTGGGTAAAATAATGGAAAGACACAAGTCTTGAGAGGAGTGAAGAGAAGAGGGAGTGAAGGGGTTTTTTTATAGTGGTGGAGAGGAGGGATTTCATAATATTATAATCATTAATTTATCATTTCTTTACAAGAAATGGAATATTAACTATTCCATAACCAAGAATAGTAATTGTATCATGTGATCCCGAACCAAGTGGGATTACATCAACTGAACCTCATCAATGACTCAATAAATCCCTTATTTTTCATTTATTGTAAATTATCATATTTTTCTCTTCGTAAAAAATTCATGTATTTTAGAAAAATCCCAAAAATTCAACCTAACCAATTTTCAATGTGTTGAATCCAAAAATATATTATATTTTTCAAAAATAATTTTCTAAATTTGATTATTTTTATATTTAAATAAAATAATAATTTATTATGAAAACCAAGTTTAAAAAAATTCATTAACATATTCTAAAATATTGGTATATCATACTTCCAACGTGAATATTACTTTTATACTACAATAGGTGATGTTACTATTCATTAGGGTATATCACTATTCATAAGGGTATGTTACAATTATTTAGTGTAGGTTACAATTCGCCAAAAATTATGTTTTCTTTATCGGACTGCAAATAACATACTGATTACAACTGTGTATGCCAGGTAATCGAAATTCCAAACACAGAAGTGTCAAACTTATGATTAATCATCAATTAAAACTTATTATTTCATTATGTTGTGTTTCCATGTGATTTTATGACAATCTTATAAGAAGAGAATTTCCATTGAAAAACATTGGTTCATTACATTCTTCCCCCGTTATAAAATTTCACCCTCGAAATTTCGTTTTACATTCTAAGACAAAAATAGGTGTGGGTACTTTTACTTCATTGCTTCCTCCAGTTCCCATGTTTCCTTTTCATAAATATATTTTCTTTATCATACCTTGACATGATGATTAGTCCTGTTGTGTACAACATTGTCTCTACGATCCTAGATCTTCTCCATATGCTCCTCGTAAGAGAGATAATCCTCCAACTATACCACCTCCGAAAAGAGTACATGTGAAGGGTCTGGTTTGTACATAGTTTATAGGTAAAGATGAAAGATATAATGTACATTCGACAAGGTAGGTGGAAGTGCCAATTGATAGGCCACAGATCCGACTCGATCAAGGATCTCGAAGGGGTCGATGTACCTAGGACTTTACATCCCTTTATTTCCAAACGTCATGACCTTATTCCATGGGGATCTGCGTAGAAGTACATTGTCTCCAACATTGGACTCAAGGTCTCATCGATGGCTATATGCATAACTCTTCTGTCGAGTTTGGGATACCTTGATTTGTGGCTGAATGGTTTTCACCTTCTCCACCATTTCATTGACCATTTCAGGTCCTAGAAGCTTACGGTCACCAACATCATCCCAACACGCAGGTGTTCTGCACCTTTTCACATAAAGGTCTTCATATGGGGACATTTGGATGCTCAAGTGGAAAATATTAATGTAGGAGTATTCAACCAGTGGAAGATGTTATTCCCATCTTCCTTTTAATCCCATTGAACACTCTCTCAACATGTCTCCCAATGTCTGAATAGTTTGCTCAGTTTGACCATCAGTTTCAAGTTGATAGGCCGTACTGAAGATCAGTTTAGTGCTCAGAGCATGCTAGAGAATTTTCTAGAACTTCAAGGTGAATCTCAGATCATGATCGGATACAAGAGATAGTGGTACTCCATGCAGCCTTACCAACTATTTGATGTAAATCCGTGTGTATTGATCCAATGAGATGCATTCTCCAACCGCGATAATGTGAGTTATCTTTGTAAGACGATCCACAATGACCCATATATCATTGTTTTCTCTAGATGTATTTGGATTTCTAGTGACAAATTCCATTGTAATGTTCACCCACTTCCATGCTGGTATGGGTAGTGGTTGCATCATCACCTAAGACTTTTGCCTCTCATCCTTCACTTGCTAACATACGCAGAACATTGATGTATATTCATCAATCTCTATTTTCATATTGTCCCACCAAAGGTTTTCTCAGAGATCTCGATACATATTTGTGCTCCCTGGGTGGATAGACATGGTCGAGCTATGTGAATCATTCAATATCTCATTCTTTATTTTTGGATCAGATGGAACACATGATCATGTCCCAAATCTTACAACTCCTTCCTCATCAATTTTTAAATCGAAGGATTTCACATCTTTATTAGCTTCCACCCATTTCTGTATTTCCACATCCTTTCATTGAGCGTCATGTATTTTCTCTAATTGGGATGGTTGAACAATCCTTTGAGAAAATATTGATGATGTTCCTCCCTTATGGATTCCCATGTACATCCATTGAAAATCAACGAATATCGGATCCTTTTAAATTCTCATCTTTGATAAAGATGCATGTTCCTTTCTACATAGAGAATCGTCCACCATGTTTGCCTTACCAGGATGGTATTGGATTGAGGAGTCATAATCCATGATGAGCTCTATCCATATTTTTTAGTTCATATTAAGCACATTTTCAATGAATATATATTTGAGACTCTTTTGGTCATTATATATCTCACATTTTTTCTTATAGAGATAATACCTCAATATTTTCAATGCAAAGATCATAGTTTCCAACTCTAGATCATGGGTAGAATAGTTTTTCTCATCCATTTTCATCTTCCTTGAGGGATAGGCTATAACTTTGTCATTTTACAATTTCACACAACCTAAGCCTTTCATATAATCATCACTATATACCGCAAAGAGTTCTCCACTTGAAGGGAGTGTGAGTACTGGCATGATGATAATCCTCTTTCTCAACACCTTGAAACAGTCTTCACATTCTTGTGACCAGACAAACATTATTCCCTTCCATGTTAGCTTGGTCGCTGTGTTTGAAAATCGGTAAAAGTTCTTCACGAATCGTAGATAATACCCAACTAGACCTAAAAAGCTACGGATCTCCATTACAGAAGTTGGCATCGACCACTTTTCAATTTCCTTCATCTTTGAAGGGTCAATAGATATCCCTTTCCTGGGGATAACAGACCCCAGAAATGATTCCTCCATCTAGAACTCACATTTACTGTACCTTGAATACAAATTCTCCCTTTTCAAAGTCATTAACATATTTTTCAAATGCTCCTCATGTTCTTCCTTGCTCTTGGAGTATATCAAAATATCATCAATAAAGACCAACACAAATTTTTCGAGGTAATCTCTAAAGAATATACTGATTAAATCCATGAAAAATTCTAGAGGATTAGTGAGTCCTAAGGGCCTCACTATGAACTCATAGTGTCCATACCTCGTTTGAAAGGCAGTCTAGGGAATATCTTACTTCCTCACCTTTATTTAGTGATATCTTGACCGAAGGTCCACCTTAGAGAAATAAATGGCCCGACGAAGCTGATCGAACAAGTCATCTATTCGTGGTAGGGGATAATTTTTCATTATCATGATTTTATTGATCTCATGATAATCAATGCGGAGGTGCTTTTATCCATCATTATTCTTGATGAAGAGGACTGATGAACCACACGGTGAGGCACTTGGGCATATAAAACCCTTCTCCATATTATCCTGTAACAACTACTTCAGCTCTTGTAGCTATACGATGGCCATTCTGTATGGTTTATTTGAGATTAGTAGAGATATAGGTATAAGTTCAGTTGATAACTCAACCTCTCAGTCTGGAGGAAGTCTAGGAAACTCATTAGGGAATATATCAGTGTAATCCCTCATGATGGGCATGTCTTCATTCATGATTCTATTATTTGTCACATTCATTCAAGCAAGATATGTTTTCTCACAAGGAATCTGTATCCAAACTTGAGATGATGATTTTAAAGGATATTCATCTTCCCCTAACACTTTTAAAGAATAGGAGGATGCTTCGGGATGTGAAAAGTGATCTACCTTTCTTGAAAAATGTTGTTGGCCTTTACAAAGATAGCCAATCCATTCCCAAGATAGCGTAGAACTCTACTAATGGAAGTATGAAGAGACTTTCTGGAAGGTTCAGTACAGAAACATTAACCAGGGAGGAGTTATAAACCATGGATGCAATAATTTCCCCATTCGCTCTTCGCAAAGACAAATTCTCCTTCAAATTATGAGTTGGTTTTTAAATGGTTCTTCTAAACAAGAAAGATATGAATGAATGCGTAGTACCAGAGTCAAATAGTACATTTTCTATTCCTGATTTATGAACATGTGTACCTGTCACCTCATCATTTTCCTGCTCCACCTCAATAGTAGTGATATCATAAGCCCTTCCTTGTTTCCTTGGAGGTTGTTGTTGATTGCCTCTGACAACCCTCAGCTAAGGGAAATTTTTCACATAATTTCCAAGCTCATTACAGCTATAACGCTACACTAAAGGAAGAGTGTGGATCTAAACCTTCTTTTCTTCTCAAAATTAGCAGGATTTTTCATATCCATTCGGCAGTTCTTGGCTATATGACCCAACATTCCTTATTTTATGTAATTCTTTGTTCGCTTAAGTCAGTCACCAAGATGATTCTTCCATTTTTTTGCAAAGGGGAAAGTGAGGCTTTTTTCCACAATTGGATTTGTTTGATGAACCACTGATGATTTTCTACATTTTATACTTCTTGTCACTAGGCCCATGAGAACACTAAGAGTATCCAATCTACATTTCAACCTTGAGGGAAAAATTGAAAATCTTATCATAACTATCGATGTATAGAATTGCCAACACTTTTCGTAGAATCATCATTAGTCTGATTAAGAAGTGATCGACCATGATTTCGGCAATCATGAAAAAGCCTAAGGTGTACCTTGAAAGCCTAGTAAAGTTCACTTCATATGCCCCGATGGACTCATATTTCTTCGATATGAGTCTAAGGAACTATCATTTCATCTTGTGATGGAGGGTTCGAGGAAAATATTTGTTGAAAAATATATTCTTGAATTCCTCCCAGTATATGTAATTAATTTTCTCTTAGGACATTGTATTCTTTATCAATGTCCACCACGGATCAGCTTCCCCATCAAAATGATAAACAGCCAGTACGACTTTCTCTTCTTCTGAGCAATGGAGGATGGAGAAAATATTTTCAATGGAGTTAATCCATTGTTCTTTGAGGAGGGGATCAGAAGACCCACTAAAAATGGGAGGCCTTTGCCTCATTAATTATTCTATGACAACATGCTCTTTCCTTGGAGGAGGAGGAAGTTCCACCTGATTCATGTTATTATTCATAACTCGAGCCAGATGAGCATGTACTGCCATGATGTTTTGAGCACTAACATTCATCACATCATGCATGTCATTATGGAAATCATTACATTCACTATCACATTGGTTTTTGGGACGTTTCCTTTTATTTCCAGCCATTAACTAAGAAAAATAACATATAATTCTAGGTCTTGAATACGTACCTATTGAACATAAAAAGGAAACATTGAAAATAAAAATATAAACTTATAAAGAATAAGTATATAATAATATGTGATTCCTTAGGTTTATATCCAAGTTTTCCTCAATATATTTCATAACTTATATTGTTAGGGTCTTCTTTTTGACCTTAATAAAGGGTTGTACTATGCTTGTGAATCTACCAAAGCATATCCCTCATGAGTTTTATAACCAAGAGTGAAGCACGTCTTGTGGTCGTGCACCAGTTCCAGTTCGAGTTTAGTTCAAAGCAGTGTTTTAGGTTTTACCCCTAGATACATCTGTGCCAGAGCTGCCTCTACCTGCTCGTGTCCAGACATGTATGTATTTTCATGATAAACCACTTACTCTATACTCACCAAAATTCTGGAATGTTTTCTAATACTTAGTCTCACCCTTATGGTTCTCACTATGGTTCTCTATTCCTTATATCCAAAAATAACTAGACCATCCTCTAATACTAACTATAGAGACCCGATCCTTTTACATATAATATTTCATGATTTTAAGCATAATTAATCACCAGAATACAATCCAAGGATCAATATGTCTATTGTCATGGATGACTAGGTACATAAAACATAAAACATGGGGACAAAAAAACATCTTTATTTAATCTCCATAATGAAATCCTAAATTCCTTTCATCCCTTACATATGCATAGGGTACCCTGGGTTACACATGAACAAAAGGATGAGCTGAAAATACTAGTAAGGGAATGAACAAAACGATACATCTTATCAACATGAGTAAGGATGCATGACATATTGATATCGAAAATATTGAACTTATGAAATAATATCATATAATCATGGGATCATATAATCATGGAATCATATAAATGTGGAAGAATCATAAAACATTTCTTTAGTATGGGTCACGGATAACCGGTAATCCCGTTTCACATTTCAGTACGGGTCAAGGCTAATCGACAACCCCGTTTCACATAGCTTCTCATGAGACATAACATTACCCAGTGCATTGTAGCGCTATTTGGGTGCACCCATCTCAAAATTTTCAGGAATATTCATGAGACAAAAAATATTCTTACCACATAAATAATCACACATAATCAATTGTTCATAAACACAAGGATACCCATGGAGAGAATTGGGTACCACAACCATGACATAAAGAATAAATAATGAGTGTATCATGAAAGTGTCTATGAATGAAAGGGATTAGAACATACATCGAAGTTCATAAGGTAATATAGGAATAGTACATGGTAGGTGGTAACAATTATAATTGAAAACATATAAGAAATGTATTTGAGAAACATTAGCATTAAAACATTTTTGAGCGGCTTTAAGCAAAATACTATAGGGATTTTCAAATAGTAAAAATGATATTCATTTATATAAAACCATAATTGAACTATTGAGGATTTAATAATAAAAATAATGATTATATACAAATAATTTTGTCTTAAAATAGAGGATAGTGTGCACTTAAAATTGTGTAAAAGTTTGGAATGTTCTTTTAAAACGAGTGTGCTTCTTGGGAAGTATCGAGGAGGGATTCACTGAAAAGATTGTAAATCCCCAAAGTATAATAAGAGTTGAATCATGGAAAATGATTTTGGAGTGAATAAATAGAATGTAGTAGTTTTAAATAAAAATAAAATACAACTACATTTTGGTAAAAATAATGATAGAGCAACCTGAAAGAATTTGATGTTTGGGAAGAATCCATTATGGTTTATCGACATGGTATTGGGTGTAAGTAAGAGGGATTGATGAGAGAGATAAGGGATTTATCATAAATTATAAAACATTAGGGAAGTATGGGGGAGGTGACAAGACAAACCCCATAACTTGGTATTTCATAAAAATTGCCTAGCATAGAGAACATTCTAGATTAATAGTGAAAAGGAGAGGATCCCATACCTTAAATCTGTTGGTGTTCTCCACTTGTTATTAAAGGCCTAAAAAACAAGTATATGGTTGTTGATTAATAATTCCAGAACCTATTCTATATGTATTTTTTTTATTATAAACATTTTTAGTTCATTCAAATCCTTTTTGATTAGTTAGAAGGATCAATTTCATTGCTTGGGGTCGTTTGTTTACTAGGCTTTAAAAGATCGGTTCACTTATATTCAAGTTTGGATTATAGGTAAGATGAATGTGGTTGTAAAAAATTGATGTTATATTCTTTAGTTAACATCCATGAGATTACAAGGTTTTAATTTTAATTAGGTAACATATAGTGAAGTCGAATTATTATATATATAACCTTAGTACTAAATGTTTTTTTAATTGGTGGATTTGATTACAAATAAAATGTTTTGAATTATAACTTAAAAACAATTATACAAAAGGTTTATTAAACCAATAATTGGATATATTAAATATATAATAATCTGGTTCAACCATAACATAAATTTTTTAATTATCATAATTAATGATAATAATAGAAATTGAATAACATTTTTCCTTGAATGTGCTAAATTAGCACATCTCAAATGGTGCATTCATTTCCTTCAAACATAAGGTTGGGGGAGGGAGAGAAGATAATTAAATATACCATTATAATGAAAACATTCCAGTACATTTATGTTACTAGATTAATCATACTATTATGGTGATGGGAGTTCAGGAAAGAAACAAAAAGAATGAGAACTTTAAAGAAATGAAGGAATTGGAATGTGGAATTTACCTCTTGAGACTTCCACATTTGAGAACCTCTTAAGGGGAGAGGGTTTGGTATTTAGAAGAGGCTATGAGCTTTTGGATGTGGGGAAGGATCTTGGGGAGAAATTTGGGTAGAATAATGGAATGGCCCAAGGCTTGAGAGGAGTGTATAGAAGAGGGAGTGAATGGGGGGTGGTTTATAGTGGATGAGATGCAGGATTTCATAACATTATAATCATTAATTAATTTTTTCTTCACAAGACAAGGAATAGTAAGTATTCCCTGACCAAGAATAGTAATTTTATCATTTGATAATGAACCATGTGGGTTAAATTAGCAGAAAATCATAAATGACTCAATAAATACCTTATTTGACATTTGTTGTAATTTATCGTATTTTACTATTTATCAAAAATCCAAACATTTCAATAAATTCACAAAACTTCACCCTAACCATTTTTGACGTGTAGAATCCAAAAATGAAGTCTCTTTTTCAAAAATAATTATCTAAATAAGATTATTTTAATATTTAATTAATATAATATTTTTTTTATCAAAACCAGTTTTAAAACATTAATTAACTTATTCTAAAATATAGGTATATCGTACATCCAACATGAATATAATTCTATACTACCATAGGTTATGTTACTATTCATTAGGGTATATAACTATTCATAATGGTATGTTACTCTTCATTAGGGTAGGTTACTATTCTCCAAAAACGATGTTTTCTTCATCGGACTCCAAATAACTTACTGATTACTACTTTGTATGCCATATTTTCAAAATCCCAAATACAGTAGTGGAAAACTTAGGTTTAAAGGTCACATAACACTTAGAAGTTCAATATGTTTTGTTTTCATGTGATTTTATTACATACTTATGAGAAGGGAATTTCCATTGAAAAACATTCAGTCGTTATATGGGGTTATGTTAAGAGTTACGTATAATGACAAGGGTTTTTAATTTTAAATTTAATGGTATAGATTCACCTTTTCTGGTTCTATGTAATATCATTTTAATATAACTATTGATATTTTGGGAGATGTATAATTTGGATGATGTTTTTGTAACCCCTATGTTAATGTTGATTTAATATGAAAGATCATTTGGGAAGAAGTAAATCAAATTTTGGTGAAATATGCTAAAAGGCATGGTATAAATATTGGATTCAAGTAAATCATTAATTTTGAGGTTATCCTAGTTAATTAGAATACAGTGACAATTATTTATGGAACTATTTAATTTTATCTTTCAAGGATATTGTTGAATTTAGGAAATTATTATACTTTTTATTCATATGAATGTTTATAAATTTTCTGATATTACTGTATCTAGTGATAACTAGTTAAGTTTTATATAGAATCTAATGATATGTGGAATGAGATTTTACCCTTTTATTGATTATTTAATTCATTATAAGTTTTTTTTAGTGATTCATGTATGAAGCATTCTACATGAATATTCATCATATAGAGAGAATGATTTGATTGAGGTGGAAATTGATTAAAGGATAAAATTCAACATCTTAAGTAAGATTATTTAGACATTTTTTTATATAGATGATAATGTAATCCTTTAATAATAAGAAATGTAAATTGAAAGAAATATATCTTGTTAAATTTATTTTTTATGAATTGATTGTCTATTACACGCAGAATAAGTTTATAGTTTTTCGGTCATTTACATTATTCTAGTGATTTACTATATTTGGTTCAATGGTATTTATCACTCTGTTTCATTATATAGACATTATGGTTTTTATCCATCTCCATATTTTCACATCCCATTAATGTTCTCCATTTTTTAAGAAATGTTATGTGTTATTCCAGAAGACCTTCTTGCTTAGCACTCAAACTTTTCAAGAAGAGGTTGTATTTACCATTTTTATAATGTGGGTTTTCAAAAATTGTATCATGAGATTATAAACCATTTATTTATGAGATAAATTTAAAATTTTTAGGATGATATTTATTAAATGGTGAGATATTTTAACACCCGCAGATTTAAAAAGAAGTAAATATTTAAATGCATATACAACATGTGAAACCAAGCATAAATGAACCCAAATAAAATATTAAATAAATATTTAAGTTATAACCAAGTTATTGAAATGATTTTTTTTAATAAGATAATTTTTTTGAATTACATATAAGTGTACTAATCAATAATATTATATTGAATATCTCATACAAAATAAACAAGCAATTTTCAATAAAGTCAATTTATTCATCAAAAAAAGTTTTCTTCAAATTTTATTTGTGAATGAATATTATAAATAATTTAAGAAATATTAGAATTTATATTTATTAAAAATATTTTAATTATTTAAATCATCATATCAAAAATATCTTATATAATTTTTTTTCTCTGAAAATATTTATCATTATGTAAATAATTAACACATATATTTTTTCAAACTGTTATTTCATTTCATTAAAACAAAAATACATATTTTTTAAATTTTATTTAAAATTAAAATATTTTTATATAATTATATATAATATAATTAGTTACATTTTAATCAATATTATTACTTATTTTTTTATAATTGAATTTTTGGGATTAAAAATTCATTTTTATAAAAATTGTTTTTCATTGCGTTTTGAGTTTTTCTCTTAAATCGATTTATTTGACTTATCAATATCTAACACTAAAAAAATTTATTATATATTATTAATAATGAGGATAAATTTTTTTAATAGTTCTATTTTATTTATTTTCATTATGAATAGTAATTATAACAAATATTTAAAACGATAATAGAGAGTAAATCTAGTAATTAATGTTAAAAATAATATGATAATGACTAAAACTAAACCAACAAATTGGATTTAGTATAATAGAAGATTTGGAATTGAAAATTATCATCCATGATTCTAATTTATGAAAATTTGGTCAGATTTTTCTTTTAGAAGGATTTATTGGTTATTTTTAAAAAAATACAAAACATCACTTTAATGATTTTAAATTTATAAAATATGATCACATAAGGAAGAAAATAATTATAATTGAATATTTAAATCTATTTTTATAATAATTAAATTATTTTTATGATGGTAATTTATTTATAATTTTTAGTGGTGATATAATTTTCTTAAATATTTACACAACACCAACATAGTGCTTGTGCATCAAGTAGAACAGTCGCATAAATGATTTTTAAATAACGAAAAGTAATTATATTTGTTTGATTTATATTACCAAAATTGTTTGGGTTAAAATTATGTATTATGGAATTTTCTATATTTTAATTCTGTAGTTATCTCTAAAACAGTTAAGATAAATTAAATTAATACTTCCAAAGATAACATTAATGTGATTTTATAATAAAAAATAGCTTCTTTAATGATTTAAAATTGAAAAAATATTATAATTATAAAATTGTATGATTTGTTATTATAAATATAAACTAGCTACAACTTATTGGTCAATTATTGTTTTATAGAATCTTTTCTGACAACTAAATAGTAAAAAACAACAAAATTGATGTAATAATAAAAAGGATTAACTAGGTTAAAAAAAGATATAAGAGAGAAAATATATAATAAATATCATAAAATTTTACAGAATGATAGAATTTATAGTCTTAATAATAAATTTTTTTTATTATATAAATATGTATCTACTTTAAAACAAAAATTATATTATATCAATAAAATATTTTAAATAATTCCACAAGTTTTCATCCCCACAATTATAAAAGGGTTCCTCATCTCCACTCTCCCAAACACCCATTGAGCACAATATAAATTAATGAAAATCCTCAACTAATCCTATAACTATTATTTTGGGTATAATCCCAACCTCAGAGGGATGGAGGTGTCAAGAAAAAATGCAACATGAAGAAGAGGTATAGCTTCTAAATAAATGTTTTGGTCTTATTTATTCCCCCACCTCCTTCAAACTTTTATTAATAACAATTTAAAATAACAAAAATATCTTCCATAAGCTCATATATTATTATGTTAATTGAATAAAATATATATGTCTCACTTTTCCATCATTTGGGAAATGGAACCATCGGTCATGTGTACGACATATTGTCACCTCATGAACTGATGCAATTCATTTTTCATAACCACATATTGAGACAATTAATAATAATATATAAAATGTGTAGATATGATATTAATGAAAATTTTCCCATTATCTAATGATAATATAATCTAATTTCATACATTTACTTCTATTGAAAAATTATAATGTTGTTTGTGTGTACAGTGGAATAGCACCTCCAGGAAGCGATGCGATTCATTTTTCACAATCGAATCACAATAAGACTATATATAGGTTTATTTGATTGTAAAATATTATATTTATGATATAATAATAATTTCATAAATATAAGATGATACCAAAATTTTTAATCTTAGGTTCTTTGTAAATTGAAAATTTTACTCAGTATTACATGAAACATACTATCTCTATGATTGTAAAAAATTTCATTATTCATAACCATATATCATGGTTGTTATAAAAAGAATAATTATTATATTAAAATTTATATTATTAATTTATTATTATTATGTAGATAATATAATAATGATATGTTTTACTATGTACATCCTATAGATGTTGTTTTCAGATTATGAACCAAAAGTCCTATAAATGCTTGTTGTCTACATTACTGCAGATATATCTAAATAAAACATGGTAATAAATTTTATAAAATAGATAAAGATAATGAACATGAACATTAAAAATATTTTTAATATAGTATATATGTAAGATTATTTTATAATTCATGATTATATATAATTAACATGATGTGTTGGACTTAAAGAAAGCGAAATAATTTTTAAAATGGACATTTACTGTTTCCCTATGGTTTCTAAAGTTCCTTTTAAACCATATTTTTCTTACATAAAATGTTTTGAAATGGAATATTTTTAATTTATTATATTTATTTCACTTTGAAAAGTTTTTAGTAGTATAAAAAATTATTTTACTAACATATAAGGTCTCAACGGAATTTCCCCTAATGGGGGATTTTCATTGAATTTAAGATTACTCGACAAATTTAAATGGTTATTTTCAAATGAAATAATTTATTTAATATTTTTTAATTTTTTCATCATAATGTGTTCCAAACAAATGTGTAATTTCTTTCTATTTTATATTTAACTGTCAAATGGTTTTATTATTAGTTCTAAAGGTGTTTTAGAGTGATTAATCATGGAAATATATATTAAAAAAAGTTTATGATATTTTATATTAAAAATATTGAACATAGTTTATTACAAAAATACAGCTTATATAAATTGTTAATCCCAATAAAATTTACGAAAATAGGTAAGACTATTATAGCTTAATGACAAGTGCTAATAATATGTCTCTCTAGTACATAGTTTATTATTTAATTTCACAGATGAAAAAATGTGTAATTTGTACTTGTTGAGTTTTTAATATCTATTTTACTATTATCCAATTATTTTTTACATGATTTAACAGGGGTTGTGAATATTTTTCTATAAGTCACATATAATTTCTTCTATTTTTTTCTATTTGGTTTAATGATTTTATTTGAAAAATTCTGTTTTTAATTTGGGTATATATTGTTCTATATTCTCAATGAATATAATGATAAATGTGAAAATTTAATAGTCTTTTATGTTTTTCATTAGACTAAAAGGTTTTTAGTTTTCTACCCATTATTGATATTTTTTTCTCGTCAAACATTTTTAAATGATTTTACAAGGGTTTAAGGATGAGTTAAAAAATAATTATAGAATAATATGGAATGAAATATATGTATATTGTAAATATGATTATATAATGGAGTGGGTATTATTATATAGGCGTTTTTCCTATTTCTCAAAAAATATAGACCTAAAAATTTCCTTCATATATATGTGATCGAAAATTTCACTATTATGTTATATATTTTTCATGAATTTTTTAATCAGTATCTACATCGAAGATAGAAAGGAAAATATTATTTTTTCAACACCAGATATATTAGTATGAGTGTGAGGATAATTTATAAATATTTTATAATTGTAATTAAATGTGATATCTTCTTAATGAAATATATTACAACCCAAATGGAATTATGACCATTACATGGTTTTGGGATTCCTAAAGAGAAATCCATTATGATATTTTTCCATATCCATTCTATTATGAGTAATGGTTGTAACATACCCTTACCATTATGATGGTGATAGAAAATATGATAATATACATGGAATTAAGATATAAACTCAAAAATATCAATTTTCTTATTATCCATGCAATAATGATCATTTGTATATCTATACGTATTTTTTACTTCTAATATTTATACAGAATGGTGGGATATATTCTTTATTGAAAATAACATTAATTCTTATATTGAATGTAAATATAACAGGTTTCATAACAATGTCATCCTGTCATGGTCAATTATGATTTGAATAAAAATCATAACTTTCTATTACTAATCCACAACTTCCTTTTTCACCTCCTAAGTATTCACATGAATGTATGTTTGAAAATATATCTTATAAATAAAATATATTTACCCTTTTATTATTGTTTCATGAACCATTATCTAAAAAATCATATGTATTGGATTTATTCCCATCCACATCATGGAAAAACTGGAACGATCTTCTGATATAGACCATAATCCACATTATTATCCTTCTCATGCTGGTAAAGTATGGAATATTAAAAATTTTCGAAAATATATAACCACCTACTATAGATCATATTTAAATCTTTCACTTTGAATATATTCTTCATGGTTTTATGATCAATATATATAATAATATTCACAATAAAGATAACACATCTACATTTTTTTAAACAATATTTTTTGCCAAATAAAAATCAAGTACACAGTTATTTTTCTCATGGATCACATTTTCCACACATAGAATACTTATCATTCCCATAAATCAATTTAACCCATTATTCCTTGCACACATTCGGTATAATGAAAGATCGATTTTATTTCCTTCATGGGTATTATAATTTTAGTCTTCTTAAAGATGCATCTTTGTTTTATTTTCCAAAAAATGAATAATAGAAGTCCTCACTCTCTATTTCATCCATGATAGAAAATTTAATGAATTCTAATTAGAGACTGAAAAACATTATATATTAACCCTTCCAAAAAACAATTTTGATGCCACTAATGAAGTGATTGACTTTACATTCTGTATTAATGATAAATCTAGATTCTTACAATGAATTTATTGTGTATTCAACTTCATAGGTACTTATGGATTCATAATATATCTACATACAGTAATGTAATTCCCTTTTTATTTATCTGTATATAGTTCATGAAATGTACGTATTGATGCATACCCCCATAAACATGTCCTCTGTAATGTTGTCAATAACGTCATCTTTCCTAATATTCATAATAATATTTTATCAATGGAAGCATTTATCTTCCAAAAAAATAAATAACTATGATAGATTTTCATTATCCAAACACTATCCAACATAAAATATCTATTCAGTGGCACACATACATTTGATAGTAATCTGGGGATCGAAGGACCCACTCAATTATAATGTATATGTCCTTAGAAAATAAGTTATTGTTAATTTATCTTTTATTTTGTTTTTTGGATTCTCAATGCGATTTATTTATTGAGATAGATGCCAGGGAATATTTAAAATATTTTTAATTCATTCACCCATTCGATTTGGTTTCTCATGACAATAATAATTATATTCCTCTTTAAATAATTGGTTATCATGACATTTAGTTGTTCCATCCACTGAATAAAATAAAAAATGAAAGTGTGAGCATTAATAATCATTTATCATTGTATGTAATCATATAATCATAAAATTCATTCTAAATATTAAATAAATTAAGATATCCTTATTATCATTTGATGATAATTTTGGTTCACCATACTTATATTTCAGTTTATAGCAGGTTTTCATTAGTTATAATCATTTTTGACATACAAAAATATTAAAAATAACTAATCCATACTTTGATATAAATTGAGGTAGCCCAAGAATTAACATATAAATTTTAGAGTATTGTAGATGAATATTTTTTAAATCTCAAAATAATTCGTTGTCAAGAACCATAATAGTATATTTTCATTAGAAACTAGATACATAATAAACTTATTTCATGAATTATACTAAAAATATGACAACAATTTCATCTCATTTAGTAACCTTATTATACATACACCAATTAATACCAATTTTCGTAAGTAGTGGAAAATAAAATATAATAAAGGTTGAACTCAAATACTCATTAAGTGTAATGATGGGATATATGAAAAGATGATCATAAATTAGAATAAGATGATAATTGGGGAATATGAAAATGACCATAACACATATAATCATTCCCAAGATGTCATAACCCATAAATAATGATTAATAGAATAAATATATTTTCCTCCCAATGGACTTGAGTAATAAGAGTATAGAATCATTAATAATTATTCATGAACCATGTGATTATATTGTATTCATATGACATATGCTGTTCAAATTCACATTGGAATAAAAATAATTTTACAAAGTCATGTCTCATTTATAAGAATGTATTTATGGATATAGTTTTTTAGAGGTTTGAGTTTACTTTCCATTCCCATTATTTCCTTAGAAATGAGTCACTGCCATGAGTATCATAGTAGGATAGGGTACCATAATGGATTGGGTTCACTACCCATTCTTATCCATATTACCTCCTGAGAAATTTTTTTTAACCCAATGTGTTAGAGGGATATATAATTCTATTCCCATCCATAAAATAATGAAATCCATATATTTTTGATGATAATATTTTGAAAACATCCATCATTTCATCATTTTTTAAATAATCCATGGGAAAACAATGTCTCTCAATAATTCTACTATAAAAAATCATCATCAAAACCCATCGATAGAAGGATATTTGATTGTATCATAATAAAATACTCCTATTGATGTATATAAATCGATGAGTTATTTGTTATATTTAAAATATATTTTTTAATAACATGGAAATAATATTTTAAAATATGTATAAAACAACCTTTTGGTAATATTTAAAAACTAATGTCCATATAAAAATTCAAAAAAAATTACTTTGTAAAACCATTTATAGTGATTCATTTTAAAAATATGTGAAGAGATTAAAATTTAGTGAAATGTTACCTTTATAAAATATATGTATTAGTACAAATAATCATATAGTAATTTAGAGTACAGGTTTACGGAAGGAAATAATTCATTATAGACAATAGGAAATAATACCATATTATAAAAAAAAATTTATAAAATAATTTTAATTACCAAAGAGACTATAATTAAAAAGAAAAAAATTGATAAAATCATACATGAAAATAACATAGGAAAATATATATTTTTTTTAATTAACAAGAATAATATAATTTTTATCCTTGTAAATTTAGCTTATATTATCTGAAAACTAAATTATATTACAAAACTAACGACTAACCCAAATCATAAATTTGATCAATCATGAACTTATACCCCACTGTAATAAGATTATATTTATTATAAATATATAATATTATAATTTTAATACTTATATTACTATGTTTTATTTTTATATAATTTATAATTACCCATTAATTAATAATTCCTTAAACAAAAAGGATTTTGAGTGTTACCTATTTCATTTCAAATGCACATTTCAGTTCACTGAAACTAAGAATTGCAAATTGTTCATTGTTTCGTAATCAATTATTTTTATTATATCATAATATAATATTTATTCATTATATAAAATTTTATATCTATTTATAAAGAGGTATTTAAAAAATTGAATTAGATCCCATTATGGAGGTGGCAGATCATACATATGAGCAATCGATGGTTAGATTTCCCAAAAAGTGGAACAAAATAAAGTAAAATAGTGATCCATAACTAAATAGTCATAATAATTTCATTAATATAATATATGTTCCAAAATTATAACCTTATTACCATCCAGGATACATTGAAATGAAAAAATAATCCCCCCATCTATGGCATTTGAAGTCCAAATGTTTACACAAGAGATATTTTTATTTTCCAAAGGAATTAAGGGAAATCATTTTGATAATAATTTATCAATAAATTATTATAATTTTTTTGAAAAATAATTTAAAAAAATACATATTTAGAACTTTTAGTGTGAGGTTTTGAAGAAAAACAAAACACATTTCATTGCATATGTGGTATTCTGCATTTTCAGATGAGAAAATTTTTCATTTCCCATTGGATGGAAAGGAGGTAGAAAATAGTTGTAAAATTATTACAAACATATTATATATGGTTGATATAATTATTTCATTATATTAACATAGTTAGGGATGATTTTTAGGATTTTACGAATAATCAACTTGAATTATATTATTAAGGATAATTACAACTTCTTTGAGTATCTTCCATTAGATTATATCTTTATCTTTCTTGAGTAGGAAAATAGTTAACACAAGAATGTCAATAAAATTTAGAAGAAATATTATAAGGTATTATTTTTGGGAATTAATGATCTATAGTTCTCATGTTTTGTGGATAAGTGATACGAAGAGGATCCCGTTTATATGTGAGAGGATTGACAGACATGTAAATATTAAGATCATTAAAATAAAATAAAGTCAAACTCAAGAGAATGTGTCTCTAATTGAACCTATTTTAAAATATTTGTTTTGGGATTTAGAAATAAATCCATCCAATGAGATATAATAATGTTTGTTTTCCTTTATATCAATATCTCTTTGGTCAACCGCCTTTTTAACCCTTTTATTCTTTTCTATGGTAACCAGAGTTTTACCAAAGTAAGTAATATATATGGTGATATTATTAAATTAAAATTATTATTAATTATAAAAATTTATTACTCAAAATATGAAATCTGTTTCATAAGATTAAATTTTTATATGGGGAAAAATTATTTCTAATTTCTCCAAACCAAACATGTTTAAACCTTTTTAGAGAAAAAGTGTTTTTAAGCATAAAATTGATTTTGTTCTCATTATTTTCCAAGTAACCAACATTAGAAGAATATTTAGGTATATTGTTAAATATATTATATATTAAATTAAATATAATAATAAAAAAATATATTAATTGAATCGATTTTGATAAAATACAATTTACATAACAATAATAGTTCTATTAAACCTAATTCACTTGTACATAAATTTATTTTGTATTTCATTATTATTAATTAATTATAAATGTGTCAATGATTATTAAATTTTCTTTGAATTATAAATAAATTTTATTTTTATACAAAAATTATATTTAGAAAATATAATTCTTCATATATTATGTTGTATATGTTTTTATTCATATAATTAATATTTGACTTCTTATTTCATAAGAATTAATAATTAAATTTTAATTGATCAAAAATTTAATGAATATTATTCATTATTTATTAAGTCTTATTCCTATATGAAAATCCAATGGTTTTTCAATAACAGACAAATATGACATCAATGTTCCAATAGTATATTGTGGTCTGTTAAAGCTCTATATGGCATGAAATAAAAGTTATAAAACCATAAAATATAATAAATAGAAATATATTTATTATAAAATCATGGGAGATAACGTTGCATATACGATATTGGAAAATCTGTGTTCATTAGATATGATATACATGTTAAATATGAGTTATTTTACTTTTAATGTTCAATTTTTTCACTTATATTCTTATAAATCTGATTATTCTCATAACTAAATTTCATTTATATTATCAAATAGATGAAATATAAGTAATAATTACAATAAAAAATTTGAAGGACTCCATAATAACATTCGAAATTGGTAACCTAATATGATAAGAGTGGGTGCGAATAACTTATTGATGGTATGTGGAAAACATACTTAGGTGATGAATAATAACATGACACAAGTATAACACTTTAAATTCTTAGTAAATCAATGATTCTACCCTTTTTATGTATATATTGTTAAGAGAGTATCATTATATTTGTTTTATTTATTTTTGGATGAATCAACAATCAGTGATTTTATTAACTGATATATATTAGAAATGATTAGAAAATATTAAATACTATTTATAATATTCATCACTAATATTATATTTCATTGGTAATGAAATAATTTTATATATAACTGATATGTTACACAATGAGTATTTTGAAGATAAATGAACTTAGGAATATGTTATAAATTATGCAATATATGTTTATGTGTGTGTATTATGTTGTTTTATGTTACAAATTATATATATATATATATTATATTATATTTAAACACTAAAAAATATATTTTTCTTCTAAAATACATATATATATTAGTTAGATATGAAATTGATGTATATATATTCTATATTAATACTTATTATTTTTAAAAATTAGAAAAAAAATATTGTCTTAAATGAAATAAACAAATTATATAACTTTGATATAACATTTTCTTGACTCCCTCCCCACAGAGGAACTACATTGGGGCCAATAGTTAAGGTAGAGAGATAACTATATCTAAAAACCACCACCAATAGTCCATGATTTGGAATCTTGCATTGTGCATATAAGCATACAATGAATGGGAGCATCAAGATATGAGTTGTTAGGGGTTTCTAGTGACATGATCAATGTGAATGTGTATCTGGATATGCATCTTAATTATGTAATATTATATAGATATTCTTACTTTATCAGTTTTTTTGGAGTGGGACTTTGTGAGGATGAGAAATTAATTTACCTGATTAGGTGATGATTTTGTTACTTTTATTTATTCAATGGGCTTTAATATCTATCTTTCATATTTTCCATGAGTTGTTTCAGGAAGGATATTATTGTGTATATGTCTTATTTTCATCCTACATATATATATAAACTATTTCTAAGGTTTGGAGATGCTGGTTGGTGATCATGTTGGGAATTACCAGCATAAGGGGTTTTTTAGAAGACATTGAAGCTTCATGGTCATTATAGATGATTTATAATGCTATATTTCTATGTATCAATTTTTTTTGACTTTATAGTTAAGAATTGATCTTGTCCTATATTATAAAAACATGTTTATTTTATGATATTGAGTTTATTTATAGATTTTCATCCTAACACTTATGTGTAAAATCTTTTTTTGGGAAATTCTTTGAATCTATGTAGATTATATATCCTCAGTTTAGGTCACCAACACATGGCCTATTATAGGTTGGTTTTAGAATAAATTTTCCCTTTCCATCAAATACTCTCATTTGAGTGGTTCTGGTGGGGGGGAGTGGGTGAAAATGTTATATCAAACTAATTTCATTTTTTATTCATTATTTTAATTCTATATATGTTTTCCATTCTTTATAAATTATTACAATTTGTATTTATCAATGTAATATATAAAAAATTAAAAAATATTCATATATATGTTTCATAATATAAACATTTCACAATGTTTTCCAACATAATATACATATAACAGAAATTTTTATGTTACGAGAATGATCAACCCTAAAAAAAATTAAAATTGTAAAAGAGGGATTAAAAGGGTGGATTTCAAATATGAGAATAAAAAACCACATGAGCATCTACATAAACAATAGTTTAAAAAAAAATTACGAGTCACAATGTACCTCATCGATCTCACAACCATATTTTTCCTTTTTACATGAGCTTTAGAACAGGGGTGACCTCTCTATATGCATGTGTAACATTCACATATAGATTATTTAAATCTTGAAGTCATGAAATGCATGGAAAAAGAATATTCCATGGAATAAATTTCAAAATGGATTTTATCAATTAAAAGATAATAGTAGAGTCATATTCAATCAAATGTGTCATTTATCCATTTAGATGATCATATCAAAATATGTGATGTATGTACCATAATTCAGGTTCAATGGCATTACAATTCCCAAGTTATGGAGTGTCATTTTATGAAACCACAATCGATACAAAATAAATAACCACAACAAAAAGGACATCATGCACCTAAATCTACCCCATAATCAGTCAATTTGATCAATGATATAATCATATTTATCCATCGAATTTATTTCGTGAAAAAATATTTTTTTCTTACCAAGAACACCAAATAGATGTTAAATAATAAGATCATAGAAAACATTTTTATGGGGCTAGTTTAAAATTTGGATAAAGTAAGATAATTTCTACCTGTTTTTTTGATTACCACAAACAACGGGGAAGCGTAACCACCAAACACCAACTCATTCCTTTCATTACATTTATATGTAATGGAAGTGGCCACCATTTTAATGAGAGGGTTGAAGAACCACCCACTATGATGTATATTTGGGATTAAAATGTTACAATATTTAAAACTATCTAGACCTAGAATGATGCCTAAAATTCCAAGATTATACTTCAATAAACATGTGATGATGTAAAAAACAAATAGATGGTCAATACTTTTATCATCCCTCATAAGGAGGTATCATACATGGGAGTGTAGAAACTCTAAATAAAGAAGCAAGTTCTACAATAAAATATGCTTTCTCTATAACTTACATAGCAGGATAGTTCTTAAAGGTGGTATTATTACTCTCCCAACATTACTCATCTGTATTGGAATAATTATTTTATATACAAATTTGATCTTGTAAAACTCCATTGTGTCAAATATTTCTATTCTGTTCAGTGTCCAAAAAATATTATATTTTTCCACATAATTTTTTATTTGAAAATTCATCAATATGTTAGTGTGTAAAAAATAACTTTAATTTGAAAAAATTGAATCCACAACAACAATAGAAATGATCTTTAGATAGTTATAGAAAAAATCTACATTCATGTAATAATCATTCCATGATTTATCCTGAATAATATAGTGTTAGTTCTCCAAACTGTCCACTTGGAAGAATTCATATTATCATTATAGAAATACTACAGAGTATATCTAATTGATGAAGTTTGATAATAGATATTTTATTAAAGGGATTACTTTGTAAATTACTGGATAGAAGATCCTAGGACTCGATATTTGATGTAATGATGTTCCATGTATATTTTTTGAGAAGAGTTTTATTTATGATTATTTGTAATTTTTTACCCAAGACCACCATATCAATGGGATTTATAATTTTTTTCCAAGAAAATGAGATGTATTTCATCTCATGAAAAAATCTATTCTTATTGAAATTTATAGTTAGGAATTGAATATTTTTTAGGAGACTTTTGGTATATTTATATAAATATAAATCATATAAAAACATGGAGGTGACCACTAAGATGATAAAATAGATTCTTCCTTCTTGAGAAATGGATTTTGGTTTAAAAGATTCCATTTGAGTAACTATCCTTTAAAATATTTTTTGTAGATTATTTTAATTATCTAAACCCCAAAAAATATGCACACCATGATAGATAAAATGGCGGTTTTCATTCCTGATCCAAAGTCTCATAGAAACCCTATTTTTTTGATATTGGAACTCCATTTCCACTAACATCAATGGAATTAGTCAAGATATTCACCAATCCAACCACATCCTTAAAATGTCTAAAAATTTTATTAATGGAGGAAATTATTATTTTGGAGGCCTATGCAAAATGGAGGATGTCATTGGTGAAGAGAAGATGTGAGGGAGTGAACAAACTTTGACCAGCATTGATCTTTACGTAGTTCCTAATATGATAAAGGGCATTAAATAATTTTCGCAGCTACTCTTCAAAAATAATAAATATGATAGAAATGAAGGGATCTCCCTTTCTATATCCTATATAATTATTCAAAAGTCCCATACTGTAACCATTTAGGAGAATTAAAAATAAACCACTTCAGAAAATGGCATTTTTCAAGTTAATAATAGCATTCGAGAAACCATGTCTCCTATGAATGAAAAAAATGAAACTCTAATTAATCATATCAAAAGATTTGTATATATCAATATTGAGAGTAGAAATAAAATAAATAATTTTTTTTCATAATGATGTAGGAATATTATAATGTAGAGAAAATAAAAATGTTAATGTTCCTTCATAGAATAAAAACAAATTGATTTGTTGTGATAAATCAACCAGAAAGTTTTCTCATCTAAATTGAAATAATTTTTTTGATGTTCTTGGGGATAGTGATGTCAATTGTATCATTCCCAAAATCAATTATTCCTAAAATATTTTCTCAATTAGGAATAGGTTAACTAATGATTTAATTAACCTTATAAAGTATATAAGCATGATTAAAACATTCCCTCACCACTTGGATAAACTCATTATAATCAATACCCTAGTTGAACATTAATAAATTATTTTTTAAACTAATAAAACTAGATAATGTTTCAATATTTCTTGATAAAATATATTATTTAATATATTCTTCAATTTGGGTGTCATTTATCCATGAGTTTTTTATAATAAATACTAGTGGTGATATTCCCAACCATCATATAGGTTGTATCACCTCCATCAACTGAATATATGCCATGAAAAATAAACAAAAATATTTAAAATGTCATAATTTTAATTAAATAAAGATCTATTTATTATATATGTGGAGAACAAATTCTAAACCTTATTTTTTAGTATAGATGGTGAAAAATATCAGTTCTCTAATCACGAAATTGAGGATACATTAAATTGTACTAATTTGGGGAATTCCATTAACTGTGGGAAAGAAGGCCATCAAGATTTCATAACACTTGAATTTCATCTATAGAAGGAAAATATTTGACTTTATTATAAATATATAAATGGTTAATATGATTTCAATAAACATTAATGTCCACATCTATATTTGATAAAGAAGCATTTCAATAATCGATCATGTACTATAATGTAAATTTCATCTTTCTTGCTGGGTTCTAAAGATAATTTCTAGCATATTCTTTTTTCATAATATTAAGATCACCTACCAGCATTCAGGGGAAATACTCCACACATTTTTAAAGCTGAAAGGAAGAGGTGATGGTCTAACAATATTTTTGAAAAAATCTTCTATAATAGTATTATTATAAATGTGGATAGTGGGATGTGCAATGCTTTTAATCGAGACATCATCACTTCTTTAATCAATGTAAACAGATAACCTATCCAATTCACTACCATGCCTTTCATATGTAGTCTTTCTTCCCCATTTGTAATTATATCCATGACTTGGAACATCAATTATAATTCATAATGAGACGTAGGATGAAATTTTATAAGGTTAATCCATATTGAAATTAGAATAAATCACATCATTACAATTCAAGACAATGTTAAAATTACTCATTATTATCCAATTTTGGATGGTATGTATAGAGGATAAATCCATATCTCTCCTAATATCACTAATTATAAAATAATATTTATTTTGTTAAATGAACTATAAGTTCCTAATTGTGTTACTTGTGTCTATAAATAGATATATATCCTATGGGATTCTATTACAACATAGCATGGTAAAACTACCATACTCTATCACCTAAAGATATTCAATTTCATCATCATGAGAATTTTTGGAAACCAATGAAAATTCTATGAACATAAAATTGAAGTTATTTCAGTTTCTGAAATTCATTGTGGTGTTATCTAATACAATTACATATTTTTTGGGGGACAAAATATGGTGTCCAACGGCTATGATTATTGGAAAATTCCTAGGCCCATAATAGTTTCAATATAAGAACTTCATTTATCAAGAATTTATCTATTCGTAGTTTTAGTTCCCCTTATCTATGGATGTCTAGAAGAGATATTATTCTCTTCCACATAACATTGGGATTTTTAGATATGTATTTTTCATCCAGTATGACACAACTCACAGAGAGATGAGTTCGTTTAATAGGTGATTGAGAGTATTTCACCACATATTCAAAGAATTTTCCATCATTGAGGGATTATTTTTAGGAAAAGATACCAATAATATGAAATCATACGTTATGGGGTATCCTTTTAGAATCCTTGTATTAGGTACATGCTTTTATGATTCTTCTTACCAATATATAGAGGACATGAATCCCTCGTGTGAGTCTTTTGATGTGGAATCCATCCCAACATGTTCCCCATAAAACTACTATTATTTCTTTACTACAGTCATATACCATTTCCAAAAATTAGAAAAAAATATAAGATGATAATTTATTCGAATTTAGACAAGGGATATGGATGAAATCACGCTAATTCTCAATTTTAAGAGAGACTCTATCAGGTTTCGTATTTGTGTGGATATTAGTATCATGAGTTTATCATATTTCTTCAGGCTCACATCCCCTTCGTATTGTAGTCAATATGTGTGGGATTAATCATTGTGTGAGAATACATAATATGGTATTATCCTATATCCTCATTAACATGATCTTTAAACTAACAACCCACCTACAGAGGATGAACATCAGTAGGAAGACTCATTTAATGAAGAAAATCATTGGCCGCCACTTTAACTTTCACAATGCTAGAATGTGTAATAAATTGTTGTCCATGATATCTATCCTCATTCTAATGGGAATGATGGATCATCACAATTTCAATTGGGAGAGTCTTTTATAATGTAATTTGTTCTTCCACTACATCGTTGTTATCCTTAAATTCACATATTCACAATGATCACTAACCAATGGTGTGGGATCATATAATGAAGCTTTGTGAATATTTAGAATCTCTATGAATGTGAAACATTGTTGATTCTATTTCTTCTCATAAAAATTTATAATTTTATATTGGAGGCATCACCACCCCTTAAATGATAAATATTCAAATTCACAGATCTATTGAATTCATATATTGTGTGAAAAAATAAGTTGTAGCTCTTAGAAAATTTTGGTTTTCCTTTTATACATTATATATTGTTTAATACTATCATCCCCTATTTTCAAACCCTCCCCTTAACAAGGTTTTATTCAATATCAACCTTAAAACCCCTCTAAAACCTCCCAAAGTTATTATTATGAGTTTTCATATCAATTATTTTCTTATATCCAATCAAGGATAGATTTTACCACAAAATAAAACGAATCTAATACAACCAATTAAGATTACACATCTGGGTCCAGCCTAGAGTGTGATTGTTTCTCACATTTTCAGGATCATTGTGATGATCCAACTAATAAACCATGAGTTTCCCATTTCTAAAGGATCCAGATCCAAAACTCCGCACATTCCTCTTGAACTCATCAAAGGGGAGGAATATATGAATTTATACAATGCCCATGGCTATCATCATATGGTCATAAAAAATACATATTAATGCTTTCTACATCTTAAGATCATTGAACATCCACATATTTTCCACTTTTTAGGTTATGAACCTGACAATAAATGGGTGATTTCATTGATTAACGATTCCTCCATGACATATTCATGGGATGTGGTATGAAAAACATGTCCATTCTTGATTACTCTTTCGTGGTAAGGATTACTGAAGTCATAAAAGGTATGGTCGAAGTTTATTTTATTTCATCTACAAAATATCACATGGGTGTAGTTTCCCTGTTGGACCATGATTCAATTCGCTTGGGGAAAAAATAAAAAAAAATTATTTATGACCTATGAGCGAAAATATATTAAACATAGGATTTAGAATTTGATAGTCTATAAGCAAAAAATCATATTAAACTCATGCCCCACAATATCATTTCTTCCATCTTTTCTCCAACACACACACACATATATATACAAATCACACATGACATTTATCTGCATAACAAAAAAACTCACAGTCATAAACAAACACTCACACACACACACACACACACATATATATATGCATTGTGTAATTTATTTTATAAAAAAATGTCTTTTTACTTACAAAAAATTCCTTAAGAAAATTTAGATGATATGTATCATTACCTCATTGTGAAATATATATAATATTAGTTAATTATATTTTAAATCATATAAATGATTTTATGGTGAATCATAATTTATCCCAATAAATAATTTTTTTGAAAATTTAGTTAACCTAAAAGAATAATAAATCCATAAAACATCCTGATACACTCTTAACCATTGAGAATCTGCTAAGGGATGACTCATGGATAACAATGGAATTGAAATTATATTCCACTATGTGAATTCTCATTCTCATGAATTGAAACAAAATATATAGAGGATAAATAAATAAATAAATAAATAATGATTTTAATCCTGAGTGATACCACTTAGGATCAATGTATCTTAAATTTAGGAACATCACATATTAATTAATAACTGAATAATACCTCAGCATCATATCTTAAAACAAACTATGGGGGAAGATACCTCTCAAGACGTAATATTTTCATTAATAAACACCAAACCTGGCGGATAAAAAATATGACATATCGCCATCAAATCGATCATATATAAATAAATAAATATTACAAATGTAGACATTTAATAAGTAATGATATTGATAACTCTTCCACAACTCACACTTTTATGTGCATTCCATGACACCATATCATATACATGATACATAAACCAAATCTCATACTCACTAATGAAATACCAATAAATTATTATAAAATTATATATAATAATAATTTAATTCACTAATAATATTCATTCCATCAATTATTCATTTAAAATAATTGGTATCAATGCTTTTGGTTCAGATATAGGATAATGTTTTTAGATAGGCATACTGATTATTTCATGGGTTGATTGGGAAATGTTGTAGTCTTGGCACATTATGTGATGTAAAAAAGGGATAGTAACTAGTATATTAGTATTTTGGGGGACCTATGATCTAATGTAAGGACCTTCATTTTTATTGAATATTTTATGCAGTGTTATGCTTCTTTTTTTTTTCAAAAACTTCTCCTTCCAGAGGTACCATACCATGGACAATATTAAAGAGATACTGATAATTACGCTTGATACATTATTTAAATAGGATAAAAAATAATGCTAAAGGAAAAAAACAACCATATAATCTATATATGAAATGTTATAATATATTTCATTCATTAGTAAAAGTTATTATTGGCATACTCATGAACAATTTATATTGATTTTAGTTATAGTATAGGGAACATGGGTTATGATTCCTTCAATACTTACTACAAGGATATGAGTTTTGTTATTGATGTAGAAGAGATAGATGAACATTGTGTAGGGTGTGATATGGATTGCATATATTCACCAGTTTCAGGATGTAATGATAATAACGTGATTTCCAAAATATGAATCATGTATTAGTAGGATATGAGAGCATCATGATGTTGGTCATTTCGGTTTAAGAAACTAGTTTACTAGTACAATGGTATAGGGGAAAAATTTATACATATTATTTTATATTCATATGATTACATCAATTTCTTACTTGGGGAGGGAGACTTAGTGACATTGGGAAATTATTTTATTTTATTCTTTGATGAGATAGTTTCTTTTGTATATTCACGGGGATTCATTATACTTCTTTACCATTTTTCATGTGAGGTTTAAAAGAGGATCCTTTTGAGTACACTTGTAATGCCCACCCTAAAAATATATAAACTATATTCTTGGTCTACATGATTTGCTTCCCGATTTAATTGGGTATTTCAATCTTGAGTAGTTGTTCAGGATCTATTAGAGCTTCATGGTAGCTATCAAATATTTATTTGTGTATTTTCATCTCTATCACTTTTATATCATATTATGCTGGTATATTGGGATTATTATTTATTTTAAATAGATGATTATTTTATGATATGTTGTTTTATATTGGATTTTTATATTATCTATTATCACTAAATTCCTATTGAGATTAATTTCTCCAATTTATGATGATTATATACACGCACAGTTCATAGCTAATGTGTGGACAATTAGATGTTAGAATTTGGATTCATTATCTACCACTATTTACTACCATCCTTGTAGGGGTATTTATGGGGGAAGGACATAATGAACCATGATTTTCATACATATATATTACTTTTTATTAGATAAATATTAAATACACAACATTGTCATCCAATCTAGAATTGTATAGGTTTACTTTCTTTGGAATGTTGGTAGCTTAAAAAACTTCTTCCTAAGATATCTACATTATAACCCACTATATTAATCATAACTAGATCCCTTTAATGAATAATCACAATTAAAACCTTTATTTATAACATATGAAAGGAATCATGACAATGGGTGATCTCGGATACTATTTATGTGTAAAAAAGAGAGATCAGAATGACCACTTAATTATTACATGATCATAAGTGTATAAGAACATGATATTAACATTCAAAAACAATACCTAACTAATACATGATCATAATACTAAGTCATTTGATACGTATTTATATTTCATAAAACATGTATCATATATAAATCAAATAAGAAGTTCCATGAGATCATAAAATTATCATAATAAATATGTTTTTTTCATACAAATAAGAAGATAATATAATTTCATTAGTCAAGGTTTACATCCAAAATAACATAGTGGATTGGGTTTACTCTACATTCCATCATATGCTTATTTAAGTTTCACATCCAAGACTAAAATTGTGGACTGAGTCGCTTATGGAACTAGGTTCACTCCTCATTCTGGTCCTTATTATCAAATGATATATCCATCTTTACCAAATTAATTATAGGGGAAAATAATTCCTTCTAACCAATCATATAATCATATTTCAATAATATTTTTCCACAATATCATAATCAATTCATCATATATCATAACCTGTGGAAAGGAAATTCTTTTCATATACATTTCAATTTTTCATCATTAAAAAACCATTGAAAAAAATGGGTATCGTTAACATCTCATAATCATAATCATAAAACATTCAAATAAATAATATGAATAGAATAATTGGGTAATATATCTATAAAAGAATATGTAACATTAATGGATGTTTTTATAAACGAAAAATGTCTATAAAAGATCTCTAATATATTTCTTGAGAAAAATATCATTTTCATTTTGAGAGAACTTATTTAATTTAGAAAAATTTATCCAATATTAAAGAATAATATTCCATTGCAAATAACATTGGAAACATGTAAATAATAATTCGAATAAATGAGTGATCATGGTGGAATGAAATTTGGAGGATTTATTATATTGTAAAAAATATTTGTTTCAGATTATTGGTAAAAATGAAAAAATTTCTAATTTGGAATACAAAAAAAAATTGTACTTAATTTTGTTAAAATTATAAAAAAATTTCAAAATGAAATTGAAAAATATATTTATATATTAAAATAGTTTGTGGAAAATATTTAATGAAAACATGGGCTTGGAGGAATCAGATTCTCTACCAAATTGTTAAAAAGGGATTTTATTTAAATATATTCTATTCGAATCATGATTAATAAAATAGAAGAAATGGAATGGAAAACATGAAATATCCATAAATAAATATAGAGAAAAATAATTCATGAAATTCTTGATAGATATTTTTTTAAAAATATCAATCATAAAAAAATTAACCCAAAACAATTCTGATAAACAAAGAGACTATATAATAAATCCCTTGCATCAAGTTCGATTTTCTTAAAAATTCCAATACCTTTAGGTTTAAAAAATTACTCTCTTATAATTTCCTAATATATTCATTCACATAATTATAAAATCATATATAATCACATTTTAACATTTTAACACTCATTTATTAATAATTCTTTATTAAATGTGTTGTTTTTTGGTGTCAACTATTTCATTTTTTAGAGGATTTTGGTTCGGTACATTCAATATTTATAATATTATAAATATTAAGTCATATAATTTTTTTTATTAAATTAAAAATATCAGATATATATATTAATTATATATTAATTCATATTCATCCATAAAATATAAAAACAGATAAAGGAATTTAATAGCTCGTGGAGATGGTAGGTCGTACATATACATGTTGATTTTCCTGGTTGATAGATGAAGTGATAGAAATATAAATAATAATTCAATTTTATAGAATAATTAGTATATCATATATTATATATATATATATATATATATATATATCTATCCATATTTATATCCATGTAAATAATTAATGAAAAAGGATCACATCGCTTTGTGAAGATGATAGTCCTCATATATGCATGAATGACATTATCATATTCAAAAAAATGAGAAGGTATGATGAAAGATATGATATTATAATTATATAGGAATATTTATTTCAAAAACATCATATATAAACATTAACCATATCATATTAACCATAATTAAAATATGGTGATGGAAAATGAATTATATTGCTATGTGGACGTTGTAGTCCACACATATGCATGGACTATGTATTTAAATACCATTTATTTAAAAAGTGGGTGAATAATTTTATTTACATTTTCATAATAAAATTTTTATGTATTTTTTATTCTGATGTTATTATTTTTTGATTATTATCATATTAATATAAGATGTAAAAAAAGAAATAAATTGAAAGTGGTCGGGTTGGATGATTTTGTCTTCATGGGTAATTCATCCATTAGACCCATTCCTAAAGACCATTAGAATGGTATTTCAAAGGGTAAATTAACTATAAATAATGTATATGGATGTGTAGAATAAAACGGTGTTTCTTTTTTTTGATCTAGTGGCTCAAATTAGTTAATAGAATAAATAGAATGGGTTTCCATTTTTATGTGGGGGTGAGGAAACCGGTGCATTTTCGTAAATTTTTAAAATAAAAATAATTTCATATTCAAGTAAAATGTTTTAAAATGGATATAAAATATATTTTGGTATTTTAATATGTAAAAAATGGCCACTAAATATGATTTAATAAAATATAATTTAAAAAAACACTTTTCTATTAGTTTAACCCTCTTGATAGTATACCAGATTTAACCTTAACCACTATAATGAATTTTTACTACTATTTATATTTACCATAAATAATAATTATGTTACAAATATTTTAAAATAATAAAATTTCATAATAAAAATATTGAATCCATTTAACACCAATTCAGTTCATAGAGTTTCAAGAATGAAATTTAAAATTTTACCCGTAAAAGTCGATTTGAAGCAGATTTCGAGAAAAAATGTTTTCTCATGTATAAAAATATTATATAGATAAGTCTAGAATAAAAATAAGTCAAATGAAATTAATTTTATTAGTAATATTTAATAAAACTTATTTTATTTTTAAATAATTTTAAAATTAATAACCTTCTAAAATTCATGAAAGAAAACAAATGTTTTCAATAAAATTTATTATTTCTCACTACTCTTCAAAAACGTGATATTTTCATAATGATTTAAAATTTTAATGTATGGTAATTTGGAAATTATTATTCAAATAATGACGTTAATTTTTTATATTAGTTTTTCTATAGTAGAAAAATGATAGTAACTTTAGTTTCTCATAGATGGAAATAGAAACATTTTTTATGATTTTTTTCAGCATAAATACTTCATTAAAAACTGAGTAGTTATTTATCAATATGTTTTCATTATCTAAAAACTTACAACATAATTTTAAAAAATGTATTATTCTATTTCACTCTACCAACATAAAAGGTTAATTATAACATTATACTATATTATGGTTCATTTAGACTCAAATGTTTATATATCACAAACTACTGAATAAATAGTTTTTCTTGAAGAGAAATATTTTATAAAATATCATGAGGTTACATTATACAACCATTAAATAGAAATTATAAATTTAAATTACATCACTATGATACCAAAAAATTAAAATATCATTTATTTATCGTATCCTTGAGTTCTCAAGTACCTTTATTATGTTTGATATTCCTCTAGAAATCTTTATCCGATTTAGTAGTCTTGTAATGTATATCTTTATCTATATTTTCCATGATTCATACAAGTTTTTATACATTTTATAGATTATGATCCTATAATAGAACCATTATTTTCAAAGCATTTGATAGATCCGGAATGTAATTTCTCATGAGAGATACTAGGAACACATTGAGAACTTCATAAAGGTTAGGTGGAAGCACCAAATATATGATAACATCCCTACTTGATCAAGAATATAAAAGTGGGAAATATACCTAGGGATAATCATTCATGTCATTATTGGTATCATATGAATCATACATATATAAATTTGAATGAATGACATCTCAAAAAATTGAATTCTTGATTCCATTGATAATTTTCACCATAAAATTTTTGTCGTCTCTTAGTTACCTTGATGTTATATTGAATGAATATAAAATTATTTTCCATCTTGTTATCTAAATCATTTCTTAATATATTTAATACTCTAAATTTGTCCTAGAATATTACGGTTATATAATTATTTCCATATAGGTATTCATAAATATCCATCAAAATGTGGGAATGAATGATATTTTTATAATAGAATTTGATAAGAGGATGGTGCTGATCCGAATCACTTTTGAAATCCAGATAATAATTTCTCAATATACCCTTAGGGTTATGAATGGACCTCTCAGAATGACCATTTATATGACGATGATATTCATTATTGAAACAGTACTCTAAATCTTGAGCATGATTAAGACTTCAGCTGATCCTTGTAGTAATCCTTGAATACCAATCATATTTGATAGAATTTAGAACTCAATTAAACTATATTACGTCCATAATATATATTATCAAAAAAACATAATGAGATAAAAAATTTAGGATAGAAATAATTTTTTTTCAAATTATCAGAAAATTGACTACAATAAAAATAACAATATGGAATTTAGATGCTTTGGGGAATTTGATGAAAAAATTTGTGGTTTTGTTTTTTCATATTTATTCTTCTGAGGGAAATGGTTTTATCAAGCCATTAGAATTTTTTCTGTCAACCATGAATTTATGACATTCCAAGAACCATTATCAATATTCTGTGATATGTCATCTAATGTTTCTAACTATAAAAACTCTTTCATATCTCTATATTTCTTTATATATTCATGGTAAATAGATTATGGTGAACTATGATATTAATCCAATAACTCCTTCATGATTTTTATTTATGGGACACATAAATTTTTTTTGATCCACAATAATCCATTATAACCAATGTTGGATTCTAGGAAACTTCATAACATATTTTATAGCATTATATGTTCCTTATAAACCTCTTTAATCATTACATATATAGATAGATGACATTTATTTTGAGCATGAAAATATCCTTCATTCCTTCAATGTTTCCAGTTTCATCCATTGAAAAACTAATAATATTGGATATTTTTTGTTCTTCTACATAGATAATCTTGCATGATCCTTTCTATAAAAATCATCATCTACATTGTTCTAATTCCATGGGTGGTAATTTATTTGGAAACCATACATGTTAATCAACACCATATTTATTATCAAGAGCTTATTAATATTTTTTGGTTAATATATAAATTTAAATTTTTTAATAGGAATATATGTCACACCATTATCCATATGTATAATTTCCCTATATAGTTTTTGAAAAAATTAAAATAGCTTACTCCAAATCCAAAATTGAGAAATTATCATAATATAACATCATTTACATTTATCTATAAGTTATAACCATATTATTCTTTAGGTGAAAAAATATGAATATCTGCATTGATGAATCATAAATGATCAGGAACACTTCACTATTGTTATGTAGTGTAATCACATGTATATTGAATTACCATAAATTTTGTTCCTTAAACTTTTCATCATATTGATGTTTCCTAAGGAACATGGAACCTTTCTGAGTTAACATTTTTGGTGGGTTAGAATTCAATGATAAATTATCTCTATAAAATCACAAATATCCATCCAAATAGATTAAACTATAGATAATAGTCATAGTGGTTGGTCTCGGACAATTTTAAATAACATCTTCCCTTGATGGATCTATATATATATATCCCATCTTGATATTATATGACACAAAAATGAAAATTTGTATTGGATAAAATCACACTAGGTATGTTTTTCATTCGTATTTAACATCCCTATGATATCTAACAAAATCCTGAAGTTATCATTATCCTCTTATGTACACATTGAATATATCATAATATAATCTAAAAAACCACTAAATATTGATAAAGGTTATCTGTAATGACTCTATTAATTAAATATATGAAGATATTTGTTGAATTAGTAAGACACAATGGTGTCACAACAAATTCATAAGTTCCATACCTTGTACATAATACTATCATTACATTTTCAACAATTTTTACCATAAACAAATATTATTGAAATAAAATATCAATCGTGGAAGAATATTGATCCCCAAGTAATTTACCAAAAAAACTGATATATGATAAAGGATACTTATTTATAATTGGGATCTTTTCAGTACCTAATAATAAATTTAGGGCCACATTATTCCATCTTTTTTCATAAAAAAAGTGAAAGTGCACCCCATGGTGACGCACATTGTCAAATGAATCCCAAATGCAGTTTATCATGGAGCCTATTCATTAATTCATGTAACATAATTAGGGTTATTATAATATGAGTCAATCAAAATATTTTATCACCAGGTATGAGATCAATTTAAATTTAAAATTCATGAATCACAGGAAGACAATGATACTCTTCCATAATGTAATAAAAATAACTCATAAAATAGGCATACTAATAATGCTATGATTCTCCACTAGAATCGATGATATTAAACCAAATATTATATGAATTATAACACATATAATAGATTTATTTTTAATTGGAATCTCATATTTATCCTCACAACGATATATTATCATATGTTATTTTGGAAAACCAAATTCGATATCCCTTAAATAGTAATTAATATGAAATTTATACATTAAAATCCAATCCATGTCTAAAATAACATTATAATAACCATTAATAATATTTTCATTAAGTACATTCTAACAAATATCAGTATTATAAAGGCCCATATCTGGTCAAGGAGTTATAATTTTAAAAATTTCATTGACTCAGATATTGCTTCTGTTCCATATGATTATGATAATGAACTATAAAATTATTCATAATAATACATTTATTTCCATCCATTATAATATTCATTTTACATGAAAAATTCTTTGATCTATACCATTATTTTCTAAGGATAATAAATTTTATAGTTACATTGAGATATTCTATGGCGTTCGTCTTTCCAAATTTATGATATGAAGGAAAAATACACTTTATTTCTCTACGATATCCACCATCCAATCTGTGATTGAGATATATTATTCTCTTAATTGGTGATTATAAGAGTTGGTTAATTTACATGTTTCTAATCTTATATCATGATAACTAATTTGACACAATCGCAATACCATTAATTTTAGTCATCATCTCATTTGGATTCTCATAATCACTAATCTATACATCACACTCAATGATTACATATTTATTTTTGGTTCTAGACATTGACTATATAAATAAATAATAATTTATTTGGGAAATAAAATTATTATAAAACCAATATATATAATATCATAATCTCGATGCCATCTTATCAGTCGATGACACCAAATTTCTATCCTAAGTAATTTGTGATGATCATATATTAATTTACTTCTTAATAGTTCATAATTAAAAAATGATATTAGGACAAAATAATATCCCCCTAGTAGTATAAAAATATGAGTAAAGTAAGAAAACATTAACCTTGAAAGAAAATTATCGTCGATATATACTCGAACAACAATTTTTGTGGTTATTAACCATGGTGGTGTCTTTGTGAAAACCAATTCCACATATAGTATCAAGAAATGGATGAATTTTTAAGAAATCCAAACTCCTTTATTTACCATAACATTCGATGTTCTAATATAAATAGGACTCTCCTATGTGTTTTTACTAATGTTTTCTCATTCTAGTATTTAATGTTAACTTAACATTTCTCTGATACCAACTATAGTGGCCCATAATTATTATACATAGACGGTACATCTTATTAAATGATTATAAAGTAAATTATGTTACAATCTAGGTCACAATCCTATAATTCTGTGGCCATTGGATACATGGATACATAAACAACTTGTTCACAAGATATCTACATAATATAAAACTGAATTCTTTATAACATTATACATTCTATGACTGAACGTACTTAAAACATTTTTTAAAATCCAAGGTAAAGAATCACAAGAATGGGAGTGATCAGATTCCCAGTAAATGTAAAAAATGGAGATATAAATGATCAATTACTCAAAAATGATAAATTAGAGTTGAGAACATGAGATTAATGGATAAAACCCATACCCATCATATAAAATATATTGCTCATGATCCATTTCATAAATCATTGTAGTTCATAAGACATGAATCATTAAAGATTCAAATAACATGATCTATGAGAGGATAAAATTTTCCTAACACAAGATTTTGTGCAATAAAAATTAGCATTGAATGTTATTTTCATAGTCAAGTATCACATAAAATACTAATATAGTTGATTGGTTTAACACCCCATTCAAACATATCCTTTTTCAAGGATCATTACCAAGACTATCTTACTGGATATAGTACCTTACTGAACCAGGTTCACTCCCCATTATTGTCCATTTTTTAATGTAATATCAAGCATTACACAATTTTATGGAGAGATTTATAATTCATGGACCACAAATAATACAACCATTTTACAGCTTTTTTTGTGATATAATATCATAAATCATTCACCATATATCATAACATATCATAAGAAAATAGGTTTCATAATCTCTTAAAAATTTCATCATAACATAACCAATGGAAAATAGATGGTTTTCATAGATATCTCATCATTAAATTCATAAACTCACTAGAAAAATAATAATTATATTATCCTTGGATCAAATACTTAGTAAATCATATGTATAATCAAATTTTTTTATCATAAATGTTTTTTTTTTTAAATATCTCAATAAAATTTCATGATTAATATACAATTTTCATTTTGGAATATCTTATTCTAAATATAGAAATTTAAATAATATTAAGAACGAATTATTATTCAAAAATAATATTGGAAAGTCATAAATCAATTTCAAATATATTGAGTGTTCATTATGTAAGGAAATTCAATTCATTTCCATATACATTAAAACAAATATTCATTTCACATTTTTAGTAGAAATACTAAAGTACATCACTCTGAAAGTGACACAAATATTCAATTTAAACCATACATTAAAAGGTAAAAAATTGTTAAATATGATAATATATATTATTTTAGTTCTGTAAAGATATTTTTTTGTAAAAATAGGGTAAAAAAAATGGACATGTATGAAAATGATTCTTGAATGAATAGTAAAACATAGTCAAGTTTTATCACAATTATTTTTTCAATATATTGAGCACATGGAGAGAGAAAAATTGAGGGATATGATGTATTCTAAAAAATTAATATAGTGAAAAATAATAATTCATTATAATATTGAGATATATTTCCTACAATTTAAATATCACTAACTTAGTTATAAATAATCATCATAGATAATGATATTTTAATATAAATCCCTTAACTAATGTATATCGTTCTTTAAAAGTTATATAATGTCATGAATATTTAATATAAATTTATTATTATTCAATAAAAGATTAATTAACATACATGTAATATCATATATGATCTAATTATATCATTTTAACACACACTTATAAATAAATATTTATTAGAAACATTATTTTTAGCTGTTAATTGTTCCTTTCTGCACTATCATTTTGGTTCTATATACCCAATCCATTTACATTGATCTAGGAGACATATCCTCTATAAATTTAATCATGATATTGATATAATTAAATTAATTATATGCATTTATTTATTATAATACATAAATTTTTTATAATGGGAAATGAGTTAAACCATTCAGGGAAATGTTGGGATATATATGTATGCCAGACCCTGAAGTTAAGTTTCCACCAGATGGGACAAAAGAAATGCCAATAATAATTCACAATTTAAGAATAATTATTATAATATATATATATTATTAATTAAATATATCCTCATTACCATCCATGGAAACTAGAAGCAAAAAAATTGGATCACATCGCTTCAGGGAGGTGGTAGACCACTTCTCGGCATGAGCGATTTATAGTCAAGACCCTGATGAGACAGTAAGAAGGTAGTAATGATATTATTATTCAAAAAGCGTAATCTATTTCCAAATATATATATATATATACATATATATATATAATAAACCCTTTAAAACCATCCATGAAAAATTTATATGGAAAATGAATTGAATTGATCTAGAGAGGTGGTAATTCACAGATATAGTCAAGTATTATTTTCACATACCATTTGATGGAAAATAAGCTGAATAAATGTGGTTATATAATAAAAAAATGTATTTTTAGTCTACTGAGTTTATTATTTCATAATTAACACAACTGAATTATAAGAGATATAGGATGAACTAAACTAAATAATGTTGGGCAGGATAATTAATTCTTCTTTAGTGGGGCTACATTATATCATTTATTAATCACCCTTGGAATAGTTTTTAAAAAAGAAAACACCTATAATAATTGTATAGTGATGTTTATAATATAAATGGTCTTGTTTTTTTCAATCTATATGTCTCATTGTATTGAAATTAAGAGAAATAAGGGGTTTCCATTCAAAATTGGTGGAGACTACAAACTATGAATTTCTTAAATTATTAAAATATAATAATGTCACACTAAAGAAAAATGATCCAAAATTTCATGATATTAAATTTTGGGATAGGATGAGGTGAAAATATCTCAATAATATAGAATTTATAATTGTCAAATTTTAATTTGTTAACTCTTGGTTTAACCCTAGGTAATCATTCTCTAACATTAACAATGGCAATTCCTTTTTACTTTTTTAGTATTCATTAAAACCAAAAAATAATTACAAAATAATATATAACATTAATCATAATGATTTCAAATACGGATAAATATTTATCAAATTCAATTCACATTAATGGAAAATTTTAGTTTAAAATTAGTCCTGGAAAATTGATTAAATTTGATATCTATGGAAAAATGTTTTCTTATGTATATAATTTTTTTTAAATACATTCTACATAAAATTAATTCCCATGAACATAATTAGATTATTCATATTATTAATTAAATAAATTTATATTTAAATAATATTATTTAAAAATTGATATTTTTTATTTATTTTAATGAAAATACAGTTTTGAATATAAATATGTATTTTCACTGTTCATTGAAACCCTATTATTTTAATGAAATTCATAAAAATTAAATCTATGTTAAAAATTTCTTGTTTATTTTTGAAAAATAAGTTATTTATTAAATTTTTTTTATAAAATCATTAATTTCTATTAATTTTATTTATTCACAAAAAACCAATACAACCCAATTTGTGGGAATATGTACTTTTGGAGCGTATAAAAAATAGAGTTGTGGTTTACGAATATATTAGATTTATCGAAATCATTTATACATAATATAAAAAATGTTTTCATTCCTACTTAGTATATCAGTTTAAATTCTAGGTTATATAATTTTACTATATTACATTTCAATTAGAATCTGGTTTATGTGTATAGAATACTACTGTTGCAATTAAATCCATTTTGATGGAGATTCATAGACTGAAACAAACAGACGATTAATGAATTAGGTATTATAAATAAAACATCATAAGTATTTCATGGTACACGTCTAGCTTTTTCATTGAACACTAATGTATTCTTGACCACAGATCTAGTGTTAAAAATATTAGTATTCAAAAATATATAATAATTAAGGACAGTAAAATATACGTTGAAATAGTCTGATGTGCCTTTAATATTATGGTGAAGATTAGTGATTGAAAAAGGTAGCATTGGGTAGGGATGAAAAGGTTATTATCATGTTCTGTTTTGGATTATTAGTTGAAAATAATACTGAGGGAATAATATAAAACTACCCATTATCCATAAATATATGAAAAAAAATCTCTGAAACAGACTCAGTGGAAAAAAAGATGTTAATTTTGTAGGAAATTGGGGAATCAAGCTAATTAATGTCCATGAGAGTTTAGGAATACTTCATATATTATGGAAGAAATTAAGTTTCCAATAAATATTAAACATATGGTGTAATGATTCATCTATAATTAGAATACAAAAGATGCATCTTAGCGTATTAAAACATTTATTTTCATGGAAATTGAAGGAAGTCACCTCTATGAAAAATAGTGAAAAAATTGTCTCATGTTATCACTAATATTTAGGAGCATCATGAAAATTATGTGGTTAAAGGTACAATATTTATTAACTCAACAATAGTGAATTTCATACTTTATTCTCTTTCTTTTATTTTTTTCATATCCTGAAATTTTAATGAATATATCCAAAAACACAATCGGTCATTGAGGTTATGTTATTGGTGAAAACATAATGTAATGTGATTCTTGTATATAATGTATATAACTCTTCCTAGGATACCATTTGTGGGATGAATATCCTTACCTACCTTATCATCTTCTCTATAGTGTAATTAAATGTTATACGTGTAATTCATTAATTTTATTTATATAAATAATAAATAAATAATAGAGGGAGGAGATTCCATTTTCACACTCTATATAAAAATTTGATTTTAATCATGTGAAAGGAAATATATTCTTGTTATGTTGAAAATACTCCAGAATAATTGATATTGATGAATTATGAAAAATAATATTTTACTCCAATGATTGATTCAAATGAGCAGCTGATCATTATATAAATTCCTATTTTAATGGAATATATAGACGTATTTCTTGAACATTTAGTTTTTCTCCCTTCGTATAAAGAGGTTGAGTTCTCAATTGATCTTATACTGAGAGCTCTACCCACATCCAGGGGTCCTTATTTAATGGAAACCATCAAAGGATACTAAATTAACAACAAAATAAAATATTATCCAGAAAAGGGATTGAAATTTCTAATGGATTCAACATTCGTTTCACCAATTCTTATTTTTATGAAGAAGAATGGGTTAATGAGCCTATTTATTGATTCTCTTGATGTAAACAATATCTTGATAGAAAATCAATATCCCCTAATTATGGATTATAACTAGACATATCAGTTATGTGCCGACTATTAATTCCCTAAAGTTTCCTTTTGTTCATAATATCATCAATTAAATTAGAAGTAGGTCATTCCCAAGACTACCTTCCAAAAATTTTATAAACACCATGAGTTTCGATTGAAGATATTTTATCTCCCAAAATATCCATAAATCTTTATATAATCGATGAATTTGGTTAATAAAGATATACTTTAAAATTTTTGTGTGGCCATTATATCTGATATTTGCATATACACAAAATATAAGAGGGAAAATGAGGATCATTTATTTATTGGGCTAAAGAAATTCTGAAATAAGATGTTATATGTATGGACTAATAAATATGCGTTTCCTATGAAAATGCATCATTATGGGGGAATGTTATCTAATGAAAATTGATATGAACGGACACGTAGAAGATAATTGTGATTAATTAATATCCTTTACTAATATAAATAATACTTATATGTATTTTCCTATGATCAGATAGAAACTATCAATTATTTTTTAGGAACATCGATTGATTTTCAATCCCACTAAACAAAAAATATAGAATGATTAATGTGAATTTGTACTGATAAATGTGAAGAGAAATTCATGGAGTTTAATATTAGTATAATTTCTACAAATATACTCACACTAGAGACCATTAACAAAAAAAAATTATCTATATATATTCTATACAAATAGTCTTATGTTGTTTCTTCAAAGAAAATGACAAATTGTTTACCTATGCCTTAGGATAGCTGAAGAATCATAAAATTAATTGTCCAACACAACATCTATAGTTGGGAACAATAATATATACATTTATTGGATGGAGGATTTATTTATATAGAGAAAAGATTGTTATGTGTTATTATTATAAGACATTGAAGTATATATATTTATATAATTTGTTCAACATTCACCAATAATGATGGAAAAAAATGTCTGATGACTACGATTTCTAAAACCATTACCATCGCAGGAATGAAAAATTAATGTATGACACTCTAAGAAGAAAGGATATAGATATATTATCTATAATGATAATTGATATGGTTATAATCGTGTTATACATTTTATAGATGGACATGAGAATTAATAATTATGTAAATACAACATACCTTTCTAAAGTGAGAACTCAACTATATATTAATGAAATTGTTTTGGAAGATCAAATGGATTATATATAGATACAAAAGAAGTTGGTTGTTATAAGAATGGGGATTCCTTAGATCATAAACGTAATAAGATATGATTTTTGAAAATTTGATCATTAGTATGCATAACATTAGTGCCCGAGATAAAGAAAGAAAAATCGATCTATGCTTATAGAGGATCATTTTAAATCCACCTAGAAAGCCCATAAATGTATATATATATCATAAATAAAACATCTAGTGTTTTAGTACGAATAATTTGATTATTAAATATTAATAAATATTAATAGTATTAAAATAAGTGATGGTTGATAAGAAATTGCTTGTAGAAATGAAGATACCATTACCCATAACTATATGGGAATGAGAGAATATCATTATGGATTTTTTCATATCATTTTGGATGACATACAAATAAAATATTTCTCTATGTGTTATATTGAATGGTATCCCAAAAATTTCACAATTTGTATATATTAAATAGGACTTCTCACAAGGTCAACATGAAATTATACAGATGTAGAAGTTGTAAGGATTCTTGTAGAATTATTACCAATTTTATTCGATCAATATCCATGATCCAAATAAACGTTTTGGATATTTTATCTATGAGACATGAAATAAGAGTTAAACATCAATATGACCTATCACCCCTAGAATGATGGAAAAAACTGTATAGAATATCTAGACACATTAGGATAATATTGTCGCACTTATCTAAAGACATTATTGGATTATGGGATCAATATCATCCATTACTCATGTTCTCATTAAATAATAGCTTCCACTCAAGAATAAAGACAAATCCTTATAACTGCCACTATGGAAAAATTCATAACTCCATCATATTATAATGATGTTTGAGAATTTAATCAAATGGAAACCAAAATATTTAATGAAATGGAATAAAATGTCAAAAGTTATTTAGCGACACATAAAGGAAGAAAAAGGTTAGAAAAATATATATTATAATAATTTTTGAAGACACATATTGTCTCAATATGTAGAAAAAGCATTCCTTAATATATCCCCATATAATAGAGTCATGGAAGTTTTGATAAGGGATATCAAAATCAAAAATACATTATCCATTTTGAGATTTATGACCGGATTGAATTTATCGCGTATCAAGATGAACTCCCTTCAAATCTATGAAATGGTTATGATTCTTTCCACAAATCCCCCATTAAGAAGTAAAAATATGATCCTGCACCTGTAATAAAATAATATAATTAATATTTACAGCACAATATCTCTTAAGTTGAGTTTTTATTGAATATCATGGACTATATAGGTAAATTTATATGCGATAAGAGAACTCCCCAAGTCAAAGTACTTTGGTAAAACCCTATGTATGAATATGTTACCTTGGTACCTGATTGAATTAATGAAATATTACTATGCTAAATAATTTTTATCATAGTGTGTGATGTAAAATTTTAATGGTGAAGTTTTCAAAAAGGGTATAAATTTAATATCCAATACATTTATATTAGGAATTATCCCCCTAGTTAATCATGATTTTTAATTTTTAATATATTATTTTATAAGTCGAATTGAAAACAAAAAACACATCATAATATAAATATAGAAGAATTACATATTGATAAATAAAATATAAGAATAATAAATCACAATAAAATTAAATATATCTATCACATATGAATAAATTAATTTTTGACCGAAATAATAAATGCTTCTATTTTTGTAAAAACATATGTGTTTTATTTTCAATAAAAATAATTTTTATGATAACATAATTAATTTCAAATAATATCTAATTTCAAAGAATAATTTTTTTTCAAAAAATAGTTTTTTATATATAAATGTTAATGTAATTGTATTAAGTCATAATAAATTATTATATAGGTTGAAAATATGACCATTTCTATTAAGTAATATTTTTCAATATAGAAATATTTTATAATAAGTTATACTGATTAAATTAGGACTAGTTTTTTGATAAAGTTAAATTTTTGTTGAATCAACAGATTCATGTTTGTTTTGGGTAATTTTATATAGGTTATTATAAAAATTGCATATTTTTAAAGAAATAGTAAAATACAGTTTGTACAAATATTATATCTTTATTGACATAATTATTATATAATTGTTACCTTAAATTTATGAAATATTATAACCGCCATAAATGTTTCAATGGGTCAAAAAATTGTAAAATTACTTTCTGAAAAAAATGTATTTTACATTTTGGAACCTAAATATAATTGAATTATAATAAAAAACTATTGTTGGGTTGTTTCATTTTATAATTTTGTTAAAATGTGAAGTTACTTTTTTTCTTGATAAAATTCCCAATGAAACCGTTAATTTTTAGTTGTAAATTAATAAATTTCATTAATTAAATACTATTCCTTTATAAATTACATGATTAAAAAACAATCAACATTTTACATTAAAAAAATTTTCTTCCCCCAATATATATACCATCCTTAACTACCTCACATATTTTCACACTATAAACAACTTATATATACCACAATCTACTAATTTACCTCTCTAAAATGCATATAAATTTTCTAGAGGTATTAGTATCATCCAAATACCACCCTTCAAAAGAATAGTCCAATTAGCTGAGGAGTTTTTTTATCGTGTACATAAATAAATCCTAATCACTTGCTCATTTATATTCTCTTAAATTTTGTAAATGTACCTCCACCAAATATATTATAATCATCCTAAAATAATGCCATATATATCACTAGTACATTGAATTGTTATTGTTTTTATAAAATAAGCATTATCTAACTTCTGCCATCTATTTGAAAAATGACAACACAACCTATATTATGGTCTGTACAACACCTCCACCGATGAAATATTTCACCATTCATTATCACATTACATGGAATTTAAGTGGAACCTAACCAATTTTCTATGTTTTTATAATTACAGTACATCATTATTAAACAATTTTAATGTCTTATAACGTCAATTTAAATCATATATTTCATCTTACATAAGTTATATAGAGTCATATGTTTGACTCTTTTTATACAGAGTGATATTCCATGAGTTGTTCTAATCTTATATAAAAATTAATAATTCTTATATGATTGAATTAGTCCATATCTTAGATATAATATTATTTTATGTATGAAATAAATCATTTATGATAACAAATTGATCAAAATTGAGAAAAACAGATCATATATGAGTGAAATAGATAATATGTGAGTATTCATTCATATTATGTAATGGAGATTCTTTGAGAGTTAATGAAATTTTTAATAAGAATTCAATCATTACTGTGTTAAAATAGTGGTTATATAATGTTGTTTTCATTATGATAAGTCAGAATATTTTATGATGGGTCTTCTATGAAATCTACAATAACATATTTACATTACCATATTTTAGCTCGAAATATGTTTGACTTTACTCATTCATTTTAGACAACATTATTTCATGTTTATTTTTTATACATTACAAGTGATTTAATTGATTTTTTGATACTCAGTTTTTAGTTTTAACCCATGGAAATTTATTTTGAGATACTTCAATAGTAGTAAATGTGATCCTACATATATTAATATACACAATATTAAGTCATAATTTTGGATTTAAGGAATAAAAATAATAATTTAAGGAGAATATGATTTCAATTAAAGTCATTATTTTGGATTTTAAGACTTCTCATAGGGAGATAACTGATAAAGTCCATAATATAAGACTTTGGATCTCTAAGCATAAGAAATTCATTTATAATGTGTCTTTAGAGTTAGAATTAAATATGATTAATTAATAAGTATAATGATTTTGAGAATATTATTTCTACATAAATGTTCAATACATAGTGAACATGGAATGTTAAAAATATTATTAACTGAGAAAAAAATTTAATAAGACTTTAGGGATTTGAGAACATGAAATTTTAAAATATTAAATATTTGAAATATGGAAAGTATGTATTGAATCCCTTATGGAATAATTTCAATAATATTTATATTATTTCAATAATTTATTTATTTTTTTTCATAACATATTGTTCTGAACAACCAATTTTATATTTATATATTATCGAAGTAACCCCACATGGTAATAATTTTATTGTGTAATCAATGACGTAATGATGTGTTTCATAGAGAATGATGAAATGAAATGTGATTTAGTATTGGAATCTATTGTGAATGAAATAAATCTATATACTGTGTTATATAGGACTTGATTAAACCAAAAATCTTTGTGAAATTATTAAACAATATTATGTGATACACCATGGAGGGAACTTATTTGTCAAACTAAAATTCAGTTATTTTATGTATTACTATTGGTGGCATCCTTACATTATAAACACATATATCCTTAATCATTTTTCTAGTTTTTACTAATCGTACTTATTTATATTCATATATATACATAATTATGTCAGATTATAGTACCCAGAAAATTAACGAGTTGTGTTATATCACCATTTGGAAAGGTTATGGATACATTCATAATGAGTAAAAGGAAATGAGATCGATTATTCCGTGGTCTGGCCAGAGGAAACGGTTTGGTCTTACCTCCTTTCCAAATTATTTATCTATGTTTTACCATTATGTGTGAAAAAGTTAGGGTGATTGGTTTAATCCAACCATAGTGAAAAAATATTATCCCTTTTTTGTTACATCCTTTTTTAAAATGTATTAATAAACAATTGTGATTCCTTTCAAAACATATTGTGTCCATTATAGTTTGTGAAATATCTCTCTATATTTGATAGGTGTGAAGGGTAGAGTTTGATCATTTATATATGTACTAGAATAAAAACTAATTTTTCATTACATTTTATATTTTTAAGTAACTATACAAGATTTTTTGTGTGGTTAAAAATATTTAAAAGGACAATTGACCCCCTATTCAATATTCACCATTTATAATGAGGAATTAACTATTTGAATAATAGTGGGTTCAATACAATTTACATATATTTATATTATATGTGCTAATAAAATAATATATTAAACAGTCAAGGGAAAGAGTTTTTTCATATGGAAGAAATGAATGTAAATGATGGTTGGACTCCTCGAATACATCCACACATTAATATAACTATTTATGGAATATGGAAGTCTCACATGAATTCTATTCTTAAATAAAAATTAATTAACAGTTCTATAATCATAGAGAAACCATAAAAATAAAATATATTGATCTTGAAAAATTAGTTTCTATTGATTAAGTATATTCTGTTTGAAATTACAAGGTGATGAGTATTCAATGTTTTTTAATTTATTGAGAATTTTGTTGTCAGGTTTCTACATTAAAAACAACATAATAAATTTTGGAAATATTGTAATTTTATCATCAATGATCTGATTAGTCGATAAAAACTATATTAGGGATATTAAGATAATATTATCAACAATTATAAATGGGATATGAATAGGGAGTTAATGAAAAATATTATTTATTTAGTAGTATTGTATTTTTCATGATTTCATGGGGTGAAGCGTAAATAATTATTTTATAGTTGAATGGGATTTAATATATTTAATGAATAAATTTCATGGAAAAAAGTTATTTATTGGTATATAAAAAAAATATCATATAAATTATATAATAAAATTGGATATATAAGAAAATATAAATTACAATTGAAAAACATTTATAATAATGAAAATTCAAAAAATAAAGGTATTTGTTTTAAATAAAAAATATATGTTACTAATCATTTTTCTTACTCTGAATATAAATGTTGGTAAGGAGATAATGTTGTATATTATTTCGAAGTGTGATGTATGAAAGGATAATCCAAAAATATTAAAAGGAACTACCAATGAATAAAATAGAAAAATAATGTTAATGAGGAAAATTAAGATATTTATAATTCATAAAAGGATAGAGTGAACATCAAGCCTAACCACCAAATACATGAGAATGAAAAGAACATGATTGAATAGAAAAAACATAATGTAAATAAATGTAATTTGTTTGGAGTCACACATTCGATTTAGATTAATGTGATAAATATATTATTGGAAATGAATTATAAATCCTATGTCTAATGGATTCATTAAAAAAGGTATGCTAATTAGAATAATCATTATCTTATAAATCATATCTTGATCTCTCTATGAGGTATGAAAAATAAGAATACTTCAACAAATATATTCATATTGAGTTGGACACATAAAATCTTATAGAATTTTAGGAACAATGTGTATACTTTTTATTGATAACGAATATGGTATATATACATGGACTTAGTTTTTTTATCATAAATCTGGTACATCATATAAATTTGTTTCATATTATTGATTAGTTAAATAAGAAATAAGTTACTTCAATTTATCAATAATAAGTAACAATAGTGGTGAGTACTAAAATTTATAATTTTATAGTGCTATGAAGATAATTAGTATAGACATATTTTTTAACCCATTGGGCTAAAAAAAATGGTCCAGTAGAAAGGGAATAATATATAATTTTATGAAATTTATTGGATAATGTTAAATGAGTACTCTTTTAAAAAATATTAGTTTGTGGATGTTGTTAAATTTTCATTTACTCTTTTAATCATCTTCTATATTATAAATTCATAAATAAAAACCATATAAAATATGTAGAGTAAAGAAACATATAATTAATTATTTTAGTGTATTCAGCTATCAAGTTTACATTTTTAATACAAAATAGTAACATGGAATATTTGACTAAACCATATAAAAATATATTTTTAGGGAATTATATTTCATGAATTGAATATAAATTTTATTTCAAAAGGTCATTAGTAGGTGATGAATATGTGCCCTAAAATATGATTAAAATAATTTCAAGGAAAGATAGTTTGATTTTGAAATTTTTGTGGTAGTGATTAAGGAATTTAAATTGGATAAATTTTAAAATTTAGATTTATATTCATCTATTGAGGGGTTAGACTGTATAATAATTAATCACTAGAGGTACACAATGTTAAAATAAATGGGAATGTAATTAGTGAAATTTCCACTAGTATTAAATGAATAAATTCATCAAGAAATGATTTTGGTTACCAAGAATTTAGTTCATTTTATTTTATTTTTAATACTAATATATATTTACATGAATATGTAATGGAATTAAGAATTAAACTAGTTATATAGTAATATTTACTGAACTATTATTGATCCCCATTATAATCATTATATAATTGAAAACAATTGAATCTTCAGAAATAAGGTACATGAATCTGTGAAAATAATTAGAAACAAGGCCTGGCTAGTGGCTCAATGATACAACCTAGAAGAAATTTATTTTGAAGAATAATATTCCTTGGATAAAAATGTGAAATATATAATAATTTTTTTATAATATTCACGGATAATTCTTATAATAGTTTAGGGGATTATCAGTAGTGATCTAGATATAGATTGTGTCATATTAAATTGGCCATTCACATATTATACAAGACATAAGATCCATAACTAAAAAAATTCCTAAAAACATTGAGATAGTAGGTCATCAGAACCAAGAGAACATATTTTCACATTAAATTTATAAAAATTAAAACAGGTCAATATAAATAATAACAAAATATTGGGATAATTCATCAGGTATTTTATTGGTTTCCTTTAACCATTTTTAATTGATCAAATTACACTTCTAGGGTCAAAATGTAGAATCACTCTAGAGATGATGTATATGTTCTCCATTGATCTATGAACAACGTCAATGGAATATCTTGTTCTTGAATGCGATATCAATCATCATTCAGTGTTCTTATATATTGCTACAAAAATTCCATTGTTATTGAAGAATTTTTTTTACTCACACCCAATAAAGGATATATGAGGGGGAATAATATAAAAAAATTTCTTGATAGAGATATATTGATTTAATTATTGGAAATGATCATCAATTTTTATCAATCTCAGTCATCTTCAAAATAATAGTCAAAATAACATATTTAGATGGATAGGGTTTGGCATAAAGATATAATCTAATATAAAAATAACCTTAAAAAACAAATTAATCCTCATCAGATGCCATTCCATTAATAATAATAATATTTTTTTCATAGCGTTCACAAACTACTACAACTATAAATATTAATTTACTCGATTAAAAAAAATTATCACAAAACACAAACATGATCCCCTTGTCCTCTTTAGAATTTATTAAATACCAAAATAAGTATCTAATTAAAAATTGAGTCATATTTTGATGAATAAATACATATCACATAATAGAAAATTAATATTTATATTGTATTCACATTCTAGACAATAAATATTTATTCAATATTCATGTAAATAAATAATTCATTTAATAAAGGGTTAATAGTTATTTATTACTTTGTGAATAACAATTTGTGATTAAAATATCGTTAATAAAATTATTCTTTATACATTAGAATAATATTTATTAAAATACATAAATTCAAAATGAATTTAACTAAGATAATTGGAAAGACATATTGTATTTTCCTATAGGATTCTCTCCCATTGGAATTATGTAATCTTGCCTAATGTCAAGGATTAAAATCATATAGTAGGCCAAGGAATTTATGTGAATGAATTTAATCTCACAACATAAAAAATAAACATGGGGAATTTTTCAATAATATAATCCCTTTGTCAAAATATATAATCAATAATTTTCTACTGTCATTCCATCAACCAATATCCCTCATAGAAAGGAACTATTATTCCATTTTCAATACGATAGATACTCTAGGTCCTTAAAACATTAATGTTGTGAAGAATAATATTCAATTTTTTATAAGGTGTTTAAAATAATTTTTACTTCATCTAATTTATATGTAATGTAAATTATAATGTATTTGTATATTGGGAAGAAAATCCAACATACTCCCACTTTCATAAGAGGAAACAAATAACCACATGTTAGTACTAATATGTTGCACAAGCATATGATGAATATGGCTCTAGCTCAGGGTCCTACCACATATTCAATATATGAGTTTATAAATCCACATTTCTATGTGGTGAATCTTCTTATAATAACATCAATACCTTGAAAAAATACCCCAAATAGTAATATTACTTAGATTCCACCTGTTGTAACCATTTATGAATCTTAATATCCTTACAAAGTCCACAGGTAAATGTTATCATAATAACGATAAAATAATTTCATTTAGTGTAACCCAAATTTGAATAGGATATCATTAAACGTCCTCTTAAGATGCATTGAATGTCACAAAAATTATGATATTATAGATATTCCCACCACTAACTAAAATAAATTATTATTTCATATTACCTTATAATTTTTGAAAATAAAACATAAAAATGAGATAAGTTATGAAAAATGTTTGATTCCATTTATCAAAAGTATTATCACATCTCCACAAACCCATAAATAATCTATTTCTACATTATTAAGTACTGTTGGTTAGTTCTAAATGAAAGTCGATGCAGTTATGTCAGATTTCATTATATTCCCTTATTTTTAATTATGAATAAATAATATTAAATGTTACTACATATTATGTACTATAACATAAATTTTTACCAATTAAGCTTGTCAAAAATTTATAATCTCAAAAATCTCTTCCTATTCCCATGCATATTATATTGGATTGAAAATATGCCAATAATAATTCGATCTTTAAATTTTTCAAATTTTGGTTTTCAATATTTTGGTAATATATATCGGATGACTAGATTTAAAAAAAAGATTGACATATTTTATATATATTGTTCACTAGAACATGGTTACTACATTAATTCAGGATGAGATAAATTTCATTCAGCAGAATTAACAAATAGCTAAGAGATATCAACTTTTTTATATGTTTTCAATATATCAATCTTGAAAACATATAGCCATCCCACTATCAAATTAGAGACACATGATAGTCATTCATTTGGGAATAAATATCAGATGGTATCTAAACATAATATTTTTATAAATAATTTTTTGTAATATACATAAGTCACTAGATTGTATTGATTTCACTAACCATTTTTAGGTATGCCTTGTATATATATACCATACGGTATACATTTTTTGTCATATGATATGTAGATGTTTCCATAAGGATTCCACTAAATGGGATTAAATTCACTATTAATGGGCTAATATGATTATAAAAGAAGTATGGTTTGACAATTTCAATTAAAAAAATATTAAATCAAGATTATTGTTGTATTGGTTTTATCATAGACTACAACTTTGAATAATCATTCAGGACTTGTTAAATAAATTTTTCTAAATCCAAGAATAGTTTCACTTGAATAATCACCAGTAGTTTGATTCATTTGAAACATTAAAAACATGGAGTACCAAAATCTAGATACATGACTTATATTATATGAATTTATACATACTTTTAAAACATATAATTATTCATTCTTCTACTTCATTATAGGAATCATTATTCTCAAAAATTAAAATATGTATCACCCACATTAGTGAACATAAAACATATCTTTGGTTAATTTTTTTTATAAAGTATGGGTCTATTGAACTACTCCTCCAACTAAGATAAGTAGAGTATAACATTCCTCTGCTAACTCAAGTGAATCCAAATTCATTCCCTATAATAGATAAGTCTTATTCCACTATTATAAATGATATTTGATTCATTTGTGGAAATATATTCATTTTTTAATAAATGTTAATATCCACAATCATTATAGTATTATTTCTTTGATTTACCATACTGTTTGATGTTCATTTGTATATAATTTATTATTTTAATAAATAGTTTTCAACAAACACATGTCATAGTGTCAATATATATTTTTATTATATCACAAATGATATAATATACCTTACAATATATATTTTTCATGTGTGTTGTTATTGAAAATATATTTTACAACATGCATTCGAGGAAATATTTCCAAGATTTGTAACAAATATATGATGTATCATTGATCATCCATTTACTACTATGAAAAAATTGTTGTATATACGAAAATGTGAGTTTGTTATTACCTTTACACCACATGTATAATTAATGGTTTCATGGAACATATATTCTCTGACAATCCAGCTCAAATTTTTCTCAATATTTTCCAATTGAACTCATTACATCACTAATAATTTCTAAAATTACAAAAAGGAATATCATGAAGTACATTATGTAACATTTAGCTTTAGAATAGTTCATGTGGACATGTTGAAATATCATCATTTTTTTTGAAAACCTTCATATTAATATTTTATTTTTCTAAAAATGATAATTAGAATATTTTTATACATAGTAACTAAGAAAATTTGAGAATAAAACACAGTTGTGGGGATAAACAAGTCACATATATTTATTTCCATTTGAAAAAGAGTTATCATACCAAAATTTGGTATGAGTCTATCAGGACATGACCCACTAGGGGATACTCGGCTAGAAAAAATATAGAAGTGAATACTCAAAGCCTACATATAATTGGCCAGGGGAAAGAAATGAGTGATGAAAAATACTTAACTTATTTGGGATTCCATTTCATTATGTAAATGTATGCATACAACTGAATATCCCTATGTGGGATTGTACTGGAATAATAATTATGGTTTTAACATATGTAGTAAAACCATTCATGGAATTGACATGACTGTATACATAAAAGTAAAAAAAATTCTACAAAATCAAAAAAATTTAATATAAACACCCAACCAGAAAATAAGTCCCAACATGAATAACTGAAATAATAGAGAACTGAGAGGTCCTATGTTTAGATCTCCATGTTTGACCACCATTCGTAGCCAATTCACCCATGTATAACAATATTCCATCAACATCACTAAAAAACTACCTATTATCTATATAATAAATTAAATATGTTGGAATATCCCATCAAGGGGAGTGTATATACATATCCAATAAGATACCCAAAAACAAAAAAGTGGGAAATATACATATATAATACATGTTTTATCAAACCAAATAATGTGGGGGGAAAACCATATATATATATTCTCATAATAAAAAAAGAGGACAGAGAAAGGTGATGTCCATATCCAAATCCTTTCTAAGGATGATGAGTCTACATGTAACTCCAATGGTCCATCTATGATGCATATAAAGTCATGTGTTTCATTGAGAAGGGAATTTAGAGGAACCGAACCTCGCCACATTCTTGCACAATATATTGGAAAAATTATCCAATAGAGGACCCAAAACATGGTATGATAGGGGGTTATAATAAATAGATATAGGAAAAAATCCTTAGAGTGACATGGTGGTAGTAATCTATAGATAAATGACCCACAACCTAGAGTGTTAGGAGAGTACCAATCAGAGTATAGAGGACCCACTCCCTTTCACATCAGGGGAGTTCGACTAAGTAGATAGTGAACACAAAGGATAATACAGAAGGGACATCCAATCAATTGATAGAGAAATATGAGATACTTATTCCCTATTATTACCAGGATTTTTCCAATGCATGAAATTATATAGTTATCTCTAATGAGCACCACTAACCGTCTTAAATTTCCTAAAAGAAGCATCATGATCGCAACACCTCAATTCATATATATAAATACACTATTATTGATAAAATCTCAATGTATGTGAAAATATTCTTACGATATTCTACTCAGAGGTAAAAATATTAGATAATAAGAAGGATATATGCAAGGTGGTAACTCATAGTAAATGTTCATAGAGTGCACCTAGTGTCAAGTAGTGGATGAAATCACTTGGAGACCTAGTCATGTCATTGTGTTCACATGGATTATATGGAAATGTAGTAATTCAAATCATGTATGAGTACAAATAAACATTTTTTTGATGCCCAAAGCCTACCCATGTGATCTTGTCTTTTCACGTGTGCATAAATATGTTCCCTTGTGCATCTATTTCTTACTGCCCCATTTGGGTTGTCTCCATGTACCTAAAAACATATGAATGATGGGACATGGCACATTACTACATGATTTTCCCAGGGGTCTCGCCATTCTCATGGCCATGTATTCTAATATTACATGTCGAGCCACCAATATAAGGTTACACAACCTGTGGTGGGGCTACTAGGCTTGTGATCCTTATCTTTTTTAAAAACCAATATTTCATATCCTAGGCATTACATGGAATTAATTTATGGAAAATATTTTGGATAGTTAGGTTTTCCATAGAAGTATAGGAATTATTAATGCATATCATTGTGCCTCCATCATAATTTCTTCAACAATTCATGTAATTAGTTCTAGATTTGGGGTCAAATTTTCTCGATTCATCATTGGTACCTACATTCCAACCACCCTAACCCTACTCTACTCCATCTTTAATACCACACCACTATCACCATTATAATTGATCCCAAATCCAAATATCCATAACCTGTATCTTGTAATCCATTCTAGTCCATTCACAAAACATCAATACATTTTTTGTTCTTGAAACCTCCACACAGGTGTGTAATGTGAATAACGTAGGGGGTAATGAAATAAACATGGTGAATAAATCATTTTCCTAGAAATCATGTCCAATGATTATAAAAAAGGGTTATCCTGGTTATTGGAATGTGAAATAAACAAAAAATATTTATTAATAGTACCAAAATTTCATAAGGTATCATGCGATGATTTGAAAAAACTATAAGTCAATGAAGATCAATTAATCAAGGAATTGTTAAATAAAAGGTATGGAAATACAAAAAGTAACAATCCCTAGTTTTATTTATGATTTATTTTTGGTTAATAATTCATTTTCTAGTGATGAAGAATATTTATTAAGTTTTCTACCTCCTGATCCACATTCGTATGACCATCATTCCTCCTCGTATCTTGATCATTTAGATAAGAATTCCCATTTTCCAACAAATAAATACTCCCATCAATACAGAGATAACCCTATTTCTTCTTTATAATGGACAATTTATAGAGGTTTATATTTATATCATTTAATGACAATGATGAAATTGAATTATTTAATATATTAAAGGAACCTTTCAATGTTCACCTCTCCCACAATGTCCGACGTTGAACTATATAAGATCACTCCTAGGTTAGACCCCATGTTTTAAAATCAACTATGGTATGTAATTTTCCATATGAGGTAACAAACAATGGGGAAACCATTTAATGTGAAATGATGATTTTGTGTGCATTAAAATATATTAATATTTTTAATAAATTATTTATAGGGTCACAAGACATCCATGAAATGTGCTGGCTCTGAGGATTTGTAAATATATATAGAGAGATAATTTTTCCATTGAAATAAATATATACATGGTTTTCTACATTCTATCCTCATTCATGGGTTTTCACCATGAAAAGAACTAGAAACGCAAAATTTTGTAAACACTGAGTCATCATATATCTCTCTTTATCCCAATAAATTTCATGCATGCTCCCATATTACCACAACACAAGAACCATGGTGATGTTCCATAAATATAGGATCCTCTCATGCTAGTCCTCAATCTCCACTGGGTGATATGTGAAGTGGAATTCATCCTTAATATCTAGAAAAATAAAATAAATAACTTACATAGGATCATGAACACATCTCCTAAACTAAAACACATAGAATACATCATGCACTCAATCAAACTATATGGGAAGGGATTGGTGCTAAGAAAACTCAAAAATACTGTATATGATATCGAATGGTCGGATGATCCATGAGGATTGATTTCCTCATTGAAAAAATCACGATAATGCTCATTGGGGGGATACTCTCAAGAAAACATTGTCTCCCTACTAAATCTAAAATGGTGTTCGAGGTCAATTTGTGTATTATTTATGTCTACTTTGGGTTATCCTCATTATCACAAGGATCAACTAAACCTCCAAACCCGTCAACTACACCATATCTAACCAAACTAGAGATATATTTCCAATGTTTATCTTTGATAGGTTTGACCTATAGGGTCTCTCATATAGGTACTCGAATGGTGACATGTGGATTGTAATGTGATAGATATTATTAGAGGAAAAGTGTACCAATGCCAAATGATCCCCCATCTTCAGAAAATTTGTAACGTGTAGGACCTAAAAATATATTCCAACAGTATGAATGTTTTTTCGTTTCTCTCATCCATATGGTGGTGAAATTATATACTCATCCTCCACTAGGTCAATAATTCCTCCTTGAAGCCTCTCTATAAACATAACATGATCCAATATTCATAGTTGGATCCAGTCAAGAAGGGTTCCCCATAAATGCAGATGATATATCTCATGTAGTACTTCCTTACACACTATATATTCTTCTACTCCCTAATAGAAAATAATTTTGTTGACATTGTGATATTGTAAACAATAAATTAGATATAATTGGGGCCTCTGAATACCCTTGTAATAATCGTCACAAATTCTATGGTTATCTCAACACATTTTGAAGTCGGGATGTCAAAAGGGTTTTTTAAACCTATCAGAACTAGATAATTAAATTTAATCTATTGACTTGTGAGACATTGGGTGATGAACTCTATAATTATCCTAATCATTCAAAAGCACCAAATATTTTGCTGATGTTGCCTTTATATATTTTTAACACAAGTTTTCACATCCATGATGGAGTGTGAAACTCACTCATCAAATCCTCTCACAATGTCACTAGACCCCACAACGATCGTTGGAGATCTATGACATGCCCATATCATTTATTAATTTAATATAGAAACTCTAAAGGGGTTATATAGTCACATATAACCCCATAATATATGCCTCTCAACTATTACACTATCACATAGTATAGAGGATGAGAATTCACCACCATCAATAAAATAAATGTTTCACCCATATCATCCACCATGTTCGTCTATATGGAATCCTATTGCTCAGACACCTCATATTCCAAAATAGAAAAACACCTCCTTCTAAGATATGCTTCCATCATGATTCCCTTTCTATGAATATATACTACCTTGGGGTAGTAGTTATATAAGAACTACAACAAATTTCTTTGTCTTGATTTAATATCTATTTTATTAATGATATACCTAAGGATATGGAGGTCTTTGTATCAAAAAATTGGTTACCCTAAATATTGTTCCTCCACACCATAAGATTGATGAATACCACAACCAAATATATGTTTTGAGTTTCATACATCTTATCATGGGGTATCAACAACCTCAACCTATATGTGATCACTACCCACCTCTACAGAAACAAAAAACTGAGCCCAATTCAATAGGAATAAAAAGACACTATGTAATACATACCATCCCCCTATAGTATCAACACATTTGAATTGACCATCCTCTTCATCAACTTCTAAAAGGATAAATAACAATTATTTTTTATGATATACAGTTTCCCATAAAATATATGGGTTGTCAATGGTTCTGCAATCCTAGAGAGGTCTTCCACGAACATTTGGTAGTACTAAACTATGCCCAGAAATATCCACACCCTTGACACGCACATGAGGGGACACTAAAAAGTCACACATCAATCTTCCCCAGCCCCAATGCTAAACCATAATAATAGATGAAAATCTAAAAAAAGTGAACCGAGAAAAATATATGAAAAATAGATATTCACAAGCTTACAATAAATCTAGTGCTCCCAGAGTAAGTCTGGGATTATTAACAAGAGATTTGGATGATCCTACTCTGATACCGAGAATATGTGTATGTCTTTAATGAAGACAACCAAAATTCATCCTAGGTATAAAAGAAGGATCCACTTCATAAGACACATAAACATTTTAGGGTAATTCAGTACACTGAAAAGAATCACATAGAATTCATAGATTTCATAGGGGCATTAAGATGCAATATTCTATATATATTCCTAAAAAAATTAAACTAGTTGATTCAACACATGATATTGATCTTTGAGAACAAAATCATGAATTTTATTTGGTAAATATGCCATCAATACCTTGAAAGATTTACTTGTTATTTATAATTACTAGGTTTTGGAGACCATAATCAACATAATGACTCACAATCCCATCGTAATTTATGACAAAACAATTGTTGTCTCCCTACAGGACATAGTAGGTCTGACACAACCCTTCATTCAGAGGTCCTACAACTTTAAAATTGGCTTCTAGAACATGGAAGGAGAAATATGATATACCACAAATGATAAGAATTCGGTCCTAGGGTGAAATTCAATACAACAGTGTATCTACCTCCCCAGAAGATGTCACAAAACATCCGTAGGGAAAACATAAATATATTCCACACAAATTTACGATTCTATATTTATGATGAGACCACTATTCCAAGGTATAAACACACACACTAAAGTGTGATGGGATGCAACTTCTAGCTCACAACACACACTCGATCACACATGAGATATTTTTTTACTAAAAAATGATATTCTTGAATCATATGTTTGAAGTCATCTAACTTTTCTATGATGATATTAATTTTTTTCTCAATACATGGAAAACAAATCCATGTCCAAAATGATATTATAAATTTTCATTATGAAGACCATAACATCACTAATGAATCATTCTCCACGGATCAGTAGATCACATTACTGACAGATATAGAATATCAATGTATCACTCTATATAGGAACATTTTATCATAAAATAAAGGATAATGACTTAACAAGAATATCAAATTATAAAAAAGTATATTACGTGATGAAGGAAGTACTTTCAAATGTTTCTACGAGTACCAAGGAATGTGTTGAGAAGTTATAGTTGATTCCTCAAATCATATCTGGTGCAGCCTAGCCATAGCCTCCCATAGCACATAGTAGACCACTTCCTAACCTCCAACACCATAAACCTGAGAGGGTCCACCGGGTGATGGTAGTGGATACAACTCATTTCATTTACATCCACCTACAGCTCCTCCCAATGGAGCTAAACTTACTCCACTTTCAACACAAACTCCCTATTGGCTACCCCATCCATGATTGGTATATCCCTGATAATTGTATTGCCTATGCTATTTCATTCCTTCTTTTGTCTGCATTCCATCCTTGGAACATTTGGTCAGACAATATCATTCCATGTGACCTATCCCATCATAGTAATTGCATCCCACATCTCCTAGAAAACATGATCCTTTTTTTGGAACCTCAGACTAGATCCAGGTTTATGAGTCCTTCTATGGAAGGTGTCATTTGTGGATACCCTAATGAATGGCACTTTCAAGATATGGTAGATGATTCATCCAAAATAATTGAATCATTATCTCTAAAAACACGACTTCACGATGACTAGAATCTCCCAATAACCAGATATCTATCTAGCACACCATCAAAAGTAGATATTTATAGGGATACATTAGTTACATGAATGTATCATTAGATAACCTACATGAACATCCTTAAATGGAAGAAATTATATTTCACTATATTGAGGTAGTAAAGTGTGAGTTCAATAAACCTCGCATAATACTCATCAAATGAAATGAATACTTATTGTAGCTTAATAAGCTCCTAAATATACAATGATGACAATAATAAATCGAAGTACTAATCACAATAAATCTATATGAAATATGGCCATGAGATAATTCTCTCATGATGGTTCTATGTCATTAGAATACACTAGTTCCCTACTAGACCATGGAAAAGAATGTCTACCAGTGCAACGATCTAATTATTTAGGGTTTGGACAAGATTGAAGTATAAGATAACTGACTAAATAGAATCCTACCCTGTTAGTTGAATTAGCTCACCATGAATCCTCAGTTCATTCATGAATTGAAACTATCATAGATCATTAAGCCTACATTCATCATCATCCATAACTACCTTAAATATCAGCTTATTAAGAGGAAGGGGAAACTACATTCATAACTAGAGGAAACACCTCATAAGAAGGACCCAGAAATGTGGCCTCACCACTCAAAATCTCTTCAACAAAATTCAGTATCAGTATCCAAGATGGCTAAAAGTGAACTTGTTATACCATAGTTGGATGAGAATATTTAAATAGGTATCAAAATCTTGAAAAAAGGCCCAATATTATATGATGCATGTACAATTTTTCCCTAAATCCATGGTCTTTTTATTTCATGTATGAGAGCAGATGTTCATATTCCTGGGGTATAGGTATGTTAACCACCACAACAACACTAGGATCACTATCCTGAAATATACACTTGAGACACATTGAAACCATTTCCCTATGTTCATAAAACAATCCTCACCATGGGTCCATCTCCATAACTGATGTGAGGATATTCATTTAAGATATCAATATTTGATGAATCATCCATCTTGGGCCCACCTAGATGGTGGAAATATGGGCGTGACAAACCCATTCCCACCTCCAATAGGCTATGGTTTGGTTATAGTCACTCAAAATTCATAATTTAAATGGTGTTCTTTTAACTGATAAACTTTTATGCATACACCCAACCATCTCCAAGTAGGAGAATAGGGGAACAAAAAATATTTTGTAACATATAGAGTAAAACAATACATGAAATGGACTCTAGGAAATACATGATACTATGACCAATTAAGACTAAGTATAAATGAATAAATAAACACCTAATGAAAAATGAAGTTCAAACCAGAGAACAAATGGAAGAAAGAAAAACATTGAAATCCCATATCATAATCCTCATGTTTGACAACCATACATATCTAATGCAACCAAGTATCACTATAATTTTTTGGTCTCACCATCAAAGTAGTTATCATATACATAATACAAACAACATGATGCCAAATCCAATATGTGGGTGGGTATATATATACCCAGTTTGATGCCCAAAAACACAAATGAGTAAAATATACTGATACAATAACAGTTATATCTACACAATTAAACAGGAGAAAATGAACCCATATATATATATATATATATATATTCCTCAGAATCATTGATGAGAGATAAAGGGTATGTACACAACCACATCACAACCAAGGATGTTTAGTTTTCTTATACCTCCAAAGCCCCTCCCATATGCCTAAAATCTCACATGTCTATCCAATAAATTTGTGAGGGGAACCCTAACCACACCATTATCAATTAATGTTAATGGGAAATAATATAAAATATGGGAACCACTATATAGTATGATTTGGGTTCCACAAAATATATAGTGGGACCACATCTTGTTGTGAAAGGGGGTACTAATCAGTTGATAATGGACCTACACCATAGTTCGTCAGGAGGGTACCACTCAATGGATAGAGGACCCACACCCCAGTAAATTAGTGTTCTTCCACATAGTAGATAGTGGACTCATGCCCTAATATTCAATGTGGGTTCCACTGATTAGATATGAAATCAAGGGGCACCTGAAACCTAGTGAGATATGATGATTTCCAACACAAACATTTCTTGGATGATCTCTCTTGGTTCGTACGAATAGTCCTGCATCACCTAAAGATGAAATAAGCTCGCAAAACCATGGTTAATATCTTTAAATACTCTATTAAGGCTACCATATATTTATGTAGGAAAAAAATCAGTATACGATACTCTCATGCCAAAATACATGTTAAAAAGAATATGATATTTGAGGTGGAAACTCTAAAAACAAAGTTCAATGTGTGCACATAGAGTCACACAATGTGTAACGTCACCGGGAAACCTAATTGCTTCATCATCTTTAAATTATATGGTTGTATATGTAGTACTAAATTAAATGTATGTGTAATACACAATATTTCTTTGTGTCCTGGGGATATCTAATGAGCACATGGAAAATACAATGTAAATTAGCATGTGTTTGTGTACATTTGGTCATTCCTATGTACTTTGGGGCATGAACATGTACCTATACATCTAAAAATGTTGAGACATGGTTGTGTACTCCATGGAATTCCCATGTCCTTGGAAATGAAAATAAACAATAACTATTGGAGTACATATTGAGTTTCCTGCACAGGGTGACACTATGTGTCCCATGGTCCACATGGTGTGTGATTCTTATCATTCCCGAAACCCTAACCATCATATCTAGGGGATAAATAGTGTGTGTTCATAGAATAAAGGTCATGGAGTTTTTATAAAAAATAGAAATTTTTAGACATCTCACAACACATCCACAACAATTTCTATTATGATTATTTTTAGAGGTTCTAGATCTGGTGTTGTATAAGACCGATCAGTCGTCAGTGGATGGATTCCAACCACCCAAAACCCGCTCATCAACATTTATCACACCGTAAAACTACCATCCCAAATTATGATACAAAATATATGGTTATGTCACCTAAAACCATAAATCCATACTAATATTACTATAATATGGAAATTTGTTCACCATCGGTGCAATCACAATGAATCTGGGGGTTGAATTACTCTCTAACCCACCACAGTATTGTCGAATTCTGACCTTAGTGGAAAATGTTGACGATCTCATTGAACATATGATGATTCAGAAAAAAAAATATAATTCATGATTCCACACGTTTTTGTGACCATCTATTATAGAATCATGGGTTATCCAAGGGATTTCATGTGTTAAAAATTAGGAAATGGGATCAATAATATCAAAAGTGCGACATGGATCACGAAAATATTAGAAAATTCCATAAAATAATGTAGATAAATTAATACATTCCAGATTAAATAAAAAGATTATATATCCAATAATTAAAATTTCTTACCACAATATAGAATCATTCGTTGGTGAGGAATTAATTCAGCAATTTTTATGAAGATCTAATGTGTTTTCTACCTCTCAGTCCACCTCGATCTGACCACAGTTCATTGTCTCATACTGATCTTCCAATAAAGAGAACCCATTTTCCTCTCCTCATATCCTATAAGGGTTATGCATCAAACCGTTAATTTATTTTATAATAGAATATTTGTAAATATTTATATTTAACCCTTTTAATAAAAATTTATGAAATTTTATTATTTATATTATTAAACAAACCCAGCAATGGACACCAATATCAATATTTCCAAAACTGAACAATTTTATCTTGATCCTATGATAAACCCCACATTCTTGAATAAACCTTTGTCTCATATTTACAATTTGAGGTACAAAATAATAATAAATCTATTTAAACTGAAAGAATGTATGTGAGTATATTAAAATATATTAATATAATTAGTATATTAATTATGGTGTTCCTAATAACACAATAATTTTTCTGAATCTGCAGATAAATCCATATATATGCATAAGAATATTCAATTGACAAATCCATAAATGTCTGGTTGGATTAAGAATCATATATTTTATATTTAGCAATCATTTTATTGAATATTGGTGACTCAAGAGGAATGAGCCATCAGTTTAGAATTCTAGTACCATAAAGAAAAATTTATCCTAAAAAAATGTCTTATTATGTCTTCGTGGACACTTTGGATGTTTTTTTACAAACCATTATTATAAAATTTATTGAATCAATTTTTTGTAATGAGAAGTAGTGATCCCCCTTTTTTCTAAAATATGAGTTTCCCTTATTTAACTTATTTTTTTCACTAAATGATATTTCTATTCGTTTATATTTCCTAAATTTAAATATATTTATTTTGTTAGAATATTACATTTAAATAAAAAAATTCAAATTTTTCTTTAAGAATGTATCCAAAGTGCATGCAACTCTTTGCTACTTCACTTCATTTTAACTTATTTTCCAGTGCCCACTTTTTCCACATAAGAAGTTAATATCGTAATAATTATTCTTATATTTATGAATCAGTTGACTATCTTCATAATTATATAAAGGATATATTTAATTTTTATTATAGTAGGGATATTCCACCCTATATTTGAAAATTTTTACCATTATGGGGGGAAACAAATGTTCCCACAAATACCTATTTGTGTGATAATGTAACGTCCAAATATTTATAACTAACTTATTGATTTTTTCTTCTAAGAATTGTATAATATATATTACCCCAGTTATAAGGATAATATAATTATATTAATAGACTCTTTCTTATCCAATTGGAAGCCTAATTTCGTCAACTGATCAGCATACCCTAGAATTTTAAATTCATATTTACTATCCTTATTTCTTTATTATTATTTTCAATAATAAAGTGCATCGACAAAATTATTTTTATTTTGACATTAAATGATTTTATAATGAAAATGAATACAATATATTATGGTGTACGTATATATATATTTAATTTCTATCAACACCTCCCTAGAAATATTTGATCATATAATATAGTTTACAAATGAAACATCCTCTGAATATCATTTGTAGGAATCGTTTTCACCTTCCTTTCACCTACATGGGTTGCATATAATGAATAAGGTATTTAAATATAAAATTCAAATTTTATAATGATTTTTTGTAGGGATGAGTAACTCATGTGGGGGAGTGAATTTTGATCCAAGTAATTTTTTTGTTAAAAATGAGTTAAAAAAATCCTCATTTAAAATAAATTCACCATGACAATAAATATAGTAGTTTTATAAATGTTAATTCATTAAAAATATTTATTAGATATTTATTATTTCTTAGTTAATCTAGTATTAGAAATTAATTAAATTTTTAAATCAATTTACACAGACAAATTTTAATATAAACACTAGTTAATTCAATCTGTAAATGCACCGATTCTATTTATAGATTAAAACGAAATATAAGTTTTATATATGAAATTAATTAAATAAAAATGAATCACACAACAGAATTAAAATGGGGTTCAGATTGAAGTTGAGACCGAATCCCCTATATATCACAGTCAACTACTTCCAAGAATATTATATAGCAATAATACAACCCCAAAAAATCATCTGGTATAAAAGAAACATATTACATATTTTATTGGATCAAATACTCTTACAGATTTATAGATTAGATGTAAAACAATCAATCTTTACATTGGGTCCTCATCCCCAAACAGTAAGAGTAGGACGATAAAAAGAGATAGAGATATAAAATATCAAGTATTCTCTAGTTCTACCATAGGAGTAAGTGTGTGTGGATAAATAGTGTAGAGAACACAATACTCATAAATATACTAAAACATCATAATGTGAACAATATAATATATATAAAGGAAAGGTTTTCGGTTTTTAGTGATTCAGTGTCCTGAGTGTCATCAAATATGTCTTTATGAGGTGTTTGCAATGTTTATTTAAAAGATATGGTAAAATAGTGCATCTTACAAGTTTCCCTTCAATATATATTAAAGGATCATGTCCTGCAATTGACAAACACTTGTTTAAATAGGAAAAAATGTTGGAAAACAATTTGTATGATATCTATTGAAGAACCTTTTTGTATTCATCATTCAATGCAATTGTTGATTATATTCACCACACGTTCCCATGGGAGTCTTATAAAAATATAAAGACCTACGTACACATATTGATGAATAATCATCCAAATATTATGGATACTCATATTTAATATGAAATTTTCTTTAATATTTCATTTCGATAGTGAAGTGAATAATTAAAAATAACCATGTTAATTAATTGTATTAATATATATGTTGGGGAATTTAAATCAAAATTGGAAGAACAGTGATGGTGGGTCATCTAGCGGTATGAAATATATGGAGGAAATACATATGTAGTGGTAATAATTTAATAGTTGGGTGTTATACTAGCATTGAATCATTCTGGTAGATAATCATTTGAACTAATGGTGAGTTATTATGGGGGTTAATGATTCATGTGGTGGGTCATTTAAATTAACGGCTGATCAAGCTGGCGGTTACTCAAGATGGTGGTAGCTCATGCCTCATTGTCAGAAAATCTAGGAGTGAAACATGTCTTGTGGAACTTCATCTTTGGAAATTAAAAATTAATGTTGTGAGACATTTGAACGAATTTTGACTAATGCTAGTGGTAATTCATGTCAAGTAGTGACTCATTCTAACACTTACCCAAATTTTCATCTAAATTTTCATACAAAATAAACTGATATCACAAAATATTTATCTCATTAGAAAAATAATAATCTTGATTTATGAGAATTAAAATATCTAGGTTCCAAAAAACTCCCCCTTTTTTACGATCACAAGTCATGATATTTTTATGAACCATTAATATAATAAAAATAGATATATAGAAAATAATTTAACGGATAATAGTGTATATAACATTTTAAAATTACATTTTGGGATTCTAAGAAATGTCTTATCAGTTAAAAGGTATTAATAAAATGAGTTATCAAATAATAAATGCAATGAAAAATATTTTTAAATACAAAATAACTTCCAAAAAATTCTAATAATAATGATTAGTGCAATATGAGTGATAAAGGTAAATAAGGTTTTCATAGGTAATGTAAATCACATCAAAATAATGATATTAAAGAAAAAGTAATTATTGTATCATAGAATGAGTCAAAATAGGGAAGGTAGAAAAGGTAAACATGGTATCATTGGATAAGGGGAGTTAATGGAAAAATCAGCAACAAAGATAAATATAGTATTAATTGTAACTTATCAAGGATAAATAAAAGTGGTATCAATGAATATGTGTGAGTTCAAAGGTCAAACATACATTCCATAAAACATTATCCCCATTTGGGATCATAAAAAAGTTAAAATGATAAATAGTAAGTACAAATTGTTGACTAATGACAGAGATACATGTTATTAAGAAAATAGAGTTATTATATTATATCCTAAATAGATACATGAAAAATAAAAAAACTAGCATAGAATAATGTCAGTTAGAATCAATCTCATCCAATGAAGGAGGATAAAAAGTTAGCATTCGATTTCAATAGGTAGGTGGGAGAGATAGAGATACTGAGGGTGTTGGGGTTGCAGTTGTAGGTATTAAAGGCCACTAAGGAAACTCTTTAATAGTCACTAGCCTGATATTCAAGATGGATTCTATGGGAGACATGTTTAAGGGATATTAATCAGGAGGTAAAGGGTATGTGGATTGAAAATACATGAATTATAATATAGGAATTATCTCTAGAGAAACCACTTTAGTGATTGATACAAAATGTAAAGGATTCAACATATTGTGAAATTCCATAATAAAATTGCCACCAATTTCTATAGCACTAATTAAATATTTTTTTAGTTCCATAAATATCCTTAAAAGAGGTTACATACCCTTAATCTAATCAACTTGTTCCTTTAATTCCTTGGTGAAATGTGGAATCCTTAGATTCTCATCTCAAAAGATGAAAAGATAATTTTAATCATGTTTTGTATAAACCTATAAATGTAGTATTTAAGGGACATTATGATGGTTTCATGATCATATTGGTATTCATTTGAACATTACATTAACTGTTTAATATGATCTCACGATGATAAAGAATATATCTTTGATCCTTATGGTGAGTATCATGAGAATATATCATAATATAAAGAAGATCCTCTTGAACTGTAGATTAGATCAAATTTTTATAAACTAAAATTAATGGTGGAGGATTAGAATATATATATACGAATATTGGTAAGTAATCCAACCACTCTATCACTACCGAATGACTAGAAACAATGGAGTCTCTTGTTTCATCCATTTTTGACCTCATAGTCTCCACTTCACAAGCCAACATTATATTCTAAATTTCTACTCCCTAAATTTTAAAAATAGTATTCTCTTGTATATGGTATACAACAACATCAAAATGTTATCTTACACCATATTCACAATGATTTTTGATCAGTGGATATAGAAGCTTCAAAATCAAACTAATGTCACCAAGGAGTCTCCCTCTAAAATAATCTGAATCATCACCTGAAACAACATCAATAATCACAAGTATTGAAGGTGGTGAAAGATAAGTTTTACTCTCAGCATAAGGAACGAAAACCTCGATAAGATCTAGCATAGAAAAAGGCGCATCCGAATGGAAGGCCTAATGGTGAATCAAAGATCACTAAGATTATTTCATTACATTACCATTCTTTTTTGGAATAATATAGGAATCATATGGATCGTCATATGAAAGAAAAATAAAACTTGATCCTAGTGAAGGACCCCCCCCCCCCCCAGAGGATAACCCTTTTCCTGACCATTATACAGCTCTTGAACTTCTTATTTAACTTTTTTGGACTCTGATTTGTCTAAACCAAGATAAATAAATATTTTTAATTTTCCCCATTAAAAATGAGAAACAATAATTTTTACAAAACTACGTGATTTTACACGCTCAGAAGATACTCTAGTATCTCTTCCATCAGAAATGAAATCTAAAATAGGGTTCTTTGGAACTGATCCCTCAACAAAAATAGATTTTTCCCAATTAGGTATCTTCATAGAACAAATTGAAGAAACTGAAAATGTAAGGGGTGAGTGATATGTCTGAATCCTCTTAGCACCTTCACCAACATCATAGTCAAATATTTCACCATAACTAATTTCACCCTCATCACAATAACATTTTCCACCATCATTTCCATATTCATTAATCTCTTCCTCAGAAACATGCACAACATCATTTGAAGTTTCAGAAGATATTATTCAGATCCTCTAATCTCCAGAAACCTAAAACTCATCAACATCACATTCTCTGTCACAAAAAAACACTCTATGGTAGGGAGAGAGGTTTGAGGATCGATAGATACAAAATACATAAATGGAATATTTAGGATGTTAGGGTGACTTTCATACTCCACTATGGTATCCACCTCCTCATAAATTAATGTAGAAAAGTCTTCTACATTTGAACACTCTAATATATTATCTAGATCATTAATATGATAAAATGTTCCATATATCTAGTTGTATAATTTATAGGATTAAAATCCTCATAGATATTATAAATATATGAACCCAAATTTTTATCCAAGGTTTCCAACATATCATCGTCCTTTTAAAAATAAACATAGTCATATAAAAACCTCTAACTTTAACAACAATTTATTCCTCTTCATCCATGCCAATATTTTTTCCAACATAGCATAATTTGACATTGGATAAATGGGAGAATTAGAGGAGGAGGAAAATTTACACATATATATCATGTGTATCATATGGTATACACCTAGATTGATCGTACCCACTCATTTCATAATCAATAAGAGTTACCCATATTAGTATATCGCGTATTTAATTACTTTTAAAAGGAAATAACTTGTGGTAAAAAAACATAAATATATATTTTTTATTCCATATTTTACTCAGTAGAAGTAGACCTCCTCATAGTTCTATCATCAGTAATCTATAGTAAAGGACATTCTGAATTTGAAGATTTAATCTCACTAGTTATCAGACCATTATGGTATTAATACACTACTCGATGAGTAACTTTCTATCACATCTCACATTCCTTTTATGAAAATGAAAAATCCATAGAATTAATCATAATTAAAATCAACTCTCTTTTATTCCCAAAAATGAACTCGGTATACTAAAAACCTGATGCACCAAAAAAGAATGAAAAGGATAGTTAGTTATTGTCAAAAAAATATACCCATCTTGGCCCAAGATCACCCTTATAATAATGTAATGATTATAAATCATCCATTTAACATAAACATCTTTTTCAAAACCCTCCATTTGATTCACTAGTTGTGGGTTCCTTGGTTCTAGTGTTGCTCAACTGAGTTCTCATTTTAATCTTTTATTTGGCCGAGATTCATTAGATGATGACACTGAAGGGTGATTGATCCACACCATTGTAGTGGATCAAAGTAGATCCATTGATGTATGAATGATGTGAGACGAATAGAAAAGGTGAAATGGATTAAAGTATGAAGGCTCAAGTGATAGTGACTTGATTTTAATCATTTAATAATGGTATATTTTTATGAAATGAAACTAATAAAATATTATAAAAACAAATGAGTGAAATAAAATAAAAACTAAATCTAGAAAAATAGTAATGGAAGAGAGACTGGAAATAGTGAAGAGTGACTCACCAACTGTGACTCGCCAAAAGTGACTCGCCAATAGTGATTCACCAATGGTGACTGACCAATAGTGAATCACCAATAGTAACTCAGTAATGGTTAATTAACAATGATGACTGCCAAGTGGTGAATAACCAAAATTGAATCACCAATGGTGAATCTCCAACATTTACATTCAAAATCTAACATGACAATGGCCCCTAAACAATGGTGAATCATCCAATAGTGACTCGCCGATAGTGATTTGATAATGGTGACACAGCAATGGTTTTTCATGTAACACTTAATGACTAGTTGAAATTTAATATTAAAAATTATTTTTTTATACATTTTAATTTCTTGTAATTGAATGATTTTATAAAAATTTCCACAATATGATGTTTAGATATAATGAATTCCTGACTTATATAACCATTTGCAAACAATTCCTTATAAGTGAGGTCTTACATAAATAATTTTTTTCCTATAACGTGACATAGGATTCAATGATATATTTATTGCCCTTTTTTTACTATTTATATAAAAATTTCTGAATTGATATACATATTCTATTAGAGTTTGTTTCATCTAAAAAATTTGAGCACGTATACATAAAAAAATCAACTTTGTTGATATAAACATAGATCAAACCATTCAAACTAGAAAATCTAGATGGTCCAAAAAATACATGTTAACCATATCTTCATGAAGAGATGTTAAAACATATTTCATTTATTTGAATCATATATTTTTTATTTCTATTTTTGATAGAGGTTACAGTCTTTATCATATGGTTATTATAGCTTTGGTAGATCATAGAAAAACCCATTCCAAGTAATCATTCTATTTGAGTGATTATTTTGATTTCCATGTCTCCTATTCCAAATACACGATTTTATATAAAATGAACATGGACATGAAATTTTTTTTGTACAATAAATAATCTAAATATAAAGTAATAAAAACTTTCATTTCTCAAGTCATAAAATACTAGATCATTTTATTAATTAAAAAAATAGGAATAATTATTTTAAAATTTCACATGAAATCTATCGTCACATTATTGGGAGATGTTATGTAGATTGTTATTTTTACCATCTAAAATAAATACTAAAAAATTAAAATAGTATTTAATTTACCTAGTTAGACATGGAAAATTATTTTCCCATGGCCATTGTCACCCAATGAGACTTTTCCTCCATCGACATTTATGAAATTATTGAAACACGAATAATTACAAATCATGTGTTTCGAAAAACCACTACCAAGGTACCATCGGTTATTATTAAGTATTTTAAAGTTGGTCCGACATTAAATAAGTTGTAGACAAAAAATGAACTTATTAGATTCATATTTTTGGTTCTAGAAATTTTAGTAATTAAGGATTTAGGAAATAAGTTTTTCTTAATATGTTTCCTATAAAATATTTTTAAACATTTAGAAATAATGAATTTGTTAGGTAATGATGAATTAAAACTACTAGAATTTTTTACACAACATGAATTATGAATAAAAATATTATTGAAAATTCTAATATACCTTGGTTGATAACACAAAACTATGAAGTACTATGGTTTTTTATTTTCTCTAAGTATCTGAATGAGAATACTCCTTTAATGACCCAATATCATCATAAATAGATGTTAAATCTAAATCAATGATTATTATTTTTTAGAAATACAACAAACTAAAATCATTTGTGATTTGTATTATTAGAAACAGTGAAACATCAAACAACTGGTTAATAAAATATCTACATCATCACCTATGTATACATTTATTACTAGAACAAACATGTCATGAAAAAATTAATACCTTCCTTCATATACAGATCAAAATAAAAATAAAAACGTTGATCTCAGATGCATAGAAAGGGTAAACATGGAATATATGTAATCATAACATGAGCATAAGTTTATGAGAATATTTTGAAAGCATACCATGAATCTCTGGGATCATAATATTGGATCATGAAATTAAATATTATAATTTTATAAGACGTGAATCATATTATAATAAAATAATTTGAACCATGAGTGAATAACAATGACATAATAAAATTGAATTTGTGTATAGAACATATTATTTGAAAATATTATGTTAAGGATTCCTACCATGATAATAATAACATATTAGCCTTGGGATATTCACCTGTGTACCTATTTTAGGCTTGGTATGACCTCTCATGTACCCTTTAGTTTCATGCTTAGGATTACCTCTTGTGTACCCTCTTTTTTCAGGATTTAGATGACTTCTATTGAAACATCTTATCACAAGAATAGGATGACCTCATATGTACCCTATTATAGTATTATTTGGATGTCCTCGCCCGTAGCCACTTGTTGTGGGTTTAGGATGACCTCCCATGTACCATCTTATTATGCGATTTGGATAACATCCAATGTACCCTCCATTGGGAGACCTATTTTGACCTCATATGTACACTATTGTTGTGGTTTTGTTTTGATCACTCATTTATACAATTTTTTTGGGCATGGATGGATCACCCAGGTACAATTTGAACTCGTAGAAGATTCATTATTACCAAATTAATTTGAGGGAGATATATTACTTATCCATCACACAATTAAAATCATAAATTTTTTTACCATAAGAACATAAATCATTTTTCACATCAGAAACCATGTAAATAAATGAGTTTAATAAAAATATAATCATAACATAACTCATGGAATGAAAATATTTTTTTTAAATATGATTCCATCATTAACCTAAACCAAACATAAAAATAATTAGTGTTTTAATTTTGAATTATATCACTATTAAATCCATTTTAACATCAAATAATGTTATCATATATAGAAAATTATTTTTAATGATCTCTTGGAATAATTCATTAGGAAAATATCGTTTTTATTTTGAGTTAATTTAAATTACATGAAATATCTGAAGAGAACCTTTCCTTGGAAAATAAACCGAAAATATTGTAATGTAATCATAAATGTTTTAAGGAATCCTGAAAATAGTAAAATCTCATCAAACCACATAAAAACATTCATTTATTATTTTTTATCAGAATGGTCATCAAGAATCTTTCCTTGAAAATGAAATAAATAAACCTTCCGAACTATTTTGTAAAAACTTATACTTGAGTAAAAATGAGTTTAAAAATAAAAATAAAATAATAAAATCATTTTTTGATTTTTTTGGAGAAAACATGGTCATAAATGAAAAATATCCTTTTAAGGGAAATATTAAAAATATAGTTTTAAAGAAAATATCAAATCATAAAAGTGAGGATTAATAAAATTAATTGATTATGTATATTCAATATAAATACATATAAAAAATGTGGGAAAAAATAATCTAATAAAAATTCTTCTCACACATAATCATAGAATGAAATAATCAATTAAGTATAATTTCATCCCAAATAATTGCAATTGGTTCATTAAACCCCATAACACAATGTAATCAGTTGAATAGTTTTCCCCATTTAAGTACTAATTATAAAAGTTACATTGATTAAAAATAATATTATGGGACTCATTATATTGTATATAAAAGGGTTGTGTAATCACCACACACACTAAAAAAGTGGCGAATAAGGAATATTTCTCACAAATGAGAAAGTGAGATGAGAAACCTATACCTCATGTATCCCTTTGGATTTTCATACTTTATCCTCATGTATAAATGTATAAATAATTTTATTAATTCATTAAATAACATTATTAATATTTATAATACAATATATGATAATTTTATAACACCTTAACACACATTCATCAATAATGTTACATTACTTTCTTATTTTGGGAGCATTTGTTTCATGGTTACATGACCTGTTTATTAGTGTATAATTTTGGATTATCTTGTAAAGTAGAAATAAAAAATAAAAATTTAAATGAAATGTTATTCATGAACATCCCAAATTTTATATGTTCATATATATAATTTTTATTTCTTACAAGATGATGATTCATTTGATAAAATTTTAATGAAAAATGTTTGGTTTTATTATGATATTTTTTTTGACAATCGGAAACATGTTTTTTTATTTAATATTATTTATATATTTTGGATATAGAATCTACAAGTGAATAATATGAGATAAGAAATGAAATTATTATCGGATATTATGTTATTAATATAAATCACATTTATAAAAAATGATCTTGGAGTTATCATTACATTATGGATGAATTAGTTGATAAGAATTTAGATGAGGAAAAAACTATAAGTGATGTGTTATGAGGATATTATTTTCAGAATATTTCTTACTTATAGAATCCATTTAGAACCTTGGAATTTATATTTTGGTTATAGAAGAAACACATATACATTGGTAAATACAATGGGAGAGTGTTTTTCAGATATTTTAGGATTTTATTTTCTTTTTAGGAGAAATAGGGTGGTCATGTGTGGTATTTATACTTGAGGATGTGTGGTTTTAAGTGATTAAATATTGATTATTTTATAATAAAATCCAACCACATTGAGATGTCATTAATTTACACAATTTTCAATCACAATTAATGTTTTAATGGATGATCGGGTTCAGTTATTACCTCAACCAACCATTTAATTTTTTATTTACTGGGTATTTAAATATTTTACCTTTTAAATATAACCCATTTCATTATTTTACCTATACCACGAAATATTTTTCTTTTTGACGATGGTTAATATTTTATGAATAAAAATAGAATTTTCCATTAATAATAATGATTACTTTATTATTCCAAAATAGGAATCCATTTTACTAATTTTAATTCAATGAATTTGAATAATAAAATTTAATAAAAATCCCTCACATGAAATGGGAAGGTTTGTTATTAATATAAAAAGTTTAAATGATTGATTTTTTTTTTCAATTTCAATATGAAATTTATTCCAATGACCCAAATAAGATTTCTTGACTTATAGTTTAACTAATTATAATTTAATACCAATCTATAATATAATTTGATTTTATAAAAAATTTGAAAAAAATTGTTTTCAATTAAAAAAATTAAGTTTATTTTTTCAAATAAAATGAATGTCTGTTTGAAAAATTATTTTTAAAATAGTATATCCATTAAAAGGTGAAAAAATTTCATTTTAGAAAATATAGATTTTTTAGGATTAAAATTTGATTACTTTTTATATTTAGCCAATAAATCATATAGAATGAATATAAAATAAAATTATTCAAAAAACTAAAATATAAATTTAATTAATACATTTCACTAAAAGTGATTCATTTAATTTAGTAATGAAAAAATGACATTATGGGTATAAAAATATTTTTTTTAAAAAAAACTACATTATTTTCAATTTCTTTATTTTCATTTTTAATAAATTTATAACTAATTATTTCATTTTATAAACATGTGAAAATTATAATTTCATAATTTAGATAATATCATTTATTCCTTCCATTCCAACATCTAGGTTTTAACTATAAAAATAAAATAATAATATTTTTGGAGATCGATTAAGCTTGGTGTTTTTTTGAAAAGTACAATATTAATGTGATTAAATTTATTTTAAAAAACATATGGTAAAATATAAGGGTGATAAATTCTACCTCACTTAAATTGAATTTAACCTCTAAAAATTGATACATTAATATAAATAGATAAGGATACCTCTACCTCATCAAATCATTTGATTCCCATGAACCTTTCTCGAATTGGTGGTTTCACCACAAATCATTAACAATGTTGGTAGTCTTGTTTCATATAACATTATCTAGAATCACTACTGTTAGTATTTTATAAGAAATATATTTATCCAATGGTGTGAACTATGATTTTTGTACATGTGGATGATCAGGATTTTACATACAAAGGAGAGATCCATGGAACATAGGATTAACTTGAGAGAGATTTAGTGGAAGCATCAATTGATAGTCAACGATCCAGATAGGATCAAGAATTTAAAAAATTGAATCATTACAATTTAAAATTTCACATCAGAAATAAAATTTAGATAAATTAAAATTACCTTGTGGGAAACCTACAAATTAAAAAGGTTGAATGAAACATCCTCTTAAAATGTGGGACTGTAAATTCCTAATATCACCACAAAATAAGAATCGTGATTTGTGAAATTGAATATATATACATGGAATAGAATTATAACTATCATGTTCTCATAGATAATGATAGAGAACATGGTCATTTGATGGATAATGAAAACAAACCACTTGACAAAATATGTTTGAAAAAGTTATTTGATATCATCAAAAAAGAGGATAATAGGATATCTGTTTACTTTAAAATTATATCAGAGGATATAACTAATTTATATCATATCATATATATGATCTATGTTTCTGGTTTCACCTTGGTCAATTTATTCGTCATTTCCGATTCAATGAAATAATGACGAGAATATAATTACTTCAGAGGTAGTGGATTATAAAATTCATAATGGGGTTAAAATTAATTCATTATATACTTATTTATCTTCATAATAAATCTGTTAGTTTAGGATTTACAGATATATCATCACATAGGTAAGAATTACATTAATTTATAAAACATCATCCAATGTTCAATGTAAAAAATTTCATAAATTATTAACCTTATGATCCTTCTAAAAGATTAAAATACTAAACTTTTGAATGATGGTCACTAAATATTAAAAATAAACATATCATTAATCACCCAAAAAATGATGTTGATTTTAATTTTTACACACTAAACATGTGATGATCATTAGAATATATTCTTTTGAAACACAGTAATAACTTGAATTAACATAATAATTATTGAAAAAAATAACTAATTAAAGAAATTAACTCTTTTCTCATACTATAAATGAAAATATTCTAACAAATCGATCCATGATATCGTAAATCACCATTTAATCATATTACTAATTAATTATAATTTAATTAATAATATCCCATTTATATTGTCATAATAAAATATCTATTTATCTCATTATCATTAAACCATGCATATATTAATGGTTATCCTTCACACAATCATTTTTCCTCTAAAAAGATCACCTAGTCACGTTATTTTTTTTAAGGCAAAGCCCAAGATTATTATTAAGAAAAAAAAGTTCAAGGATGTACAAAAAGGGGAATGTAAACAGATAAAGTTATCTCTCTTTATCATGGACGCCAAGTTTTTTCCTTAGCTTTTCCCCTATGATACGTTCTTTTTCTCTCATCTCATTCCAAAGTTGGATGTTAATACGACCTCTTATCCTGCCTCTACCTCTTCCTCCACTATAATCTTCTTGAATCTCATTGGCTTGTTAAAGAAGCGATTCTACATCTTCATCAGAACTGACCTCTTGAGCCTCTTCCTTCCTCTTCATTTGGTCTTTCTTTTCTTTCTTCTTTTGACTTCGGGTTTTAGCATGTTGCCATTCATCTTCCATTCCTTTATTCTTCTGATCTTCATTACCTGAAACTTCCTGCACACAAACAGTTTCCTGTAAAAAAGGAACTCTTTCCTCCTTACTCACATCAGGGTTTTTCCTCAATGTTTCTGTAGTTCCAGCCATGATAGGTGCCACTAGCTGAGTGTCCATAGAAGGAAGAACATTCTGTCCAGCCTCCCCATGGAGAGATTCAGAAGCAGCAGTGCAGTTCTTTGTGAAAAAATATAGTAGAACCATCCTTATATGTATCATTATTCCATAATACCACAATGTATATCAATAACATTATTCTTTAATTCCAATATATAAATACTCGATTATAACACTTCTTTCATAAACCATTAGCTAAGTTTCATCATTTTATTCCTCAACACTTCTTCCATATCATATTTCATTCATTGTATCTTCATCATAAATAATATAAAAATTATTCACATAACCTTTCTGATTCTCTTCTGGAGAATTCCTCCTTTGGAATTTATTTTCATTATTCCCATATATTCTACATTTAAACGATTTAACTATATATTATTATATATGAATAAAAGTATTATCATGAATTTCATTAGCTGGACCTTTCCCGTTTTCATTTGTAATTACTCGCTTTGTGTCCTTCTTTTACATACCCAAAGAGTCTCCAAATTCCATAAACTCATTATCCAGGATTCCAATACCCATATGGTTGACCTGAGATAAATTTAGCATTCTTTCCTCCGAGGTCACTATAAATCTCTATATTTCTCTTATTAGATGCACCAAGAACTCACAATATTTGAAAATATTGATCGTACTATGAGATTTATTATTAAGAATAATAATAGAGTTTCACCTTCCGACCCCAATTTCATTGGGTTACCCATGAGTAAGATCATTCAACATTCCCTCTCATTCTTTATTAATGTGAATCCTCTTATTTCCATCTATTTTTTAAATCAAAAAAATCATAGTGTATGTAGAACTACTCATAATGTTACAACCCCATAATCATGGGAAGTTACATAGAAAATTTTAATCTATGATTCCTTTAGTTTAACATAGGATATTTATGATTATTAGAAGAACTATAATATTGTAATGTAGTATTATTGTTAGGGTTCTTACTCAGGTTTCAGCATCCATGTTTCCAAATGGTAAATAATCATTTCTCTGACATAATATTTGAAAAACCACTCTGTCCATACATATATATTAAATATAAATAGAATAATATTCATTATTATCCTAGAATCATATGATTTTAGTGTATTCAAAAACATGGAAACATAAAGCAACTGGTTCATAAAAAATCTACATCATCTCCCATTTATGCATTCATGATTAGAACACTTTTTTACATGTAATACATAACCCAAGCCATCATAGAATTTTTAGGAAATTTTAAAAGGATACCATGAATATAAATGATCATAATCATGGTTCATAGTATTAATGATTAGTATTTCATAATACATAAATCATAATACAATCAAATAACATGAGACATGAGAGTATCAAAATCACATAAGTAATAGAACTTGTGGAATAAACATAAACTTATAAAATCTTTTTTTAAGGATACATAGTAGAACATTAATAATATGTTGGTACTTGGATATTCATTGGCATACCAGATTTGGGATTGTAAGGACATCCCTTGTACCACCTAGTTTTAGGATTTGGAAAACCTCTCATTTACCCTCTTGTTGTAGGCATAGGATGACATCCCATGTATCCTCTTATTGTCAGATTAAGATGTCCTATGGTGTACCCCCTTATTGTGGGATACAGATGAACTCCCTTTTACAATCTTGTTGTAGGATTATATGATGACCTCATGTTTACCCTCTTTTGAGGGCTTAGGATAATCTCCCTTGTACCCTCTTTTTTTTCAAATTAGGATGACCTCCTACGTAACCTCTTATTGTGGGTTTGGAATGATCAATGATGTAAAAAATTTCAATAGGATTTGGATGATCACCAATATACCCATTGAGCTTGTAGAAAATTTATAATTAAACAATGAATTTTATGGATATATAAGTCCAACCCATAACAAAATGAAAATTATACATGTTTTCTCTACATGAGCATAAATCATTCAACAAATCATAACCCAAGTAAATAATTGAGTTTCGTAATCATTTTATCATAACATAACTCATTGGAAATAATTTTTTTTAATAAATATCATTCCATCGTAAAGATAAATCATCAATAAAATGAATATGTGTGTTATATCTGAATAATAAGCCCAATAAAGCATAAATAACATCAAATAATGTTATCTTAGTTTGAAAATATTTTTGGATGATTGTTTGAAATAATTCATGCTCAAAATATCCTTTTTATTTTTATTTTTTAATATCCATGGAATTAAAAAATAAATAATTTCTTTAAGAAAACCTGTAATCTTATAAAGTAATCTTCGAGATATTAATGAATCACGATATTAGGAAAATATAGTCATTCAAAAAAAATTCCATCTGTTTTTTGATCAAAAAGGACATAAAGGATCATATAAAAGAAATATATAAAAATAATCATTTTAAACCATTTGTACGAAGTATAATATGAATAAAAATAATATTAAACAATAACAAGAAAATAATAAAAAAATAATAGCAATTTTAGAAAAAACAATTGAATGGATGAAGAAATAGTATTATGAGAAACATTTAAATGTAATTTTTTTTAAAAAAACCTTAAAAAAATTATTTCATTGAACTGAGAAATAATAAAACTAATTGATTAAGTGTATTCAGTACAAATAAACATTTAAAAAGTGAAAATACTAATTAATATAATTTAAATTCAACCCACACATAATAATGTCATTACATAATCAATGAAGTCAAAGGATAACCCAATGTATAGAAATTGTGACAATAATTATCCTACCAATTTGTAATCAGCAAAATCATATGCCCCATAAAATTAATAATTACGAAATGAAAATTGGTTAACATTAACAATATTTTAATAATTATATTATATATAAAATTAATATATATAAACCCCCAAATAATAAATATGTTATGGATATGGCATTTATCTCATAGAATAAATAGTGAGATGAGAAAACTAGACCTCATTTATTCCATTAGTTTTTCATAAATTAACTACAAGTTTAATGCTTTAAATAGTATTATGATTTAATTATATAGCTATAATAATATTTATAGTACCTTATATGATACTTTTATGTCACATAACCACCCATTCTTAAATAAAATTTCATTTTATTCTTTATTTTTATTGATCTTATTTCTTGAATTCATGATCTGTTCATTTTGGTTAATTATGGATATTCATGTAAAATGTAAATGAAATTAAACAAGTGAAATGAAATGGTATTCATGAGTTTATGTATGTTTAAATTTTCCAAAATATCATTTTTCATTCTTACATGATTATGATTATTTTGACAAAATGTTAACGATTACTGTGTAGTTTAATTTGGTGGTTTCTCTTACCATCATGATCTAGTTTTGTTTTATTTAATATTAAGTCTATATATTAGTTCAAGAACATGAAATAGGTTATAATATACTTATTAAAATATTATTTTAGAAGAATAATTGTATTATGTCTTTCCATGAAGGTGGTAATGGAAAATTACCAAAATCATTATTCACATTGGTGATTAACCTAAATAATTTGGAAAATAGTTTCAATTCAATAAATACGTAAAACATCCCAAAATATTTAAATTAAATATTGGATTAATAAAACAATAATTGTATAAAAAACAACACATTCTTATAATATATCCAATATACATAATTTTTTCACTTCTGTGATTTCATTTTTGAAAAAACTGATATACATAGTTTCATTTAGTAAGATATTTAGAGTCTAATAGGATTAACATGCATTTTTGGTGAATAATAACTTCACCCTTATAAATAGTAACATACCCATATACAAATAATTGAATAGTAAATAATCCAAAAAAAGATACTTCACCCATGAATGTATAAACAATATTTAGACATCTTTTAAGTGAAAAAATGATCATATCATAAGTACATGTATTTTTGTGAGTCATAATTATTTTAATTAAAATTTCAAGCTTAATTTAATAATTTAAAATGGAAATTTATTTTCATAAAATTTAGTTATCAATTTTTAATTTATTTTCATATTGTTTTAATATTAATTTATGATACCGTGATTAACTTTTCATGGTGTTATAAAATGAGTTATAGTTTTAAAGTTTTTTTAATAAATGGTTATTTTATTTAAAATTTTAATTAAAAATATATAGAAATTATTATCAAAAAATAGAATTCATTTTTTATTTCTACACATCGAAAAATTGATGGGGTGAGTTTTTTTGCAATTATGCTAAAATACTTAAATTTTTTCGGAATATTGAAATACAATAATGTAATGTTTATATACATTGCGAGGTAAATATACTTTTCTTAGCATCATCGCTAATATAAGAACCCTTGGATAAAACTCACATGAAATTATTAATATTATTTTTCATGTAATCATACTTATTTCTTGTATTATGGAAAAATAATTAAATAATTATTAAACTTTTTAGAAAACCCTCCACTCCTCCAGTAAAAAACCACCCACCGTACTTTATTAATTTCACCTCACTAAAAAATTGTTAATTTTATAAATTATACTCAAATATCCTTCAAATATCCATCCCCACATCCAGAATTTATTGGTCTCATAAAAGGAACAAATCCTCTCCCCTAAAGAGGCATTCATGGAATATTAATTCAATAATTAAATTCATCATTTCAATTCTTTAACATTCTTTTCAAGTTACATTTTTTTCATTTCTATTTTAACCTATAGTCATCCAATTTTTATGATTAATCAAGTATAATAAATTTATATTACTTTATTATTATTATGGAATAATTTATTATCATCTCTAATTTATCCTACTTTTATTCTTGTAGTAAGAAAAGCATCCAAGATGTCCTATTTTACCACATTTATGGTTGATGGGTTTTCAATTTCTATTTCCATCATCAATTATGGTCATTAAACCATTATTATGGACAAAACAGACTATAATATATAAATGATATCTCATATATGGTTTTTAATTTTTTTAGACATGGTTTTGATTTATAATAAAAAATGAGTTCATTATAGTCAAAAACCGCCAATTAACCCAAACAGTTATCATTACATAATTTAAACAATTATTCATCTTCACCTAATGTAATAAAATTGAATTTATAAAAATTTATCCTTGTGGATGTTAAATAATAACATATAACTTCAATTATATACAACCGTCCTCATTTTACATGATTCTCCATTCAGGTATATTAGTATACTGATCCTGAAACAAATAGACTCGAACAAATAATTTGAACTTCAAATCCCATCCAAAATACCCATAATAAATATAATACGGATATGTTAAATCAATTAAATTAAGAGTATGTTCTTAAATTATTAATCAGGGATACTAAATTTGATATTTCGGGTCATTAAGATCGAGTGGAGAACACTTCAGACTAAAGGTAAGGGTTTTTCATCACACATCCATTTTTGTGAGATATTATATATTCACAACTATTTTTTTTGTACGGTTTATGTATACTAAACGTTGATGTTTAAAATAATTAATCTCTTAATTATTATTATATTAAATGTATCATTTAATAATTATTTATTTTGGTTCATACGATTCAATTGATTACAATGTTGTCAGTATTTTCTACCTAAACCTCCATTTTCTTTCGAGTTTCTCTTCTTTTCATATCACCTAAGTGATATTATTATTTATTCTTAGTTACTCCTCATAAAAACTATAATAATGTTCTACATATGTTAACCAACCATAATCTGACTTTCATTTATTGGGAGTTATTGTTTTTAAAAGGATCTTTCAAAAATTATTCCCAAAATACAAGATCGATTCAAGGATCTTCATTGATTCTTACCAATAAAGAAGTTCAATCTATTATCTATTTTAATAATTAGTTACAATTATAAAATAACATGTTTTAAATGATAAATCTATTTTGGTTCATTTCTGGATTTATGAATGAAAACATGCTTTTTCACTTTAAAACTACTTTAAAGAATTCTATAAACTACACTAAAATGTTTTTATTCTAATGCTTATTTAAAAACACTTTTTTACTTTATTTCAATTTATTGGGACATAATGTATTCCTAAAATATAATATCAATGTCATACACTTTTCTTTTCTGGTATATAAATGTTTAAACATATATTAATGAAAAATACAGATAATTTTACAAAATTACTCTTCTTTCCAAAAGTAAAATTGATTTTTCACACCTCACATTATCTTTTATTAGATATGTGACTTTTTAACCACTTATTCATTTCATGTGGTGTATGTAATTCCTCTTCTCATATCATATCAATATTCTACTTATTAAAATAATATTCTAAGTGATTATGATTTGAATGTTAAATGGTGTTTTGGGACACTTTTCAATGTTTAAATGAAAATTTCATCAAAAAAATCAATGGTGTCATTTAAAAGTATCATTATTTGTGTCAAAATCTTTTAATGAATATAATATTTCATAGAGTAATATCTAATATGATATTATCCACAAAATATTTTGAATAAGGGTTTATGATTAGTTTAAATGTTGATATTCTGTCTTGATACAACTAACCATATAACATTGAATGGTTAGTGTTTTTGTTTAATGATTGGAGAAAGTTATTTACATTTAATATGTTTGTTTTAATATGAATGTATATGTTGTTTATGTTAATCCTTATTCATAATAGGAATTAATTGGACTTATTATGTGATGGGTGGGTCCTGCTAAATCACCTCGATACTTTGGTAATCCTCATGAAACAAACTATGACCTTAGAATGAGGAATTTAATAAATATTTACATATGGTCATAGCACGAGGCCTTGACGATATGTTTATGATGACCTACATTAAGTGTTCCCTATTTATAAAACTAGTAATTGAATGTACTTGTGGTTATTAGACTATTAGAATAACCATGATTGTTTTTATTACATAATATTTACTAAGATCATATTCTTTTCATATTATGTACATATTTATTTTTATAGGAATATGTTTTTAGTTATTAACCATTCATTTTGTTTATGTTTTTGACATAATATGCTCTATTGATTACAATAATTGAGCATTTGAGCTCACCCCATTATTATATTTCATTTCCTCCGGAAATAACATTGTGTTTTATGAATGACCTATAGGGATAAATTTATATTCGTGGGTTTTCCCAATATAACATATATGTTGTATATAATTTCAAGTTGTAATGTTGCAACTATTCTTGTATTTGGTTTTATAAACCAACTAAACTACTCTGTATTTTGGGATTTGATTGATTATAATCAGCAAAATGTTTTAAATCATACATTGGATCCGTGAAACTGGGGTTAGGGTTTTATAGATAGTATTCGAGGATGTTTAGTAGAAAACATGGAAACATGATTTAAAAATGTATATTAGGGGGAAAACCCTATGATGGACTTTGAGGATAAATCTAGAAGAACATCCTTTAATTTTTGTAATTAATAGATTATATGGTTCTTTCTAGCCAATAAATCCATTTATATATGCAATATATTGATATGGTTCTATCATAGATTTATATAAGAATAACAACTATGATAAGGAGTTTCCGGCATGACCTAGGGTATCTTGGTAGACTACAATGGACCTTACTGCACACCTATTTTGACAATCCAATTTTATATTCTTAGTATAATTTAGTGATTTTATTATATACAATTATGATGGATTTATTATTCCAAAATAACCAATCTGTATGGTTCAAGGATTTATGTTGCTGAAAATTATGATAGGTTCTATACTATGTTTATAGTTGTAGAAATTTCAAAATTTTATGTGCTAATATAGTTAATGGAATTGATTAGAAAAATATTCTAGAATAATAAATGATAACTTAACAAATATACATGAAGAAAATAGTAAGAAGGATCATATTTCTCAAGATATTAATCCGTTGTTTCAAATAAAGATAGTCTCACAAGTATCATGATCATATGATGAAATAGTATCATGCGTTAACAATTTATGTAAGGACTTCTCTGAGTCCTATGGATTTGAATGGAAGAGAATGAATATAAAGAAGGAATTGAAAAATATGGAAAAATGTAAGAAGGGAATGAAGGGTTTTCCCATATATCATAACTGTGGGAAGAATCACCCAATTAAATGCATGTAGGGAATGTGAGTTTGTTTTAAGTATAGAGAAAAATTACACCAATTTCCATATTGTAGGGGAATGAAAAGGTTTTCCAATTTACATTGTTTCTACTGCAAATAGCCGAGAAAATATACAAATCAATGTCCAAAAAGTCAATGGAATACACAAAAAATGAAGATACTGAAAAATAATCAGTTTATGATACTAGCGTAGATGATGTAGAAGGATTAATATTCCTAGTTAAGAATAATTTAATTTGAATTTTTTTAGCAATGTAATGGTTATATGAATTATGGAATATATGAGGATTATTTTGTAAACATTTTTTATTAATGATTGGAAACCATAAGTTGAATGGTACCAAGAAATGATATTTAGTTGAAGTTAGAATTTTTTGAAAATTAATGATTTAGGAAAGGAAAAATCATAATATATTTATAAAAATTATGCTAATGATGAAGAAATGATTCATTTAGATAGTTAATGACTACCTCAAAATAGATTTTTCACTTCTCGAAAAGTTTCATATTTTATCACTAAAGGAGTTTACAATATTTTTTGTTATACAGAATGTATTCCATAACATTTTTAAGGATTAATTCATGTTTCCAATATAGTTTTTTGGTAATTCGAGTTATTACCCTATTTCATGGGGACACATAATGAGGATATTTGCATGTCGGGAATGTTAAAATTTAGGGCTGCATCATGTTGAATAATGTCAAAATAAGGCAATAGATTCATTCTGTATGATAGATCATTGAGATAAAAAAGGATGGTTGTTGAGGACCCTTAGTAAATGGATCTCGAAAGGATGGATATATGAATGATTCTAAGGTATTGGATCATGATATTTTTTATAGTTAAACCAGTTTTGAAATGGTTTAAGTTGATCATTTTATGAGGTTTTAGAGATTAACGTCACTATATGATACATCCTATGATAAGAGATGATGTAATGATAGTTTATGGAATTGAGAAAGGATAAGATTGTGTTTATAAAATAACAACATATATTTATACTTATCTAGTGTAATAATTCATCAACTCTATGAAAAAAGTCTTAAATAAAAACATTGTCCTCTTATCATGTTTTTTTCATGATAACAATGAAATATTTCATAACTATAGTTTATGTTTTTTTTTGGGTAATGATATTTCATCTGAGCACGTTCTCTATTAGTTTAAATCAGAAAATAATGGTTTGATTATTCTTACATGACCCTGTAGTCTAATTATAATTCCTAGCATTAAGTAACCTATGGATTTTCCATTCCCTCTTATTAAGAGGATATTTTAACCATATTCCTGATGAGGTATGACTGCATGGAAATTTTCATGTATCAATCATTAATTTTGGAAGTCCAATTTAAAATTTAAAGGGAATTATTTTTTGTAATGAGGGGAGATTGAAACACCCAAATATTTTTCAAATAAATATTGAATGCATAAAACACTGAGTGTCTAAAATACAAAACTTTCTAATAATCTAGACAATAATCCTAATTTTTACCACTTATGTGTTTTTAATTTCGAAAATAAGACACACAAGGATGCATTTAGTAATATATTTAGAGTTTGATAGGATAAACATATATTTTTGGTGAATAGTAACTTTAACCTTATGAATAGTAACATACACTTATAAATGGTAATGAATAGTATGTTGTTTAAAAAATTATAAACATCGCCCATGAGTGTATAAATACTATTTAGACATATTATAAGTGAAAAAATGATCCTATAATAAGTATAGGTATTTTTGTAAGTCAAGAATATTATAAGTAAAATTTTATTATTAATTAATTTATTTAAAGTGTAAATTTATATTCATAAAATTTAATCCAAAATAGTAATTTTAATTTCTTATAGTTATAAGATAATTTTATGAGACCGTAATTATCATTTCAAGGTGTTATAAAATGTGTTATAGTTTTATTTTTTTTAATAAATTATTATTTTATTAAAATACTGAATTAAAATAATTTAGAAAATTTGTATAAAAATATGATTTTTTAATTCTACATGTTGAAAAATAGTTGGGGATTTTTTTGGATATTTTTAAAATATATGAATTTTTCATTAATATTGAAATACGACAATTTACAATATATATAAATTTTGGGATAAATAATCTATTCCTAGCATCATTACTAATATAAGAAACATTGGTTAAAACTCACATGATTTTATTACTATTTTATGACCTGTAATCATTACTATTTATTTTTTTATGTAAAATTATTAAATTAATGATTAAAATATTAAGAAAACCCTCCTTTCGTCCACTATAAAAAAACACCCACACTCCACTCTTCTATTCACTCTTATCAGGCCTTCTTCCTTGCCTAAATTCTACTAAAATATCCTCCCAAGAACCTCCCCCACATCCAGTAGTTCTTGGTCAAATAAAAAGTCCAAATCCTTTCCCCTAAAGAGGCTCTAAAGGAAGATTAATTAAAGAGGTAAATTCCACTTTTCAATTATTTTACATTATTTTCATGTTTATTTGTTTTCTTTTTTGTCTTCACCTCTCCAAATCAAATTGATATAAAAAATAAATTAACATACATGTACTATAATTTTTTATTATTATAAAGTAAGTTATATTCTCTCTCCTTTATCCTTGTTTTATGGTAGTATTAAAAAAACATTCCAGATGTGGTAATTTCCCACCTTCAAGGATGATGGGTTTTCAGTTTCGGTTATAGTATTCAATTATGGTCATGAACCCAATTTTATTATCGAAACAGACAATAATATATGTAATATATCTCATATATTGTTTTGAAATGTTTTTTAGAAATGTTTTTATTTATAAATAAAAATGAGTTTGTTGTATTCAAAAACCGTGAATTAACCCAAACAGTTATCATTAAATAATTTATACAATGATTCATCTTAACTAAAAGGAATAAAATAATATAAACCACTATTTAAATTTTTTGATGATCAATAATAACATAAAACTTCAATTCAAGACTATAATCCTCATTTTACAGGATTCTATGTTCATGTATATAAGTATACCGACCGTGAATCAAATGGACATGAACAATGAAATTGAACATATAAACCATTATAAAATGCAATGAATGAACTTAATAAGGTTATAATAAATAAATTAAATGAATAGTATAGTATATAATTATTAATTAATGATCTGAAATTTGATTATTTAGTTTGTTAAAATCATTTGAGAACACCTTCGGACATGAGTTACAAGTTTCTTCATTTCACTTCTATTTTTTGAGATATTCATTATTCAACACTATTACATATGAATAGTGTATTTATACAAACAATTGATGTTTCAATTCATGAATGTAATTATTTTCGTGATATTCAATGTATTATTTAATTATTATTAACTTCTATTCATTCAGTTAAATTGATTATAATGTTGTATATATTTTCTACCCAAACCTCCATTTTCATTCTGTTTTCTCATCTTCTCGACTCACCTCAATTTTATTTTTATTTGTTATTTTTTACTCATGATAAATTATATATTAATGTTCTATATATTTGTACCAACTGGAATCCTACTTTCATTAACAGAGTTTTAATTTTTTTTGAAAGGGTATTTCAAAAAAAATTCTCGAAATACATGCTCGATTTGATGAACTTCTCGGATTCTTAGCAATTTTTAAGTTCACTTTATTATCTTTTTTAGCCATATTTATCATTTTAAATTCACATATTTAAAATTTAAAAAATATATTTGGTTCTATTTCAGTTTTTATTAAAGAAAACATTCCATTTCACTTTAAAATCTCTTTAATGAATTCCTTAAAATGTATTAAATGGTATAATATCATAGTTTATTTTAAAAAAGTAGATGATTTACATAAATGGGACATAATTTATTCCCAAAATATAATATTAATGTCCGTCAAATTTTTTTGGGATATATATGTTTAAAACCATATTTATGAAAATTACAAATTATTTCCCAAAAGAAATCTTCGTTCCAGAGTAAAATTTATTTTTCTCACCTCACATTAACATTTCAAAGATATATTCCATGTTCCATAGTTATACCTTACATGTGGTGTAAGTACTTCCCATTTTTATATCATTTCATGAGGGTCCTTATTCTGATTATATTCTAATAGATTATTATTTAAATGTTTCAATGTGGAATGGGTCACATTGGAATGTTTAAGCATTATTTCTTCAACAATTTTTTAATGGTCTTGTATAAATGTATATTTTTTATGTCAACATCCTATGATGAATCTTTAATTTCATAGAAGATTATATACTATGATATCATCTAAAAAATATGTTTTTATGGGGTTTTTGATTAGTTTAATTTTGGATGTTCTATCTTGATACCATTCACCATATTACCCAAAATGGTTGGTTTTTTATGATTAATGATAAGGGGATGTTATTTACATTTCATATATTGAATTCACTATAAAGGTATATGAATTTTTTTTCATCCACATTCATAAGTGGAATGAATTGGATTTATTATGTGATGGGTGGGATGCACTATATCCCTTAGATGCATCGGTAGGTCTCATGAAACATACTATGGTCATGGCACAAGGCCTTTACAAAATGGTTATTTATGGTCTTGGGATGAGGCCTTGGATGTTTGGTCATGATATCATGCATTATGCAATCCCTGTTTATGAAACTAATAATTGAATTTTCATGTGGTTATTAGACTAGTAGAATAACCATGATAGTGATTTATTATGGAATATTTACTAAGCTCTTATTCCTTTAATATTATATTCAAGTGTATTTTTAATGGAATCTATTTTTAGTTATTCACTATGCCTGATGTTTATTCTTATGATATCTTCTTCTATATTTCCTAAACCCATTGAGCATATGAGCACACCTGTTTCTTATGTTGCATTTCCTCATAACATAAACATTTTTTTTAAGATTTACGAGCTGGGACAAACTTAGATTCATGGATTTTCCAAATAAAACATATTTTTTTATTTCATTTCAACTTGTAATATTGAACCTTTGATTGTATCTAGTTTTTCAAAACTACTAAACTACTCGGTACTTCAGGATTTGATTCATTATAATCATTAAAATGTATTAAATAGTGCTTCAGTTTGAGGACATTGGGACCAGGGTGTTACAGTTGGTATCTGAGGAAATTTAATAGTAAACATGGAAACACGATTTAGAAAATATAGATTAGGGAACAAAACCCTAAGATAGACTTTGAGGATAAACATAGAAAAACATCCTTTAGTTCTTGTAAGGAATAAATTATATTGATCGTTTTACCCAATAGAACCTTCTATATATAATATATGTAGATTTAGTTCTAGCACATATGTACCAAGAAGTAACAACTCTGATAAGGAGTTTCAGTCTTGAACTTGGGTATCCTGGTACAAGACAACGGGCCATACTGTTCACCTAGTTTGACACTCCCAAAAAATATTCATAGGATAATTCATGTTTTTTCTTATATAAAATTATGAAGGATTTATTCTTCTAAAGTAAAAAATGTATATGGTTCTAGGATTTACAATGCAGAAATTAAATCAATGTTCAATATCATGTTTATATTTATAGAATGTCCATAATTTTATGGGCTAACATAGTTTATGGAATTGATTAGAAATGAAGACTAGATGAAGGAATGATAACGTCATAAATGCACATGATGAAAATAGTAATAAATATTATATCTCTTAGAGTCTTAAGAAATGGTTTCAAATGAAGATAGTTTCCCAATTATCCTCATCATATGAGGAAATATTATCATGTGTTAACAAGTTAGATAAATACATATACGAGTCCTATGGTTTTGAATAGAAGTAGAAGAAGAGGATGGTAGAGAAACATATGGAAAAATGGAAGAAGGGAAAGAATGGTTTTCCCACACGTGATAACTATGGGAAGAATCACCCTAGTAAATTATTGAAGGGAATGAGTTTTTGTTATATGTTTGGAGAAAAAGGCCACCAATTTCATGATTTTAAAGGAAACAAAATGTTTTTCAGTGCATAATGCTTCAACTTCAAGGAGATGGGACACTATAAAAATCCATGTCCCAAGAGTCAAAGGAATATATCCCAAATGATGATACAAGATAATAATCAAGTTGTGATTCTCTCATAGATGATGCTGAATGATTTATATTCCTAGTCATGAATCATTTCATATAATTGTTTTTAGAAATTTATTAGTTATATGAAATATGGAATATATGAGTATTGTACTATAACACTTTTCATTAGGGATTTGAATCCATAAGTTGAATGGTACTAAGAAAAAATTTTCTGTAGGAAGTTATAATTTTTGGAAAATTTATGATTTTGGGAAGGAACCCCCTAAATAAATTTTTAATGATTAATATAATGAGGACAAAATGAATCATTTGGATATGTACTGACTACCTCAAAACAAATTTTTAACTTGTATAAAAGTTGATTATGCTATCATTGGTGGAGTTTCCAACATTATTGGATATAAGGAATATATCTAATAGCATGTGTAAGTACAAATCCATGATTCCAATAAGGTTTTATGGTAATTTTAGTTGTTTCTATATTTCAAGAGGACACATGATGAAGATATTAACATTCCATGATAATGAAAATTTTGGGATTTTATATGCTGATTCAAGGCAAATAAGGTATGAGAGGCATTGAATATGATAGATCATGGAGTTCAAATCAAATTAGGATTTCTATGGACCTCGTGTACATAGATCTAGAAAGTATAGATATGAGAATGAGTTTAATGTATTTTATAATGATCTTATGGAAAGTTAAAACTTTTCTGTAATGGTTTATGTTGATCATTGTATGAGGTTTTAGAGCTTAACGGAACTATAAGATGCGTCCTCTACTAAGAGAGAAATTAATGATAGTTCAAGGAACAAAGAAAAGATAAGATTGTTTTCATGAAATGGATACATATAAATATACTCATATAGAGTGGAATAATTCATAAATTATAGTAAATGAGTCTTAAATAAAAATTGTGTCCTATTATCACATTATTTTATTGATATGAATGAATGTTTTCATAACTATAGTTTATGTTTTTTTGGGTAATGATCATTCATCTGAGCATGTTCTCTTTCAGTTTCTATCAGAACATGAAGGATTGATTATTCATCCATGACCATGTTGTCCAATTGGAATGACTAGTTTTATAGAAACCTATGCATTTCCCTTTTCCCTCTTATTAAGAGGATATTTAAACCATATTCCTGATATGGTATCACCACAAGTCAATTTTTAAGTGTCAAATATTAAATTTCAAAGATCAATTTCAAATTTTGAGGGAAATTTTTTGTAACAAAGGGAGAATTAAACACCTCAAGATTTTGAAAATAAGTGTTGAATGCATTAAACATCGAGTATCTAAAAAACGAAACTTTCTTACAATTAAGAAAATAAACATAATTTTTTCACTTCTGTGATTTTAATTTTAAAAAACTAACATGCACGGTTGTGTTTAGTAAGATATTTAGAGTCATATAGAATAATCCTCTACTTTTGGTGAATAGGAAGTTGACACATATGAATAGTAACATACCCATATGAATAGTAATGAATATTTTAATCATCCAAAAAATATAAACATCACCTGTGAATGTATAGATACTATTTTGACATCTTATAAGTGGCAAAGTGGTCATATCATAAGTACTGGTATTTTGGTATGTCATAAATATTTTAATTACTATATAATGATTAATTTAAATATTTAAATTGGAAATGTATTTCAATAAAATTTAATCGTATGCATTTAATTTATTTGTATATTGTTATAAGATAATTTTATGAGACCTTCATTAACATTTCAAGGTGTTATGAAATGAGTAATAGTTTTAGAATTATTTTCTTGAATAAATTGTTGTTTTATTTAAAAAACTGTATTAAAAATATATAAAAAATAAAATTAAAAATTTAATTTTTTTTAATTCTACACATAATAAAATTGTTTGGGAGATATTTTGGGATTTTTCAAAAATACTTGAATTTTATATGAATAGTGAATTACGGTAATTTATCATATATATACCTTATGAGTTAAATATACTATTCCTAGCATTGTTGTTCATATAATACCCCTTGGTTAAAAAACACATGAAATTATTTGTATTTTTGGTCATGTAATAATCACTATTTATTTTCTTGTAGAAAATTAATAAACTAATGATTAAAATATTTTGAAAAATCTCCTCTTGTACACTATAAAACCACGAACACTCCCCTATTATCTTCACTCCTCTCAATCTTAGTTCATTGCCTAAATTATGCTCAAATATTCTCCCAAGATACACTTCCACATCCAGTATACCTTGGACTCATAAAAAATACCAAATCCTCTCCCCTAAAGAGGCTCTCAAGGAAAATTAATTCAATATGTAAATTACTCTTATCAATTATTTTACTTTTTTCATGTTCCTTTGTTTTATTTTCTATCCTCACCTCTCGTCATCCAAATTTTATGAAAACTATATTAACACACATGTACTATAAATTTTTTTCTTATTAAAGAATAATTTATTATTATCTCTCATTTTTAAGTTTTCTATGGTAGTAGTAAAAAACACCATCCATGATGTGCTAATATTCCACATTCAAGGACTATGGGTTTTCAATTTCTGTTACCATCATCAATTCATGTAATGAAACAATTTTTTGTGTTGAAACACACTATAATATATGTATTATATCTCATATATGGTTCTGGAATCTTTTTTAGACATTTGTTTAATTAATAAATAAAAATGAGTCTGTAGTATTCAAAAATCGCCAATTAACCCAAACGATTATCATTAAATATTTTATACAATGATTAATCTTCACTCAAAGTAAGAAAATGAAATTTATAAACATTTAATTTATTAAATGTTTAGTAATAACATAAAAATTCAATTCTAGAAAACCATTCTCATTTTACACATTTCACCATTCATATATATACGTATACCGATCATGAAAGAAATGTGTATGAACAAAATGAAATTGAACTTATAAACCCATAAAAAGGCCCTGAATGAAATTAATAATGTTATAATACATAAATTAAATTAAATGGAGGTTATATAATTATTAAAAAGAGGTCCTAAATTTGATTATTCATGTCATTAAGATCAATTAGAGAACACCTTCAGACATATAGTACGTGTAGCTTCATCTGACATCCATTTTTTGAGATATTCTTTAATCAATACTATTACATGTGTATGGTGTATGTATACAACCCATTGATGTTTAAAATCATAAAGATATTTCATTCCATTATATTCAAGGTATCATTTAATGTTTATTAATTTTGGGGCATACAATACAATTGATTACAATGTTGAAGTATTTTCTACCTGAATCTCCATTTTTATTTTGGTGTCACTTCTTCTCTACTCTCGTCAAGGATATTCTTATTTATTATTATGTACTCATCATAAATTCTATCTGAATGTTCTATATATGTGTACCAACCAAAATCCTTATTTTATTTATGGGATTTTATTTCTTTAAAGGATATTTCAATAATTCTTTTAGAAATACAATCTCGATTTCAGTCACAACTCAAATTCTTACCAATTGTGAAGTTTAATATGTAATCTATTTTAATCCATATTTATCATTAAACAAATCCCAAATTTTAAAATGAAAAATCTATTTTTGTTCATTTCTAGTTTTATTAAAGGAAATATTCATTTTCAAATTAAAATATATTTAATGAATTCCTTAAACCACACTAAATGTTATATTTCTAATGCCTATTTAAGAACATATTTTACATGATTTAAGTTCGATGAGACATAATTTATGACTCAAATATAACAGAAATTTCGGTTCCTTTTATTTTCTGGGATATACATGTAAAAAACCATATTTATGAAAACTATAAATTAGTTTCCAAAAGAACTCTTTGTTCCAATGTAAAATGGATTTTTTTTCACCTCACTTTATCTTTTATGAGATATATTCCTTATTCACCGCTTATTCCTTGCATGTGGTGTATTTACATCCTCTTGGAATATCATATCAAGAGTCTCCAAATTATAATGATATTCTAATGGATTATGACTTGAATTTTTCATGGTGGTATGGGACACTTTGGAATGTTCAAGGATTATTTCCTCATGATATTTTCAATGGTCTTGTTTAAAAGTATCTTTAATTATGTAAAAATATTGTAATTAATATTTTATTTTATAGAGTATTTTCTCCCATTATATCATATAAAAAATATTTTGTTCAAGGGTTTTTTATTATTTAGAATGTGGATGTTATATCTTGATTTCATTCACTATACTACACTAAATGGTTAGTGTTTATCTTTAATGACTGGGGAAAATTACTACATTTCATATGATTGTTTCAAAATGAATTTATATGATATTTATATTTATCCATATTCATAAGAGGGAAGAATTATACTTTTTATTTGATTTGTGGGGTCCAGTATATCCCCTCCATGCATCTGTAGGTCTGATGCGAAAACTATGGTCTTGGCATGAGGCCCTGACAAAATGGTTATTTGTGGTCCTTCCATGAGACCTTGACCGTATAGTTATGATATCTTGCATTATGATTTACCTATTTATGAAACTAGTAATTTAATGTTCATGGGGTTATTTGAGATGTAGAAAACCCTTGATAGTGCTTTATTATGGAATTTTTACTCTTCACGTATTCCTGACATATTATGATCATGTTTATATTTAAAGCCACATGATTTTTTTAATCAAAATCTATGATTTTTGTGTTTATAATATCATCTGATATATTTCTGTCCTTACTTATCACTTGATTTCACCCATTTCAGGTCATTTATTATTTCAAGACATGAAGTGTTTTTTATCAATGACCTACAGGGATAAACATAGAGTGGTTGATGTTCCTAATAAAAACATATATATTGTATTTAATTTCAAGTTTTAATGTTGAACATATTTATGTTTGTGGTCTTCCAAAACTATTAAAATACTTATTCCATTGAGATTTGATTCCCTGTAATCATGCTAATGTATTAAATAATGCACCATCTCTCGGAAACTAGTGTCAAGGTGTTACAAGAAGGGGGGTTAAAAACTGAAATGGATATGGGATATTCCATCACTAACATAAAAATACAGTATATAAATTATTATTGTGTTATAATTTATTTATTGATGAAGGAGGTCAGATGAATGTAGAATAACAATACATAATAATATTGTTATTTTGAGAAAATTACCTCTTGAATGTCACATCTTTCAAAGACCCCTTAATAACCTTTGATATTGTATAATGGGGATACTAGAGGAAACTAGAAGTTGGGCGAGCGAGGATGATAGTTTTGGAATACAAATGAATATATTAATTTATTTTAGGATAAATGGGGTGGGTAGGATTGGTATTTATACTCGAGGAGGGGTGTTTTTTAATGATTAAATAATGAATGTTTTATAACTAAATCCAACCACATTAAGGTGTATTTAATTTCCAAGAATTTGGATGATGATTAATGTTATAAAATATTGGGAAGATCTAAAAATAAATCAAACAACTATTTAAGGTTTCATTTTTTATATATTTCATGCTATTATCTTTTAACTGTACTCGATCGCATTATTTTAAATATTTCGTAGTAAATCATTCCTTTTAACAATGTAAAAATTTATATACCTAAAAATTAAAATGAACATACTATATAATATAAACCTTATAATTCAAAATATATAATAAATTTTTCAAAATTAAATTACTATAATTTGAATAATTAGTTTTAAAATTTATCTCGTAGATGCACCATGAAAGAGTTTATTTAATGTGAAAATGTTTAAATGATCTATGTGTTTTTATATACAATTTCAATGTGAAAATGGTTACAATAACCTAAATTGTATTTATGGATGTATAATTCAAATATTTATAATTTAAACATTATTTAAAATATAATTTAACTATATAAATAAATTTCATGACAAATATTTTTTCCATTGAAATTCCTTATTTTTCATTGTACATTAAAAAATGAAAGTTCCCATTAAAATACAAATAATTAACCATATATTAAATTTGATATTTAAATTTAAAAATGGTGTTTATTTTTCAAAATAAAATATAAAAAATTTTGAAATTTAGTTATAAAATAGGTGTACCATTAAATGTATTTAAAACTGCATTTTAGAAAAATATAGCTTTTATGCTTAAAATCAGATTTATTTTCATCTTGATGCAATTCAACTTATTGAATGAGTTCATAAAATTTTATTTATTATATAATATATAAACTTTATTAACAACATTCAGTAGTAGTGATTAATTTAAATTATTAATAAACAATTATATTATTGGTATAAAAATATTTTTTATAAAAACAATCAATATATATTTAATTGGATTTTTATTATCATTCATAATTATTTTGATACAAATGAATTAGTTTTAGAATCTTTTGAAAATTTTATTATCATAATTTCGTTTCTGTAATTATTTAAAATATTCCCATGAATATTTGATAACTATCATAATTAAACAATAATATTTTTGTATTTTTTTAAGAACGAAGTTTTGTGAAAAGATAGTTATCATAAAGATTAAATTTATTTTTTAATAAAACATAATAATAAGTACTTGTGTGAAAAAATTGATCCCATTAGAGAATATCTCAATTTTATTTTTTAGTTTCTTATTAGAAAGTTTTTATTCATTTCATTCCTTTAACAGTTGATAATTTTTCTCTTTTTCAATTGCATAGGCAGAATGAAAATTAGTTTTTAAAGGATGATGCTTATTTAGAATTTTTTATTAATCCCCAATATAATTAAATGTATCTTCTACCATGTTATATTACTCAAATATTTATTCATTAGTGATATTCTCATTACTCTCTTCATCTCTAGTATGATTTGAAATATGAACAGTAGAAGTAGGAAAGACATTTGATACCTCAGATGTGTTTTTCATTAAACACATGTTCACTAAATCAAGATTAACCACTTGGGTAGTATCTAAAAGAAATGAAATATCTTTAGAAAAATTGCATGTTTCAAAAAATTTATTTTATATTTACAATCCTTCTCATCATATTTTTTTATTTCCTATTAGGACAGTCAGCTTTGACATTCGCTTTCCTTTTACATTCAAAGAAAATTGTTTCATTTGATGTGTTATCTCTTTTCCAATCCTTCTTCCAATTTCTTCTATTTTAATATTTATCTATTTATATTGGATTTCAAAAAAACATTTTATCCTTATAAACTTTCTTAAATTTTATTTTTAGATAGATGATGTCCTCATCAATATCTTCTTGTGATTATTAATCACTTGATCTTTCACCTCCACCATTCTTCTTTTGTTTTTAGGAAGTGGATTGGAAGGCTATAGATTTCATTTAAGGTTCATATTCATTTTATATATTGAATTTATGTTATTACTCATAAATCATTAGTTTTCCAATCAAATACACAATAGGTAGCTTACTAATATGACATGATTATATGATTGAGACTGAGGTTCTTCTCTATCATTTGGGAAGACACCTCAACAATCACATCACATAGTCTATCAGAAACCGAATTCACCAAAGAGTTGATTATATTCACAATCTCATTGAAATTGAGATACATGTAAGAAATAATATAATTAAGTTTCACCTTAAAATTTAATTCTTAATTATATAGATATATAATTGTATTTCATTTACATTAGTTTTTCCTTAATGATAAATAGCTAAAGTGTCCCAAATTTCTAAATCGATTGTCATGTATAAATTCAACAGAACTATTACTCACCCAAAGAAAAATATATGTAATTCATGGATTTAATGTTATTTTTATAATTAGTTTTACTAGAATCATATGATGTGTTTATAACAGTTAATGAAATTTCATAAAAATCTATATTAGTAGATTAAACTTCAAAACCCATTATTTCAATATGAATTTGTATCTTGATTTTCCACTGACATTAATTTGTGATATAAAATAAATATGGTCTTTTTTATCAACACCCTCTTGTCTATTATCCATAAAGAACCAATTTTATAACTAAACTATATTTCATACAATTAAAATAAAACAAAAATCACGGTTGAAAATATATTTAAAACCCTCTAATACCAAATGTTGGGGAGCGTGAGTAACTATAGTTGGGGTAGGATTGACTTACTCATTACAATTTATATTTAAAACACATTTAAATAAAATATCCCCATTGAAGTAAATTTTATCAATTAATGAAAATAGTAGTTTGATAAAGGTTAATTACTTGATATTATTTCCACGAGAATGGTTATTAATCAATTAAAAAACTAATGAAAATTACTCATGATGGACTGAACACAACTACACGACATGTAGATCCGACTACATGGATTGTGCAACTGTGTTACATGGACATAACCCTTCTCACATCTAGTTGAGTTCTACAATTTAATTTTAATATTAAAATTACTCATTTTTGTAAGATCTGTAAGGAATGATATAAAAATAAAATTATCTAGTCACTTAGGTTAAAAGGAATGATTGAACTTGAATTGAAAAACAAAATTAAAATGCGTGAATCATCAATGAAATATATAAATAATCCTAAAAAATAATATTCCCCCTCTAATACCACTTGCAGGTTCTAGGTGTTGCAGAATAACAAATGGTACAATTCCCAACATTAATTTTTTCCATATTCGATGAATAATCAGGGATCAATACGATTATGACTGCCAGTATTCATACAATTTAATCATGGATATAGACAATAGAATACAAAATCATAACCAAGAGAGGGGATCAACATATTTTGTTTATAATTAATTAAATTAAATTAAAGAATTACCTATAAGGTGATTCTTTCTTCGTTGATTTGTTTGACCATAGATCTGTATGTGTACAATCATTTCATTTTGGATATTAGGAGTAGATATCCCCTAGGAGAAATCCAAATGTATTCCATGTATCTCTGAACATCACAAAAGGAATATATAGGTTCTAGAACATAGGACCCTTGCTCTTATGATGTCTTCCTTCGATCACATTGAGAATCGCTTCCAAAGTATTCCCATTTATCTGGGGGATGAGGTCCACTCTCATTATATAGAGAATTCGTGGAGAGGGATAAACTCTCTAGGATTGGATGTTTTTCTCCAATTCATTGTTCAAAATAGAAATACTCATCCCTTGTATTTCACTTAGATAAGAAGGGAATAATATAATTGGACATTTAATTCTCTAGTGAAATAATAATTAATTTAAACAATTTTTATTTATTTTATTAATCCTAGAGAAACCACAATATCACATAATAATAGCAATATTATTATTTCCAAACATGTGATTATCCTGCAAGTTATAATTAAATTATTATTCAATAAAATAATATTCAATATTATTATTTCTCACTGGACCATCAACATGGTCCTCCAATCCTCCACTATATTTATTGAACCTTGAATAATGACTATTTATGTATTAAATAAATATCATTTCATTATTCACTAAAAAATATATAAATATTATATTAACTAAAAAAATAAAAATTTATTAATTATTTCTCCCACCTTATATTCCCTCGAATAATTATTGTCTAAATAAATGTGAGCATGAATCCATGAATATTTATTAAATCAAAATTGGGAATAATATTTATTAAACTTGTTAAAAATTAAATAATATATTATATAAACGAGATACTAGATACACTTAGTGGGAAACCATATAGGCCCCTTTCTTGGTGGAATTAGATGTAGAAGCCTAATATCCATGGTTAGTGTCTAGAAATATGCTAAGTAACCCTTATAAATATGAGTTAATTAGAAACTGACATATCACCACATTAAAATTCTTATCGTGTAAAATAATCCCTTTTTCTTGATATCTTCAATCAAGTGGGTTGAATGCAAGTTCCATCAAACCATATGCTTGATTTCTTATTATTTAACTTCCCAAAAATTGAACAGGCCTGTAAAACACCATGGACAAAGATTTATTTAGGATATATCATTTCCACCAAAGGGACTGAGATATCAACTTCTGTTATGGTATAGATGGGACAAATCCGTTCTCACATTATTCATTAATTTAGTATTACTTGTGACACTGCCAACATATCCTACCTCATCACGAACATATGTCATCATAGATCTCACAAATACATCTAATTGGGAGAGTAATAATATGCATTAATAATAATCATAGAGTCTAAGGACAAACACACATGTCTATAGATAGGAACATCCAATGAAAATTATAATTTTGTATTTCTTACTGGCAAGTCTCGTTCTCATAATATCCTCCTGGACATTACTAGGAGTGTACACAATGAGAAGGTGCCTCAAATTATTATGAGTATCCACCCATGATATCCCGTTTCATTTATGTCCCTTATAATTATAGCACTATCTATAGAAAATATGGTCAAGAATATTGTCATGGAACTTCTGGGTTCTCACCATAGTTGGGATCAGCTACAAACTTTTAGTGCGACAACAACTCTTAGGACATTATCACATGCAAATATCATGAAGAAGAACAATAATGATGTGATAAGAAGTTTATTAATATCCATCCAATGAAAATATTTTTTATAATAATAAACAAAATAAGTTGGTTCTAGGGAAACAAATCCAAAAATATGATCATTTTATCACCTTTTTAGTAATATTTCATTATTACTATTCATTTAGGCATTAATTGCTTCATTTTTCATATGCATGGTTTTTTATGTAAGTATAATTTATTTTTCATTGGGAATTTTTATATAATTTATAGAATTTTATTAATTTAATATATGTCATTCTCTACATTTGTATAATCATGATTTAATGGAGATCATGTAGCATGAATCACATCACGTCATGGAGATGGTATGTCATATGAATGCATGAGCGACAATATCATTCCATTAATTGTGAAACGGTATGAAGTGGATGGTGTATATTTTATTACAGAATAAATACCATGTTATTGTAATCATATTTAATTAATATTTCAATCATTATACCCATCTATGTAAAAGTGGGGGTGAAAAACAGATTACACCACAGTGTGGAAACAAGAAGTCATACATACGCATGTGTGGTGATTTCAATCTTCGTCCAATGGATATGAGGTGGAATATTTTATTTCCATATTTATAACCACAAATCATAATATAGGTAATATTTTAGTTATTACATTATAATAGAAACAACATATGAATAGGAAGCAGAAGAAGAAATGATCTTGAGATAGTCGGTACTAGATATTACCTATTCTTTGGCGAGCCCCCTCTAGATCTCCAATTAGGTACACCAAATTTTGTCTTTTTATAATACCATAACCTATAGAATGTGTAAAGAGATGTTAAGAATGGATATGAGTAAGGTATATAAAATCATAAAGGCTCAATGAGTTGTGAATAAATCAGGGAGGAGGTTCCCTTGTACAATTGAAGTGAGGGTCACTTTTGGAATTACAAAAAATATTAATTTATAATAAAATAAAATCACATTAAAATACCTCAAAAATGTCATATTTTAGAATCTAATATAAGATAATGCTGTAATCTCATAAACCAATAAATTTTAGACAAGTTTTTATATCAATTTAATCTTTATCATTTTAATTAAACCTTAGTTATTCTTTTTTAATTTTAATTAAAGTAACACATTATTCAATGTTAAAAGAGTACAATATTTACTTATTTTGAGTGATATAGAATATATTTTAAAAATTAAGATCACTTTAAACTATATAATAATTATTTTATATTTTAAAAATTGTATTGTGATTTTTAATTAATTTAATAAAATATTATATTGATAAATAATCAATAGTGTCAATTTTACACTATTCAATTCATTGATTTTTAAAAAATTTAAGTTAACATGTGATATTTTATTATATTCATAATAGGTAATGGTAATTTATAAAAATTATTTATATATTAATTATCCAATATTATGTTTATTTTAATACTTTTAATAACATATATTTGATATTTCAATTAAAAAAATAATTATATTATCAGTTTTTTTAAATATTTAATTTACATATTTTTAGAATAAAAATAAAAAATAAAATACCATTATGAAGATAAATACTCTATATTTCATAATAATACTTATAGTAGAATACATGTTTTGTAAAATCATAACTAAAAAATGTTATATTTATTAAAACATGAATGTGATAACTCTAACATTACTTTAGAAAAAATATTATAAGTTTCATAGTGTTTTACATGTGGCTAAAAATGGTTAATAATTAGGCCCTTTCATGATTATGGTTGATATATACAATACCAATAATATTTTGACAAGTTTAGAGGTCTTTTAATGGTAATTTTTATTTTAATGAAAATTAATTTAAAAATTATTCATCAGTAAAATAATTTTTTCATCATCATTGTATTAGCCTTTAAGATAATTACTTATTTCATAAAAATTAAAACTAAACTACCATGATAAATAAAAACATTTTTTTATTTCAAATGATTCTTTTTAATTTAATATATCCTTTGTATATATCTATATTAAAAATGGTATAGTTATTAAATTTTAAGTAGGTTATTTTTAACTTTTCTTTAACTAAAATATATTTAATGTACAAATATCAAAAAAGTTTCTTAAAAGGATACCATTTCAACCCAATTATGATTTAGGTTGAAAAAATCATAAAATTATATTAGGGATAGTTTTATCATAAATTTATAATATTATGTTTACCCTTAATTACCCAATTTACCTTTTTCTCGTATTAAAAAAATGATGAAAGTTACTATGCATAATGCCTAAAAATAAATAAATACAATTTAAAAAATTTAGAACTAGTGATTCCAAATAAGGAATTGATTTTTTAAAATTAAAAACTCAAAAGTTTTTGTAAATAATTTAAAATTAATATGATTTTCGAAATGAAAAAAACAGGTTTTAAAAGTTAAAACATGCAAAAGATAGTAATGTTTTTACATTTAAATTTAAAGAAAATTTAATTCCAACGACCTAAATTATATTAAATTAAAAAAAATAATATATTTATTTTTTAAGACCATTGAATAATATAATTTAAACATAAAAATTATTTCAATGAAAAAAGTTTTTTTTCAATTAAAAGTTACTATTTTTTTTCTATTCATCAAAACATGAAACTTATCAAAAAATTATCAAAAAATTATCCAAAGTAAATTTCTATATCACTCTTCTAAATAATACATTTATATGTCTTATAAAAATTATTAATATGTAAAAGGTTTAATTTAAAATTGGTTCTCTATTAAAATGCTCTAGAATTACCCTTTTGAAAAATTTCAGTTTTTATACATAAAATAGGTTTTATTCATATACTATGAATAAAAAATATTTTTGATAAATACCAAAAATATTAAATTAAATATATAACATATATATTGAATTAAATTCAATTACTAATTTTAATAAACATAATATATTAAATAAAATGAGAATATATCAATTACATTTAATTGATATATATTTTCGTTTCAAATTAATAATATATTCGTAAGCTAGTTTAAAATATTTATTCCCTCCAATTTAATTTCTAGGTTATAATAGTCATTTAATATTTTCTCATGGTTTGTTTAAAATCTCAATTTCTTTCCATTAAAGATATAAAAATTATTTAAATATAAATATTTATTAAAGCATCAGGGTGTTACATTCTACCCCCTCCCCTTAAAATTAATTTCGCCATTAAAATAAATTACCTGGAAAAAACAGATGAGTATATTAATAACTAATCACACCCTCAAGTTCCCATATAGGTTCCTCAAATTGGTGGTTCTACCATGAAACTTTAACCAAGAAAGTGGTTTGGTTTCATATAACCTTTTCAATACGATCAAGAACCACTATCAGTTGTTCTTCATAAGAAATATCTTCCTACAAAATTATAAAATCTAATATTAATACATGTGATGGATAACATATGTAATTTCTTATGAGAGATACATGGAACACATAAAAAATAAGAGAAATATTCAGTGGATATTCCAATTGATAATCTAAATTTCCAACAAAATCAAGAATTTCAAAGTAACTGATATACCCAAGGCTCAACATTCCCTTCTTTCCATATATCATCAATATCTTTTAGAGAAATATTTAATAGAAATACCTTATCAACCACATAAAAGTATAGTTATTTTCATCAATTTTTAGCACAATTTTTTTACTATAAGATTATATTATGTGTTGTTGAATAGATCTAGCCTCATCTATCATTTCCTCCAGAGGATCGGGTCCCAAAAGCATTATTTCCCTAACTTTATCCCAACATGTTAGAGTTATACACTTCTTAGAATATAGGGATTCATATGTTTTTATCTGATTAGTGAAATGAAAGATACTTCTTTAAAAAATATATACCAAATATAGTTGTTGATCCCAACCACCTTAGAAATCCATAGAGAAAGCTCTCAACATTACATCTAGTGTTTGAATTTTTCTATTTGACTGAACATCCATCTGGGGTTCATATGTAGTGCTAGAATTTTTCTTTGTATCCATATCATGTTGAAGATTTCTCTATAATATTTAGGTAATCCATGGATCCCAATAATATATAATATATTATGTTACTCAATGAAATATAACCACTTAATTTCTATATATTATAGAAATTTGATCAAGAGATAGTTCTTTTAAGGCCCTAACCTTAAACCTTACTTAATCTTGAGTTATTACAAGATTACACATTGAGGATCTCTTCAGGTTTATAGTTTTAGAGAATTAGATCATAAAAATTTCATTACATTCCGCATTTAAACAAAGTGGTTACATAAAAGATAGTATTCATTTTTTTCCGTCAACGGAAGCATATTTAAAAATAAAGCATGGATTCTTCCTTGAAACTTCCTTGACACTATAATCATATCATGTACCTTTCCCTTGAACTGTGAAATACATTTAAAAAAACATGGGATGAGCATAAAAAGATCAGTAAGGGTTATAAAAAATATGGAAAGGAAACATGAGTTCATATATACATAAGAATGAAATCATACTTTACCCATAAAACATAGGCACTTTAACATACCTCATCAAATCATGAATAAATCATAAGAATCATAAGAAATAAAAGGTATCTTAAGGAATTCATAACATTCTTACATAAGGAGTAACCTTCTTGGTTACGTTTGAAATACCCACCATAGTATATTCCCTAAATCTCTTCAGAGAAACCTTAACGTTCCACTCCTTCGTGTTACCCAATGCATTGGAGAGCTATATCAGGCTCACCCGCCATTAGTTTGTCACGGAACCACCCATCTTCATAAAAATGCCTGAGAACCATAACATAATCGTACCACATAATACATGCATAAAGGAAACAAATCATTTCCACATTTAAATCACAAGATATCAATAAAACACATTGACATAAAAAACATTATGGAAACTATTTTCAACACCAAAATAAAAGAAAAGTAAAACATGGTATTTATTTTTCTTTTAAAAAGAAGGTATGGATTGTATAGGAAGCCGAAACTCAAATAATGGTCACGACGGCATAGAAGTCGTTGTCGCCACATACGTACGACAAAAACATTCCCTTTTGTCGTTTAGTAAAACGCTTCATATAAAAAAAAGATTCCTTTTTGGATAAATGTAACAATCAAAGGGGTTTATACACCGTATAAAAGAAGGCTGTGTATAAAACAAAATATGCCTCAATGAATGGAGATTGAGACGAATTCCCTTATAAAGACGGTATCCTTGGTTTAAGGATAAATCAATTACATAATTATGTGTGACAATCGAATTGTCACGACCCGCCCTCGGGGTCCGTGTCGTGACTACCCCAAGCCCGCCTTCCATAGGCCAGGGGCTGGCGACTAGCACCAAGGCGTAAATCCCGGTAAAAAGGGAAGGCATTGCCTTTGTAATGTAAACAAACACCACAGAGTAAGCAAGCGGAAAGTAAACACTAAGCAAAAGCAGAGTACAACTGGAAGTGCGGAAAAGTAAATTGGCCAGTATACAAACCCAAACTTCGGAAATTGATTCCGGGCACTCCGGGCCTCGGAATCAGGTGCCGTCAGAAACCGCGCTCTTGTAAAATTTTAAAGAAAATTAAGAAAAACAAATTTCCTTGAATTTTATGGGTCTTTACATTACTCCCACCTCAGGGCTTTACGTCCCCGTAAAGATACATCAAAAATTAGGGAAACAAATGAGGGTACTGAGCACGCATCTGAGCCTCCCGCTCCCATGTGCTCTCCTGGAGATTTTCGTGCTGCCATCTGATTCGCACAAGAGGAATCGATCTCCCACGCATGACTCGCTCTTGTCGATCCTCTATCACCACCGGGACCTCCGTAAAAGTCTCCCCATCGTCAACGTCAAGCTCCCCATGATCAATGATGTGCGTCGGGTCGTGCACGTATCTCCTCAGCTGAGACACATGGAAGACGTCGTGCACCCGGTGCAACTGAGGTGGTAGAGCCAGGCGATAAGCCACCTCACCAATCCTGCTGAGAATCTGGAAGGGTCTGATGAAGCGCGGAGATAACTTGCTGCCTCGGCCAAATCTCCGAATACCACGTCGAGGTGAGACCCGCAAGAAGATGTGGTCGCCATCCTCGAACTCCAGTGGCCTCCGCCTCCTGTCAGCGTATGACTTCTGCCGGCTCTGAGCTGTCCTCATCCGCTCCTGGATGATCTGGACCTTCTCTGTCGTGGCTTGGACCATCTCCAGTCCCACTAGTGCTGACTCCCCAGGGTCTGTCCAGCACAAGGGAGATCTACAAGGTCGGTCGTACAATGCCTCGTACGGTGCCATCCCGATGGTGGAGTGGTAGCTATTGTTGTACGCGAACTCCACCAAGGGTAGGTGGTCCTCCCAGCTATGACCAAAGTCGAGGACACATGCGCGGAGCATGTCCTCGAGAGTCTGAATGGTCCTCTCCGTCTGACCATCCGTCTGTAGGTGAAAGGCTGTGCTCAGATGTAGCTGCGTCCCGAACGCCTCCTGTAACCCCTTCCAAAGCCGGGAAGTAAATCGGGCATCTCGATCGGATACGATAGATGATGGAACGCTGTGGAGCCGCACAATCTCCTGAACGTAGAGACGTCCCAAGCTCTCTACTGAGCTCTGCTCTCTGATGGGTAAGAAGTGTGCCGACTTGGTGAGTCGGTCAACAATCACCCAGATGGAGTCGTGACCTCTGGAAGTGCGTGGAAGTCCAGTCACGAAGTCCATAGATATGTCGTCCCACTTCCACTCCGGAACCTCCAAGGGTTGTACCAAGCCTGCTGGTACCTGATGCTCTGCCTTCACCTGCTGGCAGGTGAGGCATCGAGAAACGAACTCTGCTACTGCCTTCTTCATGCCCGGCCACCAGTGCTGTCGTCTGAGGTCCTGGTACATCTTCGCCACTCCAGGATGTACCGCCAAAGGAGAAGTGTGAAACTCTCTCAGCACTTCCTCTCGCAAAGCGACTGGTACCATGGTACGTCCTATGAAAAGGATGTCGTGCTCTGCTCCAAGGGAGAAACCATCAGGTGCCTGTCCCGAGGATATCTGTGCACGCCATGTCTCACAGTCAGCGTCCTCACGCTGTGCCTCTCTGACCCACTGCAGTAGTGGAGGAGTGACTATGAGAGACTGAAGGAAGACTGCTCCATCTCTATCCACGAAGGATATCTGCAAAGAGGCTAGATGCTCTGTCTCTTCCTCAAGTAGCTGAATGCCCGTCCTCCTGCTGAGGGCATCGGCTACTATGTTCCCCTTCCCAGGAGTATAGACTATCTCAAAGTCATAGTTCTGGAGGAACTCGAGCCATCGCCGCTGTCTCAGGTTCAGGTCCTTCTGTGAGAACATATACCTGACACTCTGATGATCGGAAAAGACTGTAAAGCGCTCGCCCATCAGGTAGTGTCGCCATGTCTTCAAAGCGAAGACCACTACTGCTAACTCCAGGTCATTGGTAGCGTAGTTCTGCTCATGCGACCTCAACTGACGTGATCCATAGGCGATCACTGCCCGCTCCTGCATCAGAACACATCCGAGTCCGGTCCCTGATGCATCTCAGTAAACTACATACCCTACTCCCTCCTCAGGAAACCTCAAGATAGGTGTGCAGGTCAATCTTTGTCTCAGCTCCTGGAAGCTCTGCTGACATCTGTCAGACCACACGAAGGGTTTCTCCTTCTTTGTCAAAGCTGTGAGTGATGCCGCAACTCTAGAGAAGTCTGGCACGAATCTCCGATAGTATCCAGCTAGTCCCAAGAAACTCCGAACCTCAGATAGGCTCCTGGGTGGCTCCCAAGCTAACACAGCCTCAATCTTCGCGGGATCCACTGCAACTCCCGCCTCAGAGATAACGTGTCCCAAGAAGTGGACCTCACGTATCCAGAACGGGCACTTCGAGAGCTTACCATAAAGCTGGTTCTCTCGGAGTGTGTCTAGTACAACTCTCAAGTGATAGGCATGCTCCTCCTCTGTCGTAGAGTAAATCAAAATGTCGTCAATGAAGACCACAACAAACCGATCGAGGTATGGCTGAAAGATCCTGTTCATGAGATCCATGAACACTGCTGGAGCATTGGTTACACCGAAAGGCATAACCAAGAACTCATAGTGGCCATACCGACATCTGAAGGCTGTCTTCTGCACATCCTCGTCTCTGACTCTAAGCTGATGATAGCCTGACCTGAGATCTATCTTCGAGAACCACCGTGCTCCCTTGAGCTGATCAAAGAGGTCATCAATCCTCGGTAGCGGATACTTTTTCCTCACTGTCACCTGGTTCAGGCGACGATAGTCAACACAAAGACGCAAACTCCCATCCGCCTTCTTGGCGAACAAAATCGGGGAAGCCCAGGGTGAAACACTGGGTCGGACGAACCCCTTGCCCTGCAAGTCCTCCAACTATACCCGTAGCTCTCGAAGCTCGGCAGGGACCATCCGATATGCTGGAGTGGATATCGGGGCTGTCCCGGGGTACAAGTAAATATAAAAGTCTACCTCTCTGCGAGGAGGTAGCCCTGGAACATCGTCGGGAAAAACGTCCGCAAACTGATCCACCACTGCAGGAAAATCAGGACTCCGCACGTCAACTGCTCCAAGGATAAGGCTAGCCAACAGATGAGTGATGGGTTGTCCTCTCCTCCGCGGAAGTCCATCGTGTGCTGCTAAGGCTCCCTTCTCGCCGGTGAAGGTGAACCTGCTCCCGTCGGTGCGTACACATCGCACCTTGCGCCTAAAACAGTCAATCTGTGCATGGACTGTAGATAGCCAATCCATGCCCAAGATGACGTCGTAAGGCCTCGACGCTGCTACAAGAAGATCCCAGCCGAAGCTCTCGCCTCCTAGAGTAAGCTCACACTGCCGGCACCAGTGCGTAATCGTCGAGTCTGCTCCCGTAGGAGTCTCTAGCCGTAAGGATCGAGCCAATGGCTCTGTCGGAATCTCTGAGCTCCGAACAAGGGCAGCGGCTATGAAAGAGTGACTCGCTCCTGTGTCTATAAGAACTACAGCAAGGGTGGAATAGACACAGATAGTACCTCGAATCATCTCGGGTGCGCCGTGGTCGTAGGCCTCTGCTGCCTGGAGCTGTGCCTGTCTCTGCCTGCCAGCTCCCTGTGGTCGGGGTGGACCTCCTGGTGGTGGTGGTGGCAGAGCCTCAAAGCGTCGCCCACCACCGGCTGCTCGTCCAGCTCCCCTGCCTCTGCCTCGGTGGTCCCTCAACCATCTGCTGCTCCTCGGCACGGCGGGTCGGGCAGTCACGAGCCATGTGGCCCTGCCCGCCGCACGAGTAGCACTGTCTGCCTCTCGAAAGACTGGCTCCGTGCTGTGTGCCCCGCACTGCTGAGCCAGTGTCCTGAGGTCGTCTGCCCGAAGGTCTGGTCTGTCTGGACCCCTGAGTCATCCGTCGACCGCCTACTGTAGATGACTCTGCCACGTGCCGCCCTGCGGTGGGTCGCTGTGCTGGTGTAGACTCAGCAAGGAAGCTCTCAATCAGAAGGGCCTGCTCCAGTACTCCTGTCTGAGTCGGTATGCTGAGGGAGATCACCAATGCCCTGATCTCGTGTCTCAAACCCTGCTCGAAGGTCCGGGCCCGGAAAAATGGGTCCCGTACCATGGTCGTCGAGTAGCGCGAGAGATCGGTAAATCTCGCCGAGTACTGAGCGACCGTCATGCTGCCCTGCCGCAGCTGAAGAAGCTCCTGGATACGCACCGCACGAAGGGTGGCTGGGACGAACTCCGAGCGGAACAGGCTCTCAATGTCCGTCCAAAGTAAAGATGCCTCATCGTGCGCCTGAAGCATCAAGCTCCACCATCGTCCTGCTGCTGCGTGTAGTAGGCTCGCAGCGAGGATCACCATGAGGTCTGCTGGTGTCCTCACTATCCTAAACACTCGTACCACTGCCTCTAGCCAGTCCTCTGCTGCCTGGGGATCCGTCTCCCCGCGAAACCTGGGCGGTCGCTGGCGCTGAAACTCATGCAGTGCGCTGAGGCGACGTGCATCGTCAGCGGCTGCTGCTGGAAGCATCAGGGGCTCGGTGGGTAGTGCTACCGCCGATGCCACTGCTGACAAAGGGCCCTGCACCGAGGCCTCGTCGCTCGGTGGGCTGTCGTCACGCTCGACTCTCGGAACCCTAGCTGGCTGCCGTCGTGGGGCCATCCTGAAAAGGAAACAGGTGCGCCACGGTCAGAACAGTATACCTGGTGAGCTGATATAAGTAATCACAAAGAAAACTTTGAAACACACACGCAATCAATGTTTTCGTGCATTAAGTCGGAAATCAGAAGTCAGGGTCCTGGTGTACGGATACGTCGGCCACCGTACCAACACTGGACTCCCTGAACTGATAACCACACTCAATACGATAAACATTATTGCTTCACATAGAAAAGATCAGAGTTCGCGGTAGAACCGAATTCCTCTGATACCAATTTGTCACGACCCGCCCTCGGGGTCCGTGCCGTGACTACCCCAAGCCCGCCTTCCATAGGCCAGGGGCTGGCGACTAGCACCAAGGCGTAAATCCTGGTAAAAAGGGAAGGCATTGCCTTTGTAAAGTAAACAAACACCACAGAGTAAGCAAGCGGAAAGTAAACATTAAGCAAAAGCAGAGTACAACTGGAAGTTCGGAAAAGTAAATGGGCCAGTATACAAACCCGAACTAAAAGTAAAGTACAACTCGAAAGGGGAAAACAGCAACTGAAATGTAAAGGCCGATACACCGAGCTGTCCACTGGAAATCCCACCTGAAGGGTGAGTACAGATAGCTCCTCTGCTCCACGGGTCCCGCCGTCCGCTCCGAGCACGTCCCGCCCAGTGGTCCACCTCCGGGTACCGTCCCGCTCTGCAAGCCTCAGCTAAGATCAACGCTGTCCGTCGTCTGCAACCAACACATCGTAGTGCGGTCAAAGCCCGTGCAGGGGTGAGTATAAGCTACTCAGTAGGGACCCCGAGACCCCTGAAGGTCTCTCAAATCCACAAAGGATAAACCACGAAGAAAGGTACAATCACGAAGTAACAACCGACACTGCTTAGGTATATGCCCATACATATATCTAAGACATCAAATTCAAATACGCTCCAAACTCCGAGCCCAAGTACAACTCAGTCCACACAGGAAAGTAAACGTATTCCACACAGGAAAGCATATTGTAATCCACACACTATAGCACAACACAATCCACACAGGAAAGTAAAATAAATCAGCTCACACAGGTATACATCTTCAAAGGACGATAAAGATGATCTCTGATCCATCTAAGTCGTCGGACCCACGAAGGATCGATAGGTAACTAACCCCCGCAAAAGACCCACACAGGATCGGGCCCACACAGGACCTGTAGGCGCTGGTTCACACAGGACCGCTGAGCGCAAGGACCCACACAGGATCGGGCCCACACAAGACCTGTAGCACTGATCCACGTAGGATCGCTGAGTGCTGTAGTCGTCGTCGTCGAATCCACACAGGATCTCTGTACTGTCGTCGTCGCAGTCACAGTAGCAGTAGTAGCAGTAGTAGTCACAGCAACAGTCGCAGCCAGCACTAGGGTTCCCGCACACAGCAAACTCATTCGGAGGGTCCGCTCCACGAGCTGAGAGGCTGATACATCAACTGTCACAAAGTCTAGAGTTGATGTATCCAAAAGTTCCGTATCGTCAACAGGAACTCAACGCAACAGACGGCGCGTCGATCAGACGCCCGGTCTGAGAGTTATTGGCATTTTCGTCCCCAGGGCCCGGTTGGTTTTTAAGGCAAAACCAACCGGGCCTTCGGAGCGGAAACACTCATATCTTGAGCTACGGACGTCCGATTAACGTTCTGTCATCTTTGTTGTGTTCCTCTTAGTGAGACGGATCTTTTGGAATACTCCGCCCGAGGTTTGGACGCAGGTGGAGTACGGTCGGGTTGGTTTTGCCTTAAAAACCAACCGGGCCCCGGGGACGAAAATGCCAATAACTCTTAGACCGGGCGTCCGATCGACACACCGTCTGTTGCATTGAGTTCCTGTTGATGATACGGATCTTTTGGATACATCAACTCTGGACTTTGTGACAGTTGATGTATCAGCCTCTCGGCTTGTGGAGCGGATCCTCCTGTACGAGCTTGCTGTGTGCGAGAACCCTAGTGCTGGCTGCGACTGTGACTGCTACTACTACTGCTACTACTGCTAATGTGACTGCGACGACGACAGTACAGAGATCCTGGGTGGATTCGACGACGACGACTACATCACTCATCGATCCTACGTGGATCAGTGCTACAGGTCCTGTGTGGGCCCGATCCTGTGTGGGTCTGATCCTGTGTGGGTCTTTGCGCTCAGCGGTCCTGTGTGAACCAGCGCCTACAGGTCCTATGTGGGCCCGATCTTGTGTGGGTCCTTTGCGGGGGTTAGTTACCTATCGATCCTTCATGGGTCTAACGACTTAGATGGATCAGAGATCATCTTTACCGTCTTTCGAAGAAGTATACCTGTGTGAGCTGAATCCTGTTGCTTTCCTGTGTGGACTATGTTGTGCTATCCTGTGTGGATTATGTTTTGCTATCCTGTGTGGAATACGTTCACATTCCTGTGTGGACTGAGTTGTACTTCGACTCGGAGGTTGGAGCGTATTTGAAATTGATTACTTAGGTATATGTATGGGCATATACCTAAGCAGTGTCGGTTGTTACTTCGTGATTGTACCTTTCTTCGTGGTTTATCCTTTGTGGATTTGAGAGACCTTCAGGGGTCTCGGGGTCCCTACTGAGTATCTTATACTCACCCCTGCACGGGCTTTGCCCGCACTACGTTGTGTTGGTTGCAGACGACGGACAACGTTGATCTTAGCTGAGGCTTGCAGAGCGGGACGGTACCCGGAGGTGGACCACTGGGGGGGACGTGCTCGGAGCGGACGGCAGGACCCGCGGAGCAGAGGAGCTATCTGTACCCACCCTTCAAGTGGGATTTCCAGTGGACAGATCGGTGTAGCGGCCTTTACTTTTCTGTTGCTGTTTTCCCCTTTCGAGTTGTACTTTACTTTCAGTTTGGGTTTGTATACTGGCCCATTTACTTTTCCGCACTTCCAGTTGTACTATGCTTTTGCTTAGTGTTTACTTTCCGCTTGCTTACTCTGTGGTGTTTGTTTACTTTACAAAGGCAATGCCTTCCCTTTTTACCGGGATTTACGCCTTGGTGCTAGTCGCCAGCCCCTGGCCTATGGAAGGCGGGCTTGGGGTAGTCACGGCACGGACCCCGAGGGCGGGTCGTGACACGAATACACCGAATATAAGTGGATATTAAGTGTAAAACAATCAGAGGTTATTCACACATATTCATAGAACGTCATATTCAAGGAGTACATGTTTATCCCAAAGAATCAAATTTGGGTTAAGAAGTTCCTTTGCAAAAATTTGACAGCCTAACGGCGTCACTACAAAATTCAAAAAATGAGTTGATGAGAGATAAAAAGGGTATCTCATCACATGGACATAAAATTTAAATCCATTAGGATATAGAAGAACATATCCCAACATAATAGTATGTGAATTAAAAGACATAACAAAAGAAGTCTTTTAAAAAGAGGAGGGTGAAAGGTTCCCTTACCGACATGGGTATCATTCGAAACATACGCCCCGTTAAAGAAGGAAAATACAAAATTGATGTAAATACTCATAAATGAAAGTATATTACACAATGAGTAAAATAATGGGAAGTACATACACCACTCAAAGTAAATTGTGGCAAATGTAGCATAAATCTCACGGGAATAAAAGTGAGATGAAAAATCCCTTACAAAAACTCGGCAGCCAAACGGTGCCACTTAAAACTTACAAAAATCGATTGATGAGATCAAATAGGGTCTCTCATTATATTAACATAAAGTTTAAAGAAATAGGAATATAAAAGAACATCCCCCAACATAACAAAGAGGATATTAAAATAAGTGACATAAAGGAGTGTACTTAAAAAGAAAGACAGAGGTTAGATCTCTCACGAAAATTCAGCAGCCTAACGACGCCTCTCAAAACATCCAAAATGGATTGATGAGAGAGAATAGGTTCTCTCATCACATGAACATAAAAATTAAAGTAAGATTAATATAAAATAACATCCCAATAACATGAAAGATGAGCTTTAAAAGGAATGACATAAAAGAGTGTACTTAAAAAGAAAGAGAGGAGTAGGATCCCTTACCTCAAGTCCAAATTGTCTTGTTCGTTTATTCATATTCCTAAATAATAATCTTTGGTAAATTTATAATTCCCTAAGGACCTCCTTTAAATATTATTTTTCAGTTCATATCAAATATTATAATGCTATAATAAATGTTTAATAATTTTAGTTCATATCAAATGTTTTTGCCGATGTTTGGTACATGAGTAAAAAATGATCTTGTTTGAAAAATGATTATCCATGTAGTTATAAGTAAATAATTTCCAGAATAGTATTAATGATTAAAATATCATATATATCCAGTACATATTCATTTTATACTATTCCATATCATTTCGAGATAAAAAACGAAAAGCACTGTTCATGGAGACGGTAGGCCGTACGTACACATGAACGCTACTTTCATTTTTTCTTTGTCATATTAATGGAATTAAAAATAAATGATATATATATATTATAATTCCAGTATAATATATATGTTATATAGGCCACATATGTTTATTAATTTCATTCTTTATACGTTCCATGTATTTCATGTACGAGTCAAATCACTTGAGGGGGCGGTAGTCCACACTTCCTCATATGAAATTTTTGCTTTTACAGAACATGAAAAAAATAAAGGTATGGTTTAAATATAAAATACATAAGCATATAGTAAACATAAATACCATATATACCATATATAAAATACAGTGACATCATAATGGCCACCTTTAAAGGTGTTAAATGAATATGGAACAATCATCGTTTCGTGAGGCAGAAAATCGCCAACCACAGAAACAGTATGTTCTTTAACCATTAAGCAAAGGTGTGTGTAAGTTTAGATCGAATAAATCTTATAACAACATTCTAGTATATTTAATATACTGGAGTTGTTACAAAAGGAATGAATAAAAAGAGTTTAGGGGGTTGGAGAAGCAAAATAAAACAAAAGGACTCAAGTGAAGACATTACCTTAAAATCGGGAAACTCCCTTTGGTTTGATCTCAAAGGCTTCCTTGCGAAGACTTCTGCCCAATGTGAGGCTTCTAAGAGTTAGATAGGGATGTGGAGAGACAAAATGGATAGGGTTTGGCCGAGGCAAAGCCTTTGGACGTGTGGGTAATGAGGTATAGGTGGGGGCCTTTTATAAGAGGTGAGGAGGGGCACTCTTGGAAATTAAGGAAATGTTACTTTATTTTAGAATGAGTTTCGGATTTTAATGGTCCCACGTTGATTTCTTTCGAGGATAAGGTGGTAAGGGTTCGAAATCCACCCATCAAATAGGTTTTTTACATGTGTAGGTCATAGATTTTACATTATCTTTCCATTTTATTTAAATCGTTAAATAATGAGGTCATCGCTGCATCATTATGATGTCATAAATAATTTAATTTATCTAATGTATAAAAATTATAAAAAAAACTACTTTGATGTCAGAAATCTTTTTATCTTTCCAATGACAATTTATAGTCCAAAATCTGACTTGTATAACCCCATTTAAAAATTGTTTTAGTAAAACAACTCATGTTTGTGTCATTTAAATTTTAACATTAAATAAAAAGGTATTTATGTCATTTTCCAACCAAAGTGGCTCCATGGGGTCCCCAAGTTGACCCATGGATTGTCTTGGTCGGACATGACTCATCCAGTGAGGGTAGGACATGTGTCTAGGTCATTTCATATTATTAAAACATTATTTTTACCTTAAACTACACTAATCACCTCTAATTGCGATTAAAAACTTAATAAGTTACTATTCACCAAAAATTATTTTAATCCCATTGAACCACATTTTACTTCTTAATGAAAAACATGTATTTCGGATTTTTGAAATTCAAAACACAAAGATGGCAAAATTTCATTTAAATGGAAAACTCTGTTTTTATAAGTACCACTTAGTGGTTTAACTATTCATTAAAAATTGATGTTTTTCAGAGAATTACAAAAAATTCACCCTAAGCTATATTTGATATTCCAAATTCAAAAAATGATGTATATTTTAAAAAATTCAAAACATATAAGTTGCATTAATTAATTTAATAATTAATTCCCGCTGTCAAAACAAATAACATGTTTTTATGAAACACAATGTATCAAATGATTGACACTAGTTTAAGTCCGATTTCAAAGTGAAATTAATTCCAACGACCACTATTGGATTAAATGGTAAAAATATATTATAATTTCACTTTAAAAACAAATCAAAAGATAATATAATCATATAAATAAATCATATTAAAAAGGGGTTTTGAATTAAAATACAACATTTTTCACTATTCATTAAAAATTGAACTTTTTCGGAAAAATATCAAAAAATTACACAAAGTAAATTTTGATGTCCCTATTTTAAAGAAGAATTTTATTTTGTCAAATATAACACATAAAATTTTCAAAAAGCTGATTTAAAAGAGTTTTGCCATCAAAAGGCAGTTAATCGACCTTTTAAAGAATATTAGAATGTTTACGCTTAAAATTGGATTCATTTGCATTTTTAATCCTCTAACATTTTTTGTGAAATGTAAAAATATTTGAAAAACATATATAATCATTTTGTTGTTAGTTCTGTTGATTCCCACCATTACAACAGCTAGGCGTTAACTACTATTTAAAATAATATTATTTTATTATTAGAGTGCAATGTATGATTTTCAAGAAACTCATTGTTGCGTGTTGGGTACGCCATCGAGCATAGCATCCCCTTTAAAGTAATATTAATATTTTATTCACAAATATGGATAAACTATAAAAATGTCATATTCTTTATTTACCTGGGGTGTTACTAACTTCCCCCCTTTTGGGAATTTCCTCCTCGCAATTTTAAAATTGATCTTGGAAACATCCTTGATAGTCCCACATCGGAACAAGAGTCAGTAAAACAATCACTTTAAAATAAGGGAAGATAAGTACAGAGGTCACCCGAGTTAACCCATATTTGGATTCCATGTAGGAAAACATAGACATGGAGGAGAAAACATAGGGTCATGTTCTGATGTAGTGTGACAGAAAACATGTTTAAGAGAATGTTAACCACAAGAAAATCACAAACTTATGATAGGTTAAACGGTATTCGTTTCCCCAGTAGGAAAAGTTAATAGACAACATTTTTCTTTTAAGTTACTTTTTATTGAGGAATTTATTCATAAGGAAACATAATCACTTATCATATTGAGATTCAACTTTTATTAGATTCCTTACACAAACTCGTATTTTCTCCAAAAGAAGAGTATTTAGGAATACTTGTTCACATTAAGAGTACTATAATCAACTTCTAGAGAATCACCTAATCCACAAAAGAGAAATATATACTTCCCATGACTTTAGACATTAACCAAAACCGAAACCAAAAAGTTTAGTAAAAGATCAGATAATCCAGAAAAGGATAACCCTTTATAAAAGAGAAAATCTATTCTTAATCTCCAAAATTTGTCCAACAAAACCCAAAGTTCAACGAGGACCATTCGATAAACAATTTGTCCATAAAATTATTCAAAGTAAACCAAAAAAAGATTGAAACCAAAATATTTGAAGGATTTAATCACAATGTCTTCCAAGGTACAAATTAACTTTTATCTCCAAATAACATCAGTTTCTCTTAAATTCTCATATTGAAAAATAATTAACCTAATCACATATCCTCCATGATAGGTTAATCATTTCCATAGATAACCCAAAATAAACTTACTCTTGATTCCTAAAATCATCTAACTAAAAAAATATTTAGTCAAACTAACCAGGGACTTCACGTAGTCCAGTGGTAGGGGATAAATACAAGTCGCACTTTGGTTTTGGGTTCAATTCCTCCATCTTTGTCCGATGTGACAGGTTGTCACACGGTCTGTGTGTTGTCCTTTTTTCCAAAACTATATAATTCTCAAATAATTCCCCAAAAAGAGATAAAATCATTAAAAATAACCATAAAATAATTTAACCTCAATTTTATCTCATTCCTTTCACTTCCATCATAAAATATAGTAACTCATAATTACCTCAAAAGTAAGGATCATATAAACCCAAATGGTTCTTTATAACTATGTCCACAAAAGAACAGATAACTATTCCTTGAATAAAATTTTCATATATTAAACATCAGGGTTACACATACTATAAAAAGTCTTCTAATGTAACCCCATCATCAAAAGAGATATAATACTCTTAAGAATTGCACCATAACTCTTGAAGCCCATATATGGTGACTTCTTACTCATTCAACATTCTTCATGATCCATTAACCATTCCTTTCCATCTTATTCTGAAATACTTCTTTCCTACAAACAAAATCATGAATCATATCATAAGATTCCAAAATAGGAAAACAAAAGATAAGAAATAATCCATACCTTTTATTGGTCATTGTCAGTTTCTTCATCCTCAATCGGAATTGAATTAGGTATTGGTAAACGAATATTTGTACGATCATGGTGATCTCATTCACGAAACTTTTTCATAGGACATGTGATTGCATAATTACCATGCACACCACATTTAAAACATTCAATTGATCCCTTAGAAAGAACATCTTTCCCTTTCCTCGAGTCAACTGGATGCTTCCTTTTTCCATGGCTGGTTCTTGCTTTATGACCTTCATTTCCACATCTATAGCATATTTCAGTCCCTTTGAAACATTTTCCTAGGTGTTTCTTTCCACATCTCTGACACATAGGTTTTTGAACACACTTACCTTTATGATTATTACCTGTAGTTTCGTAGGGATTTGTTTCACGCATATATGATGCCTTATAGAAATCACCAAGTTTTAGGTGGTCAATAATGACTCCAGATAGTTGGTTGAGGATAAACACAAGAGTTCTCATTGTAGCTCCCATATCATTCAGTTTCTTTCTCAAAAAACTGTCACAGTTTCCTTCACATCCACTGTTACTTTGGTTCCTGCTAGATCCAGCCATTTAATAAAACCAAAAAGGTCAGTGTGAGTATATCAATACAATCATCATGTCCTAATTAGGAAGATAAACACTAAGATATACTTACTCATTCACTTTATCTAAAACTACGACTCTTTCTGAAATCCTAACCATTATGGTAATGTCACTTATGCTTAAAAAATTACCTAACCTCATATGTTATCTAAACCGACCTCTGATACCAACTATAAGGCCCCAACCTTAAACCATACTTAATCTTGAGTTATTACAAGATTAAACATTGAGGATCTTTTCAGGTTTAGAGTTTTTGAGAATTAGATCATAAAACTTGCATTACATTCCACATTTAAACAATGTGGTTACATAAAAGATAGTATTCACTTTTTTCCATCAACGGAAGCATATTTAAAAATAAAGCATGGATTCTTTCTTGAAACTTCCTTGACACTATCATCATATCATGTACCTTTCCCTTGACCTATGAAAAACATTTAAAAAAACATAGGATGAGCATAAAAATCTTAGTAAGGGTTATAAAAAATATGGAAAGGAAACATGAGTTCATATATACATAAGAATGAAATCATACTTTACCCATAAAACATAGGAACTTTAACATACCTCATCAAATGATGAATAAATCATAAGAATCATGAGACATAAAAGGTAACTTGATGCATTCATAACATTCTTAAGTAGGGAGTAACCCTCATTGTTACGTTTGGAATACCCACCACAGTATATTCCCTAAATCTCTTTAGAGAAACCTTAACGTTTCACTCCTTTGCATTACCAAATGCATTGGAGAGCTATATTGGGCTCACCCACCCTTAGTTTATCACGGAACCACCCGTCTTCATAACAATTCCCAAGAACCATAACTTAATCGTACCACATAATACATGCATAAAGGAAACATAACATTTCCACATTTCAATCGCAAGATATCAATAAAACAAATTGACATAAAAAACATTATGAAAACTATTTTCAATACCAAAATAAAAAAAAGTAAAACATGGTATTTATTTTTCTTTTAAAAAGGAGGTATGGATTGTATAGGAAGCCGAAACTCAAATAATGGTCACGGCGGTGGAGAAGTCATTGTCGCCACATACGTACGACAAAAACATTCCCTTTTGTCATTAAGTAAAACTCTTCGTATAAAAAAGATTACTTTTTGGATAAACGTAAAAGTCAAAGGGGTTTATACACCGTATAAAATAAGGTTGTGTATAAAACAAAAAATGCCTCAATGAATGGAGATTGAGATGAAGTCCCTTATAAAGACGGTATCCTTGGTTTAAGGATAAATCAATTACATAATTATGTGTGACAAACGGATACACTGAATATAAGGGGATATTAAGTGTAAAACAATCATAGGTTATTCACACATATTCATAGAACGTCATATTCAAGGAGAACAAGTATATCCCAAAGAATAAAATTTGGTCTAAGAAGTTCCCTTGCAAAAATTTGACAGCCTAACGGCGTCACTACAAAATTCAGAAAATGAGTTGATGAGAGATAAAAAGGGTATCTCATCACATGGACGTAAAATTTAAATCAATAAGGATATATAAGAACATATACCAACATAATAGTATGTGAATTAAACGACATAACAAAAGAAGTCTTTTAAAAAGAGGGGGGGTGAATGGTTCCCTTACCAACCTGGGTATCTTTCGAAACATACGCCCCGTGAAAGAAGGACAATACAAAATTGATGTAAATACTAATAAATGAAAGTATATTACACAGTGAGTAAAATAATGGGCAGTACATACACCACTCAAAGGAAATTTTGTCAAATGTAGCATAAATCTCACGAGAATAAAAGTGAGATGAAAAATCCCTTACGAAAACTCGGCAGCCTAACATCACCACTTAAAACTTAAAAAAATGGATTGATGAGATCAAATAGTGTCTCTCATCATATTAAAAAAAAGTTTAATGAAAGAGGAATATAAAATAACATCCCCCAACATTACAAAGAAGAGCTTAAAAGAAGTTACATAAAGGAGAGTACTTAAGAAAGAGAGAGGTTAGATCTCTTACGAAAATTCAGTAGCCTAACGACGCCACTCAAAACTTCCAAAATGGATTGATGAGAGAGAATAGGGTATCTAATCACATGAACATAAAAATTACAGTAAGTGTAATATAAAATAACATCCCAATAACAAGAAATATGATCTTTAAAAGAAATGACATAAAAGAGTGTACTTAAAAAGAGAGGAGTAGGATCCCTTACCTCAAGTCCAACTTGTCTTGTTCATTTCTTCATATTCCTGAATAATAAACTTTGTTCAATTTATAATTTACTAAGGAACTCCTTTAAAGATTATTATTCAGTTCATATCACATATTATAATGTTATAATAATTGTTTAATAATGTTAGTTCATATCAGACGTCTTTGCCGATGTTTGGTACATGAGTCAAAAATGAACTTGTTTGAAAAATGATTGTCCATGTAGTTATAAGTAAATAATTTCCAAAATAGTATTAATGATTAAAATATCATATATATCCAGTAAATATTCATTTTATACTATTCCATATCATTTGGAGATAAAAAATGAAAAGCACCGTTCATGGGGACGGTAGGCCGTACGTACGCATGAACGCTACTTTCATTTTTTCTTTGTCATATTAACAGAATTAAAAATAAATGATATATATATATATATTATAATTCCAGTATAATATATATGTTATTTAGTTCACATATGTTCATTAATTTCATTCTTGATACGTTCCATGTATTGCATGTATGAGTCACATCACTTGAGGGGGCGGTAGTCCACACTTCCTCATATGAAATTATCGCATTTACACAACATGAAAAGAATAATGGTATTGTTTAAATATAAAATAAAGAAGAATATAGTAAACATAAATACCATATATATCATATATAAAATACAGTGACATCATAATGGCCTCCTTTAAAGGTGTTAAAAGAATATTGAACAATCATTGTTTCGTGAGGCAGAAAATCGCCAACCACGGAAACAGTATGTTCTTTAACCATTAGACGAAGGTGTGTGTAAGTGTAGCTAGAATACTTCTTATAAAAACATCCTAGTATATTGAAGATACTGTATTTGTTACAAAATAAATGAATAAAAATAGTTTAGGTGGTTGGAGAAGCAAAATAAATCAAAAGGACTCAAGTGAAGACATTACCTTAAAATCGGGTAACTCCCTTTGCTTTGTGCTCAAAGGCTTCCTTGGGAATAATTCTGCCCAAAGTGAGTCTTCTAAGAGTTATAGAGGGATTTGGATAGACAATATGGGCAGGGGTTGGCCGAGAAAAATGCGTTGGAAGTGTGGGTAAGGAGGTAGAGGTAGGGGCCTTTTATAAGAGGAGAGGAGGTGCACTCTTGGAAAGTAAGGAAATGATAATTTATTTTAGAATGAGTTTCGGATTTTAATGGTCCCACATTGATGTGTATCGAGGATAAGGTGAAAAGGGTTCTAAATCCACCCATACAATAGGTTTTTGACATGTTTAGGTCTTAGATTGTACATTATATTTCCATTTTATTTAAATCGTTAAATAAAGAGGTCATCGCTGCATCATCATGATGTCATAAATAATTTAATTTATATAATGTCTAAAAATTATAAAAAAACTACTATGTTGTAGGAAATCATTGTATCTTTCCAATGACTATTTATAGTCAAAAATCGGACTTGTATAACCCCATTTAAAAATTGTTTTAGTTAAACAACTAATGTTTGTGTCATTTTTATTTTAACATTAAATAAAAAGGAATTTATGTCATTTTCCAACCAAAGTGGCTCCATGGGGTCCCTAAGTTGACCCGTGGATTGTATTGGTCGGACATGACTCATAAAATGAAGGTAGGACATGTTTCTAGGTCATTTCATATTATTAAAACATTATTTTTACCTTAAACTACACTAATCACCTCTAATTGCGATTAAAAACTTAATAAGTTACTATTCACAAAAAAATTATTTTAATCCCATTGAACCACATTTTACTTATTAATGAAAAACATGTATGTAGGATTTTTGAAATTCAAAACACAAAGATGGAAAATTTTCATTTAAAAGGAAAAATCAGTTTTTATAAATACCACTTAGTGGTTTCACTATTCATTAAAAATTGATGTTTTTCAGAAAATTACCAAAAATTCCCCCTAATCTATATTTGATATTCCGAATTCAAAAAATGATGTCTATTTTACAAAATTCAAAACATATAAGTTGCACTAATTAATTTAATATTTAATTCCCGCTGTCAAAACAAATAGCGCGTTTTTATGAAACAAAATGTATCAAAAGATTGACACTAGTTTAAGTCCGATTTCAAACTGATATTAATTTCAACGACCACTATTGGATTAAATGGTAAAAATATATTATAATTTCACTTTAAAAAAAATTCAAAATATAATACAATCATATAAATAAATCAGATTAAAAAGAGGTTTTGAATTAAAATACAACATTTTTCACTATTCATTAAAAATTGAACTATTTTGGAAAAATACTAAAAATTTACACCAATTAAATTTTTATGTCCCGATTCTAAAGAAGAATTTTTTTGTCAAATATAACACATTAAATTGTCAAAGAGTGGATTTAAAAAAGGTTCCCCATCAAAAAGCAGTTATCCGGCCTTTTAAAGAATATTAGAATGTTTACGCTTAAAATTGGATTCATTTGCATTTTTAATCCTCTAACATTTATTGTAAAAAGTAAAAATATTTGACAAACATATAAAATCATTTTGTAGTTAGTTCTGTTCATTCCCACCATTACAACAGCTAGGCGTTAACTACTATTTAAAATAATATTATTTTATTATTAGAGTGCAACGTAAGATTCCCAAGAAACTCATTGTTGCGTGTTGCGTACGCCATCGAGCATAGAATCCCCTTTAAAGTAATATTAATATTTTATTCACAAATATGGATAAACTATAAAAATGTCATATTCTTTATTTACCTGGGGTGTTACAGTTCTTCTCAAATATCATTGATGTGTGCCGACATCATAAGGTGATAACTATAATCCATATGGAATTATGGACATTAGATGTTATAGTAAGTCCAATGATTATGTCTACATTGATTTTTTCCCATTTTCATTCTGGTATAGGTAATGGTAGGAACATCCCTATTGAATTTTGTCTCCCACTCTTAACTTGCTGACAATCCCAACATCGAGAAACATATTCTTCAATATATCTCTTCATGTTGTCCAAACAGAAATACCCCTTCATCCACCTATACAGCTTTATACCTCCATGGTGTATATATAGTTATGAAATATTAGAATCATCCAATGTATCCTTCTTTAATTCTAGTATGGGTGGATTAAAAATATAGTTCTATGACTCTATTACTCCATAATTATAATTTTTTTAGTCAAGAACATTCCCCACCTTCTTTTTTATTTCCACATCTTCCTTCAGCTCCTCATTAATCACTACTTGTATAGATCGGTGAACATTTATTAGAAAAAGATGGGGTTACTCCCCTAACTTTATGAGTTATATAATTATCCATTATAAATCAATTAATATTGGATCTTTTGGGATCCTCATCATATATAGGCTATCAATATCCTTTTTAATCAAAGCATATTCTACCTTATTCAAGTTACCAATGTGGTAATGTATTGAGAAGTTGTAATCTTTAATCAACTCCAACCATATCCTTTTTTTCATATTCATCTCTATTTGAGTGAAAATTTATTTTAAACTGTTATGATCGGTATAATAATGATACTTTTAACCTTAAATATAATGCATCCACACCCTTAATGAAAATATTACTACAGCTACCTCCAAATCCTGAGTCGGGTAATTTTTCTTTTGTATTTTTAATTTTCATTAGGCATACACTATCACCATCTCAGTTTTCATTAGAAAAAATCACAAACACTTCATGGATGTAACATTATAGAAGAAAAACCTATCTCCACGGTAGGGTAGCATGAGAAAAAGTGTAATGACTAACCTTCCTTTCATCTCTTTGAAATTATCTTCACATTCTACAATCAATATATACTTAAATTTTTACTGAGTCAACATGGTAAGTGGATCAAATAATTGTGAAAAATCATTCACAAAATGTTGATAATATCAAACAAAACCAATAAAACATTGTATTTTAGTTTCCGTTGTTGGTATAGGAAAACGTCCAATATCCTCCATCATTGTTGTATTTACAGATATCCACTCAATTGAATTTATGTGACCGAAAAAGGAAATATTTTGAAAAAAAAATTCACACTTTTAAAATTTTACATAAAATTAATCATTTCTCAGGATATTTATCAAAATACTCAATTGATTTTCATGGTATTCCTTTCTCATCAAATACTCAAGAATATTTTCTATAATGACTACTATAAACAGATAAAGATATTATCTAAACAATCTATTCATTAAATACGAGAAGATTGCAGGGTAATTTGTAAGACAAAAATACATCACTATAAACTCATAGTATCCATTCATTGTACAAAATGTCATATTGGGTATATCCTTCTATTTAAACCTTAATTTATGATATACAAAATGAATTTCAATATTGGAAATTCATTAGACACTATTTAATTTCTCATAAAATTCATCAATATGGGGGCGAGTATATTTGTTCTAGATATTTATCTTATTATATTCTTGTTAATCAATGAAGATCATCATTGATCCATCATTCTTATTACCAAATAGAATAGGTTCACCCCAAGGTGACACACTAGGGACTTTGAATCCCTTATTAAGACTCACATGGAGTTAATTCTTCAATTCCCACAATTCAATTGGGGATATAATATAAGGAGTCTTTGAAATACACATATCACCTAGTATGAGTTCTATGGAAAACTAAACATTATGATTCGATTGAATATCAGGAAATTATTTTGGAAATACATCAACACACTCCCATAAAATAGGTGTATACATAATAGAGAGTTTCTCCCCAATCATATGAAATAGATAAGATTCATTTATTGGAATAAGTACTCACAAGATTGATGTTATTTCCACTGGAAGTTCTTAATCATACTTACATTAATAGATGATCAATGATTCATGTTTAAAAAGATATTTGACTTCATTTACATGAAAATTAACACAAGATACATATAGAGAAATGAAATCCATGAAAGGAATCACACCGAAATCCACTGATTGAAGGATCACTAGATTCACAGGAAGATATTTCCCACAAACCTCAACCAGATTTGAATTATAATAATTTTATGCTATGGTAGTTACATTAAGAGTTTTCACAGAAAACTCAACATCTTATTATTGAGGCACTGTAGTGATATCCTTATAAAATTCTTTAGAGACAAAATAGTGGGTGGGTCAGGAATCAAATGAAACATTTTCTACTTTAGAGTGTATGGTAAGTATAACTTTCACCACATCAATTTCATAGTCCACATCACCAGTAGTTTCACAGGTTATTTTCATTTTTCATTTTCCTTAAGAGGTTTCTGATTCCAATCATTATTGAAAGCCCATTGATTAAGACATTGGTTATCATAATCCCCTATTTCATTTCACTTGTATCATTAATGTGTGGGAGGTGTATTTTGTGTAGCCTTTTCACTATTTTAATCATTAGATATATGTTTCCCATCACTTTGGAAGTCAATTTTCTGATGGCCTTCTTTCCCACACTTAAAAAATTTATTATCCCCCTTAAGAGAATTTCCACCACGTTTTATTCCACACATTGACCAGAAGGGTAATCTCATCTTTTTTTTAGTTTGGCCTTCAGATTTTCCCTTGAATTCCATTTTTCTCTTCTTATCAATCCCATAATACTGATGGGTAACTCTAATCACTATCTCAACTTTGAGAGTTCATTTCATTATTTCCACATAGCTATTAAAGTCTCTCATGAATAATTCGCTTCAGAGACTTGGTTTTATGCCACTGAAATATCGATCAATCTTACTCTCAAGTTGAATGATAATTCTATAAGTGTGCCTTGCAATTCTAGTAATGTTTTCTTTATATGTACCAATGGATTCATCATCCTTTTTATTTTTCTCATGTAACTTCTTCTCAATTTTGATTGAACAATATGAGGAAATTACTTATTGAAAAATAAGTTCTGGAACTCATCCCATTCAACAAATACATTTTCAAGTATTTTCCTTGTATTCCTGATAAGGTTGCACTATTTGTCAACATACCCTTCCAAATAATATATTTCAAAGATGAATTTATCAAGTTCCGAACATTGGAGAGCTGAAAATATCATTTCAGTGGTACTGATCCATTATTCTGCCACTAGTGGATCAAAAGAACCACTGAAATAAGGTGAAAATTGTCTCATGATGGGATCAAGAAACTTTTGTTCCATCATTTGCTTGTTTGTAATCCCATCATGATTTATATATTGAAAATTTTGTGTGGGTATAGAAACAATATTTTTTATACCATCTCCCATAATATTTGGTTTCTTATGAAGATAATCATTTTATTGCTCATCGTATTCAGTATTAATGCAGTTCCTTATAGTTCTAGTAATTAATTAAAACTAATAAGAATTAAGCGACTTAACAATAATCATAACGGGAAAACCATATCATGTAGACAAATTACTCATAAAATTTCAATTAATGATTCCTTAGGTTTTATCCTAGGTTATTCATGATCATAACCTATACTTAGATTTATCCTTAGGGTTCGTTCTAAGGTTTATCACCATAGCTTCCAAAGCATAACTAAACCTTTTCTCTAATACCAACTATAACAACTCATACCTTTCATACATATATTTCTCATCTAAGTTGGAGAATATTCAATAGACAACATAAAAAACCACTCTAGGAATTTATTGGTTTAGTGTCTTTCAAAACTGAGAAATATAAACAACTGGTTCATAAAACATCCATATTGTGTCTCATTTATTCCTTCATAACTATAAACCTTTATCACATATCGTACTTAATAACCTTCTTCTGAACCTAGGGAAAAGAAACATAATAAATGGTGAGATCAAATTCTTAGTAAGGGTAAACAATGGAAATGCCAATCATATCATAATCATACATCCTATGATCATAGATATAACATTCATAAATTTAATCTTTCATATCAAAGATCATTATATCATGTCAAGGAATAAAACAGAGAAGTTCATTAAAGAACATATTCCCAGAGATCATAACAGAAGTACTGGAATTTTTGTTATACACATAATGATAGAAAATTATTTCAATATTATCCAAGTCTATAGTCCATGACCATCATAGTGTAAATTTTTATTTATTGAAATGATTTAACTCATCGTCCCAGCCCTGTATTACTGAACCCGGTTTACATCCAATTCCATCCCGGAGTATAACATGAGATATAAATCAGTACACAATGAATTGGAAGAGATATATATACTACCTTTCACATAATGAAGACCATAAATATGTTTCCCCAAGAACATAAATCATACATCATATCGTAACCCATGGAATAAAATGGTTTTCATAAAAATTATTCCATCATAACATAATTCCTAAAAAAGAAATTAATTTCATAAATATAATTCCATAATAAAGATAATAAAATAATAGGAATAAAAGGGATATTAAACTTTAAACATATCCCAATTAAATCATATGTAACATCAAATAATACTATCCGAGATGGGAAATTATTTTTAATGACTACATGAAAATAAAATTCTTGAGGAACATTTTCTTCTTTGAAAAAAGTTTTGTTTTGTTATAATTCCGCAAAACATTAAATATAATTCTTAAAAAATAACTTCATAATATTGTAAAGTAATATTTTAGGAAATAATGTGACATGAAATAATAAAAATGCATTCACATCACATAATTTAAAAGAAAACAGTATACTTATACTTTTATCAAATAAATCAGATATTACATAATAGAGGTAATGACAAAAGATTCCTTTCAAACGATTTTTTAAGACCCTCAAAATGATATCAATGAATTTGAAAAACAGTACAATAATAGTAAATATATTTTTCAATTTATTTTTAATTAATATGGACATGGACAATAAATATACCATAGTAAATACTTACGTATAAACAATATCATATAATAATTAGATTATAATATAATTTCAAACCATAGGTATGGGTTCCTTTGTACATTTTAGAAACTCATTTATAATGGATTAAATAATTTTATTAATATATTAAAAAAACATATTTATATTTATGATTTCATATATGATGTTATTATCATGGGATTAGTAACGTTTCATTATTACTATTCTTTCAAGTGTAAATTGGTTCATTTTTCTTATGTAGGATTTTTCATATAAGTCACATTTATTATTTATAGGATATAGTTATATCTTTTATAAAATTTTATTAATGTAATATTTATCATTATAAAAAATTATATAATCACGATTTAAGGGAGATCATGGATAATGAATCGCATCACGTTGTGGAGACGGTAGGTCCTATGTAGCACGAGAGATAAAATCATTCCCTTAATTGTGAAATGGTATAGAAGTGTATGATATTAATTTTCTTCCAAAATTAATATAATGTTATTGTCATAATATTTACTTAATATTTCCATCATTCTATCAATATAAGTAAAATTGGTGGTGGAAAACATATTACACCATTGTGAGGAGAGGGAAAGACATACATGCACAAACAGATTGATTTCATTTTTCGTAGGATAGATATAAGGCATAACATGGTTGTTAAATAATCATAATAACGTATTAGAATATATGTAACACTATATTTTATAAATTATAATGTAAAAAACATATGAAGAGGATGTATAGGATAAAATGAACCTGAGAGAGATGGTAAAGGAGATTACAAATTCTTTGGAGAGCTCCCTCTAGATCTCTGATTAAGGACAATAGAGTTGGTCTTTTGATAAGAACAAAACCTCTAGAATATTTATAGGGATGTATTTAAGGGAAATTGTAATGGGATAGAATATATTTAAGGATAAATGAGTTATAAATAAATTAGACAATATGTTCCCTTTTATAATTGTTGTGAGGGACACTTCTGGATTCTCCAAAAAATTAATTTATAATAAAATCAAACCACATCCAAAAACGCCCGAAATTTCATGTTTTCGAAGATTATATGTGATAATGTTGTAATATAATCAACCAAAAAAATTAGACATGTTTTTAAATCAATTTAGACCTTTTCATTTTAATTAACAATTAGTTATTCTATTTTAATTTTAACTAAGATAACAAATTATTCAATATTAAAAGGGTATAATATTTACATATTTTATATGAATTATAAAATAAATGAACAATTTTGGTCATTTTAAAACAAATAAAAATCATTTTTTATTTTTTAAATGTATTATGACTTTTAAATTATTCAACAAAACGTTATTTTGATAAGAAATCAATAGTGTCAATTTTGACCCTATTTAATTCATTGTTTTTAAAAAATATTTTGATAAGAAGTTCACTTTGAAAAAATATTATATTATATTACTAATAGATTAAATTCATCTAGAATTTTTTCTTGATAATTTAATTATCCCAAATTATATTTATTTTAATATTTTTAATAATATTTATTTGATATTTCCATTAATAAAATAATTACTACATCAGTATGCTGAGATTATTTAATATAATTATTTTTTGAATCAAAATTAAAACTAAAATACAATGATGAAGATAAATCCTTTATATATCAGAATAATAATTGTAATTGAATATATAATTCATAAAATACAACATTAAAAATGTTATATTTTTCAAAACATGAATGTGACACCTTTAAAATTACTTTCGATAAAATATTATATGTGTCATAATTTGTTCCATTTGGCTCAAAATGGTTAATAATTAGAACTATGGATGATTATGTTTGATATATACTCGACCAATTAAATTTGGTCATGTTTTTGTGCAGTTTAATGGTTATTATAAATTTAAATTAAATTATTTCATTCATTTTTTATCAATTAAATAATTTTTTAATCATCATTGTATAAGCTATTGAAGTTATTATATATTTCCTCAAAATAAAAAATAAATTTCCATGATAACTAAAAAATATATATATTTAAAATTAGTATTTATTGTCATATTTAGCTCATGGATAACCTTATATTAAAAATGATATATTTATTTATATTTGAGTAACACATATATAACTTTTCCATAAATAAAATATATGAAACGTGCTAAACTCATCCAAGTGGATTACAATGGATACCAACTCAACCCAAGGATGATTTATATCTAAGAACACTCATCCAATGTTAATAGTAAAAGCATTACTATAATTTTATAATATTATTTTATCCATAATTACCTGATTGTCCTATTTACTATATTCATAAAAATTACTAGTGTTACTATTCAGAATGCCCAAAAATAAAAAACCAATATTATCATAATTTAGACCCAATGATTCCAAATATGGAATCTATTTTTCAAAATTAAAATCATATAATTTTATGTAATTAATTTCAAATTAATACTATTGTTATAATGAGAAAAAGAGTTTTAAAAGATAAAACATGTAAGATATTGAAATGATTTTACATCTAAATTTAATGTAAAATTAGATTTGTTAACCAAAATTATATTACTTGATAAAAATTAATATATTTATTTTTAAAACCATTAAAAAATATAATTTAACCATATAAATTATTTTGATGAAGAAAAGTTTCTTTTAATTAAATTTATTATATTTTTACTATTCATCAAATCTTGAAACTTATATGTAAAATATAAAATATTCATCCAAAGTAAATACATATATCCCTATTTCAAATAATATATTTATGCTTTCAAATAAAAGTTTTTAATGTGTCAAAATTTTAATTTAAAATGGGTTCTCCATTAAAAGGAATCAAAATTACCTTTTTGAAAAATATAGGTTTTTATACATAAAATAGTGTTTATTCATATCATATGACTAAAACTATTGTTGATAAATATAAAAAATATTTTATTAAAAATATAAAATATATATTTCGTTAATTTAATTTACTAATTGTAATTAAGTTAATTTATTAATACAAAAAAAATATTTTATTTACATTTAATTGGTTTATACTTTTGATTATAATGAACCATATTTTCGCAATTAATTTGTTCATACTTATTCCCTACAATTTAATGGCTAGGTTAAAATGGTCATTTTTTATTTGCTTGTAGTCTTTTACTGATGATTTCATGTAATGCAAGCAATTAAAATTATTTAAAGAGAAATATTTATGGAATCATTAGGGTGTTACATATTCAATAGTGAGAACTCGAAGGAACTAGGGTAACATTGAATGTTTTTTATGCTAAAAATATTAGAATGATGAAAATAAATTTATTAATGGGAAATACCATGAATAGGATCCATATGGACCCTTAGTATTGGTTATAATGCTAAAGATAAAGAGACCGCAAATGACATGTGAAATGTATGGGATATTCTTCTTGTATTGTTTACATTAAAGGTAAGAAGAATTATTAGATTGAGTTTGAGTAATATTAATACCTGATTTATATTTCATATTATAAGAAAGAGTTATTAAGGAATAAGTTGACGAATCCTGAGTAATGGTTTAAGAATTAATAATGATGATTGAATTTTATAATTTTTGTAATTATGAGATTATGTTATATGAATTATAAAGTATATAAGGATTATTTTTATAAGTTTTTCTTTATTTATTTTCAATAATGTGTTAAATGATGCTAAGGACATAGAAAATTGATTTAACGTCAAGTTTCCATTATTGTAACGTAACCCTTAATATGTTCCGGAGGATGAGAAATAGATATTTTATATGGATAAAGAGATGATCATATGGATAAATTATATTTGATAGTATTTATAACATCTGAAAAAATAAATTATTTATTGACAAAGTGGTATATATTATCATGGATGAAGTTTACAACTTCTTATTTTTAAGGTATACATCCATTAATATTTGGAATAAGGAAGAATCAATTTTTTTGAAAATAATTTATAGTAATTTATGTTATTAGCACATTTCAAGAGAATATAATATTAGGGTATTCACATGTTTTGAATATAATAACCGAGATATACTTTATGTTACATATGGGTTCAATATTAATATGATTTAGTGAACCTCTTTATAATGTTTTGGATTTTCAAATTTTGGAAGGGTGATAAGGATAACAATATATGGAAGGATTCATGTTAAACATAAAATGAGGTTTTAGATATTAATTTACTATCTCTCTATGTGTGGATTTATTCACAATGTATAACTTTTGATATCCTTTTTTTGTGATTTAAAGAAATCCATATAATTATATTTATAGATCTCATGATCTTATGATGCATCATTAATGAAAAATTTTCCTTTATATATTAAATTAAGATATGAATTTAATATTTTTCATGGAACATAAAAAGGTGAGGTTTTCCTAAAATCATGAAATTATATCATTTCATTACAATTATTGAACATTAAGAAAATTATCTAGAAATAACATGTTTTCCCAAAAACATATTTTTTCAAACATATAGATCTTTAAATCAATAAATATTTATGGCATTGAAAACCAAAAATTTCCATTGATCATTCATCAATTTATGATTGATAAACTCAACAATTAACTATAAATATCTACTCTTTCCCCCATGTCTATATTTTCATTTGCCACCAATTATCTCTTACAAGGAAAACTAGTTATGTGTTACATTGGGTAGCCGTTATATTTCCTACTTTTATTTTTAAAAGGATGTTTTAGTATTATTTTTTAAAATGTGGGTTTATATGAATGGAACATTCAAGTATTAAACCATGGATAACCTAGATTAATTTCTAGAGTTAAATTCATTTTATGTGGGGTAGAATGTAACATCCCAAGATTTTTTGAAATATTATTTTTTTCAAATTAATTTATTCTTTTTGATATTTTTCATTCCACAAAACAATAAAATAGATATTTTTTTATCAATTAACTAATTTTTCTTGGATTAAACACTACACCATGTAATGTTTGTGCTACACACAACACTAACGTGTTTTCTCTTACACACAATACTCAGTTTCCATGAAAAAATTTTAATTACTATAATTATTTCAACATGATAGTTGTAACATAGGTGTTAAACATAGTAATATGAATAGTAATGACTAGTTTTAAAATATTATATATTATTATTTTATATAAATAAAACATAATGATGATAAAACATGTAATTTTTACTAAAGTATTTATATGTTTGGAAATTCTATTTTCTCAAATGATCTTCTTCTAATGTCATTATGTTGAAAATATTAAAATTAATTTTTAAAAATTATAGAAGTTGAATTAGTAAAAATAAAAAAAATTATTTGAATTCAGAATTCTAAAATTATATTGGGTTGAGTTTTTGGGATTTTTGTAAAATATTTTATATTAAGATGAATAGTGATAAATAATGATTTTTAATTGTAAAATACTTTTTTTTCAAATTTATTTTTATAGTTGAATCATATTTTTATTTTACTTTATAGTTTAATTATATCAATTTCACATCATTAAATACAATTAATTCATAAAAACAATATCACATTGAAATTGGATGTTAAAATAATTCAATCATTTGAACATTCCCCCTTAAAAACTAGTTGTCTCACAACATTTGTGGGATTAACTTAAAATTAAATTCTTCCCATTATGTGAATTGAATTTGTAAAAATTTATAGAAACAGTTTTAATGATTATTATATTTATTGTATAATATTATTAACATAATTTTTTATTGAAATGTTTAATGTTAATGATTAATATTAATTACAACGGTTAAGGTAAAATTAAGAATACTAAGGGACTAAACATTAAAACTAAGAGAGAAAAGGACCTTAAAACTTTTCCAAAAGACATTTTGTTCCAATATGTTTTCTATAACAATTAATTTTTTTAATTTTATGAGTTACATGGATACTATTTAGTAAAACCTACCTATTACTTAATTTATGTAAGGAAAAAAGTCAAAAAGGAAACTTTCTTTACCTTTAACATTAATAAAACATTAATATATGGGGAAATAAATATTTTCGATTATATGTATACATTTGAAATAAAAATGATTTATCATTAATTTTTAGAGTTTAACTAGTTACATTAAATGATTAACAAGTGCTAACACATGGATTATTTAATTAATAATTAAGTAAAATAAATGATGCTAATAACATTAAATGTATAGTAAATTTAATGAATTATTACGTTCAATTAATTTTTTAGATGAATATATCACGTGAAAAATATTCTAAATTAATATATTTTAATTCCAATAATGTTATGATATATTAATATTTAAATTAAATAATGTCATAATTGAAAATAATGTTATTTTACAATAAATTATATTTTATTTAATGATTTTTTTTTAATTAAAATCCTACCTTTATCGAGGGGACTGTTAATTTTTATTATATCTAATATTTTCCCAATTAATATACCAAATTATCTTTTATAATTAACATATGGACCCTTAAATAGTAAAAACATTATTAGCATGGTTCGAGGTAAATGAGTGTTTTTGCATGTTACATACTCTTGTTTTAAAGTTAATTTCCACAAATAATGAGATTTTAATTTAGAAAATTACCTATCATATTTATAATTAAGTGTTAATATATTTTATAATAAATTAATCCTTAATTTATTTTTAATGGATTGATTTCATAGGTTGGGAAACTAGTAACCTAAATGAGAAACCAAACTAAAAAATATAAAAAAACATAATGAATAAGGAAAAATATTACAAAAAAGAACTTCTTATTATGTGTTGGAGATTTGGTTCTACCATAAATCCGATTTATTCAATTATGTTTCAATTGTTTTATCACATAAGGTATGTTATACTTCCCACTGGTGCTATCCTTTTTGTATTTACAAGAATGTATCTCCTCCACTATAAAAATGAATTCAATATTCCCCTCCACTACACCTCTAAATCCACTTTGGATGTTCCATACCAAGATAAAATAAGCTCCAATCTTACATAATTTAATCCTAGAATCTTTTTTTTGGAATAAATCATTTCATGGAATCACTATGGTGAAAACTAAGAGGATTTACCCAAAGAAGAGGTATCATCATTCGCCAAGATCCTTTGTTTTATTTTAGTTATCCACCCCATAAAATAAAATTATTCCCTGATTATATGTCATCCTAAATATCCTAAATATACAGACATTTTATTATAAGATTTTTTATATATAAACATACACACACATCAATATAAAGGGTAATGATGTTACCGTTCATTTGTACGGTGAACAATCGCATCATGAAATGCTGTTTGTTTTTCCATTACAACCTCTCATGGGTTGGAATTATGATTGATATCCTTTTTTTGTATGATATATATGATATGTATTATGAATTTTTTTTTAAATTACTATGTAACACATGTATTCATGATTTCCATTCTTTTTAAATATTATATCTTTCTTTGTGGATGTGTGGACTACCGCCTCCTCAAAGCGATGTTATTTGTTAACACATTACATGGAATGTATTAAATATGGGTTTGGTAATTTCATATGATATATATATATAATAATTATTATACATTATTTATAATATATATATATACACAAATAATTCATTTAACTTCTTTAATTATTTCAATATATCAAAATATAGAAACATTGTTCATGCGTACGTACGTCCTACCATCTCCATGAACGGTTTATTGAATTTCATATTTATATTATTTATTGATTGTATAAAATATTTATATAATGGATATATTTTATATATACATCATGATTTAAATTATTTATATTAGTAAATCATGATCTAAGTAATATTATAAAGAATAACAAGTCAAAAACATATACGAAAAAAAAAATCTATTACCTAAAATGTAATATTAACCAGAAGATGTAAATAAATGAGTCATATGAATTCATTAAAAAAATAATATATGGTATTAGATATAATAATATAGTTATTTGGTATAAATATAATAAAATTATATTTATTCTACATAATTTTTGAGCATTTATGAAGAAAGTCAACACTTAATGTAAGGGAATTTCATCTAACTTTTTATTTTCATGAGATACATGCCATATTCAAAACTCACATCATTTGTGTGGTGTATATACAACCCTGACACATGTTATTTAATAAATTTAATTTTTTTATTGATATTAAAACCATAAATTAATATTTTTATTTCATTTGGATCATGTTTCTAATGATACTCAAGTAGTAATGGTTTCCACATCTCACTTTTATTTTCCATGAGACACAACCAATGTTCACCTCATATTTATTTTATGTAGTGAGTATAATGGCCATGGATTTATTAGATGATTATTATAATTAATTTTATGGTCATTTAAATATCCATTTGATGAAATTTATTTCATCGGGTTTATTTTTCAGAAGTTACTAAACTGGTAAAGTGGTTTTGTGTCAATTTTACTCCGTTGAGACACCAACAATATATTGTTGTTTTAATAAAAGTGGGATTACCCTGACACCCCTTTGCTAGAGTGGGGAAGATCACAGAGGCATATAATAATGTAATCCAAGAGCATCATATATAACAAAAATAAAACCCTCATGGGGAAATGACCCCACACTAGAAAAAACATAAAGTGAATCAGAAGGCGAGGCTCTGGAGGCAAGATAGTCAGCAACTTTGTTCCCCTCGCACCAAGTGTGTGTAATGGTCATTTCTTCATTGATGAAATTATTTCACCTATGAAACTGCAAGGAGATAGAATAGGGATTGGTAATACATCCATGGATAGAATTAAATAGTAACATAGAGTCCGTCTATAATGCAACCAGCCTAATGTTCTTCTCAGTACACAACTCCAAAGAAGCAAGAATTGCCTCAAAATCGGGTTGAAGAGAATCCCCCTGACCAAAAGTGGATGTGATGGAAATGATAACAAAACCTTTTGATTCAAAAAAAGGTCCTACACACCACATCACACCTGAGATACAAGAGCCATCTGTGTTGAGCTTCATCCCCTATTGCTTGGGGACCAATAGATCCATCATCCAAGAGAAGAGGAGATATAAAGAGGTGCACCAATAGATCTAAGGAAATCAATAGAAAATAAATAAGTAGAAACATGACAATTTTTCTCTAGAACAACCAACTCCACCAACAATCATTTCATTTTGAAGGCAATAGTAGTCTGTGAGCTTAACCTTCCCTCAAACCATGCCTTGTTCCTTGCGACCCATATGTAGCAGGTGTATATAATTCTTTTTGACATGATATATCATGAAAATTATTCTTTTCATGATATTTTAGTCTTCATTTAATTTCATTTTCTTACAATTTGAGTATAATTCAATGTTACATAGTGGTCAGAGTTTATTAATAAAATCTCATCATTTATCGATAATTTTTATGACTACGTTTCCATTGATGAAATAATATAATTCATCTCTCAAGAACTCTTAGAAATATTTTTTCCTTTGTTTATTCGTTATATCATCATATATTGGTATCATTTTCCCATTTTTGTTATATAATATAATTAAGAATGTTTTTTAGGAAAATATGACTACATCTCTCTCTTCGGTCGAAAAACTATGTCCTTTCAAAACCATGTTTTATAAAAATGTTTTCAAAAAATATATAATGTTTAAATATTTTATTGAATGTTATAATTATTTATTTATATGTTTTCAAAATTATTTTAAATGATTAATGTTTTAAAAATTATTTTCAATATTCCCCTATATGTTTTCAATGTAAATGGTATTAAAAATGTATTCATGCTTCCTTTATATGTTATCGAATGTATTTTCAATTAAAAAGGTTTTCAAAATGATTTTCAATATTCTTCTATATTTTCTTAAATATTTTTTTAAATGTTTACAGGATTCCTTTATATGTTTTCAAAAACTATTTTTAAATAAAGTTGTTTCAAAATGATTTATGTTTTAAAGAGGGTTTTTAAAGTGAAAAATATATTTTCTTAAAGAATTGTTTTAAATGATTTTTCATGATTCCTTTATAAGTTTTCAAAGTGGTTTTAATAAAAACAATTTAAAAATGTTATATGTATTAAAAAGATATGTTCCATGTTATCTATCAAAATCATTCTCCATCTAATATGGAATCCCTGGTTATAATTTATTCATTACCAAGGATATGATCTAAGTACACCATTCACATTATTTCTCTTAATGGTTTATGTTTTGAAGGATTGATGTTTATAAATAATATTTCTCTTCAATGGGTTAAACCTTGATAAATTCATATGAATCCATATTCCATTCACATTCCATTATAGGATGAAATTATTATGAAACCTGTCTATTTTAAATAGGTTATGATATGTTTACATGTTTATGATACCCATTTCATTTCATGGATTATGATATGATGTCTATGAAACCCATATCTCTTTATGGGACATGATAAGATCAATGATCTATGGATAACATATGTATTATTTCATTGTGAGTTGGTTGGGACCCATATATTCATCAAATGCATTGGATACAAATATATATCTCATGAGATAAAGATGTGTAACAAGTCAATAAGCTTGATAAAAAATGGGAAACATATTTGCCCTGATCTAAATAGGAAACATGTGTTTCTTGATCCACTATGTGAATATGGGAAAATCGGATTCACTATGGGAATATGGGGAAACCCTATCCAATATAGGAATATGGGGAAACCTGATCTACTATGGGAAGATGCATAAACCCGACCCCTTATAATGAAAGAAATATGTCCAGAGATGGTGGTGTGTCTCGCCCAATGGTGTAGTCCCCATGAAGTGCCATTATAAGTTTTTGGAAAATTTTCTTGACTTATAGGGAAATATATTACATGTTTATATGTTTTACACAATTATATATCTTCTTCCTATGATATGATTTCGTTGTTCATGTTCCTTATTATCTTATGATTCATGACTTGTGAATTTCCAACCATTTTTCCCTGTCTCATATATATGAACTTTGATATACAGGGTATGATCTTAAAATGTTATGATCATGATCTCATACCCTCAAGTTCATGTTTGTCTGAAATATTTCCTTTATTTAACCTTAATATGTATTCAAGATCACTCATTTCATATGTTTCCTTTCCCTTGGTTATGAAGAAAGGTTTTAACTAGGAGTACTAAAGGAGAATATTTTTAAGGGAGATATTTAAGATCTTTCATCAAACTTGAAGAATGTGTGATAAGTTTACAAAGACACAACACAATTATAGTAATCATCCATGTAATTTTTTAATGTATTGAATATTCCTAATAAATGATTAAATATCCATATATGTTATGTCTGGGTTGCTATAACACCAAGGGAAAACTCAATTCTTCAACAAGAGTTCTAATGTTTCTATAACTTCTTTTATTTTATACCTTAATTTCACTAATATAATTTCCATATTATTATATAATGATTTTTTTTAAAATTAAATTTATTATTCCAAATTAATAACTATAACCCATCTTTCTCCTTTTCCATTAAGAAAAAATATCATTTGTGTGTGTGCATACTACCTCCTCCACAAAGTAACGTATATCATTTTTCATCTATATTTAATCTAATTTATTAAAAAATATTCAAATATAATTCACCAACCAAATAATATCAAAATAATATCACTATTTTTTTATAATAATATTATTATTCCAAAAAAATCACTTTTCTATTCATAATTATCCATTAATTATTGTATTTTCATGCGTTGGTCGATCTAACAACCTATTTGAATAATTCTATAAAATAATATCCTAGATGACTATGAGAAAATTATTTCTGATTATATATAATATAAATAAGTAAATAATTTGTTTATTATGGTTCATTTTTGGTACCATTAACATTTATCCCATTAATTAATATAATTCCATTATTTTGTTAATGATATTAGAAATATGCCTTTCACTAATTTAATCTATAACTACCATGAATAAAAAATTCCAAGAATGAAATTATAACCTTATAAAATATTATGAAACATAAATTCATGTACATTGTATGATCTACAAAGGATGAAATTATTGAGAATAATGAAGAAAAAAACATTTATTATGAAACTATTTTAAAAAATCATGATTATTCAATCTTGATATCGAAAATAGATAATAACATAATAATATAAATATGGAAAATAATTAAAAAGGAAGGTTATAAATTTTAATATATATGAATAATTTTATTGAAATAGATATTTATATAGTTATTATTTTTATAAATGAGGTTAGATCACATTTGAGAATGCGAGAATACTTGGTTTGGTATTCTTTGCCTCAAATATATTTCCTTCAGATAAATATTTCTTATTATGCATCATGTTATCTTTGATAAGATGTGAAAAAAACTTATTAAATGTAATTTTAAATATTCATGTGATTCATGTTATTTAAATATCCATATAAATTTTCTTTGTTCAAATATATATAACCTTATAAGCTACCAAAGTTGAAAGTGTTTTTCTTAACTCGACTCCTTTCATTGATTTATAGTTCTTCTTCGTGAACTTCATTCATCATTGATTGGTTTCTTCCATTCTAATATTTTATTTCATGATATCAAACATCCCTCTATAGGGAAAATTATTTATAATATGCTCCTTAACATTTCCTTTTTTGATCATGGTAGTAACATTTTATAGAAACTCATTCATACTTTCACTCTCTAAACGACCATTCCTCTTTACAAAACATTCAGGCCATGTTTTATAAAACTTTTACCAATTATTTTAAGTATTTTTTATTATTAAAATAAAATTTATCATTCTATGAATGTTTATTTTATATTTTAAAAATTATTATTTATTTATTTAAAATAATATTTAATAGATTTTTTTATAAACAAATTATTATATGTTTTGATATAATCTCAAGGAAGGTTTTAAAAAATATATATATTTTATCATTTTTTTTTCAAATCCTTTTTGGTTTTAAATGTTATTTTATAAAAAAAATATCAATCCCAATGTAAATAATTTTATAGAAAACACTTTTATGAAGTTAGAAAGAATTTTGAAAAAGATATTTCTTTGGGTTTTTTCATGTGATTTATACAATAAGCATTTCAATTATATTATTCTCTTTAGCCAAAAAAGAACTAGCACATATGGGGTTATGTTGTTGAACAAATGTATAAATTCCATTGGGAAAAAGTCCCTCTCGGTGATTGGAAATTTTTCATAAACCAATCAATTATTTATTTTACATTATCTGATACCATTTAGAAATTATGTAAAAAACATTTTCATTATAATGATTATTTAATTTAGGAAATTTGATTGATTTTTTGTGTAGAAAACATGTGTATGGATTTTCGTAATTAGATAGTTTGGGTCAGACAAATCCCTAAGATGATTTGGGTCAAATAAATCCATGACATGATTTGGGTATAATAAAGCCCTAATATAGTGTGTGTTTGATAATTCTTGAAGATTATTTTGGAAATAAATCCTTAAGATGATTTGGATATAGAAAATATCTACGATGTTTTTGATATGAAAAAACATAGAGATGGATTGAGTTCAATAAATCGTTAAAACGTTTAGGGTTTGTTAATGACTAATAATACATTAGGCTAGGTTTTATATCTCATGAGATAATGAAGTGTGGTCAGGATTGGATTTGTTTAAATGAATTAAGTGTGGACATACATAGATTATTTTCAAAAAATGAAGGGTGAGAACTATGTGGCTTACTTAAAATATGATGTTTTCATTTAATTATGTATGTTCTTTATTATACTTTAGGGTTCATAATTATGGTCTCTTAATTTATCACCCTTATTATGTTGTATATTTCAGTTTATATGAGTTTATATGGACTTTTATCATTCCTTATAAAGAAACTATATTATCCCATATTCATTTAAAAATTTATTCCTCCCCTACTAGTGTTTATTTGTGGTCTAACCCCTAATGACATGTTGACGTTTTCCCTTAGTGAGTGTTTGAGCTCACCCATTTCTTCTGTTTTCTTACCCTAAGTTATAACGAAGAGTATAACTAGAGATATTGATAGAAGTGGATGTATTGTGGTTCAGATATGGAGAACCATTCACAAGTATCATATAATAAGCTTATTTTATATTTTACCCTCAAAGATTCTCAACCTTACCCTCATGGTATTATGATATTATTTTATGATATGTAATTTTTAAATTATGGAGATGATGTAAAATAATGATATTTTTAACTTTTCTTACTATACCAAAACTAGTAGAAGTTTTTGTGGTGGCTTGTTAGGTTTCTATCTAAGTACATGATGTTGTGACTATTATTATAGTTATTTTTTCTGATTATTATTATGGAATATTCCTACGGGTATCCACCACATTTAATTGTATGTTGAGGGAAACAGATAGTGGTGTCCTACTGAGTTGTATTAACTCCATACTCATGAACCCTGTTTCCTATATAGATTTTAAAGTATGTGATCTGGGTGGGATAATGGGCCATTCTATTGATGGGTAATATATGGAAGTTGGTAAATCTCAAATTTAGGGATTGACCATGAACTTGTATCATGTTTTTCTATCTTTCCCAGAATTATGTTTACTTTTGGTTTATTTTTTATATGTTCTACTCATGGGAGATATTTTTTATACTTATATGAGTCCCAAACAGTTTTATCTTCTAATTTTATTCTAATGTGGACAATTTTATTACTATATATGGAATTTATATGTGATTTCTTCACTTTTTTATTCTATATATTTTATGTTAGTAGCTTATATAACTTTCACCATGATTTTTGACTATAAATTATGAGGGTATATTACACCCACATTATATATGAATCCATGCATTAGTTGGTAGCCATTGGAATATAGGGAGGATAGATTGAGGCATGTTGCAACTAATTTGGTCATAGCAAAGTAGAAAAATATTGTGAATGAAACAGGTAACAACTTTTCTAGTGAAGGAATGATTGGGGATTCTACTTATTATTAATCAAGGATGTGGAAATTTATACACACTCATACATATAGAAAATCGATAATGAATAATATAAATTTTATAAAAGATATAATCCATAAATAAATGTATAAAACTATGTTTCAAATTGTTTAGCTTTATTTTTTATGTTAAATCATTCTGAGTATTAATTAGAAAAACATTACAATGTTGAGTTATGGGAACATGAAGAACATGTAGGGGGATCACAATGGATAGGGTTCGTTTAAAATAGGGGAAATGAGATTTTAGTTTCTACTTTCTGTGTTTCTATTTAATGTTCATTCATTTTTATACATATTTATACCTATTTTTTGTACATTATTATTTCTTCATATATAGGTTATATGTATTTAATGAATTAATTATGTCATATTGGTGTTTTATTTGGCTTGTGCCATTTTTATCTGTAATTTATTTTTACATAAAGTATTTTCCTATTAAGGATATTCCCTAAGAAGTATTTTCAACTGATTTATTTGTTCCATTGATATCATAGATCAAATGAAAAACTATGTTCTTATTTGTGACATTGTGGTGTGTTTCTTTTATATTACATATATGGGTTCATTCAAATGCTTCATTCATGGAATATTACTATGTGTGACATATTTTTTATAGCTAGTTCATGTTTTATTAGATGAAAAACCATGTTAATCATTGTAATCCACATGTCTTACATCCTCTTTCCTATGGTTCCACACTCATTAAATCACCTAGTATTTGTCATTTCAATTCACTGTTTTTGTTTTTTAATTCAAAGAAGATGATTCATTATTCATTATTTCAATATGGAGATAAATTATTAGTTTACTTATGAGATCTCATGTGTTTCATGGAGGATCTCATATCTAGAGTCCATAATTCCCCCCCTCGTTTTAAGACATTTTATTAGCCATGAAGTGGTTTTTCTAATTTGAGAAGATCAAAATACACGCCTAGAGATGTTGGAACCAAGCTTCTTTGTGTAGGTTTCTCGATTGAATGAAAAAAATTTCCTCCTTTTTTCTTTGTAAGAATGTTTTGGTACAGAAACCCTTTGATTGTAATAGAGATATATATATTGTTTATTATGTTCAATGGATCAATTATGATTCTATGGGTGTTTGTTTTAGTTCGTCTATGAATGGAAAATGCTAACTCCATATAATAGAGCTGACTACCACCACCTGGTTTGGTAAGGGGGACTTGATCTGATAAATTATTTGGGTCTTTCTTATGATTGAGTCTTTAATTTTGATACATTATTTCTTAATAAATGTTTCCTTGGGTGATGTTATTACTATGAAAATAGGTTCAACAACACTAAATCATGTTACGTCTTAATATTCATTCTTTCTACTTTTTTTTCTGCAAATATGTTCATCTCTATTCATATATCGATTTAATCACAATATATCCAAATAAAATAAATGTTTCAAAATTAATTTAATCTGTAACATATAAATTAAGTGATCCTTTTTATGGGGATATCTATAACCATGTTAACCAAAAAATTTGTACTTGATCTATCTAATTTATAAAAATTTGGATCTATAAAATATTAATTAATCGAACGTGATAGGGAATATTATTTTAATTCCTTGAGAATAAAGAAGAGTTATCTAGTAGATAAAAATGATCTTCTTAATGAAGCATGTCACCCAAAAAAGTAATAAATTTATCTTGCAATGTCAAATCTATTTTTACCTAGATATATATGACTTTTAATTTCCTTAAGATTGATCAAATAGTCATGTTGTTTTACTAAGGTGATAAAGTAATTTGGGATGTTGTGCATAAGTATACCACTTATCAAATTTATTCTAAACCCAAGTTCAATAAATGGGGAAATACTTGGTTCGAATATAAAACAAAATATGAGATGTTATAACTTCATGATTAACCCTATGACTATAGTTAGGGAAATCTTTAATTAATTTAACATAATATTTTTAGATTTTTCTAATGTAGGATTCATGATTAATGATAAAAGCCTAATTATTATTCAATTAACATCGTTATATGCCTCATATATTTTTCATAAGTATTTAATGATATATGGTAGGGGTAATGTTGTGATTTAATATATTAGATCATTCTTATTTGGAAAAGAACATAAGAACAAGACTTTATTAAAAAAGAGGATGAGGGATTGAATATTAGATGTGTATAGGAGAATAGATATAGGTGGAGAGAAAAGAATCAGTAATGGAATATCCATTTTACTAAGTTAACAATTTTTTTTAGTTTAAACTACATGGCAATATGAAGAGGAACAATACTAAAAGGTGTAAAAACTATAAATATAATAATAATGATCATTATTTTTTATTATGGTCTTAATTTTAAACTACTAATATACTTTGTGTGTTTGAACATGCTTTGTCTCAAGACTACATTTTAGATTCTGTATGCTCATTTCATATGTGTGACAAGATAGTGTACTTTAGTGAGTTGAGATAGATTAGATCAAGTGACGTCTATCCGAGGAATAACAGAATTTTTCATATCATGGTTATAGGTTTTCTAACTCTAAAACACAATGATGGGATGGTTAAACCTCTATAAGAGTGTAGATGTGTACCCAAACTAATAAAGAATCCAATTTCCCTATGAGTCTTTTATTATAAGGGTTATAACATTTAGTTGGACCCGTGTAGTCTTAAAATCTCTTCTGGAATTCTCAATATGATGAAGGGAACCCTCTTAAATCAGTTTTATGTGTTAGATAGTAAGATACATGTGAATTATATAAATGAATCTCATGTCCCATTAACTAATATCAGCATCCAATGCCATTAAATGTTTTTGGGATTTCTACTTAAAAAGGCCTAGGAGAACTTATAAAATGAGGGTCATTAACCAATATAACTCCAAAAAATCATCAATATTTTGAATATCTTGTGTATGGTAAGTCCATGAATGTGATATTAAATTAATTATCTTACAAAGATAGATACCCTCTTGAGTACGTTCACATATTTCCATGGGATCCATGTAGGATTTCTTTCCATGGTGGAGGATATTACTTTATGACCTTAATTTATGAATACTCATGAAAAGTATGGATGGACATAGAAATGAAAATGTCTGATGCCATTAATATTTTTAAGAATTGGAATCCCATGGTAAAAAAACATTCTGGTTGGGAGTTGATGGCTCTATGAACTGATAAGTCTGTAGGGTATTTTTCTAATGATTTTAATGTTATTAAGATAATAAGGTTCTATATAAAAAAATGTTCTAGAAATACTATAATAGAATGTATTTGTTGAGATAATCAAGTGGAACACTATATAGAGTGTGAGATGAGTGCCCATACACTGATTCTTTCCTTGATCCTTTTTAACATAAGCAACCAGTATAATAGTGTAACTCCATTTTTCAAATAAGGTCTATAAATCCCTTGAAGAATTATTAATAGGAAAATCAAATATTATTGTACACTATAGAGTGATTAGATCTACAACATATACTTATCACATGAATGATTAGACGAAACATAGGTATTTTATGTTTATATTAGGGGGATATTTATTACGTGTTATGGTAAATAGACCATAGATAGATAAAACCAATTATAATAGGTACATAATGAATCATTATTTTTTTTTCTTTCCCCCAGTCGAGGCCTCTGTTTGTTCTTCCCCTAATCTATCCTCCTGGTAGCCGTGTTTCCGACCCCACTTTAGTCTGTCATGTCGGTTTTCTCAGGGAGATTTTGGATGTGTGGGATGAGTTTTGTTGGTTTCTCAGGGTTTAATTTATCTAGGTTGTGGCTCCGAAGGTCCTGGTTGGCAACTCAAATGAGGTTACGCTTTTTGGTGATTCCCTAGCCCAATTCTTCTACTACTCTAGCTTCTGGTGACTTCATTGCAATCCTAGTCGGTCATCCATGGTGGTTTGATGGGAACTTTGGAAAGTGCGTTTCAATTGGTCAATGGTGTTCTAGGAGGCACTTCCATTGTTGGCTTCATCTAGAGAAATGGTTGTCGACTTTTTTTGATGATTCATAGGTTCAGTGATTCATTAGTTAGGTGTAGAGGTAAGCGGCCATCAACGGAAACCACAGTTTGTTTCAGATCTATTTTGTTTTGTGTGAAGATGTTTGTTTGGTTTGGTGGCGATCCAATTTGAAGATGGATTTTGGAGACATCATTTTTTTGGATGTGATGACAGTGAAGTTGTCTTCATTATTTTTATTTGGTCATTGTCTCCTATGGGCTTCCAAAAATATGGTGACATCAGTGATATCTCATGTTGAAGAAGGATGGTGTTGGGACTTTACATGACATTTGTGAACATGGATCGGGATTCCTTTGGGATTCATGTCTGTTTTTTTGATGTGTTTTTTATTTTGATTTCTATATTTTGGAATTTATTGTTTTTCTGTTCTCGTCGTTGATGTGGTGACATTGAATTTCTATTAGGGAACGCGAAAAACAGTCATTATTTTATGGAACACAAGCATTATGGTAAGATTCTTTGATCGATAACGACAATGATTACAGTGTAACAATGACATCACGTGGAGACGACGACGAAGACAATGCTATCACAGATAATGGAAATTTTGGTTTTGAGGCTAGCGCGTGATGAGATGGGTGATGAATTTTGAAATTTGAAATAAGTGGATTTTTGAAAGGTGGTAATGGAGGACTTGGATCAGGAGTGTTGTTTGATTTGAATTATGAATATTGAATTATGAATTTGGTGTTTTTTATAAAGGTTCACACATAACCCTTAAAAGTGACATTAGAAAATACAAAAAATATGGATTGGGTGGTTCATTATGTTTTATTTCATGAGTTTATATTTTCTAAGTGAAATCCTTCTAAACCTGAAATTATTATAACACCCCATCCTTTAGGTGTTCACGTTCCCCCAGAGCCTTGATACCATCCTAAACAGATCATTATCTCCACCGACCCTATGATTTTGGTTCAAAGTGAATTTGATTATGATTATAAATTTGAGGCCATGGAAGGTGATAATCATGGTGATTATTAGAAGACCCATTATAGACTTAGAATGAATTAGATTCATTTCTTAAAAATCAGACCTATATCATCATAAATAATCCCGTAAATGCTACTGTAATTGGTTAAAAATGGATTTTCTTAAGCGGTGTATAATAATGTTGGAAGAAAAATTAAATAAAAATATAAGAAATTAGCCTAAGAAAAACTTCAATGAGAAGGAATCTGGTATAGTGATATATTTTTCTCATTTATTAATAATTCATTTACTCATATTGACATTATTTTTCTATTATATTTGATTTCCATAATGAATAACAATATGATAAATATTCCATTTTTCATCATAAATTAGTTGAAAGACTATATATGTAGTAACATGAGGAATTTTAAAAAGTATTCCAATCTAATCCATTATGAATTTTATGAACCACCTAAAATGGATATTAGTAATATTCTATACAATGGTATAAACTGATCAATTACTTAATCATTAAAAATGTTTTTAAAAAAATTAAATTGGATGCATCTGTTTATTTGAAACATTTCAAAAAATATATAAATTACTTAATTTTATATATTCATAATGTGATATTTATATTTAAATAAATAATAATGATTAATCATAAATATGGGAACCTCATTTCAATTTTTAAAAATAAAATCATGTGAATGAAAAAGAAATTTAGGAAGTTAAATCATTAAAGATAGAGAGACTACAGTCTTGAAATTAAATGTTCTCTAAAATATAAATGTGATGCATACTAGAAATTATAATATGATACATAAATCATATCATTAAGGAAAAACAAAAATTTATATTGGTGCCACCATAATCTGGTGTTTTTATGATACAACCAATGCTACAATTCACCCAATGTGTTGTTGGATTAGTGTATATAATTTCTATCACTTCACCCCAGATGTTTTTCCTTTTATAGTAATCCATGATATGGATTATTTAGTACAAGTATATTGTTATATGATATATCTTAATTGGATTTAATTTATATGATAAAATATCAATCCCTTTATTATAAATATAGATAGGAATTACACTATATAAAAAATGGAAGGAGTCCCCTTCATTGTGGGGTTGATCGGGTATGTGTTTAATGATACAAATGATTATAAATTTTATGAAAGGTGATTATTAGATATCTTATTTATTAAAAAACAATTTTAATGAAAAATTATGGTTTTAACACCCTTCTTGGTTATTTATAACCAACATGTTGAAAACTATTATCCTTTAGTTTTTGTAATCCCTCATAGGTATGAGGATTTTTTTCTAATTCTTCATGATCATCATCATATGAATCCCTTGAAGAAAAAAGAGGTGTCACAAACCAACAAAATTGAACCATTAATTGGAAACCAATTATAAACTATAGAAAGGATGTAACTATATTATTGATCACCTTGCGCTAGAGACTAGTTTCAGGGTATCAACATAACGCCCAATGGGAACAATTTCACTATCATATAAGAATAAAGATATCTAATTAGTGTCATGTAGTAGGAATAATAAAATTAACTCACCCAAAAATTCAATCATATAATCTGGAATAAAATATGATAAATATCATCTCACATATAACATAAACCCAGAATTGAAATCCAAGAAAAAGAAAAAAATACAATTCAATACAACCCAAGAATGAAAATAAAACCAGAAAAAATACAACATATCTATATAGGCCTTACTTGCCAATAAATTTCATTCTAGGAATAAATAGTCCAACACACACTCTAGAAGAGGATTGAAAAATATAGATCTAGGAGTACTTGAAATAAAAATAAAAATATGCATACACTAATTGATTGTGTGAGGTGTGAGTGAAAGAAATGATAGTAGGATCCCAAGGAGGAGATTATAAATTTTCATTAAAAATAAATTTAATTTATCCTGGTATTAAATACATTATGGAACTATATTTTTCCTGAATAATAATAATAAAATATGTAACAATATTTTCATCAATTTTCATAAACCATACACTTTTACATTAGAAAATTATGTCATTTTTAGATAAAAACATTAATGAAACTTTCATATAAATATTGTCTATCTATAGAAATCATTTTATTCTCTTTGAAATTGTGTTTTAAAAATATTTTTCGAAAACATTTTTTAAATTATTCAAAACACATAACATAAAAATAGAATAGATACACACTAAAAATCATACCTCACAATAATTAATGGCCAATTAAAAACACACTAAGTTACCACATTAGTCTTACTAACTTTGGAATAAAAGTGAAATAAGGGATGGAAGTCCCCAGTCCACTTCAACTAATATCATGGGAAACAAACTAGTTCTTCAAGTGGAGCAGTATTACAATTTATTAATACCATTGGAAAATATTTCAACATATATTACATCTTAAACCACATAACATACCTGTATATCACACACTGGCCTTGTCGAGAGGTGACCCCACTAACCTTGAAATATATCACAAATAAAGGGACACAAGAGGAATGAATTCTATATACTGTAGACAAATCAAATTCCACTTACTTATCCTATGGTTCCATGAATGTAATAAGAGGGGTGAGAAAATAATTAAACCAATCCAATAATTTTAATTTTCAAAAAACATCCCCTCACATCAAATAAGCTCATAATAAATATTCTAATTTCAAATATTTCACAAAAAAATAATTAATAATTCCCCTTTTATAGTCACAATCAATGAAAATAAGAACAAATAAGGGTATAAAGTGGTTTTTATAGACACAAAATACATGAAAGAATATCTATAATTGAAAATAATAATTCTATAACAAAAATGACACTGAACAACAATTTCTTTTTAACCGTTAAAATTGCACTTCAAAAATATATTCTAAAAATAAATCATTAAATCATAATATGGATCAAATAATAAATAAATTTAACTATTTTATAAAACAATTATTAACGCTGAAAACATTAATCTTATAATAATCACTAAAACCAAATGTGGGAAATCACCTATCAAATCAAATTCCATTTAAAAAAACATAACGTAACAATTCTTAGGTAGTTAGAAAAGAAACAAATTATTTTTAAAAATTAGAAGAAAAAATTTGATTACCCATTATGCCATGTGTGAAATTACATTCGAATATACATTAATAATAATAGAACTGTAGTGTATTATTATAATGTCATAAACAAGGAATTTTAAAGGCTCACGCACAAAAAGAAATAAAAAATAAATGGAGGGTTAAAAGATCACCTACATCAAATCAAGTTGAATCACCTTGCACAGACCTGCAATATGTGGCCTTTGATGGTTAAGGATCTACCAATAAATATGATGACCTCAATAATCTCTTGAAACCCAAAATTTGTATTTAAAACCAATCTATAACCTAATCTCATCCATGTATGATCCAAGGGTTTCATAGGAGTAGGTTAAACCAAACAGGAATTAGTTTTGAGGGAAAATTAGTGGAAAAAACAAGAGCCTGTAGGGATTAAAAAAATCTTCGGCATCAGATATTGATGAGTTGAGATCCAAAATCAAGGAGTAAGGGAGGAGAAACTCTATTAGCATTATTGGTGGTTTATTTGAATTGATAAGATACAAGAGGGGGTCGAAAACCCCTTATAATTGATAATGGAATTTCTAAATTTTAGGTCTTATTAAAATAGGATTTCTCATAGAATAAAGTCACATAATTTGGTACACTCTACATAAATTGTGTGGATTCCACTAAAGACTCATTTCAACCTCTCATAGTTTGGTTTCATGGTTATCTGACCATGTTCCAGCCATTCTAATTAATTATTCATCCACCTATAACACTATTATGAACTAGTTACAATATTTATCCAAACTGTGTGCAAGCCATGTGTCAGACGCCTGAGACATAAAATACCTGGAATTTTTCATCTATACCGCATGCTACCCATGCACACTAAACTATTTATAGAACGAATGAACTATAAAAATACCTTCATGAGGTTCCCATACTGATTTATTCTAAACTGTGCACCCTTAACTATGAAACAAAAGTATCACCATTAAATTTAAAATATCACACCAAAATACAAATGAAATTAAATTTACCCAAAATGACATTAAATAATTTAAACCATAATAAAAAAAGATCTGAAAATTTCCATTACATCCCACAATCTTCCCATAAAAATGTCTCATAATTATATATATGAAAATTTAAAATCCCAACACAGACTCATCCTAAGAGGTGGGGGCCTAGGGAAACAACTATGGAGGTTCTAAGAGAAAGTATCCACCAAGTACAATGAACTATCTCAAAAAATGACTAGAATAATCGTTGAATAAATCCAATAGTAACCAAAAATCACTAAAAAAGATGAATATTTAGACTATGTCACCATATCCTTTAGTATCCATCTAAAATGGTGAGATAATAGGAAGACATTAATAATTGAGGCATCACATAATACCTAAAAGACAACATTTTTCCATAAACCACGAACAACCATTAAGGAACTAGATTGTTATCCAAAATAATAGACATATCTCTATAAGTTCCAATTATCTTGAGATCAAATCCATCCAAAAATCCTCTAAAAGATAAAAAGTAAATAGTGACCTCAAAATAATGGAATGTGCTGAAACCTTGGTTCATGATAATAATTTATCCTCAAAAATCAACGGTTGTGAATCGTTTCATGGTGAACTCACCAAAATAAAAAAGAACACTATTTAGTGGTCTATTACACGAAATCCACACACATCCTAGGAATCCTAAAGTACACCTAAGGGTTCATCCCTATACCAACCAATATATATCCAAACACAACAAAAAAACACTTGCAAACACATAAAAACCAATATGGATGGACTAAAAGAAGAAGGATTTAATATTTCCATATAAACCCAAACACATTGGAGATAAAATACAAATATAACCATCCCCATAGGACCAAATACACTTGAAACCCCCTTTTCTAATATATATATATATATATATATATATAATTATTCAATTAGACACAGAGAAGATAATTTATTGAACTATTTTACCAAAAGGCCTTATCATTTCATGGAGATCCTTGAAAAAACTATACTTGATGTACATTATTCATCCAAAGATAAGTATATTCATGAAGATACTTATCCCCACTACCACAACCTACTAACTAATTCTAAATTATCTTTTTATTTATTTAAATGGGTTACCCTTAACCATAATATGCAAATTCAAGGCTTCTCCCATATAAGGTTTTCTAGACTAGTATACTTCCACAAAAATGGCACTCTTAATACCCTATTTAAAATAAATTAGGAATGATACAAGCACATTTGATCTGATATCTAGAAAAATATCTCTTCTAGTGTAACATGTTTTTATAGAGTCATTGATGACTACCTCAGTAGAAACGGGAATCAATTCCATTAATCAATCAACATGTTCCCTCACAATTGGCTCACTATGATGAAGGCACCTAAGCACAAGAACGTTCTCTACCCCAAAAAATTATAGGTATAACAACAAGAAAAATATTTTCTTGAATAATTCCCAAGAAAAAATCTTATATTAATGGGAAGAGACCATAGCATCCCACCACACCCATCTTTGTCCAACAAGAAAAATGGTTTTGGATCATACCCAAAAATATTCATGATCTTAGAGATGGTTTAGGTTTTCTCAATCCCCGCTAACTACCCCACATCATTATATAAACCTTGATTTACACTAAAGGGACGATTAAACTAATCTAAGATATTCGATAAATGGGTCAAAGATATAATAGGCAATATGTCCACCAATCTGTCAACAGTATGGGTATATTCATCTAAAAAAGGATCCACTCTTAAATAATAATAATTTTCATTTTAATGATGGCATCAATGAATTAACTGTGGAATTATTTACAAAAAAATTCATAGAGACATTTCTAAATATCATATACCATAGACCGAATAAATATATGCTTCCTAAATAAAATCAAATAGTCTTAGTCAAAATTAAAATAATCAAAACATTTGAAATATAATAGTTTAATACAAATAAAAATCATTCTTTTTAAAACTCCCCAAATTTATAACATTAAATACCCTAAAAAAATTTAACTAAGTTTTTAAAATCAGAGAGTTCCTTTTTTCTAATTTTTTTCAATTTAAAATCAACCAAAAATGCTTCAAAACATTTCTCCCAACTAAATAAATACATCTTAATTTTTATTTGGTATTACTCCCCTCAAAAACATATTATATAAAAAATTAAATTCCCCATGTATTTTATTTAATACCATTTACACTTAAAAAATAACACTATTTTCAAAAATTTCGTTAAAATCACCATAAAAACTTATTTTTAAAATTAAACTTTCCATAAAACACACAAACATTATCAAAAATTTTAAATTTCTAAAAAAATACATCATTTTTAAAGAAATAATCCTCCAATAATGTATTAACATCGATGAAAATGACATCCAACAACATCCATTCTAAAAAACCATTGATTAACCACCTAACAATGATAAACCCCATTATGATCAATCTATAATGAAATGAATAGAAACAAAATTCACCCTAAAAAAAGTTTTTAATTTTTTTGCTACAAAAGATGGAAAACCATGTTCTAACCATGTAATATCTACATGATTATATTTCATGTTCAATCACATGTGCTCTACATAGTTTTCTAGATCATGAAGGTAACTTTAAATCCCTGGTTTCTTCCCTATTTCGCCCGAAAATCATGGTAGACATCAAAAATCATTAATATACTCAACATGTATCAAATTATCATCAATATGACTAATAAATAAATCAAAATAAATATGAAAATTTCAATTATGATTATTAACTCCAGTTTCACCATGAACAATGGTGATCACAAACCTATCTTTGATATACCTCTTGAGTTTTAACGATAATACCAATATCAATCCTACCAAGATGCACCCTAAATAAAACACTATATTTGATACCATTTATTCATTATTAATAAAAATTCACCCTAAATATAAGCTCTCAATTTGATCCATGGAAAGTCTCAAGGAATGTTTTCAATAACATTGGGCTGAAAACTAGTCCTTGGGCATTAGTAAGTAACCCAATGGGAATATATTAACATGATAATAATAATAAAAGAATATAATCAAACTAAAAAATTAGGAAAAATAATAATAACTCACTAATCTAATCCATCAGATAGTTTAAAAGATTAAATATTATCAAAATCTCATACATAAGATAAAATAAAAAATGAAATCCGAGGTAAATATTGAATTAAAATACACTACAACAAAAGAAAGAAAATAAAACTAGAACAAACCCAACATCTATATGTGAGCCTTTGTCCCACACCATTCCCATTCTAGATATCGCCTGACCATCTCAGAAAACATATGAGGTGAGAAAAAATCTCTATGAGATGTTATAAGAGAAATCAAAAAGATGTATACACAAATGTTGTATCTAAGATGTGAGTGAAACTAATCCTAATATGATACCACTGTGGAGTTTCTGAAGATCCTTTAAAAATAAAATTTAATTATACTAGTTTGAAATTAATTTTGGATATTGGTTTTTTCTTATGAAGGATAATATAATAAGTAAAAATAATTTCATTATATTTCATAAACCTCAATAATCTCATTAAATTAATAACATTATAGGGACCTTCTAATTTAGATCAAGTATAAATAAAATTCATTTAAATTCCCTTTTAAAATACTTTTTATAGAATATTTATCAAAATAATATTTTATAATGTTCTAAACACCTCATATAAGGATAGAACACACAGATTCGTGGTTAAACCACATAATACTGAAAGGCCAACACCACACACACTATGGTTCCACCTGAGTCAATCAAGCATTGGAATGTATGGAGGTAATGGATGGAATCCAACTATCTAGTGCCACTAATATCATGGGATGCACACTAGGTTATAAATTGATATAGTTATAGGATTTATTAAAACCATTGGACTAACTTCTAATATATGTTTCATCTGAAACCACATAAGCTTCCAAACTATCCCACACTAGCTACATTATAAAGAAACTCCCACTCTCCCTAACAAATATAAAAAATATGAGGACATTATAAGTGTGTGTACTATCCTGTGTATCATAACCCTAGACCAAAATCTTATCATAGGTTTCTTATGAATGCAATAAGTTTGGTGAGAAAAAAATTGAACCAATATAGATACTAACATTTTGAATAAATTTCAACTCAACTCCAATATCCTAAAAATAAAAATCCCTTTTTAATATCATTCACATCAAAATAATAATCAATATTAATATCTAGGTCACAATCCATGAAAATAAAAATAAATAGATGGGATAAAGAGGGTTTCAAACACCCACAAAACATGGAAACCCATTAAATGGTTCAAAAATTGTACTTATCTAAAAACGATTCTTAATAGGAGTCATTTCTATCACTTCAAATTAAACTCCCAAAAAATCTTCATAAAATAATTCATTTAAAACCAAAATATAGATAAATTAAGTAATAAAAATTAGTTTTTTATAAAAAAATTTCCAAAAAATTGAACCACAATTATTATAATTATTCCATGGCCCAAATGAGTACAAGTACATGTCAAATAAAATATCATTTTAAAAATATCCTCAAAAAAACTCTTTTTGAACGTGGAAGTAAAAATATTTCCTTGAAAAACTAGATTTTTTTTATTACCCCTTATTCCATTTGGAACATTAATAATACCCCATAAAACAATCACATATAATTATAATTTGATAAAAAGTTAATTTTAAATCACCAATCAAAAGTTTACATGCCAAATAATTGGAGTTCATAAAAAACCTACATAAACATTAGTGTAATACCATCATGAAAACCCTAAATAATTCACATTCAATGATGAAGGCTCAAATATGCAAGATGGTGACCCCTAAAATCCCCATAAACTACAAATCGAAGGATTAAACAAACATGAACCATAATCTCATCCAGGAATTCCAAAAGGGTTTCATTGGAGAATTGAAAAAAAATGGTATAGATAGAAGGAATGGGGAAGAAACAATATAAAATAGGGATTACATAGGGTTTTAACTTGAATTTTTGAATAACATAGCATAAAAATCATGGATGATGTCAGATAGAGCTCTGTTAGTGTGTATGGGGGTTCGATCAAAGATGAAGGGGGGATGGGGTCTAAAACCCCTTAAAACATAGAAGGTATTTTTTTATTTATGTTTTATTAAAATTGGGTATCTCACATTATCAGTATGTCTGTTTTAGTAAACATTATGATAACCATGAAATGTTCAATTAACACACTACATCCTTTCACTGTTTAGTGGAATAATTAGCAAACAAATGTGTCTACCATCAAAAATGGGTCACCAAACACCTATTCAAAATTAAAATATCAAATCAAAACTCTCCAATGAATTAATTCACCTAAAAATAAAATTAAATAATTTCAATGATAGCGACACATGGTCTTACGCGATTGAGGTAGTCCCTTGTAATATTTAGGTATGCGTGATGTTTATGTTCTTCATTTACAATGCACGTGGATTTTTTAGAGGGTATATGAGTCCCAAAAATGGGTTTTGTTCTACCAATATGTTCATAATATGAAACCCACAAACCCATTTGTTGTATAAAATCTGTCTTACTTGTCCAATTAATGGGTTTAATTCACTATTGAAAAAATTATACGATTTAATAAAATGTAAACTAGAATCATCCATGTAACATCCCAGGTAAATAAAGAATATTACTTTTTCACATTTATCCATTTTTCTGAATAAAATTTTAATATTAATTTAAATGGAATGATATGCTCGATGGCGTACCCAATACGCAACAATGAATTTCATTAAAATCTTACGTTGTACTCTAATAATAAAATAATATTATTTTAAATGGTAGTTCATGCCTAGCCGTTGTAATGGAGGGAATGAACAAAACTAACTACAAAATGATTATATATGTTTTTCAAATATTTTTACTTTTTTCGAATAAATCTTGGAGGTTTAAAATGCGAATGAATCCAATTTTAAGCATAAATATTCTAATATTCATTAAAAGGTCGATTAACCACCTTTTGATGGCTAACCCTTTTTAAATATACTTTTTATGATTTTATATGTTATATTTGACAAAATAAAATCCTTCTTTAGAATCTGGACATCATTATTTACTTTGTATAATATTTTTTTATTTTTCCGATAAAGATCAGTTTTAGTGAAAATGTTGTATTTTAATTCAAAACCACTTTTGAATATAATTTATTTACAGTATTATATCATTTTTTTAATTGGTTTTAATGTGAAATTAGAATATATTTTTACCATTTAATCTAATGGTGGTCATTGGAATTAATTTCACTTTGAAATTGGACTTAAAATACTGTCAATCTTTTAATATATATTGATTCTTAAAAACACCCTATTTGTTTTGACAGCAGGAATTAATTATTAAATTAAATAATTCAACTTTTATGTTCTTAATTTTGTTAAATAGACATCATTTTTTAATTTGGAATATAAAATATATCTTAGGGTGATTTTTTTTATTTTTCTGAAAAACGTAAATTTTGGATGAATAGTTAATCCAATAAGTGGTAGGTAAAAAATTGATTTTTCGTCAAAATGAAACTTTAACACTTCTGTGATTTGAATTTCAAAAATCTGACATACATTGTTTTCATTAGGATGTAAAATGTGGTTCAATGGGATTAAAATAATTTTTTGGTGAATAGTAACTTTTAAGTTTTATTAATCGTGATTAAAGGAAATTAGTGTAATTTAAGGTAAAGATAATGTTATAATAATATGAAATAACCGTGACACATGTCCTACCATTATTGGAAGTTTCATGGCCGACCCAAACAATCCATGGGTCAACTTGGGGACCCCATGGAGCCACATTGGAAGGAAAATGACATTAATAACTTTTTATTTAAAGTTAAAATAAAAATGTCACAAACATGTATTGTTTTACTAAAATAATTTTTACATTGGGTTATAAAATTCATAGTTTTAACTATAAATATCAATTATAAAGATAAAAAGATTTCCTACATCATATTATTTTTTATATTATTTTTAGAAATTAAATAAATTAATTTATTTATGACACCATGATGATGCAACGATTACCTCATTAATAAATGATTCAAATAAATTTAGAAGATAAGGTAAAATATAAGACTTAAACTCATAAAAAACCTATTGTATGGGTGGATTTAAAACCCTTATCACCTTATCCTGGAAATATGTAATTTTGGGACCTTTAATATCAGAAAATAATTTTATAATAAAGTTACTTTTCAAGATATTCCAAGAGTGCCCCTCCTCCTTCTTATAAAAGGCCCCCACCTCTACCTCTTTACCCACACCTCTAATGCCCTTGGTTCATAAAAACTCTACTCATATTGTCTCTACACATCCCTCTATTACTCATAGAAGCCTCACAATGGGCATAAGTCTTTCCAAGGAATCCTTTAAGCTAAAATCAAAAAGAGTTTCCCGATTTAAAGGTAAAGTCTTCCGTAGTGTTCTTTTGTTTTATTTTGCTTCTCCAACCCATAAACTCTTTTTATTCTTTTAATTTGAAACCACACAAGTATCTCCAATATAATAGGATGTTTTTATGAGAATTATTCTAGATAAACTAACACACACCTCCTTCTAATGGTTAAAGAACATACTGCTTCCGTGGATGGTGAATTACTGCTTCACGAAACGATGATTATTCTATCTTCTCGAACCACCTCTCATGGTGGAAATTATGATGTAACTATATTTATTTATGATATATATTAAATATATTTCCTCTCTATGCTTCAGTATTTTATATTTAATGCATACCTTTATTCTTTGCATGTTGTGCAAATGCGATAATTTCATTTGAGGAAGTGTGGACTACCGCCACCTCAAGTGATATGACTCATTAATGCAATACATGGAACGTATAAATAATGAAATTGATGAAATTATGTGATATATATAACATATATATTATAATGTAATTATAATAAATATATATCTCTCATATAGATTTAATTCCATTAATGTGCCAAATAAATGAAAGTAGCGTTCATGCCTCCGTACGACTACCTGTCTCCATGAACGGTACATTTCATTTCTTATCTAAAAAATGATATGTAATATTATAAGTACATATATATAATTTATACATATGTCATATATTAAATCTAAATTATGGATATAATTCTGTAATTTTAATATATATCTCTCTTTTATCTTTAAATAAACTAATATGACAAATAAATGAAAGTAGCGTTCATGCATACGTCCGGCCTACCGTCTCCATGAACAGTGCATTTCATTTTTTATCTCCAAATATAATGGAATAAGTTTAAAAATAATATATACTGGATATATATGATATTTACATCATTAATACTATTCTGGATATGATGTACATACAACTACATTGACAATGATTTTCAAAAAAGATCATTTTTGACTCATATACCGAACATCAACAAAACGTATAATATGAACTCTCATAATTAACTAATTATTATAACACGATAATATATGATATTAATTGAATAATAAACTTTAAATTATGTCCTTAAGAAATTATAAATTGACCAACGTTTATTATTCAAGAATATAAAGAAATGAACAAGACAAGTCGGACTTGAGGTAAGAGATCCTACCTCTCTCTTTCTTTTTAAGTACTCTCTTTTATGTCATTTAATTTAAGCTCATATTTATTATGTTTGGGTATGTTATTTTATATTACTCATTCTGTACTGTTATGTTCATATTATGAGAGACCCTATTTGATCTCATTAATCCATTTTTGGAATTTTTAAGTGGCGTAGTTAGGCTGCCGAGTTCTCGTAAGTGATTTTTCACTTATATTCTCGTGAGATTTATGCAACATTTGCCACTATTTCCTTTGAGTGGTGTATGTACTGCCCATTATTCTACTCTTTGTTTAATATACTATCTTTTATAGTTATTTACATCAATTTTTTATAGTTTTTCTTTAATGGGGTGTACGTTTCGGAAGTTACCCAATTCAGTAAGGGAACCTTTCACCCTCCTCTTTTTAAAAGACTTCTTTTTGATGGCTCTTTTAATTTACATATTGTTATGTTGGTATATGTTCTTCTATATCCTTATTGATTTATATTTTATTTCCAAGTGATGAGATACCATTTTCTCTCTCATCAAATCATTTTTTGAATTTTAAAGTGACGCGGTTTGGTTGTCAAATTTTTGCAAGGGAACTTCATAACTCAATTTCAATTATTTGGGTTTAAACATTAATCTTTGAATATTTCATCTTATGAACATGTGTGAATTACCAATGATTGTTTTACACTTAATATCTACTTATATTGGGTGTATTTATATTTTTCACACATAATTATGAGATTGAATTATCCTTAATGTAAGGATACCATCTTTATAAGGGATTTCATCTCAATTTAAATTTCCATTGAGGCTTAATTTTTTTATGCACCAATTCCCTCTTAGATGGTGTATATACTGTCCTTTTACATATTATATCATGAATCCCTTTATTCGCATTATATTATAAAGTTTTGATTAAATGTTATTCCTCAATTATTTGTATTCAAGAGTCTCTCATTTTGTTAAAAACTCTTTAACTAAAATATCATTTTAAATGTTTTCAAGATTTATTATTCTAAATATTTATATTTAATGTACATGTTTTAAACATGGGTTTCAGTATTTATTTATATGGACATTATTGTTTTGAAATTATAATTCTTTTAAAATATTCGAAGTGGTATGGGACACTTTGATTCAAAAATCTCTTTTTAAATGGTTTATGAAAATGGCTTGATTATATCAATATCTTGAAAATTACTTCTTGTGATTGAAAATGAAATGTTATTAGTGAAATGTTTATATTGGAAATATTCTATGTGATATATTGGTACATGGAAATTTGACGGGTGGTTACGTGACAAACCATATGACGGGTGGTGCCGTGAATACAAGGACAAGTGGTTACATTATAACTTCCAATGCATTGGGTATGGAAGTCGGTTGTATGGTTATTCAATTATGTGATATGTGTGGATGTCGACCATATGGTTATTCCATTTAAGTATGTTTATGTCCCAAGTTACCTTTTTATGTTATGTGTTCTTTATATGGGTTTTATGGTAACCTTTTGGTTACAAAAGGGTAATTAATGATATTTTTTTCAGTGAAGAGTTTTTACTACTTCATAATGGTGAAAAGTATTAATTTGATAAATTATTCATGGTTTTCTTGTTGTTTTAAAAAACTAACAGTTTCCCTTCTTTGTGTATCCTTTACTGAGATTTTTTTATGCTCATCCCCAGTTTTTTGAAATTTTTTTCACAGGACATAATGTGGAATATGGTCAAGGATGGGATCAAGGAAAAGTCATGTTGTCTTATACATGGATCTAGACATGACTCATTTTTAAAGAGTTCATGCTTTGTAAAAAAAGGGAAACTTTGTAGAAGTGTCTACTTTGTAAACTTTTGAGATGTAATAGTTATGATCTAATTCTTGAAAACTCTAATACTGAAAAGATCTTCAATGTGTATTCTTGAAATAACCCAAGATTAATTAAGTTTTAAGACCGGGTCATTATAGGTGGTATCAGAGGGAGGTTTAGATAACATTAGAGGTTAGAGTGTTGTTTAAGAATATGTAACAAGTTGTTTATAAACACAATGAATATTATATTAGATATATTTATTGTTATTTTTGAATGTTGGAATGAGTTTGAGATAACTTGGATAAGAATATATTAGTGTCTATATACCTCTTTAGTACATGATGATTTTGTTTATATACTCACACTAACCTTTTGGTTTTAGTAAATGGATGGATCTAGCAGGCACCAAAGTGACAATGGTTTTGAAGGAAACTGTGGTGGTTATCTCATTTAGAGACTGGATGAAATGGGGGATTCAATGAGAAATATCATGGTTATTCTAAACCAACTATCAAGAGTCATGATTTACCGCTTGAACCATGGTGAGTTCTATAACACATCGTGTACGAGAGAAACAACTCGATGTGAATGTTCAGGTGATAATTATAAAGGTAACCATTAGGGTTTATACGATCCTTAATTTTGAGGTAATTATGGGTTACTATATGTTATGATGGAAAATGAAAGGCATGAGATAAACTTGAGGTTAAATTATGTTAAGGTTATTTTTTATCATTTTATCACTTTTTTGGAATGTTATAAGAATTATGTAGTTTTGGAAAAAGGACAACACGTAGACCGTGTGACAACCTGTCGCGTCGGAAGAAGCTGTGGGAATCGAACCCACAACCAAAGTGCGACTGGTATTTATCGCCTACCACTGGACTACGTGAAGTCCCTGGTTCGTTTGACTAATTCTTTATAGTTAGATGATATTATGAATCAAGAGTAAGTTGATTTTGGGTTATCTATGGAAATTATTAACCTATCATGGGGGATATGTGATTAGGTTAATTATTATTCAATATGAGACTTTAAGAGAAACTGATGTTATTTGGAGAAAAATGTTAATTTGTACCATAGAAGAATATGTGATTAAATCCTTCAAATATTTGGGTTTGAATCTCAGTTTGGTTTACATTGAATAATTTTATGGACAAATTTTTTATTGAATGGTTTTCGTTGAACATTGGGTTTTGTTAGTCAAATTTTGGAGATTAAGAATATATTTTTTTTATAAAGGATTAACCATTTGTGGATTATCTGATCTTTTTCTAAATATTTTTTTGGTTAAGGTATAAAGACATGGGAAATATATAGTTCTCTTTTGTGGATTTGGTGGTTCTCTAGAAGTCGATTATAGGTCTCTTAATGTGAGCAAGTCATCCTAAATACTTGTCTTCTGGAGAAAATATGAGTTTGTGTAAGAAATTTAGCAGGAGATGAGAGTCAACACGACAAGTATGTATGTTTCCTTATGATTTATTTAGGCTCATAAATAAACTCCTAAATGAAAAGTCACATAATAAAACAAAAATGTTGTCTGTTAAATTTTCCTACTGGGGAATCAAATACTGTTTAACCCATCACCTGTTTGTGATTTTATGGTGGTTAAATTTCTCCTAAACATTTTTTCTATCACTCTCTCTCAGAACATGACCCTTTGTTTTCTCTTCTATATCCATGTTTTTCTACATGAAATCCTATTTTGGGTTAACTTGGGTGACCTTTGTACATCCCTTTCTTTCTTTTAAAGTGACAGTTTTATTTACTCCTTTTCCGATGTGGGGCTTTCAATTAATTTTCCAAGCCCAAATTTATAATTTGCGAGGACGCAATTCCCCAAAAGGGGGGAAGGATGTAACATCCGAGGTAAATAAAGAATATTACATTTTAATATTTATCAATATTTGTGAATAAAATGTTAATATTAATTTAATGGTAACACTATGCTTGATGGCATACCCAATACGCAACAATGAGTTTCTTTGAAATCTTACATTGCACTCTAATAATAAAATAATATTATTTTAAATAGTAGTTAATGCCTTGCCGTTGTAATGGAAGGAATGAACATAACTAACTACAAAATGATTATATATGTTTGTCAAATATTTTTACTTTTTTCCAATAAATTTTGGAGGTTTAAAATGCAAATGAATCCAATTTTAAGCATAAATCTTATAATATTTTTTAAAAGGTCGATTAACGGCCTTTTAATGGAGAACCCTTTTTAAATATACTTTTGAATATTTTATATGTTATATTTGACAAAATAAAATCCTTCTTTAGAATCTGGACATAAAAAATTACTTTGTGTAAATTTTTGATATTTTTCTTATAAAGATCAGTTTTAGTGAAAATGTTGTATTTTAATTCAAAACCTCTTTTTAATATAATTTATTTACATGATTAGATCATCTTTTGAATTGGTTTTAATGTTCAGTTAGAATATATTTTTACCATTTAATCAAATGTTGGTCATTGGAATTTATTTCACTTTAAAATTGGACTGAAACTAGTGTCAATCTTTTAATAGATATTGTTTCATAAAAACACGCTATTTGTTTTGATAGCTAAAATTAATTATTAAATTAAAAAATTCAACTTTAATGTTTTGAATTTTGTAAAATATACATCATTTTTGAATTCGTAATATCAAATATATCTTAGGGTGAATTTTTGGTAATTTTCTGAAAAACATAAATTTTTGATGAATAGTAAAACCACTAAGTGGTAGTTAAAAAACTGATTTTTCGTATAAATGAAACATTACCACTTCTGTGATTTGAATTTCAAAAATATGACATACATGGTTGTCATTAGGATGTAAAATTTGGTTCAATGGGATTAAAATAATTTTTTGGTGAATAGTAACTTTTATGTTTTATTAATCACAATTAAAGGTAATTAGTGTAATTTAAGGTAAAGATAATGTTATAATAATATGAAATGACCTTGACACATGTCCTACCCTTATTGGATGAGTCATGGCCGACCAAGACAATCCATAGGAAAACTTGGGGACCCCATAGAGCCACTTTGGAAGGAAAATGACATAATAAATTTTTATTTAAAGTTAAAATAAAAATGTCACAAACATGTATTGTTTTACTAAAAAAAATTTACATGGGGTTATAAAAGTCATATTTTCGACAATAAATACCCATTAGAAAAATAAAAAGATTTCATACATCAGAGTATTTTGTTTAGAATATTTATACATTAAATAAATTAATCTATTTATGACACCATGATGATGCAACGATTACCTCATTAATAAACGAATTAAATAAAATTAGAAGATAAGGTAAAATCTATGACTTAAACTTCTAAAAAACCTATTGGATGGGTGTATTTCGAACCATTATCACCTTATACTCGAAATATAAAAATGTGTGACCTTTAATATCCGAAAATCATTTTATAATTAAGTTACTTTTCAAGACATTCCAAGAGTGCTCCTCCTCCATCTTCTAAAAGGCCCCCACCTCTACCTCCTTACCCACACCTCTCAAGCCCTAGGATCGTCCAAACTCTGCTCATATTGTCTCTACACATACCTTTATTACTAATAGAATCCTCACATTGGGAAGAAGTCTTTCCAATGAAGCCTTTGATCTCAAATCAAAAAGAGTTACCCGATTTAAAGGTAAAGCCTTCCCTAATGTTCTTTTGTTTTATTTTGCATCTCCAGCCCCATAAACTCTTTTTATTACTTTCTTCTGTAACAACACCAATATATAAAATATACTGGGATGTAGTTATGAGAAGTATTCTACCTACACTAACAGACACCTCCTGCTAATGGTTAAAGAACATACTGTTTCCATGGATGGCGAATTACTGCCTCACGAAACGATGATTGTTCTATATTCTCCTCCCACCTCTCATGGTAGCCATTATGATGGAACTATATTTATTTATGATATATATTATATATATTTCCTCTATATTCTTCTGTATTATATATTTAATAAATACCTTTATGCTTTTCATGTTGTGAAAATGTGATAATTTCATTTGAGAAAGTGTAGACTACCGCCACCACATGTGATGTGACTCGTTCATGCAATACATGGAATGTATAAAGAATGAAATTGATGAACTAATGTGATATATATAACATATATATTATAATGGAATTATTATATAAATATATATATCTCGTCTAGTTTTAATTCCATTATTGTGCCAAATAAATGAAAGTAGTGTTAATGCGAACGTACGGCTTACCGTCTCCATGAACGGTACATTTCATTTCTTATCTCCAAATGTTATGTACTATTATAAGTACATATATATAATGGATATATATGTTATATATTACATATAAATAATGTATATCATTCTGGAATTATAATATATATCTCTCTCTTTTAGCTTTAATTCCATTAATATGACAAAAAAATGAAAGTAGCGTTCATGCGTACGTACGGCCTACCGTCTCCATGAACGGTGAATTTAATTTTTTTATCTCCAAATATTATGGAATAAGTATAAGACAAATATATACTGGATATATATTATATTTAAACCATTAATACTATTCTGGATATGATGTACATACAACTACATTGACAATGCTTTTCAAACAAGATCATTTTTGACTCATGTACCGAACATCGACAAAACGTATGATATGAACTCACAAAATTAACTAACTATTATAACATGATATTATATGATATTAATTTAATTATAAACTTTAATTTATTTCCTTAATCGCTTATAAACTTACCAATGTTTATTTTTCAGAAATATAAAGAAATGAACAAGACAAGTCGGACTTGAGGTAATGGATCCTGCCTTTCTCTTTCTTTTTAAGTACTCTCTTTTATGCCATTTCTTTTAAGATCATATTTATTATGTTTGGGAATGTTCTTTTATATTAATCATTATGTAATTTTATGTTAATATTATGAGAAATCCTATTTTATCTCATAAATCCATTTTTGGAAGTTTTATGTTGCACCGTTAGGCTGCCGAGTTCTTGTAAGGGATTTTTCACTTTTATTCCCATCAGATTTATGCAACATTTGACACTATTTTCTTTTTAGTGGTGTATGTACTTCCCAATATTCTTCTCTTTGTGTAATATTCTTTCTTTTTATGGGTATTTAAATCAATGTTGTATAGTCCTTCTTTCATGGGGTGTATGTTTTGGAAGTTACCCACTTCGGTAAGGGAACCTTTCACCCTCCTCTTTTTAAAAGACTTATTTTATATGGGTCTTTTAATTTACATATTGTTATGTTGGGATATGTTATTATATATCCTTATTTATGTAAATTTCATGTCCAAGTGATGAGATACCATTTTCTCTCTCATCAAATCACTTTCTGAATTTTAATGTGACACTGTTAGGCTGTCGAATTTTTCCAAGGGAACTTCTTAACTCAATTTCAATTCTTTGGGTTAAAACTTTACTCCTTGAATATTTCATCCGATGAATATGTGTTAATGACCTGTGATTGTTTTACACCTAATATCTACTTATATTGGGTGTATTTATATCTATGAAACATAATTATGAGATTGATTTATCCTTAATTTAAGGATACCATCATTATAAGGGATTGCATCTCAATTGACATTTCCATTGAGACTTCATTTTTTTATGCACTAATCCCCTCGTATATGGTGTATATACTGTCCTTTAACATATTATATCATGAATACCTTTATTCTCATGATATTATAAAGGTCTGATTAAATGTTATTCCACAATTATTTGTATTCAAGAGTCTCTCATTTTGTTAAAAACTCTTTAACTAAAATATCATTTTGAAGGTTTTAAAGATTTATTATTATAATTATTTATCTTTAATGTCCATGTTTTAGAAATGGTTTTCAGTATTTATTTACATGGACATTAATGTTTTGAAATTATAATTCTTTTAAAATCTTCAAAGTGGTATAGGACACTGTGATTCAGAAATCTCTTTTTAAATGGTCTATGAAAATGGATTGATTATATCAATATCTTGAAAATTACTTCTTGTGATTCAAAATAAATTTTTATTACTGAAATGTTTATATTTTAAATATTCTATGTGTTATAATGGTACTTGGACATTTGACAGGTGGTTACGTGATAAACCATATGATGGGTGGTGCCGTGAATACCAGGACGGGTGGTTATGTTATAACTTACAATTCATTGGGTATGGAAGTCGGCCGTATGGCTATTCCATTAAGTGACATGTGTGGAAGTTGACTATATGGTTATTTCATTTAAGTATGTTTATGTCCCAAGTTACCTTTATATGTTATGTGTTATTTATATGGGTTTTATGGTAATAGTTTGGTTACAAAAGGGTAAGTAATGATATTTTTTTTCAGTGATGAGTTTTTACTACTTCATAATAGTGAAAAGTATTACATTGATAATGTATTCATGGTTTACTTGTTGTTTTGAAAAACTAACAGTTTCCTGTATTTGAGTATTCTTTAATGAGATTTTTTTATGCTCACCGCAAGTTTTTTGAAATTTTTTTTCACAGGACATAATGTGGAATAGGGTCAAGGATGGGACTAAGGAAAAGTCATGTTGTCTTAAACATGGAACTAGACATTACTCTTTTTTAAGCGTTCATGTTTTGTAAAAAAAAGGGAAAATTTGAAAATGTGTGTACTATGTAATCATTTGAGATGTAATAGTTATGATCTAATTCTATAAAACTATAAACCTGAAAATAGCCACAATGTGTATTCTTGAAATAACTCAAGATTAAGTAAGGTTTTAGGCCGGGTCCTTATAATCCCACTTAACATTAAACTGATTAGTAATGTTATTTTATGTTATCAACTTAAGGATAAACTAAGTGAAAAAATATCCTATTATGGTTTATGAAACTAAATTATAAATATAATGTAATATGAATTGTGGACTCAATATTATATTAAAAATTAAACTATATTTTGATTATAGACGTAACTTATATTAAGTGCTAATGTAGATTGTGGTCAGAGGCACAAATAAATTATAGTATTTAATGTACTAAACAATACGTTGAGTGTCAAGGTATTGTGTAATATCTCCCTAATATATTGAATATTAATGTATTGTAATTTTGATACATCTAATTATGTTGTAAGAAAATATATTATCATGTGTCGTACTCTAACCATGAAACTATGTTGTAAAACAATGTAAAGTGGGGAAATTGAATTAAAACACATTGTAACAAATTTATTTTCAAGTGGTATTCTGAAATAAAATTTTATGATTATAATTTATTAATATTTAATATATTATACTTTTTGAGAATTATAAAATGATATTTATCAATACTAAGTTATATATAAAAGGTTTCTATTTATTTATCATTTTAAATAAAATGTCTATTTAATTGTTTATTCCTTTATATTATTAATATTCAATAATTATTAATAGAATGTGAATAATGTGTATTATTTATTTAAATGATAAATTTATTCTAAGAGATAGATCCTTACAATACATAATAGGTATCTCTCTAGATGGTTTAGTTTTTATCTAACCCAACCTTAGTTTTTTTAGAGTTATAATATAGAAAGTAGTTATTGAATATAGTTTGTGAAAATTTAATGTTATATATATAATGTATTTAATAGTTTCTTGATAATATTCTCCATAGAGAGAGAGACTTCGAGTTAAACTACCCACTCTCCCAAAGGCCTCTTCCTTGCCAAAACGTTGAGGGAAACACTATCTATCACTCCAGAATTACTCATAAAGAGTTTCATAATCACATATAACAATATTCCTTGACATTAAATGCTCACATAACATATGCATGAGATGAACTATGATATATATGAATATAATTAGAATATTTTTTGGGTGATAAACATAAACATGTGGGTTGTGTAAATAGTTATATATTAATGTGGTTTGAACCCTAATTTGGTGAATATGATAGATATTCCATGAAAAAAAGTGTTCCATAATGCATAAAAATGGTATAAAACATGGGAATGTGAAAATTAAATATGAAATACTAGAAATTAAGTAAATATTAATGTGATATATATTATAATTGAGAGATTATTGAATGGAAAAGTTCAATGCCATCATTTTAAGGTATGTGCTAATCTGTTGTGTGTTTTTAGCTATGTTTGGGTACGATTTAGTGTCAATATGTTGCTACAATATTTTAACAAGTATTTAAATGATTTTGAAAGGCACATGGTTGACACAAGGTTAGTGGAATCCTTCTATATTCTCAAATAAATCGGGTGGAAGGTTGAGGAAGTCTAGGAGGAGGTGAACATTTGTAGCATGGTTATAGGAAATCATGTATATTACCCCATGTTACTATATGACATGGGAAATAGGTATTTAACATTTTTAGAAATAATTTTATCAAACCATGTATCCATAACATGTGAGTTGGATGATTTGAGATAATGGAACTAGCACTATTAGCACATGGATTAGTAAACCATGTATCCTAACAATGTGATGCAATTAATTAAATGTTAACATTATTCTTTTATCATTAGAACTAAAAAAACATTATTTTTCCTCAATTTACCTACGATAACTAGCCAGAGGACTCCACTAGTCATTTTTGGTAATTTTGTTCAAGCCAGAGCTAATTTCAAAATATATTGGAGTTTTTGAATGAGATAATCATGGTAAGTTTTATTCTACCATTTACAATAATATCTCTCAATTTTATCTTGGGAAGAACCCCAAATGTGAATTTAAATTCCAAAATATATAGGTTAGGAAATGTTTTGATGTGGTTTTTTTAAGAATTGGTGAAGCAAATAAAGGAGCAAAAAATATCTACCTTATTTGTTGTGATTTCATCAGTGTTGGATTCCATCAGGATGAAGACGACATCTCTTTCAAAATATTCTTGGAAAATGAAGGATTTAATTTATAAAATAAATTTAATATTATTTTTAATGTAAAATATTGTAAAATCCATATTAGAGAAGACCCTTTATTTAATTTCATTAAAATAATTGATTTTGGTTGACACTCACTAGGAATTTGATAAAACAAATTAATAGAACTATGGTATCTAATGGAATGGTTAAAATAGAACATGGCATACATGGGATGGCATGATTTTATGATTTCAAAATAAGGGGTCATGATGAACTCAAACTTTTCTACATATTCCATCAATGAAATGTGGTTGTATGACCAAGTGATGACATTTCATGGAATATGATTTACCGCTCATGAGTTTTGGGATTACGATCTTTGATGAAAATGATCGTGTGTGAGTATATGGAATGGGTATACCAAGATGAATTAATTGTTAAACTACTTATAAATTAATTATTTAATGAATCCATTTGATAAAGGAATGATTTTTTAATTGGGATTTTGTTATTACATTTTTTGATCGGCCTCTATTGTGCATTTATATGAAATTCTATTGATAACTATTTTGATACTCCTATTTGTATTATATAAATTGTTCTAACTTATTCATGTAATAGTGGAATGTGTGGGATACTTCTAGAGGATTTTATACTAATTTGATATTCCCACCCCATGTATATGCTACTTGGTTCATGTATAGAAATTTTTTATCATTATACAGGTATGGGGAAGATATCATATATATCTATTAGAGAATCACAATGTTTTGGGAATAGAGATTATCGGTGGATGATAGAGATGCTCAGTTGGTTTTATGGAGTAATTCCACATTAGCATCATTACACCAGATGTATTTTTCACATTGAGATATATTTTATCTATTATTATACTATTACTCTAATTTGGGTTTTTCTTCAATATTGTTTTTTTGGATTTACTCTCATGAATCATATATTGTCATGGTATTTTTTATACTATTTTCTTTTTTAGGATTTGTATATTTAATGGAAACTCATCCCATAAATTTATGTAAATACCTTAGAATTTATTTATAACCTATGGTGTCTAGACAGATATGACCTAAGGTCAGTATTTCCACTACCTCTACCAAATCCAATAGGTTAGGGGTGGTATTTTATAAATGGCATCAGTTTAGTATGCTTTATCAACTCGGATATTAGTTTTGGAGATAAGATTTTTGGGAACATGGAATTGGGAGAAAAAAAAGACATATATAACATATTTATTTTGAAGAACGTGTTTCTTAGGTGGTTCAGGTATAATGGATTTCCATATATACATTTAAGAGTTTATCCCATCATTATCATAGGGATTACCAATTATTATAGAGTATAAGACATTAACAAAGAGACTTCACACTAGGATTTCATTATACATGTTGTATTTGATGACTCTTGGAATATTTTGGTGATGATTTGGTTTGAAATAATTTTTAATATACTTATCCTTTTGTTTGGTTATTATATTGTGTGTTATTTTTCTTCTTTAATAGGGTTATAGAAAATGATGTCACTATTTAAATGTTTTAGAGGTTAAACAGTGGAAATAAATGAGAATGTGCATCAAAATACATCCCAAGTGAATCAATAGGTTTAATAGAGTATAGATCAATCCTTAAAAAATATTCATTAAGTAAAATGAACATAGTAACCACACCATGAGAATATGTTGATATATTTTTGGATTAAAGATCCATTAATTTTGGGGGGGGGATTCAGGACTGTAAAACATGGAGCCATGGATTTATCAAATTAAAATAATCATTGATTTTCTAGGATCCCTGAATGATATCTAGGAAAATAGAGTAGTATACATGCCTAAATACCATTCCAGGCTAAGGTTGGATAGAATAATTGATTCTAAACAATTCCATTACATTACATGGAATGTGTTTGAGGAATTTGTTTATAAATAATTATACCCAAATAACATTTTGATTACAAATAAAAAAGGTTTAATTACTATAAAGCATGAAAATAAATCTATCATTGAGTAAGTAGTGAAGTTCATGAAGCAATATCACTTCTCTCCATAGGTAAACACTAATGAGTGCTGAGAAGTTAATATCATTGAGGTATTCTTGAGACTGTATATTCATTATAAAGTTTTCATACTCTGTATTAATGATGAACATATCAAAATTTGTGGGAAAATACATCAAAGGAATATATGGTTTGGGGAACACTTTTAAATATATAGGTACAAGTGTGAACATAAATGTATAAAATAAGAAGAAAATGGAAACTGACTCTCATGGATGAAAGGTATTAGAGAACCAATCAACTATATCAATTTCTCTTACTACCCATTATAGTACTTTACCATGTTGTTTTTAGTTTAGATTGTTAGAGAATAAGACAACGGATTTTTCCACATCATCTTTGAATATTCATAATTGTAGGGAATTGGAAAACCTCAGATATTATTTCACTAAATCCCTATAGTATAATAGTGTAAATGGTTCCAAAGTGTCACAAGCCTCTTATGCTCGGATTTCTTGGAATCCTAAAAATATTTCTAGTCCTTGAAAAAGAGTGAGTTAAGGGGATTATACAAACACCCAAACACTATATCTGATGAAACAACTCTAGGGAACTAATATGTATTTTCTAGGACCTGATAAATATTATTATGGTGAAGGTAAAATATTCATGGAAGAACAATTAGGTTATTTAATAGTGTGAGGTACCATCCTTCTAAACATAACTCTTATGGAATTTTTGTTTGATATATTCTCATCCCACTCTTTAATTTCCTCTTATGTCGAATTTAATATTGGCATACATGTGAAATCATGCCTCCAATTATTAAAATTAAGACACCTTCCATGCAACAAGTGTGATGATGGTTGAAATGTGTAGTCTATTCTATAAATATTTATGGGTTCCAGCTTTTGTAATATTTTATTATTCTAGAGATATAAATCACTGATCTAATCTCGGGAATGGACTGGAGAACATTGTATATGTTTTATATTGTTTTTTATTCCTATCGAGTGAGTTTTATATTGTATGATTGAGTGGTATATCACTTTAAGGGAGACTTGGACCTAAATATTGGTATTGAATAACCTTTGGCACTTATGGTCTAGACTATCACTTATTAATTCGTAGTTGTAATATTAGCATTGGTTGATGAAAGTAGAAAAAATATATCTTCTATCCATCATTGTTTAGAATCCAAATGTTATTTGCTAGAAAATTTAAATTCTCTTCAACCTAAATGGGAAATTGGATTTCTTGAATGATTTTCTACCAGGGACCAATCCTATTTCAATTACATATCATTGCATGAAACCTATATAATTTAGTGAATTTATGGCCTTGTTGTAATGTTTGTAAATTAACAGTTTCATAAGACATATTACAACACCTTGGGACACTTTAGTTATCTTTGTAAATAATAAATCTATTTCTCATTATATTTTCATTAATTATCATAGGAAAAAATTGATAATGATAATGAATAGATGTTCTATTTAGTGAATCGATGATCTATTTTTTCACCTAATTGAAAACAAATGGTTATATAAAATTGATTTGTGGTTGGTAAATCACCAACTCTGAGTTCATATGGTAGAAATTATAACGAAATACTTCCAATGTTGTTATGGTCATTATGAGTACCTTATTAATCCCTTTGGTGTCATGAATGTATGAACATTTTTCATGTCATTGATGAATCATTTATTTCAGATTTACTATGACTCCATTTTTGTTTTATTTTTTAATGATATTCTTGTGTATTATTAAACAAAAAGTGACTATGAAGAACACTTGGATATTATATTGATTATATGGGAATAAAATCTTTATGTTCCATTTTTTAATTTTGAATTTCGGATATAAAAAGTTATATTCCTTGACCATGTGACTTATGAGGAAGGTGTATCAGTAGATCCTAAAAGGATAGAAGATATTATCTTTTGTAATCCTCCCAATAATGTCTTTGAGGTATGCCACTTTTTTGGCTCATCATGTTATTATATTCTCGATCATCGTAAATTATCACATCATTCATCCTTGATGATATCGATAACAAGAATTGGTATTCCATTACTATATGGTGATTACCATAAGAAATTATTTAAGGAACTTAAATATAGACTAACTCTAGCACACATCCTTACCTTTCTAGAACTATGGAAGGGTCATGTTGAATATTGTGATGCATTTGGATCAAGATTTTGATTCTTTCTTATGAAAGGAGATGAAGTTATAGATTATGATTCAAAATAGTTATGTGTGAATGAAAACAATGATCTAATGTATGATCTAGAACTATCTGCGGTATTCTATAAATTGGAAACATTGGGTTATTATCTCTTAGGGGAAAAGTTTGTAGTGTTTTCTAACCATGAAATATTCAAATATATCATTTCATAAATAGATCTGAACCATGGGAAACATTTATGGGGGGAATATATTCATATATGTGACATTGACATAGTTTATACATTAGGTAAAGGTTATTAAATAGTGGATGCATTAACTCAATATCATTAAAAAAAGGATAGATAATGAAGCTTATATTCAGTTGAAATTGATGAGGATGATTATGAATATGCATCATGTTTGAATCGATCATGATCATGTTTTAATTTTGTTTCTAGTGACCCTTGTCCCTAATTTGGTTGGGAAAGTCAAATATTTATGATGATCTTACCTTAGTTGTCTTACTATGAGATTGAAACTCAATGTTTGGGAGACTATTCATGGATACATGGATGATGGGAACTCCTGATTTAATATGTCAATATTTCATAGCAGTTCCTACATCATATCATGATCAACATATTTCTACTAATCATAATTATAAATTGTATACCCATCCAAGTATTTAGAGGATGTATAATGAATTGATAACCCATTTTTAGTGACCTGGTATGAAATAAAGTGTAACTGAAAATGGTTCCAAATTAGTCTAATGTCGGAAGGTCTAAGAAAAATATCAAAGGTTAGTTGGTATGTTTCAATCATTAACATTAGAGGTATTACAGTGAGATAAAATAAATATAGACCTTTTCATAAGTTTACTGATAATGACTCAGCTAGATGATTTCATATGGGTGATTATGGATCAAATCACAATGAAATCCCACATCATTATGATCCTTGAATCCAATGTGGTAGATAATCTGGAAATGATTTATATTTGATACATAGAGAGGAAACATTGTGTACTTGTTTTGATCATATTCAACTAATAAATGAGGATTACATCTCAGTTTTTGGGATCCTTATATAAATACATTAGAACCATTTAACTATGAACATGACATATCATCCTCAAACTTATCGACATTTAAAAAATAAAATTGTTACATTTAAATACATGCACTTAGAATATATAATGGAATTTGGTGGCTCATAGTAGGAGTATATATATTTAGTGGAGGTCGCCTATAATAATATTTATTATGACCTCATACACATGGATCAATTTAAAGAATTGCATAATTATACTTGTCACTCCTTTCTATTTTGGGTATAGATAATAGAGACTTGGCATATTGGAACTGTACTTGTTCGGCAATTACATAGATGATTGGAAGGATTAAGAAAATAATTTAAACATCCCAGAGTCATCAAAAAAATATTATTTAAAATCATAAATCTCCACTATGCTTTACAATTGGGGGGTTTCATTTTCATAAAGGTATATCCATTTTTTTGGACACATTAATTTGAGTAGATAAGGATGTTTTATCATCATTATGTTGGAAGATTTGAGAAAATTAAATACATTAGTGATTTGAATTACTGATTGGACTTATCCCCCAGGTTCTATTAGTTTCACAATGAGATTCATTTATCTACACTATAAAAATATATTATTGACACTGACTATGTGATTTCATGGAATCATGTTAATATTAAGGCAAATGCTTCATTTACATAGAAATAGAAATTTATTCTAGATATAATAGAAAATATATTGTTTAAGAAATAAATTAATTTCAAGTTGGTTTTAGGGAAACATGGTCAAATTTTTTAGGAGTCATGGGAAAGAGATGAATTTTAGATTGAGAGATGGACATGGTTCTTAGAAAGCACCACCACCATTCATTATTCCAATGACATAAAGCCAAAATTTAAGGATAAATTAACAATCCCATTTTTAGGAATTTGAATAAATGTTCACTATTTTTTAGTTATCACCAGTTGAGATTTATCTTAGGATGTTTCTAGAATATTATTGTGAGTTTTGTAATGATATTAGAAGGGATAAAATAATGACCCCACAATGTGAATGAGTTATATTTGTTTTAAATGGTTGATATTGGTTTTAAATGGTGGTCAATAAATAGAGTGATTTCATTGATGTTAAAATGTTGACGAATTTAACAAGGAATAATTTTATTGATGTAAAATATCTAATGTATACAAGATTGATATAAAATTGAATGTAGATTGGATAAATGGATGAAGAAGAATGTAATCGAGTATTATTATCTTATGAAATATCTTTTGAAGACTTCTAATTAATTAAGTCTGATTATTTTTTAACCGGTATGATGTAGTAAAGATATATGTGACTAATTTCTTTGAATTAAAACATTATTTTCAACAATAAAAAATATGATAAGAAGTAATATTATACACTAATTTAAGAGTTATTTGGAATTTATATTCCAAGAAGTTAAGAATAATAATAATTAAAATAGACCCTGAAAAATATTATTTTGTATAAATAATTCTTGAAGACATAGATTGAATATATATCTCATCATTTATGATTGTAGTTTCTAGAATATGGAATTCTAAACATAATATTTCATAAGTAAAACTGGATAAAAATAGGCCATCCCATTCAGATAAAGAGCCATCTCATTCACCTTATTGTGGGGGGAGACCTCAACCACATGGGATAGCTGGGCCACTAAACAATCAAGGAAGAAAGAAGTATCATGCAATACAACAGGAAATAGAGTGTGTCAGTGGGTGAATATAATTTCCACATGATAATCATGGTGGTGCATATGGGGGGAAAATTATGCCATCCCTCTTGATGTGGGTGTGTGATGTGTATCGTAGTGTTGAACACAGCGTGATATTGAGCACTAGGGACAACACTATGTATTATATGGAAGAGTAAGATATATGTGTGAATCGATGATAGATTGATGAAGCCCCACTATTGTTCATCAATTTAATATTTTATGCATACAAGAAGTGTTATTTGATGAATATGACCCCATAAAGTTTATTGTTGCAAGACATCGTCTTCCTCCACTTGTTGCTCAAAAGTGATTCTGTTCACCAAAGTTCATAGAATAGCCTTTATTGAACAATATTGAGGGATTCATTACTATTACAAGGTATTATTTTTGAGTGGTTTTGGATACTATCCTCCATACATGCAATCTATATGTTACATGCATGTGATAAGTAGAATAAAAATGATTAGCTGAATACAAATTAAGTTAAAGAGGCAACTCATTCATATGATATGTATGGATAATGAATAGATATGAAAGATCATGATTTTATCTTCACATGCATGTGAAATTCATCATGAAATAGGAAATACACAATCTATAAGAAAAGGTGGTGTTATTTTCAGTGTCAAACAACCTGCATTTATTGAATAAAGATACAAGATCCTTGGGAAATCAAGATACTGAATTTCAATAATTATTTTTAAGGGTTTTAGTCCATGAAAAAAATGAATAGTGGTGTTGAAACCTATCTTTAAATATAGATAGAATAAGTGGAAAATAACTACTACCATTCACTTTGTTATTCAAAAGCTCTTGTTTTATGGAAAAATGACCATCTCCATATATTACATTTTATGAAGAGGCATACAGTTCCACAACCCTCTTGGATACACAAATAATGTGGTTTCCACGCCCATTTATATAATGATGAAGGGATTATGAATAACACAAATATTAGGAAGTGAGATTCTATGAGCCTTGGATTTCATAGTAGAATAAGAACATATAAGTACTATTTTTTCATGTTGGGTTCCAACCTTCATGACTGTATGATGATTAATATGTTCTACCATCTAGTTTCAATGTCATACTAAGTAACTATTTTACATGAAGGATGTATTAAATGTGTAAACATTTTTTGTAATGATAAAGGAATCACTATCAGTTTATTCAAACTGTTACAGATAGTTTATTATTGAAGCTTTCACGAAACACACTATTGAACGCAATAGTGAGGTCCTTAAGTACATACTAGCAAAGAAATAGAAATTTATATATCTAGTACCTATAATGATTTTCATCATGGTAATTGTAAGAAGTGAGTGCATTTAAAATAGTCTTACCAATCAGAGACATATGTAAATTCATAATTCCTTGAGGAATTTTAAACATACATGAGTAATAACACAAGGTATTATAAGAATAATACCTTCAATGTGCTCAGGGATTGTATGATACTTCCATGTAGCAATATCATGAAGTTAAAATCACAAGAAATATTGAATTTTTGCTAATTAATTGAGTTCAAAAATGAATTATAAGAATAAAGAACAACCTACTCGAACACTTGATTGACTGATATGTTGATACTAAATAATATTCCAAATTTTTTTTCAAACATAAAATATTGAATAATAGTTGGTGACTGAGTTAATAACTACTAATTATCACATGGGTTGAAGAATATGTATGAGATTTTAGCCCATAGTAATATTCCTATCATGGAAACTAAAGAAGAGAAATATTTTCCCAGCATTAAATTTATTATTATTCAATCTAAAATTAAATGTGATCAGGTCCAGATGAACATTAATTTTCTCAATAATTTTTAAGTAATTTGTCAATTACGTAAAGAAGAAGAAGTTGATAGAGTGCAGTATCTTTATCCATAAAGAAGAAAGTATGAAGAAGAAAAGAAAAGAGTATTATGCATATCTGTTTTCATAGGAAGAAGAATAATAATATCAAGTTTCATTTAATTTTCTATTTTTTCCACTTTTAAGAATGTAATAAGTGAAGAAGTTGGAAGATAATAAAAAAATAGTACAATGACACACATTAGAAGTCTCAAACTGCTGAATATTTTCTTGAAATTTCAAAGTACCGTAACAACAAGGTGAATAATATCATTAGAGGTAGTATAGAGAAGTATCCAGGAGTAGTAAAATAATACATTTCAATTACATATAGTGAATCACAAGTAAATAGTTATTCCTTTTGTATTATAACCACAATAAAGGATTATTTTCTAGAGTTTTGTGGTATTTGATTATTTATAAACTATGTCCAGGAATAGCTACTATTATTGAGTAGTGAAACCTATAAAAATATCATGTACTATATTTTACATCATTAAAATGCTTTCATGAGATAAAATATGATAATAGAGGAATCTAGATCCAAATACCTCCAATAAAAAAATGGGTAAAATTATATAGAATTTGAAAATGTTCCAAACACAAATTCACCCCATCTTAGTGTTTAGTAAATCCCAAATTGGTCCTTTAAAGTTGTATGAGAGAGAGGGTTAACCTCTATTGGATTATCAACATTTCATATTTTATCTTTCAAACATTTTATTTTCACTCTTTTATTGATAGTGAAGTGTGGTTTTATTGATGATTTAACTATCTCTAAGTAGACTTTTATTTTAACCAATACCATAATGGTTTTGAGAAAAAAATATAAATGGAAGCTGAAGAAGATATCCCTATTATCTAATGAATATGACGCATCAGTATCCAATGCCTTACCATCAATGAAGACATATTAGGATAGGAAAGTGAAGGGTTTTTGGCTTATGTTTCCACCAAATAGAAGGAATTATTTCCCACATCAAGTGATCATGAACTATGTGACAATTAAGATAAAAACTATACTCAAGAAGAATATACTATCATAAATGGTGATTATGGTCGATCTTAAACTTCATATGTTATATAAGTTACTATATTAATATATATTGTGCATAGGGTTAACATAGAAATTGTCTCTCTTATTTTTAGAGTCTTTCGAAGTATGTAGACAAAAAACACCCATATAGAAGAAGTATAAAATAACATGCAGAAGGATTTATATAGATAAAATTTAAGAAATTTTTAAATATATACAAAAAGGTGGGTAATTTGAATGGGAAAATATGGATATTGACCTAACTTTATGAAAATTGCTCAAATAAGTTGATAAGACTGATGGATTATCGAAGACTCTGGAAGAAAATATCCATGCACGTGAAGATAAAATCCAAAATATTATTGATGAGAAGGATTTACACTTGGATGAAAAATTTAAGGAGATTAAAGAACATTATTACTTTTTAACAAAACAAATTTATGTTTTATAAATATAAATCTGAAATATTAAAGAATATTTGAAATGAAAAGGTTGGTATGATTGATGATCATAAAAAGATCCTCAATTTGAAATGTCTATAATTGGAAGATTAGCTTTCCAGTCTTGAGAAGACACTTATTGATTATTTTTAAAAGAATGATAAATTTTATTCTTTTACAATATTCTTATATGTGGATTGGAAGGTTAAAATTCCTAAAACATGTGATAAGAAGATCATGAAATTGTTAGATGATATATCTCAAGAAAAAATGAAGAAATGGTTCATATAGATACAATCATTTCAAACAATATATGAGACTTTTTTTGAATAGAGTTGGTTAAAAAATAGATTTTGTACAAGTATATATAAATAAAGAGGATTATAATCTTACTACCAGGACTAGGTTGGATTGGAAAAAGTGATGGAAGATGGTTCCATATAAAGAGAATGAGAAGTTATGAAGAAGCCCCAAGAAATCAAACAGAAGATATAATAAAATCATGGTTAGTGGGTCAATTTTGATACTGAAATGGATTTAGGCATTCCACATTTTATTGTTAGTACATTCCTTTAAAATAAATATCAAAAAAGTAATCCCTTGTCAAGGGATATCAAGTATGAGACGAATAAGTGTTATCCATAGGTTATGAATAATCTTCATACTACAAACATATTTGTAAAACCTGAATATATCTTTCACGCATTCAATGTTAGTGGTTATAATAATGGTGCATGATTATATCAACATGTATCCAAATCTTATGTGAAATAAATACCAAAAATTTTCCCAATAAATAGAAATAATACATGGGAATAAATAATGAGAATATTATAAACAAAAAATATCCCAATAAGGTAAAAGATAATAATTGTGAGAAGTACATGGATTCAAATCTCTGAATTGAAAGAAAATTATAGAATTTAGAAGAACTACAAATACAGAAGGAACTCAGAGGAATCCATGGGGAAGAACCAGACATGCTGAAAATGTTACTAATTATATTTTATTAATCCATCCAGAATATTTATAGTGAATACATGAAAATGGTAGAAGTATAGGAAAATGAAAGTGAAAATGGAAAGTCAAATATTACACATAAAGGTGAAGTTCTCTTTGTGAGCTACAACATGGCTAGTCACACTCTGAGAAATAGTTCTACGATAATTCTTGAGTAAGAAGAATTATATATGAAGATGAAAGTTTCACTAGGTGATTCAATATCATTAAAATATATTGAATAAATAAGATTCACACATAGATAAATTGAATAGGTGATAATATCCACATAAACATAATAATAATTTAATAATAGATGGTATTGTATAAAGAGTGATGTAATTGGAGGAACGTGGTTGAATACCATCTTAGGCTTGTAATTCAGATTGAAAAAGTATGAAAGTTCCACCTTATTTCTTTAATCTTTTTATATTTTATTGTTCATATAATGTATGGAATGGGAGGTGATGTATATTATCAAGGTGAGATCCTTAGAATTTGTGATTGATGAAACATATGGGAAAAAAATATAAATAAGTCCTCATCCTATAATGATTACTCAATTACTATTCAAAGAAAAACATGATAGAAAAAAATCATTGATGAATTAAAGGAATTATCTATTATATCCTATAAAAAGGGATAATTAATGTAAGATATTGGATTTATCTTATATTTGGTATCCTAAATATCATTTATTTAAGAAGATCACCCTTTTTAAATTTGATCAAGTTGTCAAATATTAACAGTCAGAAGTTAAAGATCTATTTTGGTGTACTCTCTATATTGAAACATTTTGAAATAAATTATTGAATAGATTCACCATTATTAATATGTGGAGTTTTGGTTCCTTTGAGGGAGAGAAGAATGAATAAATGTGATGTCTTTTTATATATTAAATATTCCAATTACTATCAAATATAATTATTTTTGAATGTTCCTAAAGATCTTTCTGTTATAAATATTTTCATTTTCTTAATCTCTCATCTGTGGTTAATAATAATTACTAACATAACAATAAGCGTGAGTAATTATATTAACTAATGACATAAGAAATGTTGATGCATGGAAGTTGTCCAAGTCTACTTATCATTCATGTTACACATGAATAATTTTTTATATGTTTAGTGTAATGATTTTAAGAGTTTAAAGTTTAATATTCTTATAAAAGTATAAAATATCAATTAAAATTATTATCTTGGAATAAATGTGGACACACATTAAGAACAAGTATACTATTTCTCATTTAATAAGGTTTTGTGAATAGTTGCAAAGGAATTTATTTATGTCTAAATTAAATCTTACTTTTTCTACACCAAACATGGATCACATATACATAGAGTGAAATTAGGTATAAATTTTTTTTAATTTTGAATTAATACACTTATACCATGAGATTTTTATTTCATTTCAATAGAGGGTATATATTGTTAAATACAAGATTGGAATATTAAAGTGTAGAGAGTCACATATTTACATATTCATTTAGAAATAGCATTGAAGGTATTTCCAAAAAGTTCGAATTGGGATATTAAAGATCCCAATTTGTGTATGATTTGTATATATTATAAATGGTGTATATTGGTTATCAATGGTGAACAATGAAATAGAAAAAAAAATTAATGTCAATATGTTGGAGAAGTTATCAAGAATGATGTAGCTAGAAGTGAAGTAATGATATATAATATTGATATCAAAGTGAATATAGCATTGATAAGTACATAGAGAATAAATTAATCATGAATTATTATATTAATGATGATATTTTGAAGACATTGAGTTTATTAAGCCTGAAAATTATTGAACCTATTTTCTGTTTTAAATATATGTTTCACTAAGGGAAATGACAAGACTCATTATTTTAAAAAATGTAAAAGATGAGAAGTAAGAGGATTTAATGATTGAAGATTTATTTGAAATTTATATTCCAATAAAAGAAGAAATGGTATAATGAACGAAGTACCTGAAAAATGTTACTAATAAATAAGAATTCATGATGTCTATGTTTGACTATATTACATGGAATTTGTGTTTTTAATTCTTATGTTTTGTCATTTTATAGAATATATTTTCATATGGATATTGAAAAAAACAGGTTATCTAAGCCAACTGAGGATCCATCTTGGTCACCACATTCTGGGAGGATGCCTCAAACATATGGGAGAGACATCTTGCAATGAAATAATTGAAGTAGTAAGTAGTGAGTTCCTATATAATGAAACATGTAGAAGTTGTTCTTCCTCTGCATGATAAGCTACTTCTTCTTCTCATTTCTCCGTATCCTTCCCTAGAGTGACTAACATAGAAGACTCAGCTTCTGAGGTTTAGAGCGACAAATGTTTGAAGGTGTCCCCTTATAATCATCTACATGCTTTAAAACATCTCTGGTCTCACCACTACCTTCAGCAACTTCTTCTAGCTCTTCTACTTGCTGAATCTACTCAATTTCCTCAACATTCTTAGTAACTGCCTCTTCTGGGGCGACAATGTTTCTTCCTGGAGTCTCAGGTAGAGATTCCAATGAAAAATATCTCGCAACAGGAATGTTTCCGGAGGCCATCTCAGTGAACTTTAACAATGTCTGAACCACCTTAGCTTCAGACATCTTTATCTTGAGCTTATTTTCTTTCACTTGTTTTTCTAGCTTATCCGCTGTTCTTTCCTTCAAGGCCTTAGCCTTCGTAGGATCCAAGCCAAACTGAGGCTCCACTTGCACACTCTTTTCTTTTATTTCCCTCTACTTGGCAACTACCTCATCAGGATAAGCTTTATTCTTCTTCGGTTTTGGAGGTGCGGAATAAACTTCTTTAGATTTAGGATTCTTTCCTTCACCGTCAACTTCTTTCAACTTTCTCTTCCTCACTAGGTTAGAGGATTCAGGTTCAGCAACTTTCGGTACCATTTCTTCTTGAGCAGGTAAATCAACAAACTGACCAGTCTTCTTGTCGAAGGCTACATCCATCCTTTTAAGAGTACCATCACTCACCAACATAATCTTGAAAACTCTTGGCTTAGACTTTCAAGCCACCTTAAAGACTCAAGGCACCGAACTATCAACTTTGAGAGGATTTTTGGATTCATTATGATCTGAGCTCTCAGATTCCATTTCTTAACATTCTCAAGGGTAATCTGGTCTAATATTTACAAGTCTCTTGAATTCATAACAAGTATCTTCTTCATATTTCTTATCTTTCCTGTCCTTTTTCTTATACTTGGATTGGAAATTTCCCTGGCCAGCTATCTTGTTCATCCTTCGAGCAAGATTTACTAACTCACTTTCAGAGACTTCACTCTCACTAGAATATGATTGAATAACCACCTTTATAGACATGGATCTGGTTACTCTCGCAGGAGTCTTAGCTTTCATATAATTTGATGTTGTTGTAAAAGCAACAGCACCATTTCCATTTTTCTTTTTGATGTTGTCAGCATCTCTCTTCATTCTGGTTTTATGTTGAAGAAGAGTTCTGAATAACTCATCAAGAGAAATTTGAGTGACCTTCGTGTTCTCATCTATAGCTATTCTTTTGGATTCCCATTCATTGGGCATAATATCAATTATCTTACCCACAAGTGATTCATCATCTAACCCTTTCTCTCCCATAGGCTGTAAACTGTTGATGATAGTCATAAACCTCTATTGAACATTACATATTGGTTCACCATAAGGAAAATTGAAGCCATGGTATTCAGCTCTAAGCATAGCTCTCCTAGTCTCAATTACTTTAGAAGTTCCAAAGTGTGTAACTTCTAACTTCTTCCAGATACAATTAGCTGCTTCACAAGAAGAAATTTGGCTATATATATTTCTAGTAATTGAACAAAGTAAAGTATTGCGTACCTTATAGTTGAGTTTATACTCTTTCTTTTCCTAGTTAGTAAAATTTCTAACTTCCTTATCAGGAATTTTATAGTCTCCAGTAATCATAATGAAGTTGTCCACTCCAGTATTGATAACAAAAGTCTTCATTCGATCTCTCCAGTATTCATAGTCATTACCATCAAATATTGGTGGTCTTGTAGGATTTATATTATCAATGGGACTAACATTAATTCCTGCCATACGTAAAAATAACCTTTGGCACACAAACATGTTAGTAAAAAAATTTGTAATAACAAAGTTCAGAATGAGAAAGTTCGGAATGGGAAAGTTCGGAATGGGAAAGTTCCGAATGGGAAAGTGAGAAAGACAAACATATACGTGAGTACAAGTATTTCAGAGACCTACTATGATACCAATTGTAGGATCGAAATAATTATGTAGATGCTCAATATACAAGAGGGGGGGGGGGTGAATTGTATACTTTAAAAATTCCATTGGAACCTTTAAAGTTAGTTACGAATAACTATGTTTTCCTTAAGAAAAGGAATGAGATAAGTCTAACAAAGATAAACTAAACAAATTCACAACAACTCTAACACCAAATGAAAACATGGAATAAAGAATGAAGTTGTAATCATCAAGTTGTTATGATCTTTCTTAAAATAAGAAAGAGATTTCGAAAGTAGGTTCCGGAAATATGGTTCTGAAAATTGAAACATAACTAAAGATTACAATATGAGATTCTACCTTAAAGCATATAGAATCTTAAATGAAATAGAGTACAAGTAAGGAAGTATAAGAAAATTATACTTTCCTTATAATACAAAATGCATCGGAAATAAACAAGTAGTAAAACTACAAGTAACAAGATATATGTCTTTTAACCCAAAGAGAATGGTATCCAACAACCTTGGATAAAGGTCCCATGATTTATACTTTCAAAAAAGTCTGTCTTACCCACACCAGGGTAAGCCCTCGATACGAAGATCGGAGTCTCTGTCTTGCTATTCCTGCAAGCCCTCAACTTTAAGGTAGTTGGCCACCTCTGTCTTCCTCATCAAGGAAGCCCTTGAACATCAATGTAGTTGGCACCTCTGTCTTCCTATCCCCGGATTTCCTCGAATGTAATCACCAAAATTCTGAGTTGCACGAAGCAAAAACTGAACGAGCGGTTCAGTACGCACAAGTCATGAAAAGATTTCTCTGTCTAGAAATCACCTTAGCAGCGTGTGGTCTCTAGATCGATCAAATTCTCTTTTTTTGAGCTCTTTCAAATGAGCTCCTATTTATAGGCAAGGTCGGCCTCCTTTCCAACGGTCATATTTTCCTTAAACATTGGAGGGACCAGTACACATGTAACTTAACCAATGGTTAGTTTATAACAGAATAGACGACATCGTTTTATAACAAAATAAGTGAAACAGAATGTACGACATCGTTTTAAGTCTAACTCAAAAGTTTCGAGTGAAGATTCGATGTGAAGGTTCGGAGTGTAAGAAAAATATTAATGAGTAGACAAATTATAAAAGCATAAGAAAAATGAAAGTTCAGAGTCTAACCAAAAATAATTTTCAGAGTCTAAATAAATTCGGAGTGAAACCTCATTACAGTTCTCATCCAGAATTTGGATCCTAAAACAGAATGCTTCATATCAAAGTTTCAAACAATTCCGAGAATATAGAAATTAATCCGAATCTTATACTTAAGAAATATATGGATGAAAATATGATATGGACAATTTTTCTTACAAAAGCTATTTTTCTTATAAACACACTTTTCCTTATAAAATCAATTTTAATTATAGATAAGGTGTTTCTAATTTTCAAAACAAGAAGGAATGGAAAAGTCATAAGGAAAACCTTATTGACTCATCAACGACCTGTCCCTTGGGGCCCCAATCGTGACTACCCCAAACCCACCTTCCATAGGCCATGGGCTGGAGACTAGCACCGAAGTTGTATTCCCTAAAACTTGGATGGCATTACCTTCATAACCTGTAAGCACGTGCAACCAAGCACACAACAAGATGCAAACTCTAGTAAACTAAACTGTAAATAGAGTGAGTACAGTATGTAAAAGTGTCCAGAATATGAGCCCAACTGGAAATTACAAGTGCAACTGAAATAAAATACAAATAAAGAAAGAGAAAGAAAGCTACAGGGTCATCCTACAAGGTTCTAACCTGAAGGGTAGGTGCAGATCCCCTCCTCAACACTCCACGTCGACCCGTATCCTCTACATTCCGACACGTCGTATGGTCCACCTCCAAGCACCGTCTAGTCCTGGTAATCTCAGCCTCGATCAGTGTTGTACATCATCTACACCAAACACACCGAGGTGCAGTCATAGCCCATGCAAGGATAAGTATAATGATATTCAGTAGGAACTCTAAGACCTTGAAAGTCTCAAAAATTCCAAAAGGATAAACCACAAGAATTATTTCAACTATCAAACCCACTTAGGTATTTTCCCAAACATATACCAAAGTAATCATGTTAACCCATCTATATCATGAGGAAAACTCAGAGACCAACTCCAAAGCTCCAAGCTCAATTGTTCCATCAAGGAAGGATAACCACATAGTCAAGTACCACATAGGCACACCTCGCCAAAGAATACCACCAAGGTATTACCATGAAGAAAATGTACCACAAAGGTATGGACTCGGCTCACACCAGGTATAACTTAAGTATCGTAGTAGATATGATTAGTATAACGACCCATACTTTACATACATTGTTATTACTTAAAAATTCAAACACACTTATTACAACATATAAAAAAACCAGGAAAGGACCGTATAGGAATAATGTCTTCAGAAACTGGGAAACATAAACAACTAGTTCATAAGTCATCTACACTGTATCCCTTTTATTTAATCATATCTAGAGTCCCTTTTGGAATATCTTACTTAATACCCTTCTTCCTGACCAGGGGAAAATAAAACATATAAAAGGGTGATCCCAAATGCTCAGTAATGGTAATCAAAAGAAATATCATTCATATCATATTCATAAGAACATAACATTTTGAAAATCTTAACCTGCAAAAGAGATCATAATATCATAACATGGGATAAATCATAATAGTGAAATGTAATCCCAATAATCATAACATAAAACATGAAAATTTGTGGATTACACACATAATCATAGTGAATCATTTATTAGTAGTCAAGACTCATAGCCAAGACTATCTTAGTAGAATAGGTCCATTTCTGAACCGAGTTCACTCCTCGTTTCAGTCCTGTTTCACTGAACTGGTTTAACCTGCCATTCAAGCCATGTCTATATCATGAGATATAAATCATTACCCAATGAATTGGAGGGAGATATAGGTCCCACCCATCTCATAATGAAACCATTCTTATGTGTGCCACAAAATCATAAATCATACATCATAACATAACCCATGTAAAAAAAATGGGAATCCTAAACATCATGCCATCATATCATAATCCATATAAGATAAAAGGACATCATAAAATTCATTCCATCATAACATAATCAAATATATTTAAATATAGGGATAGAACTATAACCCTATATTATCTAAGATGGAAAATAATTTTGATAAAATGCTTGAACTCCATTCTTTAGGAAAATATCCTTTTTACTTCAAAAACATTTTACCTTCCTAAAATGTCATATAATTCTACACTAAAAAAATTTGATTAAAAATAAACATGAAAACATGTAAAGTAAGATTCATGGAAATAATTTTCTAAAAATCCATTCATGCCATATAAGTTAAATAAAGAAATTCTTCTCGTACTTTGGCCGGAAAAGTCAAAAAAGTACCTCGTACGAAAAATGACAAAAGGTTCCTTTCATATCTTTTACTAAAAACTCAATGAAGGGTAAAATTGGATTTAAACAATTGTAGAAGGATAATATTACATATTTAAGAAACATGTATGTGGATGATAAATATTCCCCAGTAAATTCTGAAGTATAAACAATCTCGGATAAAAAAAGAGATTGCAAGATTTTCCCTTACATTAGGTCTGATTTGCTTCATATGTGTCCAAACCTCCTGTATAATGATTTAAATAATGTTATATACTTATTACAGAATCATACTCATTGTTTTGATACCATATATGGTCACATTCTTTGCTTCTTATTAGTAATATTTCATTGTTACTTGTTATTCGGGTGTTTATTGCTTTTTGTTCTTATGCGTGTTTTGTCGAATAAATTCTTATTTTAGTTTTAGGTTATAGATACCTCATTTAAATAATGGTATTATTGTAATATATATCATATTTATTCATTCAATTAATTTATATAATCATTATTCATGGAAGATCATGTAGAACGAGTAGCATCACATTGTGGAGACGGTAGGTCGTACGTACGCACGAGCGATGATATCATTCTCATGATCGTGGAATTGTATTGAAGTGTATGTATATTATTTTAGAATCAATATCACTTTAAAATAATCATATATAGTTATTCTTTACACCATTATACCCATCCATGTAAGGTGGTGGTGGAAAATAGATTACACCACGGTGTGGAGATGGTATTTCGTACGTACGCACGCACGGTGATTTTGTTTTACGTAGGATGGATAGAAGGTGAAATAGGGTTGTTTCATATTTATAATAACATATCATTATATTAGTGATACATATATTATTACATCATAGTGGAACAACTAAAGAAGAAGAAGTATAAAAAGAAATAAAGTTGAAAGAATCGGTAACAGACATTACCTCTTCTTTGAAGCACCTCTTCTTAACCTTCTCTTAGGGTACTAAATATGGACATTGAAGAAGAAAAAGACCTCTAGGATGTTTCTAGGGAAGTGGAGAAGAGAAATTGTCAGGGGTTGTCCGAGCATGAATGCTCCAAGTGGTGTGAGGAAGAGAGGGAGTAGGTGCCCTTTGATAAGGGAGGAGAGGGGAACCTTTGGAAAAACTAAAAATATTATTTTATTATAAAGTCATATTCGGATTTTAATAGCTCCAAATTGATTTATTTCGAAGATAAGGTGGGGAGGGGTATAAATCCTCTCATCCAATAGAATTTAGACAAGTTTAGGTTTCTATTTCAACCTTATCATTTAGATTTAACTTTATGTTAAATAATTTTACTTTTACCGTGTCTTCATGTTTTCTTACACTATAAGGTTAATAAACATACTATAACAAGAGAAAAGAACCCCAAGATGTTTATTATTAATATTTAAAACCTTATATAAGTCATTTGGCCTAACCGTATATTTTTACAAATAAAATAACAATTAATAATATAATATTTGTTTTAAAAACTATTTTATGTCAATTTTGACACTATTTGATAATTGATTTTTGTGAAAATCATAACAGCATTATTATTTCAAAAAAAGTTAATTAAATCAATAATAACATGTCATATTAACCTATAAAATTATTTTAATTCATAAAAAATTTTAAATTACATTTATTTTGGTATTTATAACATCAATTATGTTAATATTTCTTTAATAAGATAATTACTCTATCATTATTGTGTCATAAATAAATTAAATTATTTAATGTCTAAAAATCATAAATAAATACCATTGTGTAGGAAATATTATTATATTTCTAATTAATATTTATAGTCGAATTTATCTTATGTATAACCCTATATTAAAAATGATTTAGTTATTAAATTTTGATTTTAACTATTTTAACCCTTCTTTAAATAAATTAATAATTAATGTCCTCATATAATCCAATTGGACCTAAATGGTCATATTTTATTTCTAAGATTTTTTTTGGTCGAATTTCACTTATCCAATAGATTTAGGACATGTGTTAGGGTAATAATAATATCATTTTTACCCTTAATTACCCAATTTACTTTTAAACGTGGTATATAAAAGTAAAAAATTACTATTCACCAAAAATTATTTTCATCTAATCGAACCACATTTTAGTCCTTGATATTAACCGTGTCTCTCGGGTTTTCGAAATTCCACTCATAGAAGCCGTAATATTATGTTTTATTTGAATTTCTAAATTCTCCTAGAAGGTGGGTAAAAGACGGTGAAAAGATCAATAAATTTTTTATATAACATAAATTATTATAAAATGACTCTAATGAATTAAATTGAATTATAAAGGTATTATGTATCAATTTTAACCTAAAATAAATTTAAATAAAATAAATAATTATTTTAATAAAAAGTCAGTTTTTAAATAGTAACCCAGTGTTTTCACTATTCATCAAAAATTGAATGTTTTCAGAAAAATACCAAAATTTATCCCTAGGCTAATTTCGATATTCTAAATCCAAATATGATGTCCATTTTGAAAGATAAAATTTATAAAATTTCAAAAAGCTGGTATTACTATTCATAACAGCTAGTTTTAATAATATTTTAATAGCATATTGCTGTTTAGTGAAACTCGGTATTGAGAACAATGCAAGCTATCAAGGAAGGTCGTGATTGCTTGTAAAGTAAGCCAAGCTATAGTTATGTGTAGTGAAAGATTCCTTTGATAATTTATATCACATAATAATAAAATATTTCTCATAAAAATATTGGGTGTTACATTCTACACCCCTTAAAATGAATTTCGCCCTCGAAATTCGTCACTTTGTAACAAGCAAATGAGGATACCTCTCCCTCATCATATCCTCACGCTCCCATGTAGATTTTTCTAATTGGTGATTCCTAAATAAAACATTCACCAAGCGAGTAGTCTTGTTCCGTAATACTTTTTCGCTACAATCCAGAATCCTTATTGGTTGTTCTTCATAAGAAAGATCTTGCTCTAGTGGTACAACTTCTGAGCTGAGTACATGTGAAGGATCAGGAATGTACTTTCTAAGGAGTGATACATGGAACACATTGTGAACTTGAGAGTGATTCAGTGGAAGCGCCAATCGGTAAGCTAACTTCCCAACACGATCCAATATTTCGAAAGGACTGATATACCTAGGGATCAGATTTCCCTTCTTTCCAAATCTTATTACTCTTTTCCAAGGAGATATTCTTAAGAACACTTTATCTCCCACTTCAAACTCTAGGTATTTTCTTCGATTTTTGGCATAACTCTTTGTCGACTCGGTGCTGCTCTTATGTGTTGTTGAATAGATCAAAAAACTTTTGCCATCACATCGACAAGATCAGGTGCCAATAGATTTTGTTCCCCAACATCATCCCAGCATGTTGGAGTTTGGAATTTCTTTCCATAGAGAGCTTCATAAGGAGCCATCGGAATACTGGAGTGAAAGCTATTATTATAAGAAAATTCCACCAAAGGTAGGTGTTGATCTTAACCTTCTTTGAAATCTATAGAGCAAGCTCTCAACAAATCTTTTAGAGTTTGAATTGTTCTCTCAGACTGACCGTCTATCTGAGGATGATAAGCAGTGATGAATCTCAACTCTATATCTAGATTATGATAAAGACTTCGCCAAAACAATGAGGTAAACCTCGGATCCCGTTCAGATATAATGGAAAGTGGTACTTCATGCAATATTACCACTTCCTTTACATATATCCTGGCATGATGGTCAAGAGAGAAATCCTCCCTAATAGAAATCAAGTGTGCAGAATTTGTAAGATTATCAAATATTACCCAGATAGCATTATTGACTTTGGATGTTTTAGGAAGTCCAGTTAAAATGTCCATAGTGATGTTTTCTCATTTCCATTCGGGTATGGGTAATGTTTGTAACATCCCCATAGACTTCTGTCTCTCAGCTTTAACTTGCTGAAAAACCAGGCATTGAGAGACATATTCATCAACATCTATTTTCATTCCATCCCACCAGATGTACTCTTTCAGGTCCCTATACATCTTCGTGCTTCTAGGATGAATGGAGAATGAAGAACTATGAGCCTCATCCAGCAGCTCCTTATTTAATTCGGGGATGGCAGGGACACAAACTCTATTCCTGAACTTTATTATCCCATCATAATCAAGGTTGAATTCAGGAACATTTATCAACTTCTTTTGTGACTATACATCTTCATTTTGTGCCTCTTTAATCTTCACATGTATAAATGGTTGAACATTCATTTGAGAAAGATATGATTTTCCCCTTCCATTTTAATTCCAAGATCCATCCTTTTTAAATCCATAAATATTGGATCTTTTGTGATCCTTATCATGGATAAGCTAGCATGGTCTTGTCGACATAATGCATCTGCCACATTGTTTGCTTTCCCAGGGTGGTGATGAATTGAGCAGTCGTAATCCTTAATCAACTCCAACCATCATTTTTGGCTCATATTCAACTACTTTTGTGTCAAAATATACTTTAGACTTTTATAATTAGTATAAATATCACACCTTTACCCATAAAGATATTGCCTCCAAATCTTTAATGCAAAAATTACCACAGCAAACTCAAAATCATGAGTTGGGTAATTTTTCTCATGAATTTTCAACTATCGTGAGGCATAAGATGTCATCATATCATTTTGCACGAGAACACACCCTATCTCCTTCTTAGATGCATCACTGTAGATCACAAACCTTTCTCCACTACAAGGCAGTGTGAGCGCAGGTGCACTTTATAACCTTCTTTTCAACTCCTTTAAATTCTCTTCAAATTCCTCTGTCCAAACAAACTTAACTCCTTTCCAAGTCAACCTGGTGAGTGGATTAGATAATTGTGAAAAATCATTCACAAAACGTCGATAATATCCATCCAAACCAAGAACAATTCAGATCTCAGTTACTGTTGTTGGTCTCAACTATCTTTCGTTAACCTCTGTTTTACTGGATCCATAGATATCACCTCTTTTGAGATTATGTGACCAAAAATTTATTCTTTTTGAAGACAAAATTCACACTTGATAAATTTGGCATAATGCTTCTCCTTTTTTAGGGTCTTCAATACAATTCTCAAGTGATCTTCATGTTCTTACATGCTTTTGAATAGACAATAATATAATCTATAAAGACTACCAGAAACTGATCAAGATAGTCTCTAAAGTCTTTATTCATCAGATCCATCAAAATAGAAGGGGAATTAGTAAGGCCAAATGGCATCACTATAAATTCATAGTGTCCATACCTTGTACGGAAAGCCATCTTTAGTATATCCTCCCTTTTGAACCTTAATTGATGATACCCAGAATGAAGATCAATCTTGGAAAAGTATTGAGCTCCGCATAGTTGGTCAAATAAGTCATCAATCCATGTGAGAGGATATTTTTTCTTGATAGTGATCTTGTTAGGTTCTCGATAATTGTCGTGGGGCGTGGCAAACCAATATTTTTTTTACCTAAGTATAGTATAGTGGTAGATCCTAGGTAGTCTCCCGAAGAGGAGTGCACACAAAACAAGGTTGTCACTTTTTGTTGGTTTTCTTAAAAATATTGGTTTTAATTAATTTGAATGACTATGAGAGAAACAAACAATAGAAATTGATTTATTTTAACAAATTATAAAGACGGTGATCGGATTGGGTACGTCTAGACTTAGTGTTGTGCCATCATGGTTTACAATTTTTTCTCTTCTTCTTCCTTAAACTGGTAAGAGAGATGTGATGAGAATTTTCCTTTCTAAAACCTTAGATTGGTCTATCCTCCTTCCAATGTGTTTAGGGTTGTAGAAGGTCTCTTGATTAATTAGAGCAATCCCAGACCTGGAATTGTTGCTCCCTAATTAACCAAGATTTCAACATACAATCCTAAACACGTGCTTGACAACCGTCGAGCAATCACCGCCCAACCCTAATCATGTTCCACCGTATACAGATTAGAATTGGGTGGAGGGAGATGTGATCATCGACCAAAGAAATTTATAATTTCATAATAAAAACCTTAACAAAACCACATTCGGAATTTAATACTGAATTATGAATTGAAACCAGAAGAAGAAAGAAGAACAGATTTTATTCATTTCAAGCACAAAAACTCAAACACAACACATAGGTCCAGCCTCCCCTCTTTCCGATCACTCAAATGAAACTACCCCTCCATGGATGGGATAGGAGAGATAATGCGGGAGATAAGAGACATTTAAAAATAAATAAATAAAATAAAAAACTGAGAAGTTCTTCTCCTTGGTGTCCCAGAAGGAATGGGAAGGAGAATGGGATGTGTTGAGGGGGAGGAGCTCTTCTCCTTTTATAGCCAGATTTCTGTCCTCCGAATGTTGTCACGTTTTGGACCCAATAAATGACCTCCTCACGCGTTGATCCATTCTTCAATGTTGTTCATAATTTTCTTGGCCGTGTCCCGTCAAAACTCAGCGGATTTGGACAGGTATGCCGAGGGTTATGACCTTTTTACTCCGATAATTTATTCTGTCCAGTCAGAATCTCCAAAACGTCAAACCCCGGATTAGGAGGTTTTAATGGACCCTCAAACAGATGAATCCCGCAGTTCTTCCTTAATAAAAGATGCTCCAAAACTCCTTGTGCGTCCACCCACCGAATTGTGCAAGGTTTGGGCCGACAATGGATGGGTTATGGATCCCACACCAAAACTAGGCAGAACTGAAAAAAGTTTTCTTTAGCCAACTTGTAAGCTTCTTTAGAGCTTCCATATGACTGATTCAGCTTTTAGTCCTAAAATAGTAAATGAATCCCCGGATGTGCATAATCTACAAAAGAAATAATTTTGCAATTCGGATCAATGTAGATAATGTTATGGCCAAACTACAGAAATATGTTAAAAATACAAAATGACCAATTTTTACTATTCAGCTCAAAATAACACCAAAATAATAAAAATGAAACAATTCATCTTAGAGGAACACTTTTGTGAGTTTAAAACAGTGATATTCAATATAAATTAATTTAAAATATTTGTTCTATCAATAATCAATGTAGAGTCTCATTGATCCATCTTTCTTCTTAACAAATAGAATATGTGATCCCCAAGGTGACGGACTAGGGAATACGAATCCCTTATCAAGATTCTCTTGGAGTTGCTTCTTCAATTCTTGCAAATCAATTGGGACCATTCTATAAGGTGTCATTGAAATAGGCAAAGCACCTGGTACGAGTTCTATTAAAAACTCAACATCACGAACCGGTGGAAGACCTGACAATTCCTCCGGAAAAACATCATCAAACTCCCGTACAATGGGCATATTATTAATCATGAGTTTCTCACCAACCATTTGAGATAAATAAACTTCATTTAGTGGAATCAAGACGCATAAGATGGATGAAATTTCCATTGGAAGGTTATGTTTATTCTTTCATCGATAGAAGATCATAGATTGATCTGGAATATGAAATGTGACATCCCTTATTTGGAAGTTGATATGAGCTCCATATAAAGAAAGACAATCCATGCCCAGAATCACATCAAATTCTACTATAGGATTGATCACAAGATTTTCAGGAGGAACTTTCCCACAAACTTCAATCAGAGAAGAATTGTAAACATTTGATGAGACTGTTGTGCCATTAGGGGTTGTCATAGCTAACTCAACATCTAATTGTTGAGGTAATATGGTGATACCCTTAGAAAATTATTCAGAAATAAAAGAGTGGGTGGATATAGAATCAAATAAAACATTGGATAATTTATAGTGGATGACAAGTGTACCTTTCACCACTTCATTATCGTACTCCACATCGCTGATAGAAATTGCATGTGACCTTCCTTTTTCGTTAGCCTTAAGAGTTTTTTGACATCGATCATCATCAACAACCCTTGGATTAGGGCATTTATTAGCATAATGCCCCATTTCCTTGCACTTGTAACATTGAAGTGTAGGAGGTGCACTCTTTGTATCCTTTTCTTTGTTCGCATCACTAGACATCTTCTTCCCATAATTACGACATTCAAATGCCCGATGACCTTCCTTTCCACATTTGAAAAATTTACTTGTCCCTTTACGACAACTCCCTACATGTTTCATTCCACACGTTGAGCATAAGGGAAAACTCATCTTCATTTCAGGGTGCTATTTATATTTCCCTTTGAATTCCATTTTCTTCTTCTTATCAAAAGCATATGACTGATGGGTTACTCCAATCTCCATCTCAACTTCGAGAGCACATCGAATGATTTCCTCGTAACTATTGAAGTCCCTTATGGCTAACGCCCTTCAACGACTTGGTTTTAAGCCACTAAATAATCGATCTATCTTACTCTCAGGATGGATAAAAATCCTAGATGCATACCTTGCAAGTCTTGTAAAAGTTTCTTCGTAGGTACCAACAGATTTATCATCCTTTTTCATTGGTTCAAGAAACTCCTTCTCCATCTTTGTTCGAAGAATACTGGGGAATTACTAATTGAAAAATAAGTTCTTGAACTCATCCCATTCCATGGATTCAATTTCAACCCATTGCAACATATTCTTGATAATATTCCACCAATGATTAGCTTCACCTTCCAAAGGATAATCTGCTAAGATGAATTTATCATGTTCAGAACATTGAAGAACTAAAAATATCTTTTTAGTGGTACTGATCAATTGTTCATCCACTAATGGATCAGTAGACCCGCTGAATGATTGTGTACGCTGCCTCATGAAGGTTTCAACAGAATGTTTCTCTTTCCTTTGCTCATTTGGAAGTACTGCATGATTCATAGCTTGATAAATTTGTGTGATCATGGCTACAAGATTTTTCATTCTAGCTCCCATAACGTTTGGTTGCTCAGGGGGATAATCATTGCATTGCCGACGGCATTCTGCATTAACACGGTTCCTTCGGGTTCCAGCCATTTACTAAAACCAACAAGAATAGTGTGAGCAACACTAATTATAATAGGAAAACCACATAATCAAGAATAAAATTTCACACTTAATGTCTTATCAATCGTTTTTCATGGCCATTTTTAAAACACTAAGATTGTGTTCTATTCTTAGACTTATCCTTAGGGTTCTTATTAAGGCATTCACATACTAGTTTCCAAAGGTTGACTATAACTTTCCTCTGATACCAACAATAATTACCCATACTTTACATATATTTTTATTACTTTAGAAATGAAGCACACTTATTACAACATATAACAAAACCAGGAAAGGACCGTATAGGTATAATGTCTTTAGAAACTAAGAAACATAAAAAACTGGTTCATAAATCATTTACATTTTCCCCCTTTTATTTTTTCATATCTAGAGTCCCTTTTGGCATATCTTACTCAATATCCTTCTTCCTGACCTAGCGAAAATAAAACATACAAAAGGGTGATCTCAAATGCCCAGTAAGGGTAAACAAAAGAAATATAATTCATATCACATTCATAAGAACATAACTTTTTGAAAATATTAACCTGTAGAAGAGATCATAATATCATAACATGGGATAAATAATAATAGTGAAATATAATCCCAATAATCATAACTTAAAACATTAAACTTTGTGGAACACACAAATCATCATAAAGAAACATTTCCTAGTAGTCGAGACTCATAGCCCATACTATCTAAGTAGACAAAGTCCATTTCTGAACCGAGTTCACTCCTCGTTTCAGTCATGTTTCACTGAACTGGTTTAACCTGTTGTTCCATTCATGTCTATCTCATGAGATATAAATCTTTACCCAATGAATTGGATGGAGATATAGGTCTCACCCATATCATAATGAAACCATTCTTATGTGTGCCACAAAATCATAAATCATACATCCTAACATAACCCATGTAATAAAAATGGGATTATTAAACATCATGCCATTATATAATAATCTATATAAGATAAAAGGACATCATAAAATTAATTCCATCATAACATAATCAAATATATGTAAAAATAGGGATAGAAACAGAACCCTATATTATCATAGATGGAAAATAATTTTGATAAAACGCTTGAACTCCATTCTTGAGGAAAATATCCTTTCTACTTCAAAATCATTTTCCATTATTAAAAGGTCATATAATTCTAAACTAAAAGAAGTCGATTAAAAATAAACATAAAAACTTGAAAAGTAATAATCATGGAAATAATGTTCTAAAAATCCATTCATGCTGTATAATTTAAAAAAAGACACTCTTCTCTACTTTCGCCGGAAAAGTCAAAAAGTACCTCGTACAAAAAATGACAAAAGATTCCTTTCATATATTTTACTAAAAACTCACCGAAGGGTAAAATTGGATTTAAAAAATTGTAGTAGGATAATATTACATTTTTAGGAAACATGGATATGGATGATAAATATTCCCCAATAAATTCTTAAGTATAAACAATCTCGGATAACAAAACAGATTGCACGATTTTCCCTTACCTTAGGTATGATTTGCTTCATACGTGTCTGAACCTCATATATAATGATTTAAATAATTTAATTGACTTATTCCAGAATCATAATCATTGTTATGATACAATATATGGTCATATTCATAGCTTCTTATTAGTAATATTTCATTGCTACTTGTTATTCAGGTGTTTGTTGCTTTTTGTTCTTATGCGTGTTTTGTCGAATAAGTTATTATTCTTTTTTTAGGGTATAGATACCTCATTTACAAAATTGTATTAGAGTAATATATATCATATTTATTCATTCAATTCATTTATATAATTATTATTCATGGAAGATCATGTAGAATGAGTCGCATCACATCGTGGAGACGGTAGGCCGTACGTACGTACGAGCGATGATATCATTATCATGATCGTGGAATTGTATTGAAATGTATGTATACTATTTCAGAATAAATATCACTTTAAAATAATCATATATAGTTATTCTTTACACCATTATACCCATCCAAGTAATGTGGTGGTGTAAAATAGATTACCCCACGGCGTGGAGACGGTATTCTGTACGTACACACGCGAGGTGATTTCATTTTCCATAAGATGGATATAAGGTGAAATAGGGTTGTTTCATATGTATAATAACATATCAGTATATGAGTGATACTGATGTTATTACTTCATAATGAAAAAACTAAAGAAAAATAAGTAGAAGAAGAAATAACGTTGAAAGAATCGGAAACGGACATTATCTCTTCTTTGAAGCGCCTCTTCTTAACCTTTTCTTAGGGCACTAAAGATGGTCTTTGAAGAAGGCCAGGACATATAAGATTATTCTAGGGAAGTGTAGAAGAGTAATATTCAGGGTTTGGCCGAGCATGAAGGCTCAAAGTGGTGTGAGGAAGAGAGGGGGGGGGGTTCCCTTTTATAAGGGGGGAGAGGGGCATCTTTGGAAAAACTAAAAATATTATTTTATTATAAAGTCATATTCGATTTTTAATAGATCCAAATTGATTTATTATTAATCTAAGGTGAGTATGGGTAGAAATACTCTCATCCAATAGAATTTATAAAAGTTTAGGTTTCTATTTTTGACCTTATCATATAGATTCAACATTAAGTTAAACAATTTTACTTTTACTGTGTCTTCTTGTTTTCTTACACTATAAAGTTAATAAACATACTATAACAATACAAAAGAACCCCAAGTCATTTATTATTAATATATATAACCTTATCTAAGTCATTTTTTAGATCTTAGATTTTTAGGAATAAAATAACAATTAATAATATAATATTTGTTTTAAAAACTATTTTATCTGAATATTGAAACTATTTTGTAATTTATTTTTGTGAAAATCATAGAATCATGATTAGTTCGAAAAAATTTAATTAAATCAATACTAACATGTCATATTAACCTAGAAAATTTTTTAAATTCATAAAAAGTCTCAAATTACATTTATTTGGGTATTTATAACATCAATTATGTTAATATTTATTTAATAAGATAATTACTGCTTAATCATTGTGCCATAAATAAATTAAATTATTTAATGTCTAAAAATTATAAATAAAATACCATTATGTAGGAAGTCTTTTTATCTTTCTAATAAAGATTTATAGTAAAATTTATCTTATTTATAACCATATGTTAAAAATTATTTAGTTATTAAACTTTGATTTTAACTATTTTAATACTTCTTTAAATAAATTAATAATAAATGTCCGAATCTAATACAAGTGGACCTAAGTGGTCATGTTTTATTAATAAGGTTGTTTTTGGTCGATTTACACTTATCCAATAGAATAAGGACATGTGTTATGGTAATAATAATTTCATTTTTACCCTTAATTACCCTATTTACTTTTAACCGTGGTAAATAAAAGTAAAAAGATACTATTCACCAAATATTATTTTCATCACATTGAACAACATTTTAGTCCTTGATATTAATTTTTTCTCACGGAATTTTGATATTGCACTCACAGAATCGGTAAACTTAAGTTTTATGTGAATTTCCAAATTTTCCTAGGAGGTGGGTAAAAGACGGTGAAAAGTTCAATAAAATTTTTATATAACTAAATTTATTATAAAATTACTCCAATGAATTAAATTGAACTTATATAGGTATTATGTATCAATTTTTACCTAAAATAAATTTAAATAAAATAAATAATTATTTAAATAAAAAGTCGGTTTTTAAATAGTAACCGAGTGTTTTCACTATTCATCAAAAAAATGAAAGTTTTCAGAAAAATACCAAAATTTCACCCTAGGCTAATTTCGATATTCCAAATCCAAAAATGAAGTCTATTTTGAAAGATAAAATTTATAAAATTTCAAAAAGTGGGTATTACTATTCATAATGGCTAGTTTTAATAATATTTTAATAACATATCGATGTTTAGTGAAACTCGGTATTGCGTACAACACAAGCTATCAAGGAAGGTCGTGATTGCATGTAAACAAAGGAAAGCTACTGTTGTGTGTAGTGAAATATTCCTTTGATGATGTATATAACATAAAAACAAAATATATCTCATAAAAATCTCAAGTGTTACAATTTGATGGAACTACTGAATGACATTACTCTGTTAAGAGGCAGACCCACACATGATCGCTCGGTGCTGACCCACAGAGGATCGCTCGGTGTTGACCCACACAGGATCACTAGGTCCTGACCCACACAGTATTGCTCTGTGCTGACCCACACATGATCTCTCTTCATTCTTCACATCACGGCCAGCTACAAGGTTCCCTCACTCTGCTCACCTGTCTCCTGGAGGGTCTATTCCACAATCCACTGGTTGATACACCAATTTCCACTAATTATCAAAAATAAGTATCTCAAAGGTCCACCACATCATAGGGGTTTCAATGCAATAGACGGCGCATCAATCAGACACCCGGTCTGTGAGTTATTAGCCTTTTAGTCACGGGGACTCAGTTGGATTCGTGCTTGATCCAACCCCACCACACCTCAACATTACCAAAAACTATAGTGATGGTATACCAAAGGGACTGACTAGCTCCATGGTTTACACCACCATTTTCGGTTTGTCAAATGGACGCCTGGTGCCAATGTTATGGCTGTTAGAGAAAAAATCTTGTAGCTGGTCCAAGTCTGGTCTGACTCGGTCGGACCAACCCGACCTGACCTGGTCTGAGTCGACTCGGCCCAACCAGTTGGGTCTGGCCCGGCCCACTGGGCGGCCAGACCCATTGAAATCGACCCAGCCCGCTGGGGGGTCGAGCAGGCCGTGAAGGCCGCTTGGGGCCGCGGAGGGCCGTAGGGGCCGCGAGGGAGGCGCGTCGCCACCGGGGCCGTGATGCTGTGGGGAGGTTCAGCCACTGATGGTAGGTGGCCGCTGGGCAGGTCGGCCCTGGGGGTTCCGTGAGGGCATGGGGAGGCTCGGCCGTAAACGGTGTGATGCTGTAGGGATGCTCGGCTGCGGGGTGCCACGATGGAGCGGGGCGGCTCGGCCGCGGACAGTGCAGGGCAACAGATGGTGCGTGGCCGCAAAGCGGCTTTGTCATGGGGGTGCTGCGAGGGTGATGGGTGGGTCAGCCACGAATGGTGTGGGTCCGCAGGGTGCAGCGACGAATCAAGGGAGCTCGGAGGGCCGTGGGGAGGCGCGGCTAGGCCTCGGGGCAGCACGGCAAGGTCGCAGGGTGGCGAGGCAGGCCGCAGGCGGTGGAGCGCCACAGGGCGCGGAGGCCACGGTCGGTAGTGCTCCGTTGGGCACGAAGGTTGTGGAAGGTGGCGTCCACGGGCGGCAGTGGCTGCGGGTGAGCACTGTTTCCTTCGTCACCTTCATCGCATTCATTGCGGTTGATAGCTATCCTCCTCCATCATGAAGAACACAAGAATTGTCCCATGAAAATCAGAGAGGTTAGGCCATGTTTGTTTGGCCTGCACTCTGCATTATAGTGGTAGCAAGCATATAAAATACTTTTATTAGAAGAATATCAAGAATGGGTAAGGGAAATAATTCAAACACCCTCCCTACCTCGTTCGTTGTCTCGACAAAGGTTGTAAGGAAGGAGAGAATGTTGTGGGGGATATACGGATGTCGGTGATGTTGGCGTTCCCTCGATCGTCGGTTTGATGATGTTGAAGATGTTCCACATCAATGAATGTCCCGAGGAAGAAGTATAAGTAGAAGTCTAAGTTCTTCGTTGGCGTTCTTTGTTGGCGTTCATCGTTGGAGAACATGTTCATCATTGGAGAGCTTTCTCCCAATTCTCCAAATCTCACCCCTTTTCCAACACTTTTCCCCAATTCCACAAAAATGAAAATATAGTCAACTTCTTAATTTATGTTTTCAATTTAAATTATGTTGGAAAATTTTCAAAATGGTTTAATTAATTATTTGAGTTGGAATAATTAATTAAGGGGTGGAACAATTAAATGGGGAAGCTCAAGAGGTTTCTCACACTTAATAGAGGAGTTCAAGAGGTTTAAGTCTTGGGTGGTCCCCACCACCATACCCCACATATGAGGTTAGGCTCGGGGGGTCCCCACCACCATATCCTATGTTGGGAGATCTTAGTTCAGGTGGTCCCCACCTCTCAACATACACATGGGAGATCTTAAAGAACAATAAAATAAAATGTTACACAAATTTTATTTTATTTTATTCTTCCATGAAAATCCCAAAAATTATCTTTCACTCTCAACCAACTGTTGTCGAGGTGAAAGTCTCCTTAAGAGAATACCAATGTGGCAAGTTTAACGGTGCCCTCCTATTTCAATTACGAGCACCGGTTCAAATGTTAGAAAAACCCACTTGTTGGTTTATTGAATTAAGCCAAATAAATTTTCAGAAATTCATTCCAAGCACACCGGGCCTCAAAATCATGCACCATATATTTTCACAGTCTCATAAAATTCCGATTTAATTAAAAAAATTACATGGAAATTATCTGTCATTACATTCTTCCCACCTCGGGGATTTAGGTCTCCATTAGCCACATGTCAAAACTAGGAAAACAAGTGGGGGTACTGAGCACGAATCTGAGCCTCCCCCTCCCTTGTGCTCCCTTGGAGGATCATGTACTTCAAATGAATGTGCACCAGGGGTATCGACTCCCCATGAAGGATCTTATCCTATTGATCCTCAATCTCTATTAGAACCTCTGTAAAAGTCTCCCCATCATCGACGTCCAACTCTCCAAGGTCGATGACATGGGAAGAGTAGTGCACGTTTCTCCTAAACTGGGATACGTGGAATACGTCGTGCACCCAGTGCAACTGAGGTGGAAGAGATAAGTGGTATGCCACCTCGCAGACTTTTCTGAGGACCTGAAAAGGTCTGATGAACCTCGTAGATAACCTGTTTTCTTGGCCAAATCTCCAGAAACCTCGTTGAGGTGAGACCCATAGAAAGACGTGGTCGTCATAATCGAACTCAAGAGGTCTTCGTCTCCTGTTAGCATACGAATTTTGTCTGCTCTATGTAGTCTTCATCTGCTCTTGGATGATCTGCACCTTCTTTGTGGTAGCCTGTACCATCTCTAGTCCAAATAGTACTGACATCCCTGGGTTAGTCTAGTCCAAAGGTGATCTTCAAGGTCTCCCGTACCGAGCCACAAAAGGTTTCATCCCAATGGTGGATTGATAATTGTTGTTATATGTGAACTCCACCAAAGGAAAGTGATCCTCCCAGACGGGACTGAAGTCGAGAACGCAAGCTCGCATCATGTCCTCGAGCATCTGAATGGTCCACTCAGTCTGGCCATCCGTCTAAGGATGGAGGACAATGCTCAAATGAGTCTGCATCCTGAAAGCTTCCTGCAACCCCTTCCTTAGACGGGAAGTAAAACGTGCATCATGATTGGAGACAATCATCAAGGGAACTCCATGTAGATGCATAGCCTCCTTCACATAGAGGCGTCCCAAACTCTCCACTGAACTCTGCTCTCTAATCGGTAGGATGTGGGCTGATTAGGTGGGTCATTTGATGATCACCCAAACTGAGTCATGTCCCTTGAATGTACGTGGAAGTCCTGTCTCGCAGTCCTTGGATATCTCATCCCACTTCCACTCTGGGACTCTAAAGGTTGAACCAATCCTATTGGTACCTAATGCTCCACCTTTACTTGCGGACTTGTGAGGCACCGAGATAAAAACTCTGAAACTGCTTTCTTCATTCCCATCCACCAGTGTTGTCATCAAATATCCTGGTACATCTTCACCACTTCTAGATGCACCGCAAGAGGGGATGTCTGGAACTCCCTCAACACTTCCTCCTAACGTGACATTGCTACCATGGTATGTCCTTTGAATAGGATGATGTGATCCCCACCTTTAGAAAATCCATCAGGTGCATGTCCTGTTGATATCTGAGCACGTCATGTATCGCAGTCAGCATCCCCATGTTGGGTCTCCCTGACTCACTGATGAAGTGGGGGAGTGACTGTAAGAGACTGAAGAAAAGCCTCACCATCTATATCGATAATGGATATCTACAAAGCGGCTAGCTACTTCATCTCCTCTCCTAGAAATTGCATACCAGATCTCCTGCTGAGTGCATCAGCTAAAACATTCCCCTTCTGAGGAGTGTAGACTATCTCTAAGTCATAGTCCAGCAGGAACTCAATCCAATGTCAGTGTCTTAGGTTCAGGTCCTTCTAAGAGAAGATATACCTGCGAATATTTTGATTATAGTACACTGTAAAATGCTCACCCATCACGCAATGTCACCATATCTTCAAGGAAAATACCACTGCTGATAACTCCAGGTAATTGGTAACGTAGTTCTGCGCATGGTGTCTCAGCTGTTGAAAACCATATGCGATAAATACTCGCTCCTAGTACAGGACACATCCGAGTCTGGTCCCAGATGCGTTGCAATAGACTAAATACCCTATTCCATCCTCTGGTATCCTCAATATGGGTGGCACTAGTCAGCCTCTTCCTCAGGTCCTAAAAACTCCATTGGAATCTCGTCAACCACACAAAGAGTTTCCCTCTCTTCGTCAACACTGATATAGGTGCTGCAACTCTGGAGAAATCTGGCACAAGTCTCTGGTAGTATCCGGCCAATCCTAGGAAAGTCCACATCTCCGTCACACTCCTGGGTGGATCCCAACCAAGTACCGCCTCAATCTTCACTGGATCCTCTCCAACTCCAGCCTATGAGATGACATATCCCAGAAAGTGAACCTCTCAGATCTAGAATTTTAACTTCAAGAGCTTTCCATAAAGCGGGTGCTCTCAGAGTGTGTCAAGAACTACCTGCAAATGATATGCGTGCTCCTCCCCAGTAGTCGAGTAGATCAGAATGTCATCGATGAAGACAAATACAAAGCGATCATGGTATGTATAAAAGATCCTGTTAATGAGTCCCATGAACACTTTTAGAGAATTGGTTACACTAAATGGCATAACCAAGAACTCGTAATGTCTATAACGACATCTAAAAGACGACTTCTGCACATCCTCATCTCATACTATGAGCTGGTGATAGCCTGATCTGAGGTCTATCTTTGAGAACCACCGTGCTCCCTTCAGCCGATCAAAGTGGTCATAAATCCTCAAGATTGGGTACTTGTTCCTCACGGTCACCTGGTTCAGGTGACGATATTTGACACAAAGTCTCAATATCCCATCCGCCTTCTTGGTGAACAAAATCAGGGCTTCCCAGGGTGAAACAGTGGGTCGAATGTATCCCTTCTCCAGCACGTCCTCTAGTTGTACCCACAACTCACGAAGCTCCGTTGTAGACATCCGATATGATGGTGTAGATATCTATGCAATCCAAGGGTACAAGTCAATGTAAAATTACACATATCTACAAGGAGGTAGAATGTGAAAATCATCAGGGAAAACATCTGCGTGCTAGTCCAACACTATAAGATAGCTCGGACTCTACACATCAACTGCTCTGAGGGTAAGTCTACCAAATAGATTAGTGATCGGCTGAACTCTCCTCTGGGTAAGTCCATCATGTGCTGAAAATTCTCCCTTCTCACTGGTGAAGGTAAAATTGATCCCATCCATGAAAACACACTACAATTTGCACCAAATATAGTCAATCTGAGCATGGGTTGTAGATAACCAGTCCATACCCAAGATGTTGTCGTAAGGCCTCGACGCTGCTACTAGGATATCACAGCCGAAGCTCTTTCCTCCAAGAATAATCTCACACTGCTGGAACCAGTGTGTTATCATTGATTCTACTCCCGTATGAGTCTCTAGCCATAAGGATCAAGATGACAGCTTCGTCGGAATCTTCGAGCTCTGAACGAGGGAAGTGGTAATAAAAGAATGACTGGCACTTGTGTCTATAAGTACTACAGCTAAGGTGGATTAGACCCAAATCGTACCTCGTATCATCTCTAGAGCACCATGATCATAGGCCTCAGCTGCCTGGAGCTGAGCTCTCCCCAGTCCACATGCTCCCTATGGTCAGGGTGGAACTCCTAGTGGTGGTGGCAGTAACATCTCAATTCGTCACCCACCGCCAGCTACACGGGCAGCTCCTCTACCACATCCGCCTGCTCCTTATAGAAACCCACTTTTGAAACTATGAATCTGCCTGGGTGGTCCTTCGACCATCTTATGATCATCCATATAATGGTTCAGACAGTCCTGAGCCATGTGACCCTACCCACCGCATGTGTAACACTTCCCGCTTGTGGCATTACTGGCTCGACCTCATATAACCCACACAACCGACCCCGAATCCTACAGTCGTCAACCTATAGGTCTCGTCCTCTTAGAATTCTGTGTCATATGTTTGTATCCAGTTACAAAAGATGCGGCTACAAGATGACTGGTGGTGGTTCTTGCTGCTGGTGACTACTCAGCAAGGAAACTCTCCACTAAGAGGGATCTCTCTAACACCCACTCCTGTGTCAGGATGCTGTGTTAAATCATCAAAGCCCCAATCTCTCACCTGAGTCCCAGCTCAAAGGTCAGTGGCTTTAAAGAATGGGTCCCACACCATATCTATGGAGTACTGTGAGAGGTCAGTGATCCTCACTGAGTACTGAGCCATAATCATGCTACCCTGTTGCAGATGAAGTAGCTCCTGAATTCGCACTATGCAAAGAGTCGATGGGACAACTCTGCCAGAAACAGGCTCCCGAAGTCTTCCTAGAGAAGCATCACCTCGTCGTGAGCCTAGAGCATCATGCTCCACCATCTGACTGCTTCTACTTGTACAAAACGGGCGACAAGGATCACCATGAGATCGGTTTGCTTCCATATTAGTCGAAAGACTCTCACCATGGCCTCTAGCCAATCCTTAGCCACATGTAGATCTGTCTCTCCCCTTTACCTGGGTGGCCTCTAGCACTGGAACTCGTGCAATGTGCTCAAGAAATGTGCACCCTCTGCTGCTGGGGATGGTGGCATCGGTGGCCCAACAGGTAATAGTACTGTTAGTTCTTCTACTCGTGCCTCTACTGGAAGAGGGCCCTGCACCGAGCCCTGGTCGCTCTGTGGGTTCACAGTGCGTAGTACATCTGGATCCCTAGTAGGATGTCTGTATGGAGGCATCCTGAAAATAAACCGGTGCACCATGGTAAAAAAGTTATACCTAGTGTGCTTAATCAGTGGATCAAAAAGAAAATTCTTGGAAACACACACACAATCAGTGTTTTCGTGCACTAAGTCAGAAATCAAAAGTCAAGGTCATGGTGTATAGATATGTCGGCTGCCACACCAATACTGGATTCCCTAAACTGATAACCACACTCACTACACTTAACACTATTACCATTTAAAAGATCATAGTATTATGTTCAATGGTAGAACTGACTCCTCTGATACCAATTTGTCACGACTCGTCCCCTGGGGCCCGTGTCGTGACTAACCCAAGCACGCCTTCCATAGGCCATGTGCTTGCGACTAGCACTGAAGGCATATTCTCTAAAACTGGGAAGGCATTGACTTCCTAACTTGTAAGTATACGCAACCAAGCACAAAACAAGATACGAACTCATGTAATCTAAACCGTACAAAAATTCAATGCAGCAAGTAAAAGGGGACAGAATACAATCCCAAATAGAAAGTACACGTACAACTAGAATACAATTCAACTGGAGAAAGAGAAAGATAGATACTGGGTCGTCCTATGAGGTTCCTACCTGAAGGCTTGGTACAGATCGCCTCCTCAGCACTCCACGTCCACTCGTCTCCTCTATGTACTGACACATTGTATGGTGCACCTCTGAGCACTGTCCAGTCCTTGTACTATTTTCCTCGATCAATGTTGTATGTCGTCTTCCCCAAACACATTGTGGTGCAGGCATATCCTGTATAGGGGTGAGTATAATGACACTACGTAGGGACCCCGAAACCCTCAATGTCTCATAAATCCACAAAGGATAAACCACAAGAATTAATTCAAATGGCGACCCCCACTTAGGAATATGCCCATACATATACCTAAGTTATCACGTTAACCCATCTCAATCATGTGGAAAACACAGAGTCCAACTCCAAATCCCCAAGCCCAACTATTCTACAAAGGAAGGAATACTATATAGGCAAGTACCACATAGGCACACCTCACTGAAGAGAACCACCAAGGTATTACCGTGAAGAAAAAGTACAACACATTTACGGACTCATCTCACATCATGTATAACTTAAGTACAATAGTAGAGATGATTAGATGGAACTACAGAATCATCTTACTCTATTAAGAGGCATACCCAAAAAAACTTGCTGGGTGCTGACCCACATTGGATTGTTGGGTGCTGACCCACACAGGATCACTCAGTAATTACCCACACAGGATCGCTCGATACTGCCCCACACAGGATCGCTTGGTGCTAACCCACATAGGATCACTCTTCATTCTTCGCGTCAAATCCAGCCACAGGGTTCCCAAACTATGCTCGCATGTCTCCTGGAGGGTCTTCCTTACAAGGCACTAGTCGATACTCCAACTGCCACGAAGTCACACAAATAAGTATCTCAACGGTTCGCCACATCATAGGGGTCTCAAAACAACAAACGTCATGTCAATCAGACGTCCGGTCTGTGAGTTATTATCCTTTTAGTCCCGTGGACCCCATTGGATTCGTGCTAAATATAACCCCACCATACCTCAACATTACCTGAAACTCTAGTGGGGGTATACCAAAGGGACCGTCTATCTCCAAGGTTTACAGCACCATTGATAGTTTTTTAAACAGACTCATGGTGCCAAATTTATGGTTGTTAGAGCGAAAATCTTATAGGTGGTCTGGGTCTGGTCCGACCCAGTCGGACTGACCCGGCCCGACCCGACCTGGGCTGACCCAGTCTGAGTCAACCCAGTCCAACCCGATGGGTCCGGCCCAGCCCGCTGGGTTGTCCTATAGGTTGTGAGGGTTGTGAGGAGTCGCAGAGGGCCACATGGGCTGTTCATTGTCGCGGGGGCCACGAGGTCGTGGGGTGTTTCTACTATGGTCGGTGCGAGGCCGCAGGGCGGCTCGGCCATGGGGGTGCTGCGAGGGCACGGGGTGGCTCAGCCATGGACATCATGAGGTCATGGGGTGGATTGGCCTCGGGGTTTCAGCGAGGGATCTATGTGGCTCCGCCGCGGGCCGGATATATCGTAGATTGCAAGGGGCCGCGGACAGCGAGAGGTCGCGGGGCGGATCAGCCGCAGGGAGACTGGAGGGCATAGGGCGGCTCGACCGTAGATGGCGCAGGGCTACGGGGAATCTCATAGGGTCGTGGGTTGGCGCGGCTAGGCCATGGGGCGGTGCGGTGAGGTCGTGAGTCGGTATGGCAGGCTATGGGCGGCAGAGCGTCGCGGGGTAGGAAGGACGCAAGTGGCGGAGCGACGTGGGGCACGGAGGCCGCGGGCAGTGGTACGGGCTGTGGATGGTGAATCTGCAGGAGGTGGTGGCCTTGGGGCAGTGAAATTGCCATCATCGCCTTCGTCGCAGTTTTTATCCATCCTCTTCCATCACGAAGAACCCATGAATTATACATGAAATTTTGTGAGGACATGCCATATTTGTTTGGCCCACACTCTCCGCATTAGAGTGGTAGACAACGACTATAACACATGTATCACAAGAATATCATGAACATGTTAGGGAAATAATTCAAACACCCTCACTATCTCGTTCATTTCATCAATGGAGGTTGCGAGGAATGAGATGACCCTGTTGGGGAAAGACGGACGTCGGTGATGTCGACGTTCCCTCGATCGCCAGTTTGTCGACGTTGAAGAAATTCCTCATCAACAAATGTCTTGAGGGAGAAGTCGAAGTCAAAGTTAGTGTAATTCATTGGCGTTCTTCGTTGGCATTCATCGTTGGATAACATGTTCTTCGACGGAGAGATTTCTCCCAATTATCCAATGTTCTCCCCTTTACCAACCCTTTTCCCCAATTCCACCAAAATGGAAATATAACCAACTACTTTATTTATGTTTTCAAATTTAATTATGTTGGCACAATTTCAAAATGATTTAATTAAATGTTTTAGTTGCTATGATTAATTAAGGGGGGAGGCACAATTAAGTGGGGGAGCTCAAGCAGTTTCTCACACATAAGAGGGGAGTTCAAGAGGTTAATGTCTCGGGTTGTCCCCCCCACCATAACCCACATGGGAGGTTAGGATCAGGTGGTCCCCACCACCAAAACCTATGCTTAGAGGTTTTAGTTTAGGTGGTCCCCACCTCTCAACATCCAAATGGGAGATCATAAATAAAAATAAAATAAAATGTTACACAACTTTTAATTTATTTTATTCCTTCATGAAAATCCCAAAAATTATCCTTCACTCTCAACCAAATATCGTCAAGGTGAAAGTTTCCTGAACCAAATACCAGTACTGTGAGTTCAACGGTGCCCTAATATTTCAATTCCGAGCACCAGTTAAAGGGTTAGAAAAGCCCACTCGTATGTTTACTGAACTTACCCGGATAAAAGTTCAGAAATTCATTCTGGCACACCGGGCCTCAGAATCATGTGCATCAATTTTCACTGTCTCGTAAAATTCGCATTTAATTTAAAAAATTTACATTGAAATTCCAGGTATTTACATGGAATTTATTATATATGATTATAGTTTTATTAAAAACTACATTTTCACTTTTCACCTAAGAAATAACTATTTCATAATTATCATAAAAAATTACCCAAAAATAATTTTTGATGTTAGTAACCCTAATGTAAAATCATTTTTAAATAAAAATTATACAATTTAGGAATATAAATTTTTAATTTAATTATGAATAATGCATATTTAGACAACACATTGTGTAATAGTATTTGTGATGTAGTTGTTACTTGCTAGAATTGGGTCTTGGGTATTATATATAATACATGATACTCAACCACATATATGTCTCTATTATAATTTATGTATTAATTAATTATAATCATATTGATGTACCTTTTATGTATAACATATAAAAATTTTATTAATTTGAATCTAGTGTTTATAACTATTTTAAAAATAAGTATTATGAGATTTTTAATAAGAATGTCACAGAGATCAATTAGAAAAACTCTAAATCATTGGTATTAGGTAATGGGTGTGAATCACACATATGTTTGGGTAAATATAAACTTATATATTGGATGAAATTTATGAATGGTGAGTGGATATTCATTTTGGTAATGGATTAAGAGTTATCACATTATGGGTTGACACTTATGATCTGTTTTATCCAAGTGGATTAGTGATAGAATTAGAGATCTGTTATTATGATCCCACTATAAATAGAAATTTTATTTATATTTATTTTTTGGATTATAAGGTATTATTATTCACTATTATGAACAAGAGTGGTTCTATATACATTAATGTGATGTTTTATGATGTTCAGAATATAGTATAGGGTCTATACATTCTATATATTGATAATCATATCTATGAAATTATGAATAAGATGGCCAGGGTTGATTCAAAAACAACATACCATTAGCACTATCACCTATAATTTATCCATAAATATGGATTATTGGACTCATTTGACTTGTGAGTCATTTGAGAATTTCACATCCAATTTATTTGGAAATATGTCCAAATCACCATTAGGGAGGGAATATAATAGTTGTAGTGGACTATTGTATCTCATACACTGTGATATATTTAAACCATTTAGTATTTTCGATTTTGAGAGCAAAGAATTCATATAATTATTAAATTTAGATAATATTTACACTAAATATAAGAAATTATTATTTCTGTTATCCTAAGGGAGAAATCAGATGTTATTTCTATAATACTAAAAAATAGAGATGTTTTTGGTGAATATTCTGGTGTTTTTATTTTGAAATAACACATAATTTGAGGATTTAAGGGTATTAAAATAGAACTTGTAGATGTTTTGGGACGAATAAACTTGAATTGTTCTTGAAGTGAAATTTGAGTAATTTTCGAAATGTTATATGGAAGTAGATGAAACAAAAAAATAAAAAAGATCCTTGAAGGTATCATAGTACTTTTTAAGAGATCATGATATATGGTTTTTTCATAGTATATTATGATGAGGTAATTTTATTAAGAGATGAAACTACGACCGACCATGAATCTATTATTTGGTTTTATTATGGTAAATGGTTAAAATACATCAAATCTAAAATTTACTCAATGTACACTAACCATGTTTCGAACATGGTAAAATCACCTAAACGTGTGATACCAATATTTTCAACATAGGATTTCAAAAATAAAACTGACATTGATAATTGAGTGTTTTCATATAAATCATTAATGGTTGAAAAAAATTCTAAAAAAATCCTGGTATTCAATATGATGAAACCTTTTCACTTTTCATGATGATAGATTTCATTCTAATTTTTTCATGTCATAAAAACTCATTATGATTTTGAGATATATAAAATTTATATCAAAATAACTTTCTGTAATGACCGAAACCCCAGTAACCTATAGTCGGTGTTTTATTTACTACATCAGCCTTATGGACAATAATGTGCATCGTGAATAACTATATAGATTAATATTCTTCTAAACATTGATACATACACAATTCCCATATAATATAAAAATACACCGGATACAACATAACTTTTTCCGAGAATATAATTATTCTTTCTAACAAATCCTCACAGATAATTCATAGTACACTTCTTAGTTTCTAGGGAAAAGAAATAAAATAAGGGTGAGATAAAATTCTTAGTAAGAGTTAGATAAAGATTAATCGATCATTAGTAAATGAATAATAATCAAAAATGTATAATCAATATTGAAAGGTAATTATTTGAAAACACATTTCATTTAATCAATAACTTGACTGTCCTTATTATATAAGTAATAAAAAATATGGAAAGTTAAATAATTCAACATACCTGCAATTCAGATACCATTACTACCATTTATAGATTATGAATAATGAATATAGAAAGGTAAGTAACTTAACAGACATTATAATTAAGTAACATGACTATCATGAAAAGAAAATGTTTAATTAATAAATGAAATTTAAATAAATTAATACAAATAGAATTTAATCCATAAACAAGTATTTAAATAAATCCATAGAAAATATCATTGGGAAAATATCATAGATAATAATAAATTATTTCTTAATGGTGGAAATGATTAATTATTTGATTTCATGATCTCTGGCATCATGATACCTCGATCATCAGGACCTTTCAAAAGATAGTTTAAAACTATTGGTAGAGATCCATTTAATATCAGATTATTGATTCTTATTATGTGAATACTGATGCATTGAGGGGCTATATAATTATCATCCTCGTCTACTACTTGTCTTCTAGAGAACTACACATATATAAAATATTTGAATAAATTCATTAATAATTTTCCCCAGCATCAAATATCCATATTGAGTAAAGAATATAGATTTATCAATATTCCACCAGATAAACAAATAAAATTCACCATAGAATATTGAATGTATAAATGAAATATTGTTTAGTAAAAAAATTTATTCTTGGTAAATAATATAGATATTTATGGAAAATTTATTGTTAAAGGATCATAGGAAAACTAATATTTCAGGGGAATGTTAATGAATACAAAATTGAACCAAACAAGTGAATGTCAATATTTTATTCGGTAAAAATTATTATAAAACATCCATAGAATGAAAATGAATGGATAAATATAACATATATCCAAGGGATTATAAGTAAAATAAAGGGTTCTTATTATTTATTAATATAAATACCATAAATATTTCATTAAAACATTCTTGAGGAAAATAGCATTTTACTTTTAGAAAAATATTAAAACTACATGTTTAAAAAGAATTTGAAAATATTATTTTTCTGAAAATAACATTTCAAACTTATAGAGTATGTTTTAATACATTGTGTGGTCATGATGGTATGAAATTACATACATTTTAAAAAAAATAACCCTTTCAAGTTTTTATTAAAATCCAAATGGGCCTTATTTGGAAAACAATATGAATATTAATTTAAAAATAATTAAAAGTAAATACTTTATAAAAATTTATTTACTAATACAATTGGATAATTTTGATGTAAATTTTTTTTATAAAACATGGTTTCGGAAGGAAAATGTCTTTCGACCGAAGAGAGAAATGTAGTCAAATTTTATTCAAATATATTTATCAATATTTTTATGTTTCTATGAGTGAAAAAATGATAATATTACATTAAAATATCATTAATAACCATAGGAGACTAAAATTAAATTGTTTTATTATCGAATGATAATATAATTTTAGTATGTTTAAATTCATGCATAAATAATCCCAATTAAAATGATATTGTAAAATAAACCCTTGACAAGACCGTACTGTTAAAGTGAGAAAGAAAAACCAAATAGTTTTTCTGGTATCAAATGTAAATAAAATTATAAAAAATAAAATAAAACATAAGATAATAAAATTTCATTACACACATAATCTTATAATATCAAATACAATATATAAGTAATATAACACAATTAATGAAACTTGAGTTAGGAAATTATTTACCACTTGATAATTTTTATGTCAAATAATCTTGGATGAAATAATTCAAAGTTTAAAATAAATTCCATGAGTTATTAATGAATCATTATATTATAATTCAAAGGGTTATATAGACACTATATAAAAAAAATTATTTTTATAACATTATAATATGACTCAATGTAGGGAAATTTAGATGATGTCATTAACCTCATTATTACTTTTGGATGAACATGATTTAACCTCTAGTATAAGGATTTTAAGAATGATATTAACTTATAATGGAAACATATCCATATTTATAATGTCATTTATTACCCATTTATAACATTTTACCACCCAGTTGTTAATAATATTTCATTATTTTTAGTGTTTCAGATGTTAATTCCCATGTTTTCTCATGCATGTTTTTTTGTAAAGTTATTGTTCTTATCAATATAATATAGTTACATCATATAAAAAAGGATATTTATTTTATAGATATATTTTTTTCATTATATAAATTTTAAGACTCATTATTTAAATTTGAATAAAGAGAATGGATCACATCACATAGTTGAGACAGTAGGCCATACATAAGCACGAGAAACATTATCATTTGATTAATAGGTGAAAAGGTAAGGAAGTGTATGATGTATTAATTTCAAATAATAAATATAATTTCTGAAAAATCTCATATATTAACTAAATTTATCCTTATTACATTTCCTGTAATGCATAAGTGAGAAACAGATCACATCGCTTTGTGAGGTGGTAGTCTACCGTACACACGAGTTAAAATATCATATTTTAAACAACATATAAATTAAGAAGTAATATGTTATAATATTATTAAATAAGTATTATAAAATCATAATTATCATATAACTTAGTTAAATCAGTCATTATTTCATTCCATGGAAGGTGGTGATGGAAAATGATTTACATCGGTTCGTGAGGCGGTAGTCATCCATAAACATAATCAATAGTTTCATTTCACATTTTGTGGAAGAGGATAGAGATAGAGGTAATTAGCATAACATAATGAAATATAAATATATTTAATATAATAATTATATTATATATTCATGGTTTGACAAAATTTTAATGAGTTTTGAAAAGAAACAAAATTAAATCAGTCATTTAAGAACGTTACCTTTTCTTCGCGTGACTTCATTAGGATTGCACCAAAGGATTTACAAAGTTATATTAATGATAAAAAATGGGAACTGATATATTTTTATAGAATTAATGATTTTATTAAGGTATTTATTGTATGATCCAAATAGACTTGGATGTGTGAATTTGTGAGGATTGTGTGTGGCCTTTTATAAGTGGGGGATAAAAAATAGTTGGAATTTTTGAAAATATTCAATTATACCCCTGTTTTTTTAAAAACAAATCCTCAAAAATGGTTAATTATAGACTATTTGATATTATAATGTCTAAGTAATTCCATTAATTTTTTTGGAATGGTTTTTGGGCCATTTAAACACTTTTCATTTTTAGTTTATCCACTTATTAAATAGGTTTTCACCTAAACCACGACAATTAATTTGATTAGATTTTACTATTCATAATGGTAAGAGAATTAATTTAAAAATTATTTGTTAAAATAAATTAATATTATTAAAAAAATGGATTCTATTTTTCCATCTTCAATTAACATAAGTGGTATAATCTAATTTTAAATTATACCTCCTGATGCTTAGAAAAGGTGGGTTCAAAGGAGAAAAATTCTCATAAGTATAGAATATTTTAATATATATATTAATTATGAAGTTTATTCCAATATACTAAATTATTAAAATTGTAACACAATTGAACTAAATTTTTCATTAAAAATATTTTGAAATTTAAGTGATCATTGTAAACAATTTAAATTAAATGGAATTTTTCTGTAAATGTCAGTATTTTCACAATTCATCAAGAAAATGAAACTTTTCATAAAAATCAATAAATATCATCCTATGATAATGATAATATAATGATATAAAAAATGAGTTTATTTTTTAAAAATAAATTTTCTAAAATTGGTAAATATTAATTTTTATTTATGTCGTAAAAGTGTGACTAGACATCTTTTTTTAAAATTATAGTTTTATAGAAAATATATCTTCTTCTTTTAAATGACTCTCATTTTATTTTTAATGCATAGATAACCAAAATTTTCATAATATATATATTACTCTTATTACCCTCTAATTTAATGTCTTGGATATAATGTATACTATATTATGTTTCATTTAGGCATGAGAATCTGTGTTCCACAAGCTTTCAAATAGATTATATTTAATAAAATTAATTGCATGGTTTATATAAGATCAGTGTTTCGGGTCACATACGTTATCAAATAAAAAGAACTTATTTTATTATTATTATTGTGTCCAATTCTACCCACATTAAATAAATTAAATCCTTATGGTTTAATCATGGGGTAAGAAATCAAGGGATTCCTTTTTTGACAACCCACATCATAAAAAAGAGTGAATAAAACATCCTATTAATAAGAGAGAAATAGAAGTAAAAAAAGTTCATACTGAATAACACATAAGTAGGTTTCTAAGTAAGATGATATTGTAAGAAAGAAAATTTATAGTAAAAAATTATAAATAAATATAGTGAGTGATAAAGGTCATTGATCAAAAGGAAGTGAATGATCAATGAAAAGATAATGACCTCAAACCCATAAATCTAAGATGATTTGAATTTCCATTTGATTCATAAAGTATGAAGTTAATAAGATAAATTTTTTAAAATATCATATTCATAAAATTAATGAATTTCTCTATTGTCTATGAATATATGGAACTATACATACTGGATATATTTATATTTTTTGTAAAATTTCATCCTTTGGTTGTGATTCGATTAATATCCACTTCATCTATTACTCTAGTAAATGAATATCCAAAAATTAAATTTTTATCCCCAAATTACTAGAATTGAAATTTAATGGATCATAAGATCTTTAAATGAGTGACAAGAACTCATATCGATCTCTAAATAGTTTTCAAAAGAGATTTGTTTAGAATAAGTTATTAATATCTAAATCTCATATAGTAACACCCCTAGTTCATCATTAATAGTTATTCATAAAATCATTTAATTAAACCAATGATATATTAACTAGAACAACACGTAGGATACTAGTAGGTTCAATAAAATTATCATCCTTCAGTTGCAGGTTCCGGTCCCATTCCCTTTTCATATGTGGTCGTTTTTCACTCGACATAGAGGTTGTCCTTTTTCAAAAACTATATTGATATAATTCATATAATGTTCCCAATGTCTAATAACCCATAATTACATCAACATAAATATAATATGAACCCTAAGCGTTTCCAATATATTTAATCATATTCCAAAAAAATGTAAGGTAACTCTTCATTAGATGACTTTTTCACTGAAACATATAACAAACAAATTTATTTTATTGCCACAAATGTTTTACAAAATATCCTTAATCTTGGTATTATCCCATCACATAAAACCTAAAAAAAGGTTTTTAATAATTTGAACTTATGTCAACCGAAAAATCATAAACCCACGATTGTATTCATAACTCTTATGTCAATAGAAACATATATGGTTCTAATATTTAACATTATCAATATATATTTCATGATTATTATAACAAAAATATAATTAGTAGAAATAATTTTTTAATTTAATTCTTTAATCTTATTACATTGATACATTGACTAGTTTATTTTAGCATAGGTTATTTCGTGGTATAAGGTGTTACTCTTTATGAGAGGTAATTGACTCAAATAATTCCCAGGTTCCCCCTATTTAAGGAAATGAACTACAAATGGATCCCTTTGATGAAATTTATTTACATCTATAGTAGTATTCTTCTTTGATCAGAAATTCATTTTTTTATTCTATTATTTTCCACACATAAAAATTTATACCATAACTTTGAGACATATTCCTAGGTGTCACATTCAATATTTATGACATGAAATAAATCATTCACTACTCGAAATATGATCTATACCAACGATTTAGCCAAAACCTATGTTATAGTTCACTTATAGGGACCTATGACAACAGTTTTCCCAAAACCGTTTCTATAGGTCACTAATTTGGATCTAAAACAACGGTTTTGTCCAAACCGTTGGTAAGGTCCCAAAATAAAAGAACCTATAACAAAGGTTCTCAAAATAGTTGGTATAGATCTATACCAATGGTTTTGAGAATCGTTGGTATATGTACATTTATTTTTAATGGTTTTGAGAATCGTTGTTATGTTCACAAAAGTATGTTAGGTAAGTGGTTAGGTCATTCAGTCATGAACAGGTGGTGCTGGGATCAAAACGAACCGGATGATTATTTTTTAGAATTACATATACCAATGGTTTTATAGAACTCTTGGTATAGATTTTCATATTACTTATACCAATGGTTTTAAAAACCATTGGTATTGGTCTATACCAACTTTTTTCACAAAACCATTGGTATAGAACTATCCTCACGACTTACTTGCCAATGGTTCTCCAAACTGTTGGTATAGATCATATATCTAGTATTGATTCCTTCATTCCTTCATTGTATCTACCACTCAATCACTTAGTTATCTCCATCCTTCTATTCTATAGTGATCCCAATAGTTGGATAAGGTATAGGTTGTTAATCATGTTTTTGGATAACTTTTTAAAAATAATCATAATATCTTTTAATCCATTCATCGTCCCATTCAATTTGTCATAGTCACCACATTTCTTATCGTATTAAATTTTTATATGATTCCTTAAACTTCTATCCAATGACTAAATCAACAAATAATAGTATGAGAAACAATAATAATAGTCTAAAACCATGTACTCATTTATATTATTTCAAAATAATGATAAAATATTTTAAAATTATGAAGCCTTAGTTTCAACCTAGGTTATTTATTCTCATCATATATTCAAATCCATCATAATTTTTTGTAAGGAAAATTTGGTATATAATAATAATATCATTCAAGAGTATCAAACCATGTGTGAAGTAAGGCTCGTTATCATGTTCCATGTAACACTCTAGTCAAGCAAGATGCCCACTTTTTCCAAGTTACTACCCCAAGGTTAATCAATTCTAAAATTACATCCAATTATATTATATATAAAAATAATTATTTCTATAAAAACCACATAATATCAACTTTAAATAACAATTGGATTTTCTTTTATATTTATCATAAATTTTTATCATAGGGTTATGTTCCACAATTTATGTTTTCCAAAGTCCAGTTCAAAAGGTTTCTAATAAACATTCTTGGATACAAACATTAATGAACCCGACCCAATAACATATATTTCATGTCCACTTCACTACATTTAAATATGATACAACGAATAAAATACCAAAGAACCCTTTAATTTATTAATCCTGTTAAAATAGATACATATAAGATAACCATATTACAATTGAATACAAAATTTTCAACATGCTTTTTTTGAGAATATTGTTATTCCTTATAGCATATCACATCACATCATTCATATTACACTTGTTGGTTTTTGTGGAAAGTAAAAAAATAAGGGTGAGTTAAACTGCTCAGTAAGGATTACATAAGGAAAAATATATCATTACGAAATGAAGAAAATTCAATAATTCCTAAATGATATGGAAATGTAAATATCTAGACAGGCATTTCATTTAGTCAATAACATGACTATCCTGATTAAATTAGTAATAATCAATATGAAAATGTAGATGTCTAACAATATATTTAATGTAAATAACATTAATATCATTGATGGATAACGAATAATCAATATATAATGTTAAATAATTTAACACACATTCTATTTCAATTAATTGACTATCAAGAATAGATATGTCATAATAAATATATAAATGCAAATAAATAAATACATATACAATTTAATCAATAATCTAAGAATTATATTCCTCTAGATAGAATTTCATTGGGAAAATACCACAGATAGTTATAATTTAGTTCTTAATGAAGGAAATTTTTAATTATTGGAAGTCATGATCTAAGGAATCATGATATCATTACCATCAAGACCATTCACTAGATGGCATAAAACTAAAGGTAAAACTAATTTAATTCTAGACTAACTATTCACCTCATGAGTATATTTATGCATTAATGGGATATATAATTTTGAGCCCCACCCATCACAAAATTTCCATGTCATTCCTCATATATCAAACTATCGGTATAATTCATAAACCATGTGTCATATCATTAAATATCTATATCGAGTAATGAATTTAAATTTATCAATATCAACTTAGATAAAAATAAAATAAAATTCAACATACAAAAATGTATATAGAAATAAAATATGATTTAATAAATTAACATATACATGATAAATAATATGGAAATTTAGTGGAAATTTAATCTCCAATGATCATAGGAAAGTGAATATTTCAAGGTAAACTTAATGAATAAAAAATTAATCATGGAAGTGAATATAAATGTATTACTTTGTAAAATTAAATATAAAACATATATATTATTAATAAGGAATATCAATAAAACATATGCCAAGTTAGGTATTAGTAAAATAAAGGGTTTTTGTCATTGATGAATATAAATACCATTAAAAGTTCATTAAATAAATTCTTGATAAAAAATATACATTTTTACTCTGAAAATATTTTTTAAACTAAATGTTCCAAAAATATCTAGAAATCAGTTTCATTGAAAATAACCATAGAATCATATAAATTTATATTAAAAATTATATTGGTCATGATAGTGATAAATTCCATACATGATTTATATGTTAAAATAAATATCCCTTCCACATTTTCGAGAAAACCCAAACAAGACATATTCAAAAAACATCTTGAATATTCCTTTAATTTTTTTTAAATAATTAAATCATGGGTAAAAATGTGTTTAGTAAATCATTAATATAAATTTTATAAATTTTTTAGGAAACATGGTTTTGGATGAAAAAGGATTTTTGACTGAAGAGAGAAATGAAGTTGGACATTCTTAAAAACATTTTCATATAAAATTTAAGTAGCTATGAAATGGAAAAATGATACTATTGTGTGAAAAACTCAAGAATATTAATAAATAATTAAATTAAAGGTTTCTGTTATCCAAAGATCAAATAATTTCGTTCAACATTAATTCAATCATAAACAATCCTGATTAAAATGCTATTATGAAATACACCCCCAAACAAATCATTACGTTAAAGGGATAATTAACCAACGAATCAATTATGTGTATAAAATTAAAATTAAAAGACATGTAAATAAAAAATAGTATATTAAAAAATTATTAGATATATAATCCTATAGTATCAATCACAACAAATAAGTAATATAACCTAATGAAAAGAAATTGAGTAATATAATTCATTACTACTAAGTAATTTTCATAAAAAGTACCCTTTGATGAAATAATTCAAATTATAATTTAAAATTACATTAATTATTAAATAATTATTAAATTTTATTTCAATGGCGTGGTATATATTCCATAAATAATAAATTAGGTGATTAACATTATATTTTCCCTCAATAAAGGGAAACTAAGATTATGTCCCTTACCTCATGCTTACATTCAAATAAATGAGATTAAACCTAATGTATAAATATTTTAGGAATGTTTTTAAATTATAAAATATCTATATCCATATTTTTAATATTATATATAATCCCCTTACAACATTTTACCACCCATTTATTAGTAATATCTCATTATTTTCATTGTTTTGGGAGATAATTTCCATGTTTTATCATTGGTTTTTTGTAATGAAAAGTCCCATTTTTGTACATATAATGTAGTTTAATCATCTAAATAATGATATTAATTTTATAAATAATAATATTTTTAATTATATATATATATATATATTTAGATTTATAATCAATATTGAAATTTGAATCTGGATAGTAAAACACATCTCTTCATGTAGAAAGTTGGTTATACGTATGCACGAGTGATATTATCATTTCATTAATAGGTGAAATGGTAAGGAATTTCGTTATGTATTAATTTAATATAACAATTATATTTTTATATATATCAGATATATTCACTAAATACATCCATATTACCTTCCATGTAAATCCTTAGTGAAAAAATGAATCACATCGCTTCACGAGTCGGTAATTCGTTATAGACACGATCGATATTATCATATTTTAAATGTAATGTAATGTATGAATATATATGTGATATTATCATCCCATAAGTATAACTATATCATAAATATCCTATAGATGAATTAAATACACCGTTATATCCATCCATTAATGGTAGAGAAAGAAAATAAGTTATATTTGTTTGCAAGGCGGTAGTCTTCCACACACACGATTGTGGATTTAGTTTATCATTTGACAGAAGAGGATATGAAAATAGGTCATGGATGTAACATGATAAAATATAATTATATTTAAGATAATTATGTTTTTATTTAATCTTATTTTAATAATATTATAAGGATTTGGATAAAAAAACAATATAATAACTCTCGTTTAAGAACATTACGGCTTCTTCATACAACATCCTTAGGTTTACAACAAAAACCATCCAAGGTTGGGGTTTTAATCACAAAAACTGATATATTATTTTTTTAGGGGATTTAAGAATTTAATTTTTCCAATATTGGCTGAACCGAATGGATTTTGAAGTGTGAAGGGGTGAGGAGAGGGGTGGAATTTTATCAGTGGGGCAAAGGACACACATGGAGTTTTGAAAGGGACTCAATTACACCCATGTTTCTATTATGGAAAAAGGATAAAAAAAGATTCATTATAGACCCTTAATTGTGATAAATTCTATATATGTCAAGATAATGGGTTTTGGAAATGTTTTCAGGTCATTTTAACCCTTAACATTTTAGTTTAACCCACTGGTAATCAGTTTTTACCATAACCGTGATAATTAATTTTCACTACATTTTATCATAATAATGGTAAAAAACTAAATGTAACATATTATATAATATAAATTATTCTGATTAAAAATTTTGAATATATTTTTTCAAATTCAATTCACAAAATTGGTAGAATTCAATTTAAAATTATACCACCGATGCGACGAAAAACTGGGATTCCAAAGAAAATATTCCCAGATGTATAGAATGTTTTAATATAAAAAATCAATATAAAATTGGTTATAGTTACCTAAATTTTTAATATGTTTTGAAATAATTTAACTTTTATATCAAACTATAATATTATTTCTTATTCAAAACAACTTAAACGAAAATGTATTTTTCAATAAATATTAGTAATTTTTTAATTCATCGAAAAATGAAACATTTAAAAAAATACCAAAAAGAAACCATTATCTAATATTGATATTATGATTTGAAAAAAATTAATATATTTTTTAAAAATATATTTTCTAAATGTGGAAAAAATTAATTTTAAAATATTTGGGAAATGTGTGACTTAACCATTTTTAGAAAAACAATTATTTTTAGAAAACATTTCTTTTTATTTTAAATGATTATTTATTATTTATTATCAATATATAACCATATTATTCATAACATAGTTAGTACTATTCATATATACCAATATAATGGATTTTTTATAAAAATATACTATATTAAAGTTCATTTAGGCTTGAGGTTCCATGTTCCACAAGCTATCAAAGAGATTAAATTTAATGAAATAAATTTCATGGGTTGTTTAAGCTTAGTGATGCATGTCACATATTCAATCAAATACAATTTCAATTTTTTATAATTTTTAATTGTTTCACTTTCTATTTTATTAATTTATTTTAGGATGTGTATATGACACAACATGATGTTTTTTATATTTCAAATGATTTTGTAACGGTATTAAAGTAAAAATGGACCATTTATGGACGGAAGAAATCATATCTTTTCTAGAATATCTAATTTGATAACCCAATAAAAGAGTATAGTTTCATCAAGAATGTAGATTATTTCTTTGTATATAAACATATTATTCGGACTATAGTGTTATTTTTGATAATACATGTAGATTACATACTACATTTTAGAAGTGAAATTTTGACAGCTCTATCTAGAAAAATATGGTTTGGAAAATTCTTCTAGATGAAATATATTAGTGAAAAAAGACCACTAAATAGGAATGGGGATCTATAGAGATAGACATGAATGGATGGATACACTTTGTCCAGACACATAAATTAGTATCTTTTTAAGGTTAATTATCATGGAGAACTATAAAATGGGGACTTTACCAGTGTTACATTAGATGAATCATATGAAAATTCAATATCCATGAAAATAGTTGGAAAGGATAGATAAAATTCTTTATGAACACTCTATAAGATTTATCATGTATTGCGTGAACTGTACCAGAAATTATGTTGTACATTCTCTATAAATGAATATTATATAAAAATATAATTCTAGTGATATTCATTAGATTACGGTGAAAAACATTCATAAGTACATGATATAGAATAAGGACATGTTCGTGATAATTATAGGTGAGGAGGAGTTCCATGTAAAAGGTTACATGGATTTTAGTTTCCAATATGATAGAGATGAGATGATATCTCAATCTAGATTCATGTTTTCACTGAATGGTGAATCTATTAGTTATAAGAGTTCCAAAAAAATCCATCATACAAGACATGAAAAGAGAGATCGATTATATCACTAAAAAAGATTCTACATATAATTATTTTTGTATTAATAATTTCATTACAAAACATGGAGTTCCTCCTAACATCAAGGGAGTGATTGATCTTTATCATGAAAAAATACGGTTGTTTCTTAGGCTAAGGAATCATTATCTCACCAAAGGACCAAATACCTCCTTCCAAAATACCGTCTCATATGAGAAACAGTAGAGGGGTTATGTAAATATCATATAGGTGGCCATTGCTGAGAATATAGGAGATCCATTAAAAAAACTATTATCTTAATAGAAGGGTGTATGTATTATATAATACCTTGGTATATAATATTTTAGAGACTTATGTAACTTTTTTAATAATGTGTCATGTTATTATAATATCAGAAGATTGTATTTAACATATATTCATGTGCGATACAATTTATGTTAAATTGATGGTGAAATGATAAAATACCATTAATATATGAATTTGAGTTATCCCAAATATATAATCATCATAGAGTTATATTTTATGAAATATTATGTTAATATTAGAATGAAAGAAATATCATTTTCATTTCAAATAGTTATATTAAAATACAAGTAATAGACCCATGAGGTAAATGTAAGGACTTATAACATCGAGTGATATTTCAATGTATATCTCATAAAATTTCATATAGCCATTGATAAAATTAAATGTGTGTATATATTATTTATCCAAATTACCCATTGTTAGTGAGATACCTATTCTGAAAACATTGATAATTTTATACCTTTCTTATAAAATTAAATTTAGCATAGCTAATCAGAGGGTGGTTGGGTTGGTTGTTAATTATGTTATCAGTTAGAACACAACCAAGATGTGATTTTTTCAATTTTAAGATAATTGATGACATATTGACCATGATTATGTTATACTATAGAAATTTATGGTCATTATTTTTTGAATCACATGAGACATGTCTATAAATTTGGATGAGGGTCATGTGATTTACTCATCATTTAAATGGATGAAATTTGTTGTATTCAACTTCTTGGTCAGTCTTATTTTATTGGTTATGATATAGGCTGGTGTGCATAAGGTACAACCAAGCATTAGATTCCACCAATGTATTATAGTCTTAGTTCTCGAAATTGATATCGCATCACCGCACATATTTTTCCATTAGTTATAATCGATGATAATTATTTAATCTATTTATAGAATTCAAATATCTATACCAGTGGGTATTAATTTATATGATATAATCTAATTATCATCATTATATAAGGAAGGAAGAATGAAATTGCATAAAATAGGGAAGGATTACCCTTCACTGTTGGGGAAATCATGCATGTCTTTGATGCTCTTAACCATCATTATTTTAATAAAATGTTCACATAGGCTATTATATCCATTTTAAAACAATTTTTCACAAAAAATGAAGCTGATTGAACCCTACACAGTGAACAAAAATCCTCAGGTTCCTAACATGGATCCTTCAACTGGTTAATGCTGTGTAGGTAAGAGGATTTCATCTTCTTCTTTATGATAATCTTCAAGAAAGTTCCTCGAAGATAAAAGATGGTGGAAGTCACATGGGATATTCTAGTATGGGTTATTTTTATTATCATTATTTATATTTCATGGTCATTCTATTGAGGGCAGATCAGGTACAAAATTATTTGTCTTCCAATTCATTATTAAAAAGATGGACCGCGTGAAACCCTTCACTTATATCCATTGTAACATGATAATGTTAAAAATATTTTAAAATGGTATCTATTTGAGATTATTAAACACACCACAATTACTCTAGGAATACACATCAAGTTATCTCTTATATAGTCCCCTAAATGTGAAATTATTGTAGAGTTTGAAAGTATGATACAATATTCCTCAATATGTGGTAGTATCATTTATTCCATGTTTTCTTTCTAGATTATACAATTATATTGTATACTGTACTTTGAGTAAGATTATGAGAAAATTTGGTAAATAGGGATGACATGAATTGAAATAGATCCTCATGTATGTGTCTTATATTCTCATTTATGCATTAAATATGGAAATAATATCCTTTATCCATATATTAATCTTTTCTTTTTTTTATTCTGTCTATTAATTCAAAATTGATATGTTTATACCAATTACTACCTTAGATAATTTTTCATGTAGTGGACCAGTTTCATGGTAATGTAATACAATCGTTATTTTCTAATTCCACCACTAAAGATGAATATATATAATTAATTGAATATATTTAAATGTTAATTTGGTTTGAGGTTATGATAAATAAGATATATTTATCAACAACTAAAAAAGAGGTACAATATAATTGTATTTTTGGCTAACATTTTATTTGAAAATCATGTTTTCCATGGTAAACTAGAGCATACAAACATAATACCTCACATTTTTGGGATATTATTGAATCAGTTATGGTGTGCTTTAGGTAGATACACTCTATGTATAATCCCAATGATATTTTGGATAACATAATGTGCATATGTATGTTTAAAAAATGGTTTAATTTAATGAATATTGTCTCATTTTAGTTGTGTTTGTTGTAAGAACACCGTAAGTAATGAAACTTTTTATTATGAGGGGAAATTGTGATTTCAGTTGCTACTATTTTTCATAAAATTAATTTATGTGGCCTTTTATATTTTATGTGATGCAATTAGTCCATTGGTTCACTGTTACTACTTCATTTATATGTTTCATGTTTCACATACTTTTTTTACATAGTCATAGTATTTTATTTCATTTTCAATTTTAGTTTATCAGAAATTTATTTTCCATTGCATTATTTCTATTGGGGATTTATATTAAGTTTTATTTTTCCAGTCATGGTATGTTTCATCAATATCTTGAATTAAAAGTTGACCTTCATTATTGTTTGTTCTTTTGTGGCGTGTTTCTTTCATCTCATAGATCTAGGTCATTCCCCGTTATTCCGTCATGGAATATTGATGGGTTCTTCGTCTCTTTTTGTGTTGGATTATGTTATATTACATGAAAAACCTTGTTAATCATGGTAATCAAAATATCATGAATCCCATTAATCATCCATCGCTTCCCCTATGATTCATTACTATACCTTTCAAACAGGTTTTTGGAAATCAAATAATTTTATTCATTATTTGTTTGATTTTTTTTGACATTCGATAGAGAAAATGATGATTTCCTTGTTGGATTTTGTGTGTTTTGGGGAGAATCTTGGATATGAAGTCCCTATCACTACTTTATTGATGTCTTCTAATTAGTTCCCCACCAAAAGGTTTTCATATATAGTGGAGATCATGGGAGAAGATCGATGTTGAGGGAGATGAACTTCCTTACAAGACATTTTTTATTTGAGAAAAAGGACCTTATTTTCAACCATAACTGTGTTTTGGTATAGAAATTCGGCTCAAGAATTGATCCATATATAATTTTCATTTATGTTTTTTATATCACTTATTATTATTTGGTTTTTTTGTATAGAGTCATCCAGGAATGGATAATGTTAAATCAATGTGTTAGAGTTGACTATCGTTACCTTGTTTAGTTAGGCCTACTTTACCTAATAGCTTTTATTGTCCTTTCTTGTTTTAGAGTATTTTCTTCCATTGTTATCCTTAGAAATAAATCTTTCCTTGGGTGGTGTTCTCTCCATGAATGTACGTTTAATGTGAACAAAATCATGTTATATCTTATTATGAATATTTATTCTTTTAATTTATACATGTGCACTCATATGCATTTTTGTATCCACCTAATATCACTATTTCATAATAAATTCTATTTTATAAATGAAGTTATACCAATATATATAAATTATTTTATCATGGTCATCATTTTGGGAAACTACAACAACACTCCATAATATGAGAAAGATCACTCTTATGGATTTCTATGACGAACCTATAAAATGGATATTTATCAATATTAAAATGGTATGTCTTGATAAATGATGATTTTATCAGGGTTAATTTTTAGTTAATAAAGGTAAATCATTATCAGCAAAGATTTTAGACCTCAATAATAATAATAATAATAAACTGGTATTCTGAGGCCGAGTGGTCTGAAGCTGTGTCGAATTATCCAAGGATCATAATGAAGTTCTTATCGACCCAGTAGGTTAATTTGTTATCAATATTGATTTTTATTTATTAATATAAATTTAAATTGGTATATTATTTTCATATTTACTCATATATAAATATTTACCAAATTATATTAAAATATACCTATATGTAAATGATTAAAGTAAATATAATAAATTAATATAATACATGTTTATATTACTTATATATTATTTTGAATATTTAAAATATCGTAATATTGTTAATTATATATATATATATATATTAATAGTTAATAATTTAACTTATTTATTATCAAGGATATTCAATTTTTATTTTTTATACATAAATATTATTCATTTTTTATATTTATATATATTTATAAATATTTATATAATATTTTTTCATTTATACTGGTATAATTAAATATAAAAAAATAACTATTTTATTTAAATACAAAAGGTTGTATAGTAAATTATTAATTATATACACGTATATATAATTAATAATATATATAAATACTATGAAATTTATTTATATTTATATATTATTATCTATATTTATAAAAATATTATAATTATAAAAGTGAATAAAAAATATTGAAACCAAATATTAATCATTATATAAATTTATAATTGAATATGAAGATATAAATAATCACATTTAATAATTAATATATTTAAAGAAAATTACAAAATATATAAAAGAATAAATTAATTATTATATATATAATATTAAAAATTATTATTTATAATTAAAAATAATCTTAATTATTTATATATTGAATAAATATATTTTACAATATATTATTAATTATATACATATATAAATATATTTAAAAATATTATTAATTATTTTTAAACGAAAGAAGTTATAAAATAATATTACTAATAAAAGATAAATATAAAATTTATTTCAATTTTTGTTCAAAATAAATTACTAATCACTATTATTTATATTAAAATTATTTTCTTAATTGAAGAATTATAAATTATATGTCAATGAAAAAATATGATTAATAATTATATGAAAAAATTTATTATTCATATGGTTAAAAAATAACTAATTACATAATTTATAATAACATATACTTTACTAATTATATTATATTTTTATAAAAATTTATTAATATCATTTGAATAATACTAATTATTAATTAATTATTAATTAATTATTATTTTTTATAAAATATTATTTTTAATATAAAAATTATTAATTATGAATATTTATATTGTTTTAAACATAAGTTCAGTTTGTTAATTCTTTTACAAATTAATTTTCATTTTTTCAATTAATGAAATATATTATCATATATTTGTAAAAACATATATACCCATTGAAACACAGACATATATTTTAGGTATATAATTTTTTTGAATAATTTTTTATTTTTTATTACAATCAGTGTAATTTCATAGGATGATATTATTTAGTAATGTTATAACTGTTATCTCTGATATATATATATGTGTGTATAATATTTTTTTAAATACACAAAAACTATTATGAGATATAGTGAGATTGTGAACCCCAAAGGCCTTATAAGGACATGTGTTTTTTGGGGCGTATTAATTAATGCATATGTTTTTAAATTTAATATTTTGTAAGACAAATAACAATGTTTATCAATTCCAAAATATGTGTTGATAAAGGTTTACTTTTATCAGCACTCAGTTTTAGTGTTGATAAAAGGGTTCCTTTATTAGAGCTTATTATAAATGTTGATAAAAGACACCGCTTTAATTCCACATTCTATACGGGTGATAGATATGATATGTGAATTAATGAATCCAATGTAGTATTTAGTTAACAAATATCTAATAAGGAAAATGGATTCACATTCCCCCTAAATTTTTTTTTAAATTCTGGGGATCTATATCCTTAATGCAATGGGTTCGATCCCAGGTAGAATCCATTTCCATAGAAGTACATCGCTTCACCCCTCAATGCATTTCTTCAAGGCCACACATGTTGTTGTAAGGTCTCTAGGATACCCCTTAGACTGTACGGTCATCATGAAAAGGTCTCTCTTACAAATTTCATTCAAGAAAAAGCATAATATAGTAATTTTCATCCAATGAAACATATTTTTAATGTAATTCCTAGAGGTGCTTAATGGGAATATAAACAATGTATCATGATTTTGAACTCATATTTATTGAGTCAACCATACTCAAAAAATGACCCACATTTTATATGAACATTAACGAATCACGAGGAAAATTGTGGGCTTAAGTGGAACAAACATAACATATGTGGGTCGAACCAAGGTCTATGAATAAATTATTATATTTTATTTTCATATTATTGAAATTTAATATATCATTTTTTTGAAAAACCTTTGTGTTTGGGTGAAAAAATAATGTGATCAATATATACATAAATTATCAATTTTGATATAATGATTATATGTTTTATATTTTAATGTTGTTAATAATAAATTCTTTATTTTTTATTTTTTATTTTTTAATCAAATTTAGTAAATTTGGTTGTCCTGTTAACTTGTCTGATACCGGTATAATTTAACTTAATTTTTAGAAGCCGCATTATGTTGAAGTATACATGAACCAAATAATTTTACATATGACCCACCTCGATGATTCCCATTAGCGCCCCTAGGAGCAGTGACACCAAAAGAATTTTTTCCTCTACATCATACAAGAAGGACCTCAAAAATGACTCATCTCATGTTTTATATGGAGTGTTATCACCTTTAGAAGGTATGGTGTGTTTTTTCATCAACTTTTCATCACAATCCATCTAATTCGAGCGATAAGAGTTCATTGTTTTATTAGTGTCCTATCGGTATCTAGTGTAAGGAACCCAACTGTAGTATACCAAATTCAACAGTCTACTTTATTAAATTGGTGCTAGATATAAGACATCACATCCCCAAGGACCTAAAGGTTTTGTAGTTTTAGTAAATTTGATACATGCCAATGTCTCTCATTAAATTTAAAAACATAACTTACAACATAGTGAATGTAAATATTCTAAATCCATAAAATCATTCAAATAATTCTTTTTCATATCCTAGGAAAACAAAACAAAATAAGGGTGAGATAAAATGATCAGTAAGGGATATATATAGTGGAAGCTATCATGAATCAAAAAAGGAATAATAAATATGGAAAGATAAATAAATAAACATACATTCTAATTAATCAATAACTTTACTATCATAATTATATAAGGGATAATAAATATTGATAGGTAAATAAATAATTATGTATTCAATATAATAAATTGCATGACTTCAATGTTTATATAATGGGTAATAAATATGGAATGGAAAATAACTGAACAATCATTCCATTTATTCAATAACATGAACAAAAAAATTATCCATGGATAATATCAATAAAAAAATATCATGGATAATAATAATTAAATTATCAATGAAAGAATGTTCATAATTTTTTATATCATGATATCATAAATCATGATATATATACATTCAAGACCATTCATAAGTCAGTTTGAAACTATGGGTAAATACATAATTAATTTTTCCAACTATTTTCCTCATGAAACCAACCAATGTGTGAAGAGGATATATAATTTTAGGCCTACCTATAACTACATGACCAAATCATTCCTCATATATTGAATGATGAATTTAGTTCATGAGAAATATTACCTATAAAAAACATTTGTATTTATTAATGAATATGAAGTTATCACTATTTCCCCAATTAAACAAATAACCTTCAAAATAATCATCATATGTCAAAATGGTATATAGCTTAAGAAATAATTGTATCCAGGATATAAAAATATGCACATTTAAGAAAAATTTATTGTCCACTGGAGAATAAACATAATAAGGTGATTTTCATTAGATAATGGTAATAATCGAAAAATTAATCAAGATATGAGAGATGGCCAAAAGTTTATCTGGAATAAAGGGTTTTCAATAAAATCATGACCTTGGTATGAATAAAGATAATGGAATTAAAATGTTAAAATATGATTTCATAATAGTGAAATCATTGTAAGACCACTAAAAACGCATAGAATAATCAAACTTTTAAAAAATTGGTTATGGTGGTGGGGATTTTTCTTATCATTATATACTTTAAAAAACATTACTTTAAAATTTTATTAAAAAAATGTGTTTTAAAAATATATGAACGATCCATTTAAAACAAATTTGAAATTTCTTATAAGATTTAAAATTTTCTAAATATATTAGTTGATTAAATAATTGGACTTTTGTAAATAATTTTTGAAAACTTTGATAAGGAAAAAAATAATAATAATTTAAAGAAAAATAAAGTCATGTTTTCTTATAAAAATTTTCATATGTGATTCAAGTACAAATGAGAGTAAATGTTTTCATGACCTGTCCCCTAGGGACTGTGTCATGACTTCCCCAAGCTCAGCTTCCATAGGCCAGGGGTTGGAGACTAGCACCAAAAAGGTGTATCCCAAGAATAGGAATGCATTTTCTTTAAACCTGTACAAATACACAAGACAAGAACACAACAAGAATAAACCAATAAGTAAAATGCTCTTATAAAAACTGTATTCAATGTAAAGGGGCCGGAATACAAGCCCAAATAAAAATTAAAATTTCAAATGATAAGAGAAAATAGCTTCTGGATCGTCCACTGAGGATCCTACCTGAAGGGTAGATATATCATTTTTCCATTGCTCACTACGTCAGCCAATCTCCTCCGTGTACCGCCTGGTCCTGGCTCCCTCAAGTCTCATCATAGATTCTTATCATCTTCACAAGACACAAAAAGGTGTGGGAGAAGCCCGTACAACGGTGAGAATAACAACACTTAGTAGGAACCCTGAGACCCCCAAAGGTCTCATAGAATTCCACAATGGAAAACCACAAAGAATGATCTCAATCACAAAGTGCAAAGCAATAGACACAGATAAAATAGAGTCTCAGCTCAAACCAGGTAATAGTGAATTATTGAAGTACAAATGATTAGTCATGAAGCAAGATAATATTATTCTATCAAGAGGAACTTCTTCTGACCATACAGTGTCTGACCCACACAGGATCAATAGGTACTAACCCCAGAAATGACCCACATAGAATCTGACCCACACATGATTGATATGTGCTAACTCACTGAGGATTACTGAACGCAAAACCACACAGAATCTGACCCACATAAGAATAGTATGCACTGAATGAAAAAGGATTGCTGAGCACTGACCAACACAGGATATAACTCACACAACATCAGTGTTGACCCACACAGGATCGCTCAGTACTAACCTCTGTATAATCGTTCTTCAACTTCCACCTCACTGCAAGCTAATCGATTACCACTCATACCATGTTTGTTTCTATAAGAACTACTTCTAAATCCATTAGTTGTATTCAAACTGGTAAGAAGTTCCCTGAATATGTAACCTGGTGATTTGTTACATCATAAGGGCTCCAACACAAAAGATGGTGCATCGACCGGATTCTGGGTCTTTAAGTTATTAGAATTTTAGTTTAGAGGGACCGGTTGAATTTGAAGTCAATCCAACCCTGTCATACTCTAACATTTCTCAAAACTGTAGTAGAGTATTTCACATGGACCATCCCGTCCTAAGGGTTCCAACACAATAGTTGGTGCATCAAATGGATGCCTGTTCTGTTAGTCGTATCCCTTTTTGTGAAATGGTAGTGATCACACATCATTCTGACCAGGCTAAGTCGGGCCCACTAGATTTTTCCAAAGGGACCAATTCTCAAAAGGGGTTCCAATTCCACTGACAGTGTGTCAATCGAACACTCGGTTCATCAGTTACAAGCATTTATTTATTCAGGGACAGATTGGGTCTCAGCCCGGTCCGACTCGGTCTGGCTGGCCCGATGCAACGAGTCCCTGGGTCTACCTGACCCCACTTTGGTCTGGCCCGCTAAGGGTTGACCCAGTTTACAAGTTCCATCCCATCGGAGTCGGCTCAGTTTGGTTCGCGGGCACGGGCCATGGTTGGCTCGACCTGTTGGGTGGGGCTCAGCCCACCCGCGTTGGCCCACTGCGACGTGAGTTTTCCATGGCCTGCTGGACTGTGGGTTTGGCCCGCACGGTCGGCCCACGTCTGGCCCAGTCCTCTAGAATGTGGATCAGTCTTCCCAGCTGGCCCCTCATGTGCAGGGCCATTTCAGCTAGCATATGGTGTGCTTCACCACTGCATAATTGTCAACCATTTTGGTCGACTTGGGGATCGCAAATCCCGGCATGGTGCGGGGCCATTCCGCTCTCGACCTACCACATATGTAGCTGTTGGCGGTGCCTACGGGTTCCATCCTTCTATCGTGTGTCCGTTCACCTCTGGCCTCCATAGCGCGCCGCCGCGCACCCCCCGCCACCACTCATTGCTGGTTGTTGTGGGTCTCCACCAGCCACCACCGGCTGCCACCGACTTGGCGCGCCGGTCATTTGGTGGTTTATTCCACGCTATCATCGTCTTCTCACTACCATCACCCTAAGGAAATCATCCCTGAGGAATGCAACATAAACAGAGTGGTGGGGGGTCCGGGTCATGTTCGTTTTCCCGCACCCTCCGCGTTAATATGATAACGAACAAAAGCAAGGAAATGAGTAATGAAGAACTTTAAAAAACCCCACACCTTAATATCGTTGGATAATTCCCTCAATTGAGGAAGATTTGGTGTTCTTCATCCCCAAAACAAGCCGCCAACATTGTCTCTCTACCGTCATCCTTCAGATTGCGATTCAGTGTCGCTCATCACCACCCGCTGGAACCAGCTCCATCCTCTAAGTGATTGGTGTCGTGGCACATTATCAGAAATTCTTCGCTTAGTGAATCCATGTCAATACCTCCCCACATGATCCATATTTATAGGATATGGTGGGTGAGTAACGACCATGGAAATTATAGGGGTTCATTTAAAAGAAACCTTTTTAATTCCAACGGCACTGTTACAAAGGATTTGAGGAGTCAAGAAATTTAATTGCTAGGAATGTTGTTGGTCCCATCAATGCCGCTAGTCTATTGGAGGAAAAGAAATAAATAAATAAAATAACAATGTTATTTTATTATTCTTTTTAAAAAGTCCAAAAACTATCTTTTTCTCTAGACTTACTGCGGTCTAAGTGAAGCCTCTCTTAATAGAATCCCAGCATTGCAGATTCAACGATGTCATTTTATTTTTAATCCGAGCACCGGTTCAAACGATAGAAAAAATCACCTTCATGTTTACTGAATGTACCTTAATAAAATTTCATAAAATCATTTCGGGCACACCGGGCCTCAGAATCATGCGCCGTTAATTTTTGCAGACCCATAATAATTCCTTATAATTAAAAATATTATATGGAAAAATCTTGGTCATTACAAATGTGGTAATAAAAAAATGTAAAGACCTAAAATATCCAATGGATAATTAAAATATCGGATCTCATTAAGGGTAAGTTATAACATTCCTTGAATACAAATAAACGTAAATTCAAAATAAGGTGTCATTTAAAAATAGAATATTACCTATTTGGTACCTTCGACATTATAACCCCTTGAAATAATAGAATAGAAATGAATCATTAATCATTAATAATAAATATTTATTATTGTTTAATACCTAAAAGTGATAGTATATACATCATATAAAATAAGTTAGGTCCATAATGATATAATATTCCTCAATGTTTGAAAATTGAGACGAAGTCTCGTACCCCATGGTTTCCATTATTTGAATGTTATTTGACCACCTGTATAATGATTTTAAACATGTTAATAATTTATTACATATCCTTATTCATATTCATAATATCATCTATTATAAACTTATAACATCTCACCACCCATTCATTAATAATTTTTTATTATTATTTTTGTTTCCAGTGTTAATTTCCTTTTTTATCATGCATGTTTTTTATGAAAGTGTAGGTTATTGTTTATAAGATATATTTCTATCATATCCAAATGATAATAATGTTATTAATATCATATTTAATCATTACATACTATTTTCATAATTAAAGAAAATTGGTCGTAAAATATGAATCACATTGCTTTGTGGAGATAGTATATCACACGTATGCGTCTGTGAAGATATAATTCCCTCAATGGGTGAATAGTTAAGGAAGTGGATTATTTATTTATTATTAAGAATTAATATTATTTAATAAAGACCATGTATATTCATTATTTTCATTATTATTAATATCCATGTTAGTTGATGATAGACAAAAAATTACATCAGTTCACGAGGTGGTAGTCTGTCATACACACAAGTGATGGATTTTTTTCCCATTCTATGGAGGATGGAAAAATGTTATTCAATTAATAAAATAATTTCTAATTATATTGGACGTAATATTGTTATTATATTTTAATTTATAAGACACAATTGAAGTTGGAATAATAATAAGTAAAATTAAAGAGCATTGAGAAGAAAATTTCATTATCGTTGAATAACCTCCTCTGAATCCCTTATAAAGAACCTTGGGTTGTTTTATGGGGAAGACTATAAGCATTAGAATGTGTATAATTATGTTTGGGAAATTTTTTATTGGGATTATTCAACATAAATGGCTTTAGATGATTGAATAAGAGAGGGTATATAGTGATCATTTATAATTTAGGAGTGTCATTTTTTAAATACCCTAAGCTATTCAATAATGCGATGCCACTCTCACATTAAGTGCCTCTAGAATAGAAAAATAATAGAATGTAGGGAAGTTAAGGTCGAGAAAAACATCCACTATTGTAACAAACATTGGATTTATAATATTTTTCTTTTATAATATATCTAAATTTTTTCTATCATTCATTATACATGATACCAACTTATGATTCTATTATAAAAACACTAAGAAAGCATGTGTCAAACACAAAATTGAGTATTTTTAATATTTTGTGTTACACGCAAGACCTTGTTTTACCAAAAAATAATATATTATTAAAACATTATTATAATAAGATATAACCTTTCTATGAAAAATTAATTTATAAATAGTATTAACTAACTTCTAAATATATTTGGTTGAATTCAATGGTTAACTATTAATTAGAGATGAATATAAAAAAAATTGAATATAAAGTATATGTTTTTATAATAAAACTCTTGTTATACTGCAAATCAATTTTGTCTTAATGATTTAAATTAATTACTATTAGTGAATTATATTAATTAAATATATATATATATTATATTCAGTAAAAACTTCTTGACATTAATCAAATAAATTTTATAGGTATAAGAAAAAATCAAATCCATTTTTTGGTATAAAATCTATTTATTTCTAACGGAAATTCTTCCACATTTTAATGGTGCACCTATTTTAAAAATAGATTTTTAATTTTTTATAAGAAATATATGTTCAAATAAACATAATTTTTATTTATTAATTTCGAAAGATCATATGGTGAAATTTTTCCAGTTTTATATAATGTTTCAATTGTTGATGAATAGAGACAAATACTAAATTTTAATTGAAAAATAAATTTTCTTCTAAATAATTTATACTGTTAAATATTATTCTTAATTGGATTCAGAATAAAACATATAGTATAATACATTAAGCTTAATTTTTCAAAAAAATCATTAGTGGATGAAATTAAAATTAATGATCATAATTATGGTTAAAATGAGGTTTTTCACATTACATGCATGTTTATTAAAATTAATTTTACACACCCATATGATTTGTATTTGAAGAATTTAAAACATGTGTATGATATATTTATGATTATTTAATTTTTATATAACACATACGTTCATTCTTTCCATTTTTTGTGAATATGATAACATCATTTATAGACATACGGACTACCGCCTACTCAAAATGATGTGATTCGTTCAAAATTTACATGAAATGTATTAAGGTTTGAATTAAGAAAAAAAAATATGACATCAAATTTTAATTTTAATTATGATATAAATATATATAATTTATTTTTATTTCATTCAATGTGACAATAAAATGAAAAAAAAAATTCATGCCCACATACAACCTACCATCTCCATGAACTGTGTGTTCCATTTCCTTCCACTAAATATTATGGATTATTATAAATAAATATATAATGAATATATACGATATTAGTGAAATTATTATAATATTTATGAAATAATTAAATTTCTAGTAATAAAATATATCATTTCCTTTATTATCCCTTTAGACACTGAGAATTTAATAACATCTTCTGTGGATGTGTTGACTACCACCTCATCAATGTGATGTGATTCCTTATGCATCTTAATAATTATATATAAAATTATATATGATTAAATAATATGTTATTTATGATATAATAATTATTATATGAATAAAAATTTTATTTCTCTTCTTTTTATAATGAGCATAGAGAAATGGAAATGTAACTCATGCGTACGTACAGTCTACAGTCTCCATGATTGTAATGTTTTTTCATTTTTAATAACTATACACCATGATTCATTTAAAAGTTACTATTTTTGTATATATATGATAATTATTTAATTACTATTAATCTATAAATGTTTCAATACTGATCCCTTTTATCATAACTTTTTAATAGATGAAATAATTATTTATTTTAATTATTTATTTGATTAAGAACCATTGAAAATTTTATTACTACTTTTATTTCAACTATTAACAAGTTGTATAAAATTACATTCCATTGAGACTTATTTGTTATTTTGAACAAATTAAATTTTATATGGTTTTTATATTATCCCTTTAACATTAATATCATGAATAATTAATTAATCATGGTATTTGATGTTTCACATTGAATTATTTCATTAAAATTGATTTGACTTAAAAATTACCAAGTGATAGAAATTATTTTACAATATCACATTATTTCGAGATTCTAAATATTATCTTGAAAAAATCACATTATTTTAATATTTATTCATTAGAAATTACATTTCTATTAAATATTAATATTATCGTGTAATAGATATGATTATTTTCTAAACATTTTACAATTATGAAATAAAATGAATGTTATATGACTAACTTGAGAAATACTGATAAATCTACATTCTTTACTCAATACAGATATTTGATAAGGCACAATCTTAATTAAATAAATCAAATATTAGATATATCAAGAATTATTTGGACATTCAATGCATGGGTTGGGTACTAGTTGATGAAATCCACTTGATGCACCAGTAGTCTCATGAGATTAAATCCGGTTGGAAAACCTCTATGCATCTGTTACCAGTCTGTTATAAATAGTCTTATGAAAGGGCTTAGTAAAAGAGTTATGGTTGGCCAAACCAAGTCTATTTTTATCCAGTATATTTTAAATTTTCTTGTGAAAGTTATTTACTATATATGTTCCTTGTACCTAAGATACATCTCATTTTATATTTAAGCATTTCCAATATTCAGAATTCAGTTGTTGTTATCCATGTTATTTTCACTATTACAAAATCAATGGATGAATTTAATTCATATTTTATTCAATAAACTGAATGTGTTCTCAGTTATATACCTTTCCATATTGATTATTATCATTTATTAATTACTGATTCCATTATACATAACCCTTAAATATAATTTGACATCACCCTTATTTTGTATCCATCCACAAGGATATGAAGATGAGATATTTGAATGTGTTTTTAAGGATGACATTTATTATCCATTTTTATGTACTATGTTTTTTCTATTTTCAAACATAAAACGGGTACCATGTATTTAAATGGTACCCAGAAATTCTAAACTGAATAGTACATTAGGATATTATTCCTTGTAATGATGCTAATATAATAAATTAAGGCACCGTCTTAGGAATTGTGGGGTAGGTGAATTATAGTTTATATCAATGGAATTTTAGTAGGAAACATGGAATCTTGATTTAGAAAAAAATAAAATATTAGATAACATAAACCTATAATTGAATCTGATAATATTTATAGAATAAAATTACCACGAAACAATTTTTAGGATTATGAGATTACAGAAACATAAAATTCTCAATTTATATAACGTATTTCACTAGTTTTGGGATTATACATTATCTTCCATAATAATATTATCTAATATAGTCTACATAGTAATTTTTAAATGGAACCTAGAAGAAGGAATGAGAACCTCACCAATGTACATGATCCAATGATTAAGAAGGATTAAATCTTTTATGGTCTTAATCTAATATTTTGAAGGGAACTATTCCCCCAAACATTATCATCATATGAGTTCATAGTATCATGTGACTATGAGATATAGAAATATTTTTCTAAGTATTATGCCTTTAGAGGAATGGAGTAAAACAATAATATGGTTCAGAAAATGTATATAAAGGGAAAAAGGGAAAAAGGAATTTCCCACATCTGATAATTAGGGAAAGAAATGCCCTGGTACATTCTTGTAGGGAATTGGGGTTTTTATTCGTATTGAGGAAAGATTCACCATGCTAAATAATGAATCAAGAAGAATAAAAAGGCCATTATTTAGTGTTACAACTAAATGGAGATGGGGAAATATGCTAATGAATTACCCAAATTTCAATGTAATATACCTCAAAAGAATCCAAGTGATCAATGTCATGCTTATGTTATTGATACATCTGGAGTTGAATGATTAATGTTCCTATTTATTTGTATCCTTGAGAAATTTTTTAATTTTTTTATCAATTATACCTTGGTTATATGAATTGTGAAATATATAATGATTGTAATGTGTTAATTTTTTATTTAGGATTTGAAAGTGTATGTTTAATTGTACTAATGATCAAAAAATTATTTTATTGCAAATTTAACTTATTTTAAAACATGTTATTGAGTAAAATAAAACCCTTAATATGTTCATGATGTTAAGATAATTGGTTAAATAGATTACTAGTATGGATAAAGTAAATTGTATTTTTAAAATTGACACTGAAATGATTAATGATTTGTTGGAAATGTCGTTATTCTTTAATTCATGGAGTCTATAACATTTTGAACTTTAAGGAATATATCCAATATATTTTTCTACATAATTAATAAACAAGAATTCATGTTTTCAATAATGTTTTATGGTTATTACCATGATTCTAGATAATACACAAGGAATATATTCACAAGTTTGTATTTTATGATTAAGAACTAGTTCATTTTATCTGTGGAATAGATGATGAGATCATTTTTAAAATTCAGTGACCTTCACTCTAATGTTTTGGATCATAATATTTTGGGAGGTTCATAAGGCTAACCATTTATGAAATGGTTTATTTTGATCTTTGATAAATGTTTTAGTGGTTAATGTATTAATTTAACAAATGATAAAACCTATTCTAAGAAATGTAGTAAAAATAGTTCGAGGAACCAAAAAAGGATAATATTGTGTTTTTTAAATTGAAACATTTATTTACTATATAGTTTTTCCTTTCTATTACTTGAAATTTTCATTACATGGTACAAAATAGACGATCTTTTAATGTTTAGTATCTTGGAAATCTAGAAAATGATAAATCAAAATATAAAAACTTCTGTCCAATACACTTGAAGGATTCTTCATGAGTTAATCCTAAGTACATTTACTTCATCACAAGTACTGGGTAAATAAATCAAAGGAAATTGGTGATCATAAAGCCCAGTAAGGGAAATAATTTACAAATATTCATGAGGAATAACAATGAGTACAAGGGGGATATCATTGTTTAATGATAAATGGAAAAATATGAATATAATAATAAAAATAAATTTTTTCAAAACATGGATATGTGTATGAAACATTTTCTTATATATCTATAAGCATATCACTAAGGTTAATCAACAAAGTGTCAGAAATGAAAATTATTGAGGTTATCCACCAAGGTATCCTAAAACATGTCATAACTAGAGAATATATTCTTTTCCTAATGAATTTTAGCACTAATGGGTTATTCCATAAAATTTATTAGTTTCATATAGTCCAAATATATCATAATCAAATATTTAATAATTAACCTTTGGAGAATAATATAGGTGGGTTTTATATTAAAAGTATGTTGTCTCAAAAGTGTATAAAAACATGGTCATTTGGTCATTTTCAGCCCATAGAATAGGAATGTGGGTTAAAATTTTATTAATACTAGAAGAAAATAAATCAATTTTACAGCTTGTTTAATACTCTTTTAAAATAAAGGGTATTGGGTATTCACAAAAATTAAAAAAATATAATTTATTAAGGAGAAGAGGGAAATATTCAAAAGTAAATTCACCATCAAAACTGGTATAAAATGTGGTTATAGAAAAAGGTAAAATTAGAGGGTATAAGGTTATCCCATTAATAATGTACTATTATTATAGTAATTTTAAAAAAATATATTGGACATTATAATTCAGTTTTGAAATTGGAAGACATACCACATAAAAAAGGGAACGTGAATTGAAAAAAGGGGAGATTTCCCTTACCTTGATGAATTATTCCTAAAACATTAGGATTGGGACCTTGTGGGATATAGGATACCTTGTGTGCCCATTGGGAGGTAAAATCACCATATATTAATGTAGGATGGATTTTTAGTGAATGTAAATGGAGAAATTGTTGGTTATTTATAGAAAAATTGGTCTATTTTTTTATAATTTCCAAATTTATGCCACAGAAATATAGGTTGTGGGAAATGAAATAGCATGGGATTTCCCATATTTTTCCCATGTTTTTTATATTTGATATGTATTTTCTGTTATTTTAATATAATATATTTCACCATCATTTTATATTACTTCTTTTGGCATGGAAAAGTAAAGTGTCCATTTTAGACTTTCGAATGTAAATTATAGGTCTCAAAATTGATTAAGATATATTAAAATTTGTAATAATAATTAAATAAAATAATTTAGGTCATTTATTATGGTTACTTAGTTATTAAATCATTATGACTTAATTATTTTGTTAGTAAACATACCAATAAGATCAAACTATATTTTTACTATTCAAATAAAAATAATTTTTTTTATAAAATGCTCATAAATTCACCTAAAACTATTATAGAAAGATTGATTTTAAAAAGGATGTTTATTTTTTAATAATAATTCTCTAAATATGAGAATTATAACTTTTAAATATAAAAATCTTTATTTATCAAATATATTAAAGGCTTGAAAATGCAGAGAAAAATTCATGGCACCTAAAAACTTTTAAGGACATAGTAAATTTATTTTACCATTTATATTTAATTAAAAGTATATTTATGATAATATTTCATTAAAATAACTACAATTAATTATACCATTGTTTATTATAAATAGTTATATTTTTTTATGTACAATTTGGGACCATAAATCCGATTTATCAAATTTCAACTTAATTAAATCTATATTTTGTTAAGAAAAACTATTCATAAAATAGAATTGATGGAATAAAAATTTTATTTATAAAAATTAATTAATTAATAATGTCAGGAAATGTAACCCCTTATAACACCCATGTACAACCTATGGTTAAGGTGTGTGATGGTGATAGATTCATGGGGTGACTCGGCTAACATCGTACGAGTGGTTATTTCCAATAACTTGAAATTATCACATAGGATATTTAATTAAAGCTTAAATTTTTGAATCCCAGCTTGGGATTGGTCAAGGGATAACCCTAGTGATTCTATGTCCCTAGAATGTTCTATAAAATGTGCTTCATATAACATGACTCTACTAGTTGTGGCCATCGGTTCTAAAGTGACCCTCCTTTTTCTCACATTACTATTCCGTCATTTTAATGATAAAAACATAAAATCATTACATGACTAGGACCCAATGTTTTAGTTTCTTTAGAGGTTAAGGACCATACATATATTTAACAATAAAAAACATAAACTTTTATTTAATTCTGTCTTCTCTAGCTTCTTATTGGCCCTTGAATTCTCCTCAGTAGAAGTAGTGACCAGAAAATATACATCAAAAAGGGGTAAAAAATCCCAGTAAGAGGATAGATAAGAACACAAATCAATATAAAATGGTGTGAGAATAATCATAAAATCTTCATCATTATCATGAGTGGAATAATTTGATCAAATCATGGAATATGGCTTTGCATAAAAATGAAACATCTTGTCTTGGTGGTTAACTAGCACACATAGTTATGAGAAAAGATAGCATCATAGTCCTGAATATTTCATTTTTATCATGAGATGCATCACATTACCCATTGAATTAGAGATCTATATAATTATGGTTTCACCAGTCACATCATATCATTTACATTGCACTATATAATTATGGGCACACCTGTAACATCACAACATTTTCATTATCATGTGTTCACAGAGAACGTATATCAATATTGGACATATAATAACTCATGGAATGTAATGGGTTTCACTAAATAAAGCATCCATTCATAAACATTTGGTTCCCAAATAAAATAGGGAAAAACATACTTTTTATATGGGCCATCAACCTTGAGTGAAGAAGAAACAATATCGAGAAGTAAAAGGTCTGTTATTTTGAAAGAAGAGTTCTTTTGGATAACACTGTGTTTGTTATAATACAAAATATGAAAAATTTATATCCCATAAATAGTAAGATAATGTTAAATAAATTATATTTTTGGAATATCCATAATTAAAATGGTGTGAAAGAGGGAAACCCCAAATAAAGAGATTGGGTTTGAGAATTCCCCTTACCTTTTGTATAAACACTTTCTTCACTTTAATATTTTATATGATCACATTATATATATTAATTAACAATTAAGAAAACATTTATAAATTAATTTTAGTCATTCTGGTTGTATTAAGGTATTTTATGGTCATTTGGATGAGTTATAGTGTCTAATTTTATTGTTTGGGAGTGTTAATTTTATTAGTTTTCATAATCGATTCACTTGTATACAAAAATAGAAGTTCGTGAAAAATGTGGATAAAAATACATATTTGTTATTATATTTTATTGATGATATTATATAAGTTTAAATGATCTTATAATGAATTTTTTTTATATGTAATGAGGAGGAATTATTAGATAATAGTTAATTATGACCGTTTTGGGTCATTTTGGATGTTTTTCAATAACAATGAACTTATTTTTTTTATCATTTAGTATTATGAATATAAGTTATATATAGAACATGAAATCGGTTATAGCATAAACCATAAAATCTATTTATACAATTTAGGGGTTTCATTAATATCCTTTAAGGCATTAAAGGAAAATAAAAGTGCATCACCCCTAATGTCAGAAAATTAACACATCAAAGGCAATGATTTCATTTTTAAAATAAAAGAAATAGAGGTAGGATTTTAGTGATGTAGATTCCATTAATATTATATAATTACACTATATTAAGGTAATGGAGTTATAATTTCATTTGGAATATGGGAGGTGATTATAATATAATAAAAGAAATGAAATTGAAAAGGAATTAAATGAAATAGGAATAATATTTTGCAAATTGGATTTATCCTCCTTGAGAACCTCCTTATAGAAATGGTTTGGGATTTTTGATGATGGTAAGATCTCATGGATGTGGGGGAGGGGTGGTGAAGGTATTTGGATAGAATTTGGACACGTATTTAAGTTTTAGGGTTTTGAGGATAAGTGGGGGTGAAGGGTGGTATTTATAGTGGAGAAGAGGGGGGTTTTCTAATTATTATATTCATTAGTTTATTATTTTTCTTCAATACAATGAATAGTTTGTGCCTTGTGACTAAATATTTTAAATTAATTAAATGAATTTTAATATTTTGGGATTACATAATCCTTTCATCATTTATGACTCCATAATTCATGTATTTAGCATTTTTTAAATTATTGTAATATACTATTCATCAAAAGTGAAAATATTTCAGAAAAATCCAAAATATTATCTTGATATATTTTTCCTCATGTAGAATCCAAAATGGACCTTTATTTTATGAAAATAATTTTTTGAATATGAGTAATTTATTTTTTAATCAAATTCATCATTTACTTGGATAATATAGTCTTTTAAATTATAACTGATTTTAAAACACATTGAAAAATTACATAAGGTCTCATAAATTTATCTTAAAACCATAATACATAAAAATATTAATTTATGAATGCATTTTATTAAAATAATTTTTTTTTTAAATTATTAAATTAATCATAAAATTATAATTTAAATATTTTTGTCTAAAAAAATTCCAAATAGTTATTAAAACTTTTTTATAAAATTATTTACTAATACTATGATATAATTACATCATATAAAAATTTATAAGATTTATAAAATTTATTTATAATTTCATGGGTGATGTTACCATTCATTTGGCTAGTTTACTATTCATAAGGTTCATATTACTAGTTCTATGTTCAATTTATTATTTAAGCTGTATTGGTTATTAACCTTTGAAAACACTTCCTATTTCATTAATTATTCATTTATAATGTTTTTATTATGGTCTCTGAGTGATTTCAAATGATTTATTATATATGAAAATACTATACGAAGGGATAAATTCCATTGATAAATGATTGGGTGCATAAATATTTCCCCCTTTTGAAATTTCTCCCTCAAAATTTTGTTTTACATAAACAAGTGGTGGCTATTCTCTATCATCACCTCATATAGTTCTTGAGATCCCTATTCTTACCTATGGTTCCTCCACATCACTTTTGACAAGGTGAGTTATCTTGTTGCATAAAACCTTATCTCTGGAGTCCAGAATCGTTACTGGTTGCTCCTCCTAATAGAGATCATCTCTCAGCTCTACCACCTCTGAGTTTAGTACACGTGAGGGATCTGGTATGTACTTCGTCAAGAGTGATACATGATACACATCATGAAATTGAGCCATATTAGGTGGAATTTGAATCCAATAGGCCAAAACTTCTATGCGATCAAGAATCTCAACATGGACAATGTGTCATGGGCTTAACATTCATTTCTTTCCAAACCATATGACTCTCCTAAATGGTGATATTATATGGAATACTTTATCTCCAATGTCGAACTCCACGTACCATTATCGATTGACCACATAACTCTTCAATTGATTTAGAAAAACTTTGATATATATTTTTGGATGACATGAACCTTCTCCCTTATCTCAGGTAGAAAATCAGGTACATGTATCCTTATGTAACATCCCAAGTAAGTAATAAATAATAGATATTTTTATCTATATCTATTAATGATTAAGATAGTGTTTTAGAGGCATAAAATGAAAATAAATACTATCTTATGCATGGAATACACTAATATTCTTAAAAGATTGTTTTACTGGCTTTTGATGTAAACCCCTTTTTAAATCTATCTTTTGAAAATTTTATAATCTATGTTTGTCAAAATAAACTTATTATTTATGATTGGGACATCAGAATTTACTTTGTGTGAATTTTTGGTATTTTTCTGATAAAGTTCATTTTTTAATGAATAGTGAAAATGTGGTATTTTAATTCAAAACCTCTTTTTAATCTTATTTTGAATAGGTTTTTAAGTGAAATTAGATTATATTTTTACCATTTTATCCAATGGTGGTCATTGGAATCAATGTCACTTTGAAATTGGACTTAAACTAGTGTCAATCTTTTGATACTTATTATTTCATAAAAACACGCTATTTTTCATGACAGTGGGAATTAGTTATTAAATTAATTAATGAAACTTACATGTTTTTAATTTTGTAAAATAGACATCATTTTTGAATTCGGAATATCAAATATAGCTTAGGGTAAAGTTTTGGTATTTTTCTGAAAAACTTCAATTTTGATGAATAGTAAACCACTAAGTGGTAGTTAAAGAAACTGATTTTTCGATTAAATGAAACATTTTAAATTCTGTGATTTGATTTTAAAAAAT